>OY726517.1:131358164-132045664 GCA_963383655.1 Bathymodiolus septemdierum
CGGTCTAATAGATTGTATTGACAAAAGCAAAAACACCAAATTCACTGGATTAAATACTTTTTATGTGGGTAAGCAAGTTTAATATTTGCATCAAATAATTAGTTTTTAATACTTCAATTTCATACTATTTGAAAAAAACATCTTTTGAAATTTTTCAGACAAATCAATTACACTGAAAAAGCTAAAATACTGTACTTTCTTAATCTGGTTTACTTTTTAAGTTTGGTTGGCCTATGACAAAATCATGTGCTTTATTGAACTTTGACTGACTATGTGAAGTCATACGACGCCATTTGGAAAAAGGGTGGTAAATAAATATGGGTCAGTATGTAATTATTATCGATCTTTTTTCCATGGAACTTTACACATGTGAGCAAGAATAGATGAGGAACATAATTAAAAAGAAAAAAATTTTTACTTTTCAAACATGAAAAAAATAATCAAACATTATCCAATGACTGACCGACTAATTGTCAGACGAGGATGTATTTGTTATTAAAGCAGCATTGGAAATGCCAAATAATCTGCCATTTTGTGACTAATGGAGAGCACTTGTATGTATTTTTCTGGTAAAATCAGACATTTTCTAGAAAATGGTGGAATCTGAATGATCAATCATCATATTTTCAAAGTATTTTAAAATACAATTTGCTTGGCCTACATTCCAGAAAAGGTCATGATCTGTGATGACGATTACATCAACAAACCGGAAAGATAAAAGTGCTTGGGGAAATACCATCGCTTAAAACATATTTTAATTTAACAAGCATAATGATCAGGAAAAAAAGACAATTAGTAAAAAGGATCTTTTTTACTTGCATGGAATTTATTCAATTCAATCTTATTTGTTTTAATCTCATTTTGTAATTTGGAAGTTTAAAAGAATTCCCTCTGTGTTTATGTACGCTATTAATATACAGAATGACGTCATACGGTCTCGTGCCGCACGAGCATTGTAAATCAAAACAAATGACTGACTTTATTGCATGGCTGAGCAGATGTCATGACACGAAAGGTGTTATGGAAAAAAAATCTGATTTCAAACAATTTGTTTTAAGAAAAATCAAGATACCGAGGCATTGAATTCAAAGCGAAAATTACAAAGCATGGTAAAAAGGGAAATCGCTATCATGATTAAAATGCAATTAAGCGTGTTGATCTAGTACAAAGCAGACCTCCTCATCATTTCATTGAATGTAACTTATTCTCCCCATGATTGCATGAATCATATAGAATGCATGATATAGGCGAAAAAATTGCTTATTTGGCATTAAACAACACTCACTCACTCATGATCTATGATATTCTTGATTCTTAATTTTTCAGAGGTGCATGAATTTTATGGTAGGAAAGATTTCATCTAGATTGATCTATTTTCTATGAAAGAATGGGTGGATGGCATTATGGTACCAGGCTGAATATAGTTGTTTGGTTCATCTGTATTGTTATTATTCCAGTATTTTCTCAGGGTAAGCTTAGTACAAGTATAAACTAAACATAAAGACTTGGAAAAGTTTTATATTCATTTATATCTGTTTTTCTATTCATAAATATTCAAATGTAGTGGATTGCAATAACATTGCACCAAAACATGTTGACAAACTAGCCTGAACAGCATTTTAGAAGAATTTTTTCTATTTTATTAAGCAAGTTTTCTGAAATTTTTACTAGCCCGAACCAATTTTACTAGACTGGGGCTAAGGGGTAGTGGTTTTTGGAACAGACTGCAATAGAACACAATTTGCTACCTAGTCAGTGATTTGCATTTGTTTGTAAACATATATTATCAACTCGGGTTTTGTAAAGTAAAAATACATTTTTGTATGTACATTTGAAAAAAAATTAGAATAATTGTAAATAGAATTCAGATATTTTTTAGCCGAGTTGCAACGAAGTTGCAGTTGGCTTATGTTTTGGCGAAAGGCGGGCGGGCGGGCGGGCGGGCGTATGTTAGCCTATCTTTGTTAACACGATAGCGCTCTTAGTTTTTGGCTGATCAACATAAATTTTGGTAGGAAGCATTATTACACTATTATTTAGAGCGAGTTCGAAATTCAGATTAATCTATTGTTTTTTTCTTGTAAAATCATGGTTTTTTATAGAAAAAGTACATATTTTGAGAATTATCTTCGTTAACGCGATAGCGCTCTTAGTTTTTGGCCGATCTATGTAATTTTTAATAGGAAGCATTATCACACTATTATTTAGAGCGAGTTCGAAATTCAGATTAATCTATTGTTTTTTTCTTGTAAAATCATGGTTTTTTATAGAAGAAGTACATATTTTGAGAATTATTTTCGTTAACGCAATAGCACTCTTAGTTTTTGGCTGATCAACATAAATTTTGGTAGGAAGCATTATTACACTATTATTTAGAGCGAGTTCGAAATTCAGATTAATCTATTGTTTTTTTCTTGTAAAATCATGGTTTTTTATAGAAAAAGTACATATTTTGAGAATTATTTTCGTTAATGCGATAGCGCTCTTAGTTTTTGGCTGATCAACATAAATTTTGGTAGGAAGCATTATTACACTATTATTTAGAGCGAGTTCGAAATTCAGATTAATCTTGTTTTTTTCTTGTAAAATCATGGTTTTCTATAGAAAAAGTACATATTTTGAGAATTACACATTTCTCTGAAACTACAAAAGATAGAAACTTAATATTTGGTATGGGTGGAGATGCCAATGTGAAGTTGTGCATTCAACATTTTTTATCCCCGGGGCTCTGCCCCACCCCACTGGGGAATCTGTTTTAAAAAAATGTGACCGAGATCTCCACCCTAAACCATATATATTTATGATCAGGGTAACTAGGCAAATTAAATGCATTATAGCTCAGGCCCTGGGGAGGGGGGTCATATCCCACCCCATACCTGAAGTGAACTTTTTAATGGTTGAAATCCCCACCCCTAAACCATATATATTTATGATCAGGGTTACTAGGCAAATTAAATGCCTTATAGCTCAAGTCCCGGGGGGGTCATACCCCACCCCCTACCTGAAGTGAACTTTTTAATGGTTGAGATTCCCACCCTTAAACCATATATATTTATGATCAGGATGACTAGGCAAATTAAATGCCTTATAGCTCAGGCCCCGAGGGGTCATACCCCACCCCCTACCTGAAGTGAACTTTTTAATGGTTGCGATCCCCACCCCTAAGCCATATATATTTATGATCAGGGTGACTAGGCAAATTAAATGCCTTATAGCTCAGGCCCCGGGGAGGGGGGTCATACCCCACCCCATACCTGAAGTGAACTTTTTAATGGTTGAAATCCCCACCCTTAAACCATATATATTTATGATAAGGGTGAATAGACAAATTAAATGCCCCAAGAGTTGCGGCGCGAGGTCATCCCCATCCTCTACTGGAAGTTATTTTGAGAATTACACATATCTCTGAAACCATTTTGTCAATTTTAACCAAACTTTGCCCAAATGTTCCTTGCATGATCCTCTTCCAAAGTTATGTTCGGTATGTCTGGGGTCCAAAGAAGGGCCCAAGAGGGGGCCTAAAATGATTAATTATTTTAATATTTAAAAATCTTCTTCTTGTGAACCAGCAATGCCAGAAGATTGATACTTGGCACATAACATTGATAAATCTTGAAAACAGGAATCCAGTTTGACCAAATGAATTTGACTTGCAACTCGGCTGTTGCATCTCTGATGCTTTCTCGATTTTTTGATACATATATTTATAATATTATCAATATTTAAGCAAAAATTTAAATAATATTCACTAAATAAACAAAAAAGATATAGCCAAAGCTGACATCATTATCTTTTATATTCATATTTAGCTTATGTTATATATTAGATGTAGGGGCCGTCATGGCCGTGATCGTATGGTAGTTGGATTTACAACTACCTAGTATGTAATCAAGTGTCTAGCACCACTGATAATGTGAGTTCGAATCTCGATCAGGACGAGATGTACAACATTATGTGAAAAGTTTGTCAGTGACTTGAGACAGGTCGGTGGTTTTCTCCGGTTCCTCTGGTTTCCTCCACCAATAAAACTGACCGCCACCATATAACTGAAATATTGTTGAAAGTGGCATTAAACACCACCAAACAAACATATATATATTAGATGTATAATGTAATGTGCCCACTTTAAATGAAATTTACTTACTTACTTATAAGTTATAACAAATAGGTTGATTTACATACTTTCAAACAACTGAAAATTTGGTAGATACTAGTCTTAATGGATAAGCTAGTAAAAATGTTAACATCGAGCTCTGCTTCTTTGAAGTCAAGCAACAGTCAAGTGAATTAATCATTGGATGGTTGTTTTTATTTCAATGCTGATGGCAAGTTCAGAATGGCCACCTGCAGGACCAACAATGCATTCTTATTTTGGGCTGTTTAAAAAAAAATGGCTCCAACATGTGAAAAAAATGTCCAAATTAAACTCACTCCTAAAAACTTTCTGCTAATAATTTTCAATGTTGTATACATTGAAGTAAATGAAACAAGAAAGAAACTATGAACAAATAAGCAATAAATTTTTAAGAACCTTTTATTGAACACAAATTGGCATGAAAAACATGTAAACACATACTTATTCTATATCAGTTAAACAATCTTTAGTCTCAATTATTTTGTATAATGGTTTCTCAAACAATGCAACTGATATAAATGACTTTTTGTGCAAAATATTGGGTTATTGGTAGTTGTAGTTTTTCTTAAAAACTATTTTTTATGAAAAATTCTCAATATTTTTGTCCAAAATAATAACGCATATTTTTACTTAAGACAGCAACATTTTCAAACTTTAAAGATAAGTAGTCATTTGTAAAAAAAAAAATCACATTGATTCTTTGAATGATCGCAAAATAATTGGTTGTAGAAAAAACATTTTGTCTATTTTTGTTGCACTCCTGACATTTTATAATAAAGAAAAAAGAAGAAAATATCACATTTTAAAATGCCAACATTGAACAGTGATGTTACTGTTAACTCACACAATAATTGTTACCTGTTTCAATGAAATATTTGTACAGAAATGACAGTATTTGGAAATTTGTATAAAAAAAAATTGCCATACCACTTCTTTAATACCCAGTTTTAGCAGCAATATTTTTAATTACATTTGAAAATTTGTATTATACCACTCTAATATATTTATAAGATAAACCATAAAGAAATAATTAGAATATTTTTATAGGCTAGAAAAGGCAATTTATTATAAATTATCATTATTTTATCAATGGTACTATTTTATCAGGATATGTTGCACTCCTGACATTATATTGCCTTCAAGAAAAAGAAGAGTTATTAACTTAAAAACAATTCACAGGGGAAAAAAATCAGTTGGTGTTCTTTCAGGCATTAGTTTTACCAAGTTTTCATGATAATTGTATCTTAAAGTAACATTTTTCTAGTTATTTGCAACTTGTTTACAGCCGTACTTCTCAAAAATTCCAACTTATTTTTTAAATATACTATACAAAAACATTTAAAACATGTATTAATCTAAATTAATATTGAAAATAGATGTTTAATGTACAATTACAAGTATTTTTTGGATACTTAGAAAATTGATTATAGCAAATTTCAATGATTTTTAAATATTTATGTCAGGAGTGCAACATTTACATGGTCAACCATAAATTATCTATAAGAAAATACACTGTAGATAAATGCATTTATCATAAGTCAATTAATCTCCAATAGCTAATGAACCTAGAAAACATGTTCCCTTGTCAGAGAATGTCTCTAGTATTAATACCTAATAGATATTAAAGCATGAGACAATTTAAAATGAACAAAAATGCTTTATTACATAAAATTAAAAGCACATAAAATGCTATTGGCACTTTTAATTTTTTCAAACATTATTCTAAACTTGACAGAATCTCATTTTATTTAAATCATTCATATAAAAAGCTATAATTTAGACTGTGTAGAAGATCACTTAAAACTAGTTGCACTCATGACACGAATCAAATGCTTC
Organism: Bathymodiolus septemdierum; assembly: GCA_963383655.1. Lineage (NCBI taxonomy): Eukaryota > Metazoa > Mollusca > Bivalvia > Mytilida > Modiolidae > Bathymodiolus > Bathymodiolus septemdierum. Next base: position 131,364,136 of record OY726517.1, read on the forward strand.
TGTGAGAGATATTTTATGTATCTCAAACAGGTAAATGGGTTTTATCTGTTCTCTTAGTCAGTCTCTGTTGAAATAGAAAGACACATGTGATTTTAGTTACATTTAAAAGAAAATATATCTAAGAAAATATCAAATGTTGCACTCCTGACATTTGAGGGTGCTGCCTTTAATGTGACATTCTCGGCCTTACTACTGATTTTAGTGTATCCTTTAACAATAGTTTTGAAGCAGCAATGATGTATTAAGATTCATTTATGCCCCATATCTTTGAAAACTAAAAGACAACATTTCTACAATGTAATTTAGGAAAACTTGCATAAATGTTTGTTGCACTCCAGACTAGGTACATCTTTTTTACAAAGCCATATTTTTATGCAATAATAAATGTGAAGCATGATCTATTGCTATCTTAAAGTATGTCAACATATCAAAGTTTGTGATGATTTTGATAACATATTGTTTGATTTAACACTGTGGTAGGTTGTTGAAAATTAAGGATTTTTTTAAAGTGTCACAAAAAAGTGTTGCACTCCTGACAATTTTGACATGTTTTTTGGACATATTTTTTTTGTTATTCTAGATATCTAACAAACATCAAATCATTACAGATCTTTTGAACTATTTAGATCCAATAAAATCATAAAAATGAGTAAATTAGACAGCTATAGCAGTAGGAGGAGCCATTTATTTTGAAACTGCCCTTTTCTGTTGTCAAATTTCTCATCAAAACCCATATCAGGGCATTCCTCAAGAGCCAAGCAAATTGCCCGTCTAATTGCATTTCCCCCCGGCTACTTTGTTTTCAAAAATAAAAATGACAAAGTGAAAGTAAAATACGGCTTTGTTTTGCATACTGGTTTTGCAGGATCCCCCCTTCAACTTTAGAATTATCACCTCCTACTTGAAAATGAGTGGAATGCCATGTGTATGATAGAATGGTCTGTTACATTATCTGTAGACACTCTACCATTATTTTATGTAGATTTTTAATCTGATGTGAAATCCATAATGGCTGCCACCAGTGGACATAGCTCTTATCTCAATTTGTTCTGGTAAGTGATGGTTCTTAGTCTCTATGGTTTGTTAATATCTTGTGATCATTTTGTTGTAGATCCACCATTTGTTACAGTAGAGCAATCATTATACCATGTACAAACTGGCAACACAGTGACTTTGGTGTGTAATGTATCCTCCAGTCTTCCTTTAACTGATGTAGAATGGGAGAAAAATAGCAATGGTACCATAACTACTATCAATTCTAATGCAACCACAGTGAAATACAGTGGTAGTACTACCAATACACCATCTCTGACCATCTTTTATGCTGAATTGAGTGATGCAGGAATTTATACATGCTTTGCTAGTGATGGTTTTGCTACTGGAGAAAGCGATACTACGACATTAATGATATCAGGTACATCATTTCTCATACAGTAATTTTAAATGTAGAAACAGTATATATGTAGTATCACACTGCTGAATACATTACCAGACAAAATCACAGTTTACTAAGACTTGCATACGATTACTGCTTATCTTATATGGTAATATGAGATATCTATTGATGTTTGTTATATCAGATATTGCTCTGAGAAATCCATTCTTTCAAAGCAAATCACCGATAGCGTATATTTGGGTTGACTGAACAAGGACTGACAAATTTAGTCAGAATAATGTGCTATGGTTATATGGGAAGTCTATTGTTGTTTGTTTTATCAGATACCTAGCACCAAATAGCTAACAACATGAACCATGCACACTGCTTCTAATGGAGAGAATTCGTAAGGACTATCTAATCTAATGTAATCTAATTGAAATTAGATGTTTGTTTTATTCTATTGTTATTCAGTGTTTTGTTGGCAATACACAAGCATCTTACAATGTTCTGTTTGGGTTCATGTCAGATAACTATTCATTCAACTTTGACCTGTCGCATCATATGCAAGACAAGTCATTATATTGACTCATCGGACATCAGCTCTCTGCATGTCTGCTTGGTTTTAATACCTCCAAATTTGGTAGGCTCACAGCTTAGTTGAAGCTTGAAAATATGAATACTGACTTAACTCGATATGGGATATCATTAGATGTTAGTGTATCACCTTAGAAAGATGCATCAACTATCTTAATTTTGATGGGGTGGGAAACATGTCAAAAGAAAGAAATATGAAAAATTTCCATCCTTAGTACAGAATGTGGATACATATCCCATTTTCATTCTGGTTTTTTATTGCCTTTGAAAAAATTAATAACTCATGAACATGTCTTAGTCTAATGTACGGCATGATATATACTATGCATGATGCTAGAAAGAAAATCTGAAGACTGATACACGTCAGTAATTGTGTTTAACACCAAATGAATAATTTTGCAGCTATATCATGGCGAGAACAAGGGATATTCGGTGATGTGATAATGATGTCAGATTTGTACTAGACCAACACGCTTAGTTGAGATTTTATAGGGCTGGCTATGCTAAAATAATAACTAAGGGTGGAAGACACGATGCAATACCCAAAGTAGAGTGTACTATATGTCTTTCATCCACCCTGGCCACTATTTTTGCATAATCAATGGTTAACACAATATTACTATGCTGACTCTACTTTGTTTCCTAAAAAAGGCTTCATTGTGTTATATCCAGCCACAATAGTTAGCTTTTCATGTGGATCAGTACACACTCAGGTGAGTTGCTTCAATAGTATTTTGTTGTTTTGTCTTTCTTTTGTTCTTGTTTTTGTATTTTCTGCTTGTTGTGTTTATTGTATATTTACATATATATATATGATGACTATGCTGACTATTACATTAACTATTACAATTTGTTGAATTAGAAATTAGGATTCATTTAATTTTTTTAGCAGTATAATATGATTTTGTACCACTACATACTAAGTGTCCAAAGTAAAGTCTTTGCATGAAAACTGGATGCCATGTTGATTTATGTTTCAATAAGTGACCTATATAATAAATCTATAAGCTATACCTGGGCCAATATTGTTCATTTATGTCTTAAAAGTTATGTTAAATCTTCAATTTTCCTAATTTGTCTGTTCTGTACAAAAAAGCTCGAAATCTTTACGTAAGAAATACAAGTTTATCCGGTTACGTTTTTTTTCCGTGAAGACAGCACATACAGATATCAATAGTCTAGACCATCCATGGAGGCCAATCACACAGGGTAGGTAACAAAGGTAATTCTAAAATATAGTTATATTATTAGAAATAATATTGTTGTCAGGCTGGTCAAATGTGATTGAATTGGTAACCAGAAAGTGAATTAAAAATATTTTTCATGTCATACAGACTTTCCTATTTATCCATGAATGATTTAAAGCACATTCATTTTTGCCTGACCTGCCATTTTTGATTAATGTAGAAATTGGTTTATTGGTCTGTCGTTTTAGAACTGATATACTCCATATCCCAGTTTCCTGCTTTTCTTATAGAGTACAACCGTGTCAGTGGTGTGATGTTTAGCGTGCTCGTCTGAGTGCGGTAGATTGTGGGTTCGAGCCCCGATCGGGTCAAATCAGAGACTATATATTTGGTATTTGTTGCTTCTCCGCTAACCACGCAGCATTAATGAGAAAGAGCAAAGACTGGTTGGCTCGGAATGGGGATAATGTGTCCGAGTGGGGTGACATGTCTATCCGTGGAGTGTTGTTTCAGTGAGCTATCACTATAAGTACTGCATATATATGATGGGTGATACCAGAAAGACTGACAAACTGTTCGTCAGAACATAGCTTAATGCACTTCAAGCATATATGACGAGTCTTATAATTTAGTGGCAAATTGATATATTTCTTCTGGTAAAGGACTAAATTGGGTTTCACTACGGTTTGTTAATATCTTGTGATCATTTTGTTAAAGATCCACCATTTGTCGCAGTAGAGCAATCATTATACTATGCACAAACTGGCAACACAGTGACCTTGGTGTGTAATGTATCATCCAGTCTTCCTTTAATTGATGTAGAATGGGAGAAAAATAGCAATGGTACCCTAACTACTATCAATTCTAATACAAACACAGAGAAATACAGTGGTAGTACTACCAATACACCGTCTCTGACCATCTTTTATGCTGAATTAAGTGATGCAGGAATTTATACATGCTTTGCTAGTAAAAGTGATGGTACTGGAGAAAGTGATGTGACCACATTAATAGTATCAGGTAAAGTATTTCTCATAATGTTACTTTAAATATAGAATTAGTTTGAGTGAAGTATCATGGTGCTGAACATCAAACATAATTACTGCCTCAAAAAGTCAAACACAACTAGTTACTAAGACTTGCTAAAGACTACCACTTATTATGTCAGGTAATTATTCATTCATATTTGACTGTCCAATCATATTCCAAACATTTTGTTATATTGACCAATCAGACAACAGCTGTTGGCAAGTGCTCGATTTTTTTAACTCAAAATATTTCCATCCTAAACACAGAAATTAGATGCATGTCCAATTTACCCTTGAACACATTAAAAACACTCTAAAAGTGCTACATATATACAGTGAATGATACCAAGAAGACAATAATCTGAATACGGAGATCATGGGTTCGAGCCCTGATTGAACCACATCGGTAATGTAATGGTTAGCGTGTTTGCCTTTAGTGAGGTAGATCGTGGGTTTGAGCCCTTATCGGGTCAAACCAATGACTATAATATTGCTATTTGTTGCTTCTCCTCTAAGCACACAGCATTAAGGAGTAAGAGTAAAGACTGATTGGCTCAGAATCCAGATAATGTATCCGAGTGAGGCAACATGTTTATCTGTGGACTGTTGTGTCAGTGAGCTAGCACTATAAAAATCCAGCTATGCATGTTGGTCTAGTACAAAGCGGACCTCATCATCATTTCATTGAAAATTAACTTGTTCTCGCCATGATATAGATGAAAAATTGCTGATGGCATTAAGCAACAATCACTCACTCTAATTATGGACAAACCTTCTTGTTGGAACATATACCTATAGAGCCATATAATGAAGATTATAATAATTTTGTGCCAAAAATAATATTTGTTCTGGTAAAGGAGTAAACCTATGCTGAATTGAGTGATGCAGGAATTTATACATGTTTTACTAGTAACAGTGATGGTACTGGAGAAAGTGATATGACCACATTAATGGTATCAGGTACGTTATTTCTCATAATGTTACTTTAAATGTAGAATTAGTTTGAGTGAAGTATCATGGTGCTGAACATCAAACATAATTACTGCCTCAAAAAGTAAATCACAACTAATTACTAAGACTTGCTAAAGACTACCACTTATTATGTCAGGTAACTATTCATTCATATTTGACTGTCCAATCATATGGAAAACAGCTGTCAAGATATGCTTGGTTGCTATGCCTCAAAATGTGGTAGGCTCACAGCTTATAGATCATTTGATAATATAAATCCTGTCTTGATCCCTTTTCGGAATGACATAAGGTGTATTCCTCCACCCCCTGCCAATCAAAAGAGATACAACACACACATGTTGATTTAAATTAGATAGGGTAACATGCAACAAAAAAGTAAGTTGAAAAAACTTCATCCTAAACACAGAATTTATATGGATGTCCCATTTGCATTCTTGATATATTGCCATTGAATAAATTAAGAACACTCTAAAATGCTACATATATACTGTGCATGATTCCAGGAAGAATTCTTCTGAATTCGGACAAACGTTTTTGTTGGAACATAAGTTAGAGTGCTTAAACACACATATAGATTGGTTGTTTTATGGTGTTTAACGCCACTTTCAACAATATTTCAGTTATATCATGGCGGATGAAACAGAAGTACCCAGAGAAAAGCATGACCTGTCTCAAGACACTGACAAGCTTTATCACATAATGTTGTATCGAGTACACATTGCCATGATCGGGATTCAAACTTACAACTTAAGTGGTAATATGTACTTATTGCACAGATAGTTATAAATCCATCTACCATATAATAATGACCACGACGGCCCCACAAATATAGAGCCAACTATCTAAGATTCCAATAAATTTGTGCTAAAATGTTTTTTTGTTCTGTTAAAGGAATAAACCAGGTTGTTTGGTTTGTTAATATTTTGTGATCATTTTGTTGCAAATCCACCATTTGTCACAGTAAATCAATCATTGTACTATGTCCAAACTGGCAACATGGTGACCTTGGTGTGTAATGTATCCTCCAGTCTTCCTTTAACTGATGTACAATGGGAGAAAAATAGCAATGGTACCATAACTACTATCAATACTGAATCAAACACAGAGATATACAGTGGTAGTTCTACCAATACACCGTCTTTGACCATCTTTTATGCTGAATTAAGTGATGCAGGAATTTATACATGCTTTGCTAGTAAAAGTGATGGTACTGGAGAAAGTGATATGACCACATTAATAGTATCAGGTAAAGTATTTCTCATTTGGTAACTTTAAATATAGAATTAGTTTGAGTGAAGTATCATGGTGCTGAACATCAGACATAATTACTGCCTCAAAAAGTCAAACACAACTAGTTACTAAGACTTGCTAAAGACTACCACTTATTATGTCAGGTAATTATTCATTCATATTTGACTGTCCAATCATATTCCAAACATTTTGTTATATTGACCAATCAGACAACAGCTGTTGGCAAGTGCTCGATTTTTTTAACTCAAAATATTTCCATCCTAAACACAGAAATTAGATGCATGTCCAATTTACCCTTGAACACATTAAGAACACTCTAAAGTGCTACATATATACAGTGAATGATACCAAGAAAACAATAATCTGAATACGGAGATCATGGGTTCGAGCCCTGATCGAACCACATCGGTAATGTAATGGTTAGCATGTTTGCCTTTAGTGAGGTAGATCGTGGGTTTGAGCCCTTATCGGGTCAAACCAATGACTATAATATTGCTATTTGTTGCTTCTCCCCTAAGCACACAGCATTAAGGAGAAAGAGTAAAGACTGGTTGGCTCAGAATCCAGATAATGTATCCGAGTGAAGCAACATGTTTATCTGTGGACTGTTGTGTCAGTGAGCTAGCACTATAAAAATCCAGCTATGCATGTTGGTCTAGTACAAAGCGGACCTCATCATCATTTCATTGAAAATTAACTTGTTCTCGCCATGATATAGATGAAAAATTGCTGATGGCATTAAGCAACAATCACTCACTCTAATTATGGACAAACCTTCTTGTTGGAACATATACCTATAGAGCCATATAATGAAGATTATAATAATTTTGTGCCAAAATAATATTTTGTTCTGGTAAAGGAGTAAACCAGGTTTGTCTATGGTTTGTTAATATCTTGTGATCATTTTGTTGCAGATTTTGTCACACCATTTGTCACAGTAAATCAGTCATTATACTATGTACAAACTGGCAACATGGTAACCTTAGTGTGTAATGTATCCTCCAGTCTGCCTTTAACTGATGTCGAATGGGAGAAAAATAGCAATGGGACCATAACTACTATCAATACTGACACATACACAGAGAAATACAGTGGTAGTTCTACCAATACACCGTCTTTGACCATCTTTTATGCTGAATTGAGTGATGCAGGAATTTATACATGTTTTGCTAGTAACAGTGATGGTACTGGAGAAAGTGATATGACCACATTAATAGTATCAGGTAAAGTATTTCTCATTTGGTAACTTAAATATAGAATTAGTTTGAGTGAAGTATCATGGTGCTGAACATCAGACATAAGTACTGCCTCAAAAAGTAAATCACAACTAATTACTAAGACTTGCTAAAGACTACCACTTATTATGTCAGGTAACTATTCATTCATATTTGACTGTCCAATCATATGGAAAACAGCTGTCAAGATATGCTTGGTTGTTATGCCTCAAAATGTGGTAGGCTCACAGCTTATAGATCATTTGATAATATAAATCCTGTCTTGATCCCTTTTCAGAATGACATAAGGTGTATTCCTCCACCCTCTGCCAATCAAAAGAGATACAACACACACATGTTGATTTAAATTAGATAGGGTAACATGCAACAAAAAAGTAAGTTGAAAAAACTTCATCCTAAACACAGAATTTATATGGATGTCCCATTTGCATTCTTGATATATTGCCATTGAATAAATTAAGAACACTCTAAAATGCTACATATATACTGTGCATGATTCCAGGAAGACATTCTTCTGAATTCGGACAAACGTTTTTGTTGGAACATAAGTTAGAGTGCTTAAACACACATATAGATTGGTTGTTTTATGGTGTTTAACGCCACTTTCAACAATATTTCAGTTATATCATGGCGGATGAAACAGAAGTACCCAGAGAAAAGCATGACCTGTCTCAAGACACTGACAAGCTTTATCACATAATGTTGTATCGAGTACACATTGCCATGATCGGGATTCAAACTTACAACTTAAGTGGTAATATGTACTTATTGCACAGATAGTTGTAAATCCATCTACCATATAATAATGACCACGACGGCCCCACAAATATAGAGCCAACTATCTAAGATTCCAATAAATTTGTGCTAAAATGTTTTTTGTTCTGTTAAAGGAATAAACCAGGTTTGTTTGGTTTGTTAATATTTTGTGATCATTTTGTTGTAGATCCACCATTTGTCACAGTAAATCAATCATTGTACTATGTCCAAACTGGCAACATGGTGACCTTGGTGTGTAATGTATCCTCCAGTCTTCCTTTAACTGATGTACAATGGGAGAAAAATAGCAATGGTACCATAACTACTATCAATACTGAATCAAACACAGAGAAATACAGTGGTAGTTCTACCAATACACCGTCTTTGACCATCTTTTATGCTGAATTAAGTGATGCAGGAATTTATACATGCTTTGCTAGTAACAGTGATGGTACTGGAGAAAGTGATATGACCACATTAATGGTATCAGGTACAGTATTCCTCATACAGTAACTTTAAATGAAAAATACAGAAATAGTATAGGTGAAGTATCATGCTGTTGAAGCTCAGATATATTTCCTTCCACAAATGTAATCACAACTGATTACTAAAACTTTCTTTAGATTATACCTTATCTGGAGACCAGTGTCCTTAAATTTAGGGTAAGGTGAAGAACAGTTGAACACAAATAAAAGTGTTGGGCCTGAATTATTTAAGATTAACTTTCTGATGATTGTTTGTATGTTCAAATACATCCATATATAACTGTATAGACAATCTGCTGGTAGAGCTTGTGGGCCCAACTATAAATTAGATCAATACTCTAGTATTTTATTCATTATTATTTGATTATTTTATATTCAGGTTATGGGCTATGGTATTTAATGGCACTTTCAACAATATTTCAATTTCATTTTTTTTATATTCAGCATGAAATTCCAACAACTTATTCTAGTTTGCGTTTGCTACAGATACAATTAATTTCTTTCGATGTTGATTTATCGATATTCTAATATGACATCCTTCTTTCCCTTTGTGAACAAACGAGCAATTGATTTAGATGTCAAAATCTCATTAGTACATGCGTTGTGCACACAAAATAAATTTTTTACACTGTTGACAACGTTTTAAACATTTATATGCACGGTAAATAATCAACATATCCAAAAATTAATAAATATTTGATCCACATTTAAAAAGTGCAAACACGATATTATTGTTACGACTGTACCATCAATAATACTTTCCTGTCGTAAATACACATGATGAGTTATCGTCTGGTCATAATTTGGCAGGATGAAAGATAGAACAGCCAACCTACGCTGCATAAATTGTAGTGACGTTGCCAGCAAACGTAAATATAAATTGCTGCTTTTCCCATCAAAATGTACTACATATTTGTACTGTTAGACATATCAGAATCAAAATAATTAAGGGAAACCATACTGTGTTGTGAATTTTAACATGGGTTTGTGGATATTAGTATTTTATCCCTCCTCGCTACTGTGCTGGATAAAATACTAATATCACGAACCCATGTTCAAACTTCACAACACAGTATGGTTTCTATGAATTATTTCTTAATTAAATCTGTTAGAAGTATCAGTTATGAAAGTTTGTCTTAAGAGGAATGGTCTTAGCCAACAGATTCTACCTTCTTAGCCAGTAGTCAGTTAAATACAAGCAATCACTGACCCTGTTATTGTACTGTACATGTTGATGTAATTCATTTATAGCTCGCCTTGCAAAAGGCAATGTGAGCTTTTGCCATCATTTGGCATCCATCGTCTGTTAGCTTTTCATATTTTAATCTTTTCCTCTGAAGGCGCTTGGCCAATTAAACTGAAACTTGGTAGGAAGTATCCATGGGACTTCCTCCATTATAATAGCTACTTTCATTCCGATCAGTTAACAAACATGGCCACTATAGGCAATTCTTGTTTCTGGTTGGTTGATTTCTAAGAATTTTCTCCTCTGAAACCGCTCGGCCAAATGAACCGAAACTTGGTAGGAAGCATGTATGGAAGATGTTCTATTACGATTGCTCATTTTGATCTGATCCGTTAAAACATGGTCGCCATAGGCAGTGCCTGAAATGGACGGTCGCCCAGTCGCCAAATGCGACTAATATCTTATTCGGGTGACCAAAAGCTGCTCCAAATTAGGTAGTCACTGGCCCAACAAAAAACGTTTGGGCGATTGCCTATTAGATCGTTAAAAATTGTTGTTTTTCCGAAAACCAACATAAACTGTAACGGTAGATAACTCTTCTGTTCTAGTGGAAAACAGTTTGTTACGAGCACAACGATTGGTCCAAATACATTTTTGTAGCCAATGAATACACAGCTAATGTAATTTACTGTTCTCCCCAATTATGTATTTTCATCGAGCCAATCAATGCACGTTTCCTACACGTTTTCATGTAATACACAAGTATTCACTAAATATTAGAAAAGAAACGTGTTTTTTTGTTTCTTTATGATTTAATTATTAAAATTGTTAAAAATCACGGACGAAGTGGAAAGTTGTGAACAATAAAGAGAATTCTGTCAACTTATAATGTTTGCGATCTGGTATCCACGACCACGGTTCAGAAATTTATTCATTCAATCTGCTGCAAAATGTACATCATACAACATGTACGAATTTCATTTTACAGAAATCGAAAACCTTTTTGTGTCAATCCTTAAGTAATCATTGAAAAACTTTTCCCCAACAACGGAGAGAAAATCGTTGACAGTAATGTCAAACTACGGAAACGATCTGGCCTGTCACTTCTTTTAAACTTTTCATAGTTCATGTGTACACTGCTACATTTTAATGACAATTAGGAGTGGTTTTCTTTTTTGGAACCAGAACTTTTGTTTACAAATTAAAAAAAACAGGAAAAGTTAACTGTTGTTTAATATATAACAGAAAATGACAGCACCGTTTGTTATTTCAACAAACTGTTGAGATACTTGTTTGGAATGAATAACCAACTTACGTTACCTCGAACTGAGAGGTTATTTTACTTTAAAATCACTTCTTCATAGTGGATTGAAACAAGTGATGTCACTCTGGGGAGTGCAAGAGCGGTCCTTGTAGTGGCATTGGTCTACTTTTTTTCGGATGTCTTTAATGTGATCATGGCATTGATCTCCCCTTACACAAACCAGCCTTATATTGTCCCCATCCGATGGACTAGCATCGTTTCTTAAGACCACCCTAGCCAATGACATCAAGGTTGTCAAAAAAGTTATAACAAGTAAATTCAGGTTTCATTAGATAACAATATATGCATTGGGGTGTTTTCACAATTTCAGCTGCACACCTGTACCTACCAAAATTACCTTGAAGACCCCGCCCCCTCAACCCTCGTGAGACTAGTGAAAGAATTAATTTTAATGTTATTAATAAAAATTAATTAATCTGAACTGTTTATATATTGATATCTGATGTCTTTTTTTTAAAAAAAAATGTCACAAAATGATTGGGCCACCATTCTGCCATTTGGACCAGTGACTAATTTTTTACTGGCCCAAATTTTTTTTTTCGGGCCCTCATTTCAGGCACTGATTGGCAATTCTTGTTTCTGGTTGGTCCGATAGGTGAGCGATACAGGCTCATCCCACTGAGCCTCTAATTGTGATAGTGTGTGGTCTTTTTGAATGGAAGCTAATTTGGGCAGGTTTTTTAATTGTTTTTTTTTATATCTGTAATGCCTTTAGAAATCCAATTATTATCTGAGATGCCATTTACAAGTCTCACTAAAATGTAGTGAATATGCAATCTATATAATATTATTATGCTTTCTGATCTAGATTAACATAAAAAAAAACACACAAAATGAATAATACTGTAAACCTGTATGCAGAGGTCACCTTTGGGGAAAAGAAAAAGTGTCTTATAAGACAGGTGACCTCTTAACAGAGATTAAATTAAAATGAAATTATCTATGACGAGACAAGAAAAGGGTGACCTTTTAATGCAGGTGACTGTTAAATAGAGGTGTTCACATGGGCATGTTTGACTGTAATCACTTTCTGGTTTCTAATTCAACCCATTTGGACAAAGGTAACAACAATATTCCTTTTGACAATATAACTATTAATGTTGATGTAAATCTACTGACAAAAGGCAGTGATACCCTAACATATCAAGAAAATACAACTATTTTTAAGCATGTTTTTAAATATATTGAAGACTCAAAAAAAGATTTACAATTGTCGAATGTTTTAAAGAACCAACACACATCTCCAAAAGTATTTATTTTTCTTTCTTTTCTTTCATATATTGTCTCTCTATGTTTTTGTATATATTCATTCTGTGTTTAATTATCTCTATGCATATTATATCATTTCATTGTACATGCTAATACATATTGTGAATTATTGTATTCGAGAGAAGACTTGATAAGTTGGGAAAATTTGTGTCTGATCTCAATAACAACAATATTCCTTTTGAGAATATAACTATAACTTAAAATAACTTTTGTTACTTAACATATGTAAATGACCTCTGTGGAAGGTCAAGACTATTGATATCTACTGTGTTTTCTTCATTGCAGAGTGGTAAACGTGTGTTTCGTATGTTATGATTTCGAGTTTTTTTTTCTACAATATGGATGGATTTGGAAAAGTAAAGATATAATTTAAGTTTTAAGCCATAAATGAATAATGTAAATTTTAAGCGTTGAATGAACAAATTTGGCACAGATATAGTTTGTAGATTTATTATATAGGTCACTCATTGACACATATATCAACATGGCATCTGATTTCCATGCAATTACTTCACTTTGGACCGTTATTAGTGGTACAAAATCATATTATCTTGCTTTTTATTGTAGATCCACCATTTGTCAAAATAAATCAATCATTGTACTATGTCCAAACTGGCAACACGGTGACCTTGGTGTGCAATGTATCCTCCAGTCTTCCTTTAACTGATGTGCAATGGGAGAAAAATAGCAATGGTACCATAACTACTATCAATACTGACACATACACAGAGAAATACAGTGGTAGTTCTACCAATACACCGTCTTTGACCATCTTTTATGCTGAATTAAGTGATGCAGGAATTTATACATGCTTTGCTAGTAACAGTGATGGTACTGGAGAAAGTGATATGACCACATTAATGGTATCAGGTACAGTATTTCTTACACAATTGCCCAATTAGACCCAGATGACAATGATATTCCTTTTGAGGGTATGGCTATAATTCTAACTTAATAGACATTTTTTTACTTTCAGGTTGTAATAGACCTCCATGGAAGGACAAGGCTATTGATATCTAGCTGTGCTGTCTTCATTGAAGAGCGGTAACCGAGTAAACGTGTTTTTCTTATGGTGCGATTTCGAGCTTTTTTTTCGGAAAACTGAAGATATAATGTAAATGTTTTAAGCCATAAATGAATAGCGTAAATTTTAAACCATATATGAACAATATTGGCCCAGGTATAGCTTGTAGATTCATTATATAGGCCCCTCATTGACACATGGCGTCTGATCTCCACACAAAGACTTCACTTCGGACCCTTAGTAGTTGTATAAAATCATATATTACTTTTTGTTGTAGATCCACCATTTCTAGCAGTAGAGGAATCATTATACTACGTACAAACTGGGAACACGGTGACCCTGGTGTGCAATGTATCCTCCAGTCTTCCTTTAACTGATGTAGAATGGGAGAAAAATAGCAACGGTATCATAACTACTATAAATTCTACTACAAACACAGAGAAATACAGTGGTAGTTCTACCAATACACCGTCTTTGACCATCTTTTATGCTGAATTAAGTGATGCAGGAATTTATACATGCTTTGCTAGTAACAGTGATGGTACTGGAGAAAGTGATATGACCACATTAATGGTATCAGGTACGTTATTTCTCGTATATTAACTTTCAATGAAAAATACAGAATTAGTATCACCTTATTGGTGGTGTACAGGGCCCAGGTGGCTCAATGAGTTATGTTCGTGACTGGCTTTGTATATTACAAAAAGGGTGCACTCGACTCGCAGCAGTAAGTGATAAGGTTTACCAGTTGCTTTCCCACGGTCGGTGGTTCTCTCCGGGTACTCCGGCTTCTTCCACCACTAAAACTGGTCGCCATGATATAGCTGAAATATTGTTGAAAGTGGCGTTAAAACACCAAAAATCCAATCAATCAATCGGTGGTGTAATGGTTCGTGTGGTCGCCTCGAGTGCGTTAGATTGTGGGTTCGAACCCAGATCGGGTCAAACCATAGACTAAAAAATCGGTATTAGTTGCTTCTCTACTAAGCATGCAGCATTAAGGAGAAAGAGCAAAGACTGGTTGGCTCGGAATCGGCATAATGTGTCGGAGTGGGGAGAGATGTCTCTCCGAGGAGTGTTGTTTCAGTGAGCTAGCACTATAAAAATCTAACTAAGTGTGTTGGTCTAGCACTAAGCAGACCTCATCATGATCATCGTTTAAAAATAACTTGTTCTCATCATAATATAGCTGAAACATTGCTGAGGTTGCTCATTGACACATAAATCAACGTGATATCTGATTTTCACCCAAAGACTGTTTTGGGCACACATTAGGGGTACAAAATCATATTATCTTCCTTTTTATTGTAGATCCACCATTTGTACTAGTAGAGGAATCATTATACTATGTTCAAACTGGCAACACTGTAAAATTGGTGTGTAATGTATCCTCCAGCCTTCCTTTAACCAGTGTAGAATGGGAGAAAAATAGCAATGGTACCATAACTACTATCAATACTGAATCAAACACAGAGAAATACAGTGGTAGTTCTACCAATACACCGTCTTTGACCATCTTTTATGCTGAATTAAGTGATGCAGGAATTTATACATGCTTTGCTAGTAACAGTGATGGTACTGGAGAAAGTGATATGACCACATTAATGGTATCAGGTACTTTATTTCTCGTATATTAACTTTCAATGTAAAATACAGAATTAGTATCACCACATCGGTATTGTACAGGGCCCGGGCGACTCAATGAGTTAGGTAGTTGGATTACCTACCAACTCATACAAGCCTATCACCAATATGGCGTATGTTTGTGCCCGGTTTTGTTTATTACAAAAAGGGTGCACTCGACTCGCAGCAGTAAGTGATAAGGTTTACCAGTTGCTTTCCCACGGTCGGTGGTTCTCTCTGGGTACTTCGGCTTCTTCCACCAGTAAAACTGGTCGCCATGATATAGCTGAAATATTGTTGAAAGTGGCGTTAAAACACCAAAAATCCAATCAATCAATCGGTGGTGTAATGGTTCGTGTGGTCGCCTCGAGTGCATTAGATTGTGGGTTCGAACCCAGATCGGGTCAAACCATAGACTAAAAAATCGGTATTAGTTGCTTCTCTACTAAGCATGCAGCATTAAGGAGAAAGAGCAAAGACTGGTTGGCTCGGAATCGGCATAATGTGTCGGAGTGGGGAGAGATGTCTCTCCGAGGAGTGTTGTTTCAGTGAGCTAGCACTATAAAAATCTAACTAAGTGTGTTGGTCTAGCACAAAGCGGACTTCATCATGATCATCATTTGAAAATAATTGTTCTCCTCATAATATAGCTGAAAAATTGCTGAGATTGCTCATTGACACATAAATCAACGTGATATCTGATTTTCACCCAAAGACTGTTTTGGGCACACATTAGGGGTACAAAATCATATTATCTTCCATTTTATTGTAGATCCACCATTTGTACTAGTAGAGGAATCATTATACTATGTTCAAACTGGCAACACTGTAAAATTGGTGTGTAATGTATCCTCCAGCCTTCCTTTAACCAGTGTAGAATGGGAGAAAAATAGCAATGGTACCATAACTACTATCAATACTGAATCAAACACAGAGAAATACAGTGGTAGTTCTACCAATACACCGTCTTTGACCATCTTTTATGCTGAATTAAGTGATGCAGGAATTTATACATGCTTTGCTAGTAACAGTGATGGTACTGGAGAAAGTGATATGACCACATTAATGGTATCGGGTACGTTATTTCTCGTATATTAACTTTCAATGTAAAATACAGAATTAGTATCACCACATCGGTATTGTACAGGGCCCGGGTGGCTCAATGAGTTAGGTAGTTGGATTACCTACCAACTCATACAAGCCTATCACCAATATGGCGTATGTTCGTACCCGGCTTTGTATATTACAAAAAGGGTGCACTCGACTCGCAGCAGTAAGTGATAAGGTTTACCAGTTGCTTGCCCACGGTCGGTGGTTCTCTCCGGGTACTCCGGCTTCTTCCACCACAAAAACTGGTCGCCATGATATAGCTGAAATATTGTTGAAAGTGGCGTTAAAACACCAAAAATCCAATCAATCAATCGGTGGTGTAATGGTTCGCGTGGTCGCCTCGAGTGCGTTAGATTTTGGGTTCGAGCCCAGATCGGGTCCAACCATAGACTAAAAAATTGGTATTTGTTGCTTCTCCACTATTTAAAGCTTGCAGCATTAAGAAGAAAGAGCAAAGACTGGTTGGCTCGGAATCAGCATAATGTGTACGAGTGGGGTGACATGTCTATCCGGGGACTGTTATTTCAGTGAGCTAGCACTATAAAAATCTAACTAAGTGTGTTGGTCTAGCACAAAGCGGACCTCATCATGATCATCGTTTAAAAATAACTTGTTCTCATCATAATATAGCTGAAACATTGCTGAGATTGCTCATTGACACATAAATCAACGTGATATCTGATTTTCACCCAAAGACTGTTTTGGGCACACATTAGGGGTACAAAATCATATTATCTTCCTTTTTATTGTAGATCCACCATTTGTACTAGTAGAGGAATCATTATACTATGTTCAAACTGGCAACACTGTAAAATTGGTGTGTAATGTATCCTCCAGCCTTCCTTTAACCAGTGTAGAATGGGAGAAAAATAGCAATGGTACCATAACTACTATCAATACTGAATCAAACACAGAGAAATACAGTGGTAGTTCTACCAATACACCGTCTTTGACCATCTTTTATGCTGAATTAAGTGATGCAGGAATTTATACATGCTTTGCTAGTAACAGTGATGGTACTGGAGAAAGTGATATGACCACATTAATGGTATCAGGTACGTTATTTCTCGTATATTAACTTTCAATGTAAAATACAGAATTAGTATCACCACATCGGTATTGTACAGGGCCCAGGTGGCTCAATGAGTTAGGTAGTTGGATTACCTAGCAACCCATGGAAGCCTATCACCAATATGGCGTATGTTCGCGCCCGGCTTTGTATATTACAAGAAGGGTGCACTCGACTCGCAGCAGTAAGTGATCAAGTTTACCCGTTGCTTGCCCACGGTCGGTGGTTCTCTCCGGGTACTCCGACTTCTTCTACCACTAAAATTGGTCGCCATGATATAGCTGAAATATTGTTGAAAGTGGTGTTAAAACACCAAAAATCAAATCAATCAATTGGTGGTGTTATGGTTAGAGTGGTCGCCTCGAGTGCGTTAGATTGTGGGTTCGAGCGCAGATCGGGTCTAACCATAGACTAAGAAATTGGTATTTGTTGCTTCTCCACTAAGTATGCAGCATTAAGGAGAAAGAGCAAAGACTGGTTGGTTCGGAATCAGCATAATGTGTCCGAGTGGGGAGACATGTCTATCCGCGGACTGTTGTATCAGTGAGTTAGCACTATAAAAATCTAACTAAGTGTATTGGTCTAGCACAAAGCGGACTTCATCATGATCATCGTTTAAAAATAGCTTGTTCTCCTCATAATATAGCTGAAAAATTGCTGAGGTTTTTCATTGACACATAAATCAACGTGATATCTGATTTTTACCCAAAGACTTTTGGGCACACATTAGGGGTACGAAATCATATTATCTTCCTTTTTATTGTAGATCCACCATTTGTACTAGTAGAGGAATCATTATACTATGTTCAAACTGGCAACACTGTAAAATTGGTGTGTAATGTATCCTCCAGCCTTCCTTTAACCAGTGTAGAATGGGAGAAAAATAGCAATGGTACCATAACTACTATCAATACTGAATCAAACACAGAGAAATACAGTGGTAGTTCTACCAATACACCGTCTTTGACCATCTTTTATGCTGAATTAAGTGATGCAGGAATTTATACATGCTTTGCTAGTAACAGTGATGGTACTGGAGAAAGTGATATGACCACATTAATGGTATCAGGTACTTTATTTCTCGTATATTAACTTTCAATGTAAAATACAGAATTAGTATCACCACATCGGTATTGTACAGGGCCCGGGCGACTCAATGAGTTAGGTAGTTGGATTACCTACCAACTCATACAAGCCTATCACCAATATGGCGTATGTTTGTGCCCGGTTTTGTTTATTACAAAAAGGGTGCACTCGACTCGCAGCAGTAAGTGATAAGGTTTACCAGTTGCTTTCCCACGGTCGGTGGTTCTCTCTGGGTACTTCGGCTTCTTCCACCAGTAAAACTGGTCGCCATGATATAGCTGAAATATTGTTGAAAGTGGCGTTAAAACACCAAAAATCCAATCAATCAATCGGTGGTGTAATGGTTCGTGTGGTCGCCTCGAGTGCATTAGATTGTGGGTTCGAACCCAGATCGGGTCAAACCATAGACTAAAAAATCGGTATTAGTTGCTTCTCTACTAAGCATGCAGCATTAAGGAGAAAGAGCAAAGACTGGTTGGCTCGGAATCGGCATAATGTGTCGGAGTGGGGAGAGATGTCTCTCCGAGGAGTGTTGTTTCAGTGAGCTAGCACTATAAAAATCTAACTAAGTGTGTTGGTCTAGCACAAAGCGGACTTCATCATGATCATCATTTGAAAATAATTGTTCTCCTCATAATATAGCTGAAAAATTGCTGAGATTGCTCATTGACACATAAATCAACGTGATATCTGATTTTCACCCAAAGACTGTTTTGGGCACACATTAGGGGTACAAAATCATATTATCTTCCATTTTATTGTAGATCCACCATTTGTACTAGTAGAGGAATCATTATACTATGTTCAAACTGGCAACACTGTAAAATTGGTGTGTAATGTATCCTCCAGCCTTCCTTTAACCAGTGTAGAATGGGAGAAAAATAGCAATGGTACCATAACTACTATCAATACTGAATCAAACACAGAGAAATACAGTGGTAGTTCTACCAATACACCGTCTTTGACCATCTTTTATGCTGAATTAAGTGATGCAGGAATTTATACATGCTTTGCTAGTAACAGTGATGGTACTGGAGAAAGTGATATGACCACATTAATGGTATCGGGTACGTTATTTCTCGTATATTAACTTTCAATGTAAAATACAGAATTAGTATCACCACATCGGTATTGTACAGGGCCCGGGTGGCTCAATGAGTTAGGTAGTTGGATTACCTACCAACTCATACAAGCCTATCACCAATATGGCGTATGTTCGTACCCGGCTTTGTATATTACAAAAAGGGTGCACTCGACTCGCAGCAGTAAGTGATAAGGTTTACCAGTTGCTTGCCCACGGTCGGTGGTTCTCTCCGGGTACTCCGGCTTCTTCCACCACAAAAACTGGTCGCCATGATATAGCTGAAATATTGTTGAAAGTGGCGTTAAAACACCAAAAATCCAATCAATCAATCGGTGGTGTAATGGTTCGCGTGGTCGCCTCGAGTGCGTTAGATTTTGGGTTCGAGCCCAGATCGGGTCCAACCATAGACTAAAAAATTGGTATTTGTTGCTTCTCCACTATTTAAAGCTTGCAGCATTAAGAAGAAAGAGCAAAGACTGGTTGGCTCGGAATCAGCATAATGTGTACGAGTGGGGTGACATGTCTATCCGGGGACTGTTATTTCAGTGAGCTAGCACTATAAAAATCTAACTAAGTGTGTTGGTCTAGCACAAAGCGGACCTCATCATGATCATCGTTTAAAAATAACTTGTTCTCATCATAATATAGCTGAAACATTGCTGAGATTGCTCATTGACACATAAATCAACGTGATATCTGATTTTCACCCAAAGACTGTTTTGGGCACACATTAGGGGTACAAAATCATATTATCTTCCTTTTTATTGTAGATCCACCATTTGTACTAGTAGAGGAATCATTATACTATGTTCAAACTGGCAACACTGTAAAATTGGTGTGTAATGTATCCTCCAGCCTTCCTTTAACCAGTGTAGAATGGGAGAAAAATAGCAATGGTACCATAACTACTATCAATACTGAATCAAACACAGAGAAATACAGTGGTAGTTCTACCAATACACCGTCTTTGACCATCTTTTATGCTGAATTAAGTGATGCAGGAATTTATACATGCTTTGCTAGTAACAGTGATGGTACTGGAGAAAGTGATATGACCACATTAATGGTATCAGGTACGTTATTTCTCGTATATTAACTTTCAATGTAAAATACAGAATTAGTATCACCACATCGGTATTGTACAGGGCCCAGGTGGCTCAATGAGTTAGGTAGTTGGATTACCTAGCAACCCATGGAAGCCTATCACCAATATGGCGTATGTTCGCGCCCGGCTTTGTATATTACAAGAAGGGTGCACTCGACTCGCAGCAGTAAGTGATCAAGTTTACCCGTTGCTTGCCCACGGTCGGTGGTTCTCTCCGGGTACTCCGACTTCTTCTACCACTAAAATTGGTCGCCATGATATAGCTGAAATATTGTTGAAAGTGGTGTTAAAACACCAAAAATCAAATCAATCAATCGGTGGTGTTATGGTTAGAGTGGTCGCCTCGAGTGCGTTAGATTGTGGGTTCGAGCGCAGATCGGGTCTAACCATAGACTAAGAAATTGGTATTTGTTGCTTCTCCACTAAGTATGCAGCATTAAGGAGAAAGAGCAAAGACTGGTTGGTTCGGAATCAGTATAATGTGTCCGAGTGGGGAGACATGTCTATCCGCGGACTGTTGTATCAGTGAGTTAGCACTATAAAAATCTAACTAAGTGTATTGGTCTAGCACAAAGCGGACTTCATCATGATCATCGTTTAAAAATAGCTTGTTCTCCTCATAATATAGCTGAAAAATTGCTGAGGTTTTTCATTGACACATAAATCAACGTGATATCTGATTTTTACCCAAAGACTTTTGGGCACACATTAGGGGTACGAAATCATATTATCTTCCTTTTTATTGTAGATCCACCATTTGTACTAGTAGAGGAATCATTATACTATGTTCAAACTGGCAACACTGTAAAATTGGTGTGTAATGTATCCTCCAGCCTTCCTTTAACCAGTGTAGAATGGGAGAAAAATAGCAATGGTACCATAACTACTATCAATACTGAATCAAACACAGAGAAATACAGTGGTAGTTCTACCAATACACCGTCTTTGACCATCTTTTATGCTGAATTAAGTGATGCAGGAATTTATACATGCTTTGCTAGTAACAGTGATGGTACTGGAGAAAGTGATATGACCACATTAATGGTATCGGGTACGTTATTTCTCGTATATTAACTTTCAATGTAAAATACAGAATTAGTATCACCACATCGGTATTGTACAGGGCCCGGGCGACTCAATGAGTTAGGTAGTTGGATTACCTACCAACTCATACAAGCCTATCACCAATATGGCGTATGTTTGTGCCCGGTTTTGTTTATTACAAAAAGGGTGCACTCGACTCGCAGCAGTAAGTGATAAGGTTTACCAGTTGCTTTCCCACGGTCGGTGGTTCTCTCTGGGTACTTCGGCTTCTTCCACCACTAAAACTGGTCGCCATGATATAGCTGAAATATTGTTGAAAGTGGCGTTAAAACACCAAAAATCCAATCAATCAATCGATGGTGTAATGGTTAGAGTGGTCGCCTCGAGTGCGTTAGATTTTGGGTTCGAGCCCAGATCGGGTCCAACCATAGACTAAAAAATTGGTATTTGTTGCTTCTCCACTATTTAAAGCTTGCAGCATTAAGGAGAAAGAGCAAAGACTGGTTGGCTCGGAATCAGCATAATGTGTACGAGTGGGATGCCATGTCTATCTGGGGACTGTTGTTTCAGTGAGCTAGCACTATAAAAATCTAACTAAGTGTGTTGGTCTAGCACTAAGCAGACCTCATCATGATCATCGTTTAAAAATAACTTGTTCTCATCATAATATAGCTGAAACATTGCTGAGGTTGCTCATTGACACATAAATCAACGTGATATCTGATTTTCACCCAAAGACTGTTTTGGGCACACATTAGGGGTACAAAATCATATTATCTTCCTTTTTATTGTAGATCCACCATTTGTACTAGTAGAGGAATCATTATACTATGTTCAAACTGGCAACACTGTAAAATTGGTGTGTAATGTATCCTCCAGCCTTCCTTTAACCAGTGTAGAATGGGAGAAAAATAGCAATGGTACCATAACTACTATCAATACTGAATCAAACACAGAGAAATACAGTGGTAGTTCTACCAATACACCGTCTTTGACCATCTTTTATGCTGAATTAAGTGATGCAGGAATTTATACATGCTTTGCTAGTAACAGTGATGGTACTGGAGAAAGTGATATGACCACATTAATGGTATCAGGTACGTTATTTCTCGTATATTAACTTTCAATGTAAAATACAGAATTAGTATCACCACATCAGTGGTGTATAGGGCCCGGGTGGCTCAATGAGTTATGTAGTTGGATTACCTACCAACTCATACAAGCCTATCACCAATATGGCGTATGTTCGTGCCCGGCTTTGTATATTACAAAAAGGGTGCACTCGACTCGCAGCAGTAAGTGATGAGGTTTACCAGTTGCTTGCCCACGGTCGGAGGTTCTCTTCGAGTACTTCGGCTTCTTCCACCACAAAAACTGGTTGCCATGATATAGCTGAAATATTGTTGAAAGTGGCGTTAAAACACCAAAAATCCAATCAATCAATCGGTGGTGTAATGGTTCGTGTGGTCGCCTCGAGTGCGTTAGATTGTGGGTTCGAACCCAGATCGGGTCAAACCATAGACTAAAAAATTGGTATTTGTTGCTTCTCTACTAAGCATGCAGCATTAAGGAGAAAGAGCAAAGACTGGTTGGCTCGGAATCGGCATAATGTGTCCGAGTGGGGAGAGATGTCTCTCCGAGGACTGTTGTTTCAGTGAGCTAGCACTATAAAAATCTAACTAAGTGTGTTGGTCTAGCACAAAGCGGACTTCATCATGATCATCGTTTGAAAATAACTTGTTCTCCTCATAATATAGCTGAAAAATTGCTGAGATTGCTCATTGACAAATAAATCAACGTGATATCTGATTTTCACCCAAAGACTGTTTTGGGCACACATTAGGGGTACAAAATCATATTATCTTCCATTTTATTGTAGATCCACCATTTGTACTAGTAGAGGAATCATTATACTATGTTCAAACTGGCAACACTGTAAAATTGGTGTGTAATGTATCCTCCAGCCTTCCTTTAACCAGTGTAGAATGGGAGAAAAATAGCAATGGTACCATAACTACTATCAATACTGAATCAAACACAGAGAAATACAGTGGTAGTTCTACCAATACACCGTCTTTGACCATCTTTTATGCTGAATTAAGTGATGCAGGAATTTATACATGCTTTGCTAGTAACAGCGATGGTACTGGAGAAAGTGATATGACCACATTAATGGTATCGGGTACGTTATTTCTCGTATATTAACTTTCAATGTAAAATACAGAATTAGTATCACCACATCGGTATTGTACAGGGCCCGGGTGGCTCAATGAGTTAGGTAGTTGGATTACCTACCAACTCATACAAGCCTATCACCAATATGGCGTATGTTCGTACCCGGCTTTGTATATTACAAAAAGGGTGCACTCGACTCGCAGCAGTAAGTGATAAGGTTTACCAGTTGCTTGCCCACGGTCGGTGGTTCTCTCCGGGTACTCCGGCTTCTTCCACCACAAACACTGGTCGCCATGATATAGCTGAAATATTGTTGAAAGTGGTGTTAAAACACCAAAAATCAAATCAATCAATCGGTGGTGTTATGGTTAGAGTGGTCGCCTCGAGTGCGTTAGATTGTGGGTTCGAGCGCAGATCGGGTCTAACCATAGACTAAGAAATTGGTATTTGTTGCTTCTCCACTAAGTATGCAGCATTAAGGAGAAAGAGCAAAGACTGGTTGGCTCGGAATCAGCATAATGTGTCCGAGTGGGGAGAGATGTCTATCCGCGGACTGTTGTATCAGTGAGTTAGCACTATAAAAATCTAACTAAGTGTATTGGTCTAGCACAAAGCGGACTTCATCATGATCATCGTTTAAAAATAGCTTGTTCTCGTCATAATATAGCTGGAAAATTGCTGAGATGTTCATTGACACATAAATCAACGTGATATCTGATTTTTACCCAAAGAGTGTTTTGGGTACACATTAGGGGTACGAAATCATATTATCTTCCTTTTTATTGTAGATCCACCATTTGTACTAGTAGAGGAATCATTATACTATGTTCAAACTGGCAACACTGTAAAATTGGTGTGTAATGTATCCTCCAGCCTTCCTTTAACCAGTGTAGAATGGGAGAAAAATAGCAATGGTACCATAACTACTATCAATACTGAATCAAACACAGAGAAATACAGTGGTAGTTCTACCAATACACCGTCTTTGACCATCTTTTATGCTGAATTAAGTGATGCAGGAATTTATACATGCTTTGCTAGTAACAGTGATGGTACTGGAGAAAGTGATATGACCACATTAATGGTATCAGGTACGTTATTTCTCGTATATTAACTTTCAATGTAAAATACAGAATTAGTATCACCACATCGGTATTGTACAGGGCCCGGGTGGCTCAATGAGTTAGGTAGTTGGATTACCTACCAACTCATACAAGCCTATCACCAATATGGCGTATGTTTGTGCCCGGTTTTGTATATTACAAAAGGGTGCACTCGATTCGCAGCAGTAAGTGATAAGGTTTACCAGTTGCTTTCCCACGGTCGGTGGTTCTCTCCGGGTACTCCGGCTTCTTCCACCACTAAAACTGGTTGCCATGATATAGCTGAAATATTGTTGAAAGTGGCGTTAAAACACCAAAAATCAAATCAATCAATCGATGGTGTAATGGTTCGCGTGTTCGCCTCGAGTGCGTTAGATTTTGGGTTCGAGCCCAGATCGGGTCCAACCATAGACTAAAAAATTGGTATTTGTTGCTTCTCCACTATTTAAAGCTTGCAGCATTAAGGAGAAAGAGCAAAGACTGGTTGGCTCGGAATCAGCATAATGTGTACGAGTGGGGTGACATGTCTATCCTGGGACTGTTATTTCAGTGAGCTAGCACTATAAAAATCTAACTAAGTGTGTTGGTCTAGCACTAAGCAGACCTCATCATGATCATCGTTTAAAAATAACTTGTTCTCATCATAATATAGCTGAAACATTGCTGAGGTCGCTCATTGACACATAAATCAACGTGATATCTGATTTTCACCCAAAGAGTGTTTTGGGCACACATTAGGGGTACAAAATCATATTATCTTCCTTTTTATTGTAGATCCACCATTTGTACTAGTAGAGGAATCATTATACTATGTTCAAACTGGCAACACTGTAAAATTGGTGTGTAATGTATCCTCCAGCCTTCCTTTAACCAGTGTAGAATGGGAGAAAAATAGCAATGGTACCATAACTACTATCAATACTGAATCAAACACAGAGAAATACAGTGGTAGTTCTACCAATACACCGTCTTTGACCATCTTTTATGCTGAATTAAGTGATGCAGGAATTTATACATGCTTTGCTAGTAACAGTGATGGTACTGGAGAAAGTGATATGACCACATTAATGGTATCAGGTACGTTATTTCTCGTATATTAACTTTCAATGTAAAATACAGAATTAGTATCACCACATCGGTATTGTACAGGGCCCGGGTGGCTCAATGAGTTAGGTAGTTGGATTACCTACCAACTCATACAAGCCTATCACCAATATGGCGTATGTTCGTACACGGCTTTGTATATTACAAAAAGGGTGCACTCGACTCGCAGCAGTAAGTGATAAGGTTTACCAGTTGCTTGCCCACGGTCGGTGGTTCTCTCCGGGTACTCCGGCTTCTTCCACCACTAAAACTGGTCGCCATGATATAGCTGAAATATTGTTGAAAGTGGCGTTAAAACACCAAAAATCCAATCAATCAATCGGTGGTGTAATGGTTCGCGTGGTCGCCTCGAGTGCGTTAGATTGTGGGTTCGAACCCAGATCGGGTCAAACCATAGACTAAAAAATTGGTATTTGTTGCTTCTCTACTAAGCATGCAGCATTAAGGAGAAAGAGCAAAGACTGGTTGGCTCGGAATCGACATAATGTGTCTGAGTGGGGAGAGATGTCTCTCCGAGGACTGTTGTTTCAGTGAGCTAGCACTATAAAAATCTAACTAAGTGTGTTGGTCTAGCACAAAGCGGACTTCATCATGATCATCGTTTGAAAATAACTTGTTCTCCTCATAATATAGCTGAAAAATTGCTGAGATTGCTCATTGACAAATAAATCAACGTGATATCTGATTTTCACCCAAAGACTGTTTTGGGCACACATTAGGGGTACAAAATCATATTATCTTCCATTTTATTGTAGATCCACCATTTGTACTAGTAGAGGAATCATTATACTATGTTCAAACTGGCAACACTGTAAAATTGGTGTGTAATGTATCCTCCAGCCTTCCTTTAACCAGTGTAGAATGGGAGAAAAATAGCAATGGTACCATAACTACTATCAATACTGAATCAAACACAGAGAAATACAGTGGTAGTTCTACCAATACACCGTCTTTGACCATCTTTTATGCTGAATTAAGTGATGCAGGAATTTATACATGCTTTGCTAGTAACAGCGATGGTACTGGAGAAAGTGATATGACCACATTAATGGTATCGGGTACGTTATTTCTCGTATATTAACTTTCAATGTAAAATACAGAATTAGTATCACCACATCGGTATTGTACAGGGCCCGGGTGGCTCAATGAGTTAGGTAGTTGGATTACCTACCAACTCATACAAGCCTATCACCAATATGGCGTATGTTCGTACCCGGCTTTGTATATTACAAAAAGGGTGCACTCGACTCGCAGCAGTAAGTGATAAGGTTTACCAGTTGCTTGCCCACGGTCGGTGGTTCTCTCCGGGTACTCCGGCTTCTTCCACCACAAACACTGGTCGCCATGATATAGCTGAAATATTGTTGAAAGTGGTGTTAAAACACCAAAAATCAAATCAATCAATCGGTGGTGTTATGGTTAGAGTGGTCGCCTCGAGTGCGTTAGATTGTGGGTTCGAGCGCAGATCGGGTCTAACCATAGACTAAGAAATTGGTATTTGTTGCTTCTCCACTAAGTATGCAGCATTAAGGAGAAAGAGCAAAGACTGGTTGGCTCGGAATCAGCATAATGTGTCCGAGTGGGGAGACATGTCTATCCGCGGACTGTTGTATCAGTGAGTTAGCACTATAAAAATCTAACTAAGTGTATTGGTCTAGCACAAAGCGGACTTCATCATGATCATCGTTTAAAAATAGCTTGTTCTCGTCATAATATAGCTGAAAAATTGCTGAGGTTTTTCATTGACACATAAATCAACGTGATATCTGATTTTTACCCAAAGAGTGTTTTGGGTACACATTAGGGGTACGAAATCATATTATCTTCCTTTTTATTGTAGATCCACCATTTGTACTAGTAGAGGAATCATTATACTATGTTCAAACTGGCAACACTGTAAAATTGGTGTGTAATGTATCCTCCAGCCTTCCTTTAACCAGTGTAGAATGGGAGAAAAATAGCAATGGTACCATAACTACTATCAATACTGAATCAAACACAGAGAAATACAGTGGTAGTTCTACCAATACACCGTCTTTGACCATCTTTTATGCTGAATTAAGTGATGCAGGAATTTATACATGCTTTGCTAGTAACAGTGATGGTACTGGAGAAAGTGATATGACCACATTAATGGTATCGGGTACGTTATTTCTCGTATATTAACTTTCAATGTAAAATACAGAATTAGTATCACCACATCGGTATTGTACAGGGCCCGGGTGGCTCAATGAGTTAGGTAGTTGGATTACCTACCAACTCATACAAGCCTATCACCAATATGGCGTATGTTTGTGCCCGGTTTTGTATATTACAAAAGGGTGCACTCGATTCGCAGCAGTAAGTGATAAGGTTTACCAGTTGCTTTCCCACGGTCGGTGGTTCTCTCCGGGTACTCCGGCTTCTTCCACCACTAAAACTGGTTGCCATGATATAGCTGAAATATTGTTGAAAGTGGCGTTAAAACACCAAAAATCAAATCAATCAATCGATGGTGTAATGGTTCGCGTGTTCGCCTCGAGTGCGTTAGATTTTGGGTTCGAGCCCAGATCGGGTCCAACCATAGACTAAAAAATTGGTATTTGTTGCTTCTCCACTATTTAAAGCTTGCAGCATTAAGGAGAAAGAGCAAAGACTGGTTGGCTCGGAATCAGCATAATGTGTACGAGTGGGGTGACATGTCTATCCTGGGACTGTTATTTCAGTGAGCTAGCACTATAAAAATCTAACTAAGTGTGTTGGTCTAGCACTAAGCAGACCTCATCATGATCATCGTTTAAAAATAACTTGTTCTCATCATAATATAGCTGAAACATTGCTGAGGTCGCTCATTGACACATAAATCAACGTGATATCTGATTTTCACCCAAAGAGTGTTTTGGGCACACATTAGGGGTACAAAATCATATTATCTTCCTTTTTATTGTAGATCCACCATTTGTACTAGTAGAGGAATCATTATACTATGTTCAAACTGGCAACACTGTAAAATTGGTGTGTAATGTATCCTCCAGCCTTCCTTTAACCAGTGTAGAATGGGAGAAAAATAGCAATGGTACCATAACTACTATCAATACTGAATCAAACACAGAGAAATACAGTGGTAGTTCTACCAATACACCGTCTTTGACCATCTTTTATGCTGAATTAAGTGATGCAGGAATTTATACATGCTTTGCTAGTAACAGTGATGGTACTGGAGAAAGTGATATGACCACATTAATGGTATCAGGTACGTTATTTCTCGTATATTAACTTTCAATGTAAAATACAGAATTAGTATCACCACATCGGTATTGTACAGGGCCCGGGTGGCTCAATGAGTTAGGTAGTTGGATTACCTACCAACTCATACAAGCCTATCACCAATATGGCGTATGTTCGTACACGGCTTTGTATATTACAAAAAGGGTGCACTCGACTCGCAGCAGTAAGTGATAAGGTTTACCAGTTGCTTGCCCACGGTCGGTGGTTCTCTCCGGGTACTCCGGCTTCTTCCACCACTAAAACTGGTCGCCATGATATAGCTGAAATATTGTTGAAAGTGGCGTTAAAACACCAAAAATCCAATCAATCAATCGGTGGTGTAATGGTTCGCGTGGTCGCCTCGAGTGCGTTAGATTGTGGGTTCGAACCCAGATCGGGTCAAACCATAGACTAAAAAATTGGTATTTGTTGCTTCTCTACTAAGCATGCAGCATTAAGGAGAAAGAGCAAAGACTGGTTGGCTCGGAATCGACATAATGTGTCTGAGTGGGGAGAGATGTCTCTCCGAGGACTGTTGTTTCAGTGAGCTAGCACTATAAAAATCTAACTAAGTGTGTTGGTCTAGCACAAAGCGGACTTCATCATGATCATCGTTTGAAAATAACTTGTTCTCCTCATAATATAGCTGAAAAATTGCTGAGATTGCTCATTGACAAATAAATCAACGTGATATCTGATTTTCACCCAAAGACTGTTTTGGGCACACATTAGGGGTACAAAATCATATTATCTTCCATTTTATTGTAGATCCACCATTTGTACTAGTAGAGGAATCATTATACTATGTTCAAACTGGCAACACTGTAAAATTGGTGTGTAATGTATCCTCCAGCCTTCCTTTAACCAGTGTAGAATGGGAGAAAAATAGCAATGGTACCATAACTACTATCAATACTGAATCAAACACAGAGAAATACAGTGGTAGTTCTACCAATACACCGTCTTTGACCATCTTTTATGCTGAATTAAGTGATGCAGGAATTTATACATGCTTTGCTAGTAACAGCGATGGTACTGGAGAAAGTGATATGACCACATTAATGGTATCGGGTACGTTATTTCTCGTATATTAACTTTCAATGTAAAATACAGAATTAGTATCACCACATCGGTATTGTACAGGGCCCGGGTGGCTCAATGAGTTAGGTAGTTGGATTACCTACCAACTCATACAAGCCTATCACCAATATGGCGTATGTTCGTACCCGGCTTTGTATATTACAAAAAGGGTGCACTCGACTCGCAGCAGTAAGTGATAAGGTTTACCAGTTGCTTGCCCACGGTCGGTGGTTCTCTCCGGGTACTCCGGCTTCTTCCACCACAAACACTGGTCGCCATGATATAGCTGAAATATTGTTGAAAGTGGTGTTAAAACACCAAAAATCAAATCAATCAATCGGTGGTGTTATGGTTAGAGTGGTCGCCTCGAGTGCGTTAGATTGTGGGTTCGAGCGCAGATCGGGTCTAACCATAGACTAAGAAATTGGTATTTGTTGCTTCTCCACTAAGTATGCAGCATTAAGGAGAAAGAGCAAAGACTGGTTGGCTCGGAATCAGCATAATGTGTCCGAGTGGGGAGACATGTCTATCCGCGGACTGTTGTATCAGTGAGTTAGCACTATAAAAATCTAACTAAGTGTATTGGTCTAGCACAAAGCGGACTTCATCATGATCATCGTTTAAAAATAGCTTGTTCTCGTCATAATATAGCTGAAAAATTGCTGAGGTTTTTCATTGACACATAAATCAACGTGATATCTGATTTTTACCCAAAGAGTGTTTTGGGTACACATTAGGGGTACGAAATCATATTATCTTCCTTTTTATTGTAGATCCACCATTTGTACTAGTAGAGGAATCATTATACTATGTTCAAACTGGCAACACTGTAAAATTGGTGTGTAATGTATCCTCCAGCCTTCCTTTAACCAGTGTAGAATGGGAGAAAAATAGCAATGGTACCATAACTACTATCAATACTGAATCAAACACAGAGAAATACAGTGGTAGTTCTACCAATACACCGTCTTTGACCATCTTTTATGCTGAATTAAGTGATGCAGGAATTTATACATGCTTTGCTAGTAACAGTGATGGTACTGGAGAAAGTGATATGACCACATTAATGGTATCGGGTACGTTATTTCTCGTATATTAACTTTCAATGTAAAATACAGAATTAGTATCACCACATCGGTATTGTACAGGGCCCGGGTGGCTCAATGAGTTAGGTAGTTGGATTACCTACCAACTCATACAAGCCTATCACCAATATGGCGTATGTTTGTGCCCGGTTTTGTATATTACAAAAAGGGTGCACTCGATTCGCAGCAGTAAGTGATAAGGTTTACCAGTTGCTTTCCCACGGTCGGTGGTTCTCTCCGGGTACTCCGGCTTCTTCCACCACTAAAACTGGTTGCCATGATATAGCTGAAATATTGTTGAAAGTGGCGTTAAAACACCAAAAATCAAATCAATCAATCGATGGTGTAATGGTTCGCGTGTTCGCCTCGAGTGCGTTAGATTTTGGGTTCGAGCCCAGATCGGGTCCAACCATAGACTAAGAAATTGGTATTTGTTGCTTTTCCACTATTTAAAGCTTGCAGCATTAAGGAGAAAGAGCAAAGACTGGTTGGCTCGGAATCGGCACAATGTGTACGAGTGGGGTGACATGTCTATCCTGGGACTGTTGTTTCAGTGAGCTAGCACTATAAAAATCTAACTAAGTGTGTTGGTCTAGCACTAAACAGACCTCATCATGATCATCGTTTAAAAATAACTTGTTCTCATCATAATATAGCTGAAACATTGCTGAGGTCGCTCATTGACAAATAAATCAACGTGATATCTGATTTTCACCCAAAGAGTGTTTTGGGCACACATTAGGGGTACAAAATCATATTATCTTCCTTTTTATTGTAGATCCACCATTTGTACTAGTAGAGGAATCATTATACTATGTTCAAACTGGCAACACTGTAAAATTGGTGTGTAATGTATCCTCCAGCCTTCCTTTAACCAGTGTAGAATGGGAGAAAAATAGCAATGGTACCATAACTACTATCAATACTGAATCAAACACAGAGAAATACAGTGGTAGTTCTACCAATACACCGTCTTTGACCATCTTTTATGCTGAATTAAGTGATGCAGGAATTTATACATGCTTTGCTAGTAACAGTGATGGTACTGGAGAAAGTGATATGACCACATTAATGGTATCAGGTACGTTATTTCTCGTATATTAACTTTCAATGTAAAATACAGAATTAGTATCACCACATCGGTATTGTACAGGGCCCGGGTGGCTCAATGAGTTAGGTAGTTGGATTACCTACCAACTCATACAAGCCTATCACCAATATGGCGTATGTTCGTACACGGCTTTGTATATTACAAAAAGGGTGCACTCGACTCGCAGCAGTAAGTGATAAGGTTTACCAGTTGCTTGCCCACGGTCGGTGGTTCTCTCCGGGTACTCCGGCTTCTTCCACCACTAAAACTGGTCGCCATGATATAGCTGAAATATTGTTGAAAGTGGCGTTAAAACACCAAAAATCCAATCAATCAATCGGTGGTGTAATGGTTCACGTGGTCGCCTCGAGTGCGTTAGATTGTGGGTTCGAACCCAGATCGGGTCAAACCATAGACTAAAAAATTGGTATTTGTTGCTTCTCTACTAAGCATGCAGCATTAAGGAGAAAGAGCAAAGACTGGTTGGCTCGGAATCGACATAATGTGTCTGAGTGGGGAGAGATGTCTCTCCGAGGACTGTTGTTTCAGTGAGCTAGCACTATAAAAATCTAACTAAGTGTGTTGGTCTAGCACAAAGCGGACTTCATCATGATCATCGTTTGAAAATAACTTGTTCTCCTCATAATATAGCTGAAAAATTGCTGAGATTGCTCATTGACAAATAAATCAACGTGATATCTGATTTTCACCCAAAGACTGTTTTGGGCACACATTAGGGGTACAAAATCATATTATCTTCCATTTTATTGTAGATCCACCATTTGTACTAGTAGAGGAATCATTATACTATGTTCAAACTGGCAACACTGTAAAATTGGTGTGTAATGTATCCTCCAGCCTTCCTTTAACCAGTGTAGAATGGGAGAAAAATAGCAATGGTACCATAACTACTATCAATACTGAATCAAACACAGAGAAATACAGTGGTAGTTCTACCAATACACCGTCTTTGACCATCTTTTATGCTGAATTAAGTGATGCAGGAATTTATACATGCTTTGCTAATAACAGCGATGGTACTGGAGAAAGTGATATGACCACATTAATGGTATCGGGTACGTTATTTCTCGTATATTAACTTTCAATGTAAAATACAGAATTAGTATCACCACATCGGTATTGTACAGGGCCCGGGTGGCTCAATGAGTTAGGTAGTTGGATTACCTACCAACTCATACAAGCCTATCACCAATATGGCGTATGTTCGTACCCGGCTTTGTATATTACAAAAAGGGTGCACTCGACTCGCAGCAGTAAGTGATAAGGTTTACCAGTTGCTTGCCCACGGTCGGTGGTTCTCTCCGGGTACTCCGGCTTCTTCCACCACAAACACTGGTCGCCATGATATAGCTGAAATATTGTTGAAAGTGGTGTTAAAACACCAAAAATCAAATCAATCAATCGGTGGTGTTATGGTTAGAGTGGTCGCCTCGAGTGCGTTAGATTGTGGGTTCGAGCGCAGATCGGGTCTAACCATAGACTAAGAAATTGGTATTTGTTGCTTCTCCACTAAGTATGCAGCATTAAGGAGAAAGAGCAAAGACTGGTTGGCTCGGAATCAGCATAATGTGTCCGAGTGGGGAGACATGTCTATCCGCGGACTGTTGTATCAGTGAGTTAGCACTATAAAAATCTAACTAAGTGTATTGGTCTAGCACAAAGCGGACTTCATCATGATCATCGTTTAAAAATAGCTTGTTCTCGTCATAATATAGCTGAAAAATTGCTGAGGTTTTTCATTGACACATAAATCAACGTGATATCTGATTTTTACCCAAAGAGTGTTTTGGGTACACATTAGGGGTACGAAATCATATTATCTTCCTTTTTATTGTAGATCCACCATTTGTACTAGTAGAGGAATCATTATACTATGTTCAAACTGGCAACACTGTAAAATTGGTGTGTAATGTATCCTCCAGCCTTCCTTTAACCAGTGTAGAATGGGAGAAAAATAGCAATGGTACCATAACTACTATCAATACTGAATCAAACACAGAGAAATACAGTGGTAGTTCTACCAATACACCGTCTTTGACCATCTTTTATGCTGAATTAAGTGATGCAGGAATTTATACATGCTTTGCTAGTAACAGTGATGGTACTGGAGAAAGTGATATGACCACATTAATGGTATCAGGTACGTTATTTCTCGTATATTAACTTTCAATGTAAAATACAGAATTAGTATCACCACATCGGTATTGTACAGGGCCCGGGTGGCTCAATGAGTTAGGTAGTTGGATTACCTACCAACTCATACAAGCCTATCACCAATATGGCGTATGTTCGTACACGGCTTTGTATATTACAAAAAGGGTGCACTCGACTCGCAGCAGTAAGTGATAAGGTTTACCAGTTGCTTGCCCACGGTCGGTGGTTCTCTCCGGGTACTCCGGCTTCTTCCACCACTAAAACTGGTCGCCATGATATAGCTGAAATATTGTTGAAAGTGGCGTTAAAACACCAAAAATCCAATCAATCAATCGGTGGTGTAATGGTTCGTGTGGTCGCCTCGAGTGCGTTAGATTTTGGGTTCGAGCCCAGATCAGGTCCAACCATAGACTAAAAAATTGGTATTTGTTGCTTCTCCACTATTTAAAGCTTGCAGCATTAAGGAGAAAGAGCAAAGACTGGTTGGCTCGGAATCAGCATAATGTGTACGAGTGGGATGCCATGTCTATCTGGGGACTGTTGTTTCAGTGAGCTAGCACTATAAAAATCTAACTAAGTGTGTTGGTCTAGCACTAAGCAGACCTCATCATGATCATCGTTTAAAAATAACTTGTTCTCATCATAATATAGCTGAAACATTGCTGAGGTTGCTCATTGACACATAAATCATCGTGATATCTTATTTTCACCCAAAGACTGTTTTGGGCACACATTAGGGGTACAAAATCATATTATCTTCCTTTTTATTGTAGATCCACCATTTGTACTAGTAGAGGAATCATTATACTATGTTCAAACTGGCAACACTGTAAAATTGGTGTGTAATGTATCCTCCAGCCTTCCTTTAACCAGTGTAGAATGGGAGAAAAATAGCAATGGTACCATAACTACTATCAATACTGAATCAAACACAGAGAAATACAGTGGTAGTTCTACCAATACACCGTCTTTGACCATCTTTTATGCTGAATTAAGTGATGCAGGAATTTATACATGCTTTGCTAGTAACAGTGATGGTACTGGAAAAAGTGATATGACCACATTAATGGTATCAGGTACGTTATTTCTCGTATATTAACTTTCAATGTAAAATACAGAATTAGTATCACCACATCGGTGGTGTATAGGGCCCGGGTGGCTCAATGAGTTAGGTAGTTGGATTACCTAGCAACTCATACAAGCCTATCACCAATATGGCGTATGTTCGTGCCCGGCTTTGTATATTACAAAAAGGGTGCACTCGACTCGCAGCAGTAAGTGGTAAGGTTTACCAGTTGCTTGCCCACGGTCGGTGGTTCTCTCCGGGTACTTTGGCTTCTTCCACCACAAAAACTGGTTGCCATGATATAGCTGAAATATTGTTGAAAGTGGTGTTAAAACACCAAAAATCCAATCAATCAATCGGTGGTGTAATGGTTCGTGTGGTCGCCTCGAGTGCGTTAGATTGTGGGTTCGAGCCCAGATCGGGTCAAACCATAGACTAAAAAATTGGTATTTGTTGCTTCTCTACTAAGCATGCAGCATTAAGGAGAAATAGCAAAGACTGGTTGGCTCGGAATCGGCATAATGTGTCCGAGTGGGGAGAGATGTCTCACCGCGGACTGTTGTTTCAGTGAGCTAGCACTATAAAAATCTAACTAAGTGTGTTGGTCTAGCACAAAGCGGACTTCATCATGATCATCGTTTAAAAATAACTTGTTCTCGTGAAAATATAGCTGAAAAATTGCTAAGGTTGCTCATTGACACATAAATCAACGTGATATCTGATTTTTATCCAAAGACTGTTTTGGGCACACATTAGGGGTACAAAATCATATTATCTTCCTTTTTATTGTAGATCCACCATTTGTACTAGTAGAGGAATCATTATACTATGTTCAAACTGGCAACACTGTAAAATTGGTGTGTAATGTATCCTCCAGCCTTCCTTTAACCAGTGTAGAATGGGAGAAAAATAGCAATGGTACCATAACTACTATCAATACTGAATCAAACACAGAGAAATACAGTGGTAGTTCTACCAATACACCGTCTTTGACCATCTTTTATGCTGAATTAAGTGATGCAGGAATTTATACATGCTTTGCTAGTAACAGTGATGGTACTGGAGAAAGTGATATGACCACATTAATGGTATCAGGTACGTTATTTCTCGTATATTAACTTTCAATGTAAAATACAGAATTAGTATCACCACATCGGTATTGTACAGGGCCCGGGTGGCTCAATGAGTTAGGTAGTTGGATTACCTACCAACTCATACAAGCCTATCAACAATATGGCGTATGTTCGTACCCGGCTTTGTATATTACAAAAAGGGTGCACTCGACCCGCAGCAGTAAGTGATAAGGTTTACCAGTTGCTTGCCCACGGTCGGTGGTTCTCTCCGGGTACTCTGGCTTCTTCCACCACTAAAACTGGTCGCCATGATATAGCTGAAATATTGTTGAAAGTGGCGTTAAAACACCAAAAATCAAATCAATCAATCGGTGGTGTAATGGTTCGTGTGGTCGCCTCGAGTGCGTTAGATTTTGGGTTCGAGCCCAGATCGGGTCCAACCATAGACTAAAAAATTGGTATTTGTTGCTTCTCCACTATTTAAAGCTTGCAGCATTAAGGAGAAAGAGCAAAGACTGGTTGGCTCGGAATCAGCATAATGTGTACGAGTGGGATGCCATGTCTATCCGGGGACTGTTGTTTCAGTGAGCTAGCACTATAAAAATCTAACTAAGTGTGTTGGTCTAGCACTAAGCAGACCTCATCATGATCATCGTTTAAGAATAACTTGTTCTCATCATAATATAGCTGAAACATTGCTGAGGTTGCTCATTGACACATAAATCAACGTGATATCTGATTTTCACCCAAAGACTGTTTTGGGCACACATTAGGGGTACAAAATCATATTATCTTCCTTTTTATTGTAGATCCACCATTTGTACTAGTAGAGGAATCATTATACTATGTTCAAACTGGCAACACTGTAAAATTGGTGTGTAATGTATCCTCCAGCCTTCCTTTAACCAGTGTAGAATGGGAGAAAAATAGCAATGGTACCATAACTACTATCAATACTGAATCAAACGCAGAGAAATACAGTGGTAGTTCTACCAATACACCGTCTTTGACCATCTTTTATGCTGAATTAAGTGATGCAGGAATTTATACATGCTTTGCTAGTAACAGTGATGGTACTGGAGAAAGTGATATGACCACATTAATGGTATCAGGTACGTTATTTCTCGTATATTAACTTTCAATGTAAAATACAGAATTAGTATCACCACATCAGTTGTGTAAACGGCCCGGGTGGCTCAATGAGTTAGGTAGTTGGATTACCTAGCAACTCATACAAGCCTATCACCAATATGGCGTATGTTCGTGCCCGGCTTTGTATATTACAAAAAGGGTGCACTCGACTCGCAGCAGTAAGTGATAAGGTTTACCAGTTGCTTGCCCACGGTCGGTGGTTCTCTCCGGGTACTTCGGCTTCTTCCACCACAAAAACTGGTTGCCATGATATAGCTGAAATATTGTTGAAAGTGGCATTAAAACACCAAAAATCCAATCAATCAATCGGTGGTGTAATGGTTCGTGTGGTCGCCTCGAGTGTGTTAGATTGTGGGTTCGAACCCAGATCGGGTCAAACCATAGACTAAAAAATTGGTATTTGTTGCTTCTCCACTATTTAAAGCTTGCATCATTAAGGAGAAAGAGCAAAGACTGGTTGGCTCGGAATCAGCATAATGTGTACGAGTGGGGTGCCATGTCTATCCGGGGACTGTTGTTTCAGTGAGCTAGCACTATAAAAATCTAACTAAGTGTGTTGGTCTAGCACTAAGCAGACCACATCATGATCATCGTTTAAGAATAACTTGTTCTCATCATAATATAGCTGAAACATTGCTGAGGTTGCTCATTGACACATAAATCAACGTGATATCTGATTTTCAACCAAAGACTGTGTTGGGCACACATTAGGGGTACAAAATCATATTATCTTCCATTTTATTGTAGATCCACCATTTGTACTAGTAGAGGAATCATTATACTATGTTCAAACTGGCAACACTGTAAAATTGGTGTGTAATGTATCCTCCAGCCTTCCTTTAACCAGTGTAGAATGGGAGAAAAATAGCAATGGTATCATAACTACTATCAATACTGAATCAAACACAGAGAAATACAGTGGTAGTTCTACCAATACACCGTCTTTGACCATCTTTTATGCTGAATTAAGTGATGCAGGAATTTATACATGCTTTGCTAGTAACAGTGATGGTACTGGAGAAAGTGATATGACCACATTAATGGTATCAGGTACGTTATTTCTCGTATATTAACTTTCAATGTAAAATACAGAATTAGTATCACCACATCGGTATTGTACAGGGCCCGGGTGGCTCAATGAGTTAGGTAGTTGGATTACCTACCAACTCATACAAGCCTATCAACAATATGGCGTATGTTCGTACCCGGCTTTGTATATTACAAAAAGGGTGCACTCGACTCGCAGCAGTAAGTGATAAGGTTTACCAGTTGCTTGCCCACGGTCGGTGGTTCTCTCCGGGTACTCTGGCTTCTTCCACCACTAAAACTGGTCGCCATGATATAGCTGAAATATTGTTGAAAGTGGCGTTAAAACACCAAAAATCAAATCAATCAATCGGTGGTGTAATGGTTCGTGTGGTCGCCTCGAGTGCGTTAGATTTTGGGTTCGAGCCCAGATCGGGTCCAACCATAGACTAAAAAATTGGTATTTGTTGCTTCTCCACTATTTAAAGCTTGCAGCATTAAGGAGAAAGAGCAAAGACTGGTTGGCTCGGAATCAGCATAATGTGTACGAGTGGGATGCCATGTCTATCCGGGGACTGTTGTTTCAGTGAGCTAGCACTATAAAAATCTAACTAAGTGTGTTGGTCTAGCACTAAGCAGACCTCATCATGATCATCGTTTAAAAATAACTTGTTCTCATCATAATATAGCTGAAACATTGCTGAGGTTGCTCATTGACACATAAATCAACGTGATATCTGATTTTCACCCAAAGACTGTTTTGGGCACACATTAGGGGTACAAAATCATATTATCTTCCTTTTTATTGTAGATCCACCATTTGTACTAGTAGAGGAATCATTATACTATGTTCAAACTGGCAACACTGTAAAATTGGTGTGTAATGTATCCTCCAGCCTTCCTTTAACCAGTGTAGAATGGGAGAAAAATAGCAATGGTACCATAACTACTATCAATACTGAATCAAACACAGAGAAATACAGTGGTAGTTCTACCAATACACCGTCTTTGACCATCTTTTATGCTGAATTAAGTGATGCAGGAATTTATACATGCTTTGCTAGTAACAGTGATGGTACTGGAAAAAGTGATATGACCACATTAATGGTATCAGGTACGTTATTTCTCGTATATTAACTTTCAATGTAAAATACAGAATTAGTATCACCACATGAGTGGTGTATAGGGCCCGGGTGGCTCAATGAGTTAGGTAGTTGGATTACCTACCAACTCATACAAGCCTATCACCAATATGGCGTATGTTCGTGCCCGGCTTTGTATATTACAAAAAGGGTGCACTCGACTCGCAGCAGTAAGTGATAAGGTTTACCAGTTGCTTGCCCACGGTCGGAGGTTCTCTTCGGGTACTTCGGCTTCTTCCACCACAAAAACTGGTTGCCATGATATAGCTGAAATATTGTTGAAAGTGGCGTTAAAACACCAAAAATCCAATCAATCAATCGGTGGTGTAATGGTTCGTGTGGTCGCCTCGAGTGCGTTAGATTGTGGGTTCGAACCCAGATCGGGTCAAACCATAGACTAAAAAATTGGTATTTGTTGCTTCTCTACTAAGCATGCAGCATTAAGGAGAAAGAGCAAAGACTGGTTGGCTCGGAATCGGCATAATGTGTCCGAGTGGGGAGAGATGTCTCTCCGAGGACTGTTGTTTCAGTGAGCTAGCACTATAAAAATCTAACTAAGTGTGTTGGTCTAGCACAAAGCGGACTTCATCATGATCATCGTTTAAAAATAACTTGTTCTCGTCAAAATATAGCTGAAAAATTGCTGAGGTTGCTCATTGACACATAAATCAACGTGATATCTGATTTTTACCCAAAGACTGTTTTGGGCACACATTAGGGGTACAAAATCATATTATCTTCCTTTTTATTGTAGATCCACCATTTGTACTAGTAGAGGAATCATTATACTATGTTCAAACTGGCAACACTGTAAAATTGGTGTGTAATGTATCCTCCAGCCTTCCTTTAACCAGTGTAGAATGGGAGAAAAATAGCAATGGTACCATAACTACTATCAATACTGAATCAAACACAGAGAAATACAGTGGTAGTTCTACCAATACACCGTCTTTGACCATCTTTTATGCTGAATTAAGTGATGCAGGAATTTATACATGCTTTGCTAGTAACAGTGATGGTACTGGAGAAAGTGATATGACCACATTAATGGTATCAGGTACGTTATTTCTCGTATATTAACTTTCAATGTAAAATACAGAATTAGTATCACCACATCGGTATTGTACAGGGCCCGGGTGGCTCAATGAGTTAGGTAGTTGGATTACCTAGCAACCCATGGAAGCCTATCACCAATATTGCATATGTTCGCGCCCTGCTTTGTATATTACAAAAAGGGTGCACTCGACTCGCAGCAGTAAGTGATCAAGTTTACCCGTTGCTTGCCCACGGTCGGTGGTTCTCTCCGGGTACTTCGGCTTCTTCCACCACTAAAACTGGTTGCCATGATATAGCTGAAATATTGTTGAAAGTGGCGTTAAAACACCAAAAATCCAATCAATCAATCGGTGGTGTAATGGTTCGTGTGGTCGCCTCGAGTGTGTTAGATTGTGGGTTCGAACCCAGATCGGGTCAAACCATAGACTAAAAAATTGGTATTTGTTGCTTCTCCACTATTTAAAGCTTGCTGCATTAAGGAGAAAGAGCAAAGACTGGTTGGCTCGGAATCAGCATAATGTGTACGAGTGGGGTGCCATGTCTATCTGCGGACTGTTGTTTCAGTGAGCTAGCACTATAAAAATCTAACTAAGTGTGTTGGTCTAGCACTAAGCAGACCACATCATGATCATCGTTTAAGAATAACTTGTTCTCATCATAATATAGCTGAAACATTGCTGAGGTTGCTCATTGACACATAAATCAACGTGATATCTGATTTTCAACCAAAGACTGTTTTGGGCACACATTAGGGGTACAAAATCATATTATCTTCCATTTTATTGTAGATCCACCATTTGTATTAGTAGAGGAATCATTATACTATGTTCAAACTGGCAACACTGTAAAATTGGTGTGTAATGTATCCTCCAGCCTTCCTTTAACCAGTGTAGAATGGGAGAAAAATAGCAATGGTACCATAACTACTATCAATACTGAATCAAACACAGAGAAATACAGTGGTAGTTCTACCAATACACCGTCTTTGACCATCTTTTATGCTGAATTAAGTGATGCAGGAATTTATACATGCTTTGCTAGTAACAGTGATGGTACTGGAGAAAGTGATATGACCACATTAATGGTATCAGGTACGTTATTTCTCGTATATTAACTTTCAATGTAAAATACAGAATTCGTATCACCACATCGGTATTGTACAGGGCCCAGGTGGCTCAATGAGTTAGGTAGTTGGATTACCTAGCAACTCATACAAGCCTATCACCAATATGGCGTATGTTCGTGCCCGGCTTTGTATATTACAAAAAGGGTGCACTCGACTCGCAGCAGTAAGTGATAAGGTTTACCAGTTGCTTTCCCACGGTCGGTGGTTCTCTTCGGGTACTCCGGCTTCTTCCACCACTAAAACTGGTCGCCATGATATAGCTGAAATATTGTTGAAAGTGGCATTAAAACACCAAAAATCCAATCAATCAATCGGTGGTGTAATGGTTCGCGTGGTCGCCTCGAGTGCGTTAGATTGTGGGTTCGAGCCCAGATCGGGTCCAACCATAGACTAAAAAATTGGTATTTGTTGCTTCTCCACCATTTACAGCTTGCTGCATTAAGGAGAAAGAGCAAAGACTGGTTGGCTCGGAATCGGCATAATGTGTCCGATTGAGGAGACATGTCTATCCGCGGACTGTTGTTTCAGTGAGCTAGCACTATAAAAATATAACTAAGTGTGTTGGTCTAGCACAAAGCAGACCTCATCATGATCGTTTAAAAATATTTTGTTCTCGTCATAATATAGCTGAAACATTGCTGAGGTCGCTCATTGACACATACATCAACGTGATATCTGATTTTCAACCAAAGACTGTTTTGGGCACACATTAGGGGTACAAAATCAAATTATCTTCCATTTTATTGTAGATCCACCATTTGTACTAGTAGAGGAATCATTATACTATGTTCAAACTGGCAACACTGTAAAATTGGTGTGTAATGTATCCTCCAGCCTTCCTTTAACCAGTGTAGAATGGGAGAAAAATAGCAATGGTACCATAACTACTATCAATACTGAATCAAACACAGAGAAATACAGTGGTAGTTCTACCAATACACCGTCTTTGACCATCTTTTATGCTGAATTAAGTGATGCAGGAATTTATACATGCTTTGCTAGTAACAGTGATAGTACTGGAGAAAGTGATATGACCACATTAATGGTATCAGGTACGTTATTTCTCGTATATTAACTTTCAATGTAAAATACAGAATTAGTATCACCACATCGGTATTGTACAGGGCCCGGGTGGCTCAATGAGTTAGGTAGTTGGATTACCTACCAACTCATACAAGCCTATCAACAATATGGCGTATGTTCGTACCCGGCTTTGTATATTACAAAAAGGGTGCACTCGACTCGCAGCAGTAAGTGATAAGGTTTACCAGTTGCTTGCCCACGGTCGGTGGTTCTCTCCGGGTACTCTGGCTTCTTCCACCACTAAAACTGGTCGCCATGATATAGCTGAAATATTGTTGAAAGTGGCGTTAAAACACCAAAAATCAAATCAATCAATCGGTGGTGTAATGGTTCGTGTGGTCACCTCGAGTGCGTTAGATTTTGGGTTCGAGCCCAGATCGGGTCCAACCATAGACTAAAAAATTGGTATTTGTTGCTTCTCCACTATTTAAAGCTTGCAGCATTAAGGAGAAAGAGCAAAGACTGGTTGGCTCGGAATCAGCATAATGTGTACGAGTGGGATGCCATGTCTATCCGGGGACTGTTGTTTCAGTGAGCTAGCACTATAAAAATCTAACTAAGTGTGTTGGTCTAGCACTAAGCAGACCTCATCATGATCATCGTTTAAAAATAACTTGTTCTCATCATAATATAGCTGAAACATTGCTGAGGTTGCTCATTGACACATAAATCAACGTGATATCTGATTTTCAACCAAAGACTGTTTTGGGCACACATTAGAGGTACAAAATCATATTATCTTCCTTTTTATTGTAGATCCACCATTTGTACTAGTAGAGGAATCATTATACTATGTTCAAACTGGCAACACTGTAAAATTGGTGTGTAATGTATCCTCCAGCCTTCCTTTAACCAGTGTAGAATGGGAGAAAAATAGCAATGGTACCATAACTACTATCAATACTGAATCAAACACAGAGAAATACAGTGGTAGTTCTACCAATACACCGTCTTTGACCATCTTTTATGCTGAATTAAGTGATGCAGGAATTTATACATGCTTTGCTAGTAACAGTGATGGTACTGGAGAAAGTGATATGACCACATTAATGGTATCAGGTACGTTATTTCTCGTATATTAACTTTCAATGTAAAATACAGAATTAGTATCACCACATCGGTATTGTACAGGGCCCGGGTGGCTCAATGAGTTAGGTAGTTGGATTACCTAGCAACCCATGGAAGCCTATCACCAATATTGCATATGTTCGCGCCCTGCTTTGTATATTACAAAAAGGGTGCACTCGACTCGCAGCAGTAAGTGATCAAGTTTACCCGTTGCTTGCCCACGGTCGGTGGTTCTCTCCGGGTACTTCGGCTTCTTCCACCACTAAAACTGGTTGCCATGATATAGCTGAAATATTGTTGAAAGTGGCGTTAAAACACCAAAAATCCAATCAAT
The DNA here is from genome assembly GCA_963383655.1 of Bathymodiolus septemdierum. Lineage (NCBI taxonomy): Eukaryota > Metazoa > Mollusca > Bivalvia > Mytilida > Modiolidae > Bathymodiolus > Bathymodiolus septemdierum. The sequence goes on from OY726517.1 coordinate 131,409,130, forward strand.
CAATCGGTGGTGTAATGGTTCGTGTGGTCGCCTCGAGTGTGTTAGATTGTGGGTTCGAACCCAGATCGGGTCAAACCATAGAGTAAAAAATTGGTATTTGTTGCTTCTCCACTATTTAAAGCTTGCTGCATTAAGGAGAAAGAGCAAAGACTGGTTGGCTCAGAATCAGCATAATGTGTACGAGTGGGGTGCCATGTCTATCTGCGGACTGTTGTTTCAGTGAGCTAGCACTATAAAAATCTAACTAAGTGTGTTGGTCTAGCACTAAGCAGACCACATCATGATCATCGTTTAAGAATAACTTGTTCTCATCATAATATAGCTGAAACATTGCTGAGGTTGCTCATTGACACATAAATCAACGTGATATCTGATTTTCAACCAAAGACTGTTTTGGGCACACATTAGGGGTACAAAATCATATTATCTTCCATTTTATTGTAGATCCACCATTTGTACTAGTAGAGGAATCATTATACTATGTTCAAACTGGCAACACTGTAAAATTGGTGTGTAATGTATCCTCCAGCCTTCCTTTAACCAGTGTAGAATGGGAGAAAAATAGCAATGGTACCATAACTACTATCAATACTGAATCAAACACAGAGAAATACAGTGGTAGTTCTACCAATACACCGTCTTTGACCATCTTTTATGCTGAATTAAGTGATGCAGGAATTTATACATGCTTTGCTAGTAACAGTGATGGTACTGGAGAAAGTGATATGACCACATTAATGGTATCAGGTACGTTATTTCTCGTATATTAACTTTCAATGTAAAATACAGAATTCGTATCACCACATCGGTATTGTACAGGGCCCGGGTGGCTCAATGAGTTAGGTAGTTGGATTACCTAGCAACTCATACAAGCCTATCACCAATATGGCGTATGTTCGTGCCCGGCTTTGTATATTACAAAAAGGGTGCACTCGACTCGCAGCAGTAAGTGATAAGGTTTACCAGTTGCTTTCCCACGGTCGGTGGTTCTCTTCGGGTACTCCGGCTTCTTCCACCACTAAAACTGGTCGCCATGATATAGCTGAAATATTGTTGAAAGTGGCATTAAAACACCAAAAATCCAATCAATCAATCGGTGGTGTAATGGTTCGCGTGGTCGCCTCGAGTGCGTTAGATTGTGGGTTCGAGCCCAGATCGGGTCCAACCATAGACTAAAAAATTGGTATTTGTTGCTTCTCCACCATTTACAGCTTGCTGCATTAAGGAGAAAGAGCAAAGACTGGTTGGCTCGGAATCGGCATAATGTGTCCGATTGAGGAGACATGTCTATCCGCGGACTGTTGTTTCAGTGAGCTAGCACTATAAAAATATAACTAAGTGTGTTGGTCTAGCACAAAGCAGACCTCATCATGATCGTTTAAAAATATTTTGTTCTCGTCATAATATAGCTGAAACATTGCTGAGGTCGCTCATTGACACATACATCAACGTGATATCTGATTTTCACCCAAAGACTGTTTTGGGCACACATTAGGGGTACAAAATCAAATTATCTTCCATTTTATTGTAGATCCACCATTTGTACTAGTAGAGGAATCATTATACTATGTTCAAACTGGCAACACTGTAAAATTGGTGTGTAATGTATCCTCCAGCCTTCCTTTAACCAGTGTAGAATGGGAGAAAAATAGCAATGGTACCATAACTACTATCAATACTGAATCAAACACAGAGAAATACAGTGGTAGTTCTACCAATACACCGTCTTTGACCATCTTTTATGCTGAATTAAGTGATGCAGGAATTTATACATGCTTTGCTAGTAACAGTGATGGTACTGGAGAAAGTGATATGACCACATTAATGGTATCAGGTACGTTATTTCTCGTATATTAACTTTCAATGTAAAATACAGAATTAGTATCACCACATCGGTATTGTACGGGGCCCAGGTGGCTCAATGAGTTAGGTAGTCCGATTACCTAGCAACTCATACAAGCCTATCACCAATATAGCGTATGTTAGTTCCCGGCTTTGTATATTACAAAAAGGGTGCACTCGACTCGCAGCAGTAAGTGATAAGGTTTACCAGTTGCTTTCCCACGGTCGGTGGTTCTCTCCGGGTACTCCGGCTTATTCCACCACTAAAACTGGTCGCCATGATATAGCTGAAATATTGTTGAAAGTGGCGTTAAAACACCAAAAATCCAATCAATCAATCGGTGGTGTAATGGTTCGCGTGGTCACCTCGAGTGCGTTAGATTTTGGGTTCGAGCCCAGATCGGGTCCAACCATAGAGTAAAAAATTGGTATTTGTTGCTTCTCCACTATTTAAAGCTTGCAGCATTAAGGAGAAAGAGCAAAGACTGGTTGGCTCGGAATCAGCATAATGTGTACGAGTGGGGAGAGATGTCTATTTGGGGACTGTTGTTTCAGTGAGCTAGCATTATAAAAATCTAACTAAGTGTGTTGGTCTAGCACTAAGCAGACCACATCATGATCATCGTTTAAGAATAACTTGTTCTCATCATAATATAGCTGAAACATTGCTGAGGTTGCTCATTGACACATAAATCAACGTGATATCTGATTTTCAACCAAAGACTGTGTTGGGCACACATTAGGGGTACAAAATCATATTATCTTCCATTTTATTGTAGATCCACCATTTGTACTAGTAGAGGAATCATTATACTATGTTCAAACTGGCAACACTGTAAAATTGGTGTGTAATGTATCCTCCAGCCTTCCTTTAACCAGTGTAGAATGGGAGAAAAATAGCAATGGTACCATAACTACTATCAATACTGAATCAAACACAGAGAAATACAGTGGTAGTTCTACCAATACACCGTCTTTGACCATCTTTTATGCTGAATTAAGTGATGCAGGAATTTATACATGCTTTGCTAGTAACAGTGATAGTACTGGAGAAAGTGATATGACCACATTAATGGTATCAGGTACGTTATTTCTCGTATATTAACTTTCAATGTAAAATACAGAATTAGTATCACCACATCGGTATTGTACAGGGCCCGGGTGGCTCAATGAGTTAGGTAGTTGGATTACCTACCAACTCATACAAGCCTATCAACAATATGGCGTATGTTCGTACCCGGCTTTGTATATTACAAAAAGGGTGCACTCGACTCGCAGCAGTAAGTGATAAGGTTTACCAGTTGCTTGCCCACGGTCGGTGGTTCTCTCCGGGTACTCTGGCTTCTTCCACCACTAAAACTGGTCGCCATGATATAGCTGAAATATTGTTGAAAGTGGCGTTAAAACACCAAAAATCAAATCAATCAATCGGTGGTGTAATGGTTCGTGTGGTCGCCTCGAGTGCGTTAGATTTTGGGTTCGAGCCCAGATCGGGTCCAACCATAGACTAAAAAATTGGTATTTGTTGCTTCTCCACTATTTAAAGCTTGCAGCATTAAGGAGAAAGAGCAAAGACTGGTTGGCTCGGAATCGGCATAATGTGTACGAGTGGGATGCCATGTCTATCCGGGGACTGTTGTTTCAGTGAGCTAGCACTATAAAAATCTAACTAAGTGTGTTGGTCTAGCACTAAGCAGACCTCATCATGATCATCGTTTAAAAATAACTTGTTCTCATCATAATATAGCTGAAACATTGCTGAGGTTGCTCATTGACACATAAATCAACGTGATATCTGATTTTCACCCAAAGACTGTTTTGGGCACACATTAGGGGTACAAAATCATATTATCTTCCTTTTTATTGTAGATCCACCATTTGTACTAGTAGAGGAATCATTATACTATGTTCAAACTGGCAACACTGTAAAATTGGTGTGTAATGTATCCTCCAGCCTTCCTTTAACCAGTGTAGAATGGGAGAAAAATAGCAATGGTACCATAACTACTATCAATACTGAATCAAACACAGAGAAATACAGTGGTAGTTCTACCAATACACCGTCTTTGACCATCTTTTATGCTGAATTAAGTGATGCAGGAATTTATACATGCTTTGCTAGTAACAGTGATAGTACTGGAGAAAGTGATATGACCACATTAATGGTATCAGGTACGTTATTTCTCGTATATTAACTTTCAATGTAAAATACAGAATTAGTATCACCACATCGGTATTGTACAGGGCCCGGGTGGCTCAATGAGTTAGGTAGTTGGATTACCTACCAACTCATACAAGCCTATCAACAATATGGCGTATGTTCGTACCCGGCTTTGTATATTACAAAAAGGGTGCACTCGACTCCCAGCAGTAAGTGATAAGGTTTACCAGTTGCTTGCCCACGGTCGGTGGTTCTCTCCAGGTACTCTGGCTTCTTCCACCACTAAAACTGGTCGCCATGATATAGCTGAAATATTGTTGAAAGTGGCGTTAAAACACCAAAAAATCCAATCATTCAATCGGTGGTGTAATGGTTTGCGTGGTCGCCTCGAGTGCGTTAGATTGTGGGTTCGAGCCCAGATCGGGTCAAACCATAGACTAAAAAATTGGTATTTGTTGCTTCTCTACTAAGCATGCAGCATTAAGGAGAAAGAGCAAAGACTGGTTGGCTCGGAATCGGCATAATGTGTCCGAGTGGGGAGAGATGTCTCTCCTCGGACTGTTGTTTCAGTGAGCTAGCGCTATAAAAATCTAACTCAGTGTGTTGGTCTAGCACAAAGCGGACTTTATCATGATCATCGTTTAAAAATAACTTGTTCTCATCATAATATAGCTGAAAAATTGCTGAGGTAGCTCATTGACACATAAATCAATGTGATATCTGATTTTTACCTAAAGCTTGTTTTGGGCACACATTAGAGGTACAAAATCATATTATCTTCCATTTTATTGTAGATCCACCATTTGTACTAGTAGAGGAATCATTATACTATGTTCAAACTGGCAACACTGTAAAATTGGTGTGTAATGTATCCTCCAGCCTTCCTTTAACCAGTGTAGAATGGGAGAAAAATAGCAATGGTACCATAACTACTATCAATACTGAATCAAACACAGAGAAATACAGTGGTAGTTCTACCAATACACCGTCTTTGACCATCTTTTATGCTGAATTAAGTGATGCAGGAATTTATACATGCTTTGCTAGTAACAGTGATGGTACTGGAGAAAGTGATATGACCACATTAATGGTATCGGGTACGTTATTTCTCGTATATTAACTTTCAATGAAAAATACAGAATTCGTATCACCTTATCGGTGGTGTACTGGGCCCGGGTGGCTCAATGAGTTAGGTAGTTGGATTACCTAGCAACTCATACAAGCCTATCACCAATATAGCGTATGTTCGTCCCCGGCTTTGTATATTACAAAAAGGGTGCACTCGACTCGCAGCAGTAAGTGATAAGGTTTACCAGTTGCTTTCCCACGGTCGGTGGTTCTCTCCGGGTACTCCGGCTTCTTCCACCACTAAAACTGGTCGCCATGATATAGCTGAAATATTGTTGAAAGTGGCGTTAAAACACCAAAAATCCAATCAATCAATCGATGGTGTAATGGTTAGAGTGGTCGCCTCGAGTGCGTTAGATTTTGGGTTCGAGCCCAGATCGGGTCCAACCATAGACTAAAAAATTGGTATTTGTTGCTTCTCCACTATTTAAAGCTTGCAGCATTAAGGAGAAAGAGCAAAGACTGGTTGGCTCGGAATCAGCATAATGTGTACGAGTGGGATGCCATGTCTATCTGGGGACTGTTGTTTCAGTGAGCTAGCACTATAAAAATCTAACTAAGTGTGTTGGTCTAGCACTAAGCAGACCTCATCATGATCATCGTTTAAAAATAACTTGTTCTCATCATAATATAGCTGAAACATTGCTGAGGTTGCTCATTGACACATAAATCAACGTGATATCTGATTTTCACCCAAAGACTGTTTTGGGCACACATTAGGGGTACAAAATCATATTATCTTCCTTTTTATTGTAGATCCACCATTTGTACTAGTAGAGGAATCATTATACTATGTTCAAACTGGCAACACTGTAAAATTGGTGTGTAATGTATCCTCCAGCCTTCCTTTAACCAGTGTAGAATGGGAGAAAAATAGCAATGGTACCATAACTACTATCAATACTGAATCAAACACAGAGAAATACAGTGGTAGTTCTACCAATACACCGTCTTTGACCATCTTTTATGCTGAATTAAGTGATGCAGGAATTTATACATGCTTTGCTAGTAACAGTGATGGTACTGGAGAAAGTGATATGACCACATTAATGGTATCAGGTACGTTATTTCTCGTATATTAACTTTCAATGTAAAATACAGAATTAGTATCACCACATCAGTATTGTACAGGGCCCGGGTGGCTCAATGAGTTAGGTAGTTGGATTACCTAGCAACCCATGGAAGCCTATCACCAATATGGCGTATGTTCGCGCCCGGCTTTGTATATTACAAAAAGGGTGCACTCGACTCGCAGCAGTAAGTGATCAAGTTTACCAGTTGCTTGCCCACGGTCGGTGGTTCTCTCCGGGTACTCCGGCTTCTTCTACCACAAAAATTGGTCGCCATGATATAGCTGAAATATTGTTGAAAGTCGTGTTAAAACACCAAAAATCAAATCAATCAATCGGTTGTGTTATGGTTAGAGTGGTCGCCTCGAATGCGTTAGATTGTGGGTTCGAATGCAGATCGGGTCTAACCATAGACTAAGAAATTGGTATTTGTTGCTTCTCCACTAAGCATGCAGCATTAAGGAGAAAGAGCAAAGACTGGTTGGCTCGGAATCAGCATAATGTGTCCGAGTGGGGAGACATGTCTATCCGCGGACTGTTGTATCAGTGAGTTAGCACTATAAAAATTTAACTAAGTGTATTGGTCTAGCACAAAGCGGACTTCATCATGATCATCGTTTAAAAATAACTTGTTCTCATCATAATATAGCTGAAAAATTGCTGAGGTTTTTCATTGACACATAAATCAACGTGATATCTGATTTTCACCCAAAGAGTGTTTTGGGCACACATTAGGGGTACGAAATCATATTATCTTCCTTTTTATTGTAGATCCACCATTTGTACTAGTAGAGGAATCATTATACTATGTTCAAACTGGCAACACTGTAAAATTGGTGTGTAATGTATCCTCCAGCCTTCCTTTAACCAGTGTAGAATGGGAGAAAAATAGCAATGGTACCATAACTACTATCAATACTGAATCAAACACAGAGAAATACAGTGGTAGTTCTACCAATACACCGTCTTTGACCATCTTTTATGCTGAATTAAGTGATGCAGGAATTTATACATGCTTTGCTAGTAACAGTGATGGTACTGGAGAAAGTGATATGACCACATTAATGGTATCGGGTACGTTATTTCTCGTATATTAACTTTCAATGAAAAATACAGAATTCGTATCACCTTATCGGTGGTGTACTGGGCCCGGGTGGCTCAATGAGTTAGGTAGTTGGATTACCTAGCAACTCATACAAGCCTATCACCAATATAGCGTATGTTCGTCCCCGGCTTTGTATATTACAAAAAGGGTGCACTCGACTCGCAGCAGTAAGTGATAAGGTTTACCAGTTGCTTTCCCACGGTCGGTGGTTCTCTCCGGGTACTCCGGCTTCTTCCACCACTAAAACTGGTCGCCATGATATAGCTGAAATATTGTTGAAAGTGGCGTTAAAACACCAAAAATCCAATCAATCAATCGATGGTGTAATGGTTAGAGTGGTCGCCTCGAGTGCGTTAGATTTTGGGTTCGAGCCCAGATCGGGTCCAACCATAGACTAAAAAATTGGTATTTGTTGCTTCTCCACTATTTAAAGCTTGCAGCATTAAGGAGAAAGAGCAAAGACTGGTTGGCTCGGAATCAGCATAATGTGTACGAGTGGGATGCCATGTCTATCTGGGGACTGTTGTTTCAGTGAGCTAGCACTATAAAAATCTAACTAAGTGTGTTGGTCTAGCACTAAGCAGACCTCATCATGATCATCGTTTAAAAATAACTTGTTCTCATCATAATATAGCTGAAACATTGCTGAGGTTGCTCATTGACACATAAATCAACGTGATATCTGATTTTCACCCAAAGACTGTTTTGGGCACACATTAGGGGTACAAAATCATATTATCTTCCTTTTTATTGTAGATCCACCATTTGTACTAGTAGAGGAATCATTATACTATGTTCAAACTGGCAACACTGTAAAATTGGTGTGTAATGTATCCTCCAGCCTTCCTTTAACCAGTGTAGAATGGGAGAAAAATAGCAATGGTACCATAACTACTATCAATACTGAATCAAACACAGAGAAATACAGTGGTAGTTCTACCAATACACCGTCTTTGACCATCTTTTATGCTGAATTAAGTGATGCAGGAATTTATACATGCTTTGCTAGTAACAGTGATGGTACTGGAGAAAGTGATATGACCACATTAATGGTATCAGGTACGTTATTTCTCGTATATTAACTTTCAATGTAAAATACAGAATTAGTATCACCACATCAGTATTGTACAGGGCCCGGGTGGCTCAATGAGTTAGGTAGTTGGATTACCTAGCAACCCATGGAAGCCTATCACCAATATGGCGTATGTTCGCGCCCGGCTTTGTATATTACAAAAAGGGTGCACTCGACTCGCAGCAGTAAGTGATCAAGTTTACCAGTTGCTTGCCCACGGTCGGTGGTTCTCTCCGGGTACTCCGGCTTCTTCTACCACAAAAATTGGTCGCCATGATATAGCTGAAATATTGTTGAAAGTCGTGTTAAAACACCAAAAATCAAATCAATCAATCGGTTGTGTTATGGTTAGAGTGGTCGCCTCGAATGCGTTAGATTGTGGGTTCGAATGCAGATCGGGTCTAACCATAGACTAAGAAATTGGTATTTGTTGCTTCTCCACTAAGCATGCAGCATTAAGGAGAAAGAGCAAAGACTGGTTGGCTCGGAATCAGCATAATGTGTCCGAGTGGGGAGACATGTCTATCCGCGGACTGTTGTATCAGTGAGTTAGCACTATAAAAATTTAACTAAGTGTATTGGTCTAGCACAAAGCGGACTTCATCATGATCATCGTTTAAAAATAACTTGTTCTCATCATAATATAGCTGAAAAATTGCTGAGGTTTTTCATTGACACATAAATCAACGTGATATCTGATTTTCACCCAAAGACTGTTTTGGGCACACATTAGGGGTACGAAATCATATTATCTTCCTTTTTATTGTAGATCCACCATTTGTACTAGTAGAGGAATCATTATACTATGTTCAAACTGGCAACACTGTAAAATTGGTGTGTAATGTATCCTCCAGCCTTCCTTTAACCAGTGTAGAATGGGAGAAAAATAGCAATGGTACCATAACTACTATCAATACTGAATCAAACACAGAGAAATACAGTGGTAGTTCTACCAATACACCGTCTTTGACCATCTTTTATGCTGAATTAAGTGATGCAGGAATTTATACATGCTTTGCTAGTAACAGTGATGGTACTGGAGAAAGTGATATGACCACATTAATGGTATCAGGTACGTTATTTCTCGTATATTAACTTTCAATGTAAAATACAGAATTAGTATCACCACATCGGTATTGTACAGGGCCCAGGTGGTTCAATGAGTTAGGTAGTTGGATTACCTAGCAACTCATACAAGCCTATCACCAATATGGCGTATGTTCGTGCCCGGCTTTGTATATTACAAAAAGGGTGCACTCGACTCGTAGCAGTAAGTGATAAGGTTTACCAGTTGCTTTCCCACGGTCGGTGGTTCTCTTCGGGTACTTCGGCTTCTTCCACCACAAAAACTGGTTGCCATGATATAGCTGAAATATTGTTGAAAGTGGCGTTAAAACACCAAAAATCCAATCAATCAATCGGTGGTGTAATGGTTTGCGTGATCGCCTCGAGTGCATTAGATTGTGGGTTCGAGCCCAGATCGGGTCAAACCATAGACTAAAAAATTGGTATTTGTTGCTTCTCTACTAAGCATGCAGCATTAAGGAGAAAGAGCAAAGACTGGTTGGCTCGGAATCAGCATAATGTGTCCGAGTGGGGAGAGATTTCTCTCCTCGGACTGTTGTTTCAGTGAGCTAGCACTATAAAAATCTAACTAAGTGTGTTGGTCTAACACAAAGCAGACCTCATCATGATCATCGTTTAAAAATAACTTGTTCTCGTTATAATATAGCTGAAACATTTCTGAGATTGCTCATTGACACATAAATCAACGTGATATCTGATTTTCACCCAAAGACTGTTTTGGGCACACATTAGGGGTACAAAATCATATTATCTTCCTTTTTATTGTAGATCCACCATTTGTACTAGTAGAGGAATCATTATACTATGTTCAAACTGGCAACACTGTAAAATTGGTGTGTAATGTATCCTCCAGCCTTCCTTTAACCAGTGTAGAATGGGAGAAAAATAGCAATGGTACCATAACTACTATCAATACTGAATCAAACACAGAGAAATACAGTGGTAGTTCTACCAATACACCGTCTTTGACCATCTTTTATGCTGAATTAAGTGATGCAGGAATTTATACATGCTTTGCTAGCAACAGTGATGGTACTGGAGAAAGTGATATGACCACATTAATGGTATCAGGTACGTTATTTCTCGTATATTAACTTTCAATGTAAAATACAGAATTAGTATCACCACATCGGTATTGTACAGGGCCCGGGTGGCTCAATGAGTTAGGTAGTTGGATTACCTACCAACTCATACAAGCCTATCACCAATATGGCGTGTGTTCGCTCCCGGCTTTGTATATTACAAAAAAGGGTGCACTCGACTCGCAGCATTAAGTGATAAAGTTTACCAATTGCTTGCCGATGGTCGGTGGTTTTCTCCGGGTATTCCGGCTTCTTCCACCACTAAAACTGGTTGCCATGATATAGCTGAAATATTGTTGAAAGTAGCGTTAAAACTTTAAAAATCAAATCAATCAATCGGTGGTGTAATGGTTAGCGTTGTCGCCTCGAGTGCATTAGATTGTGGATTCGAGCCCAGATCGGGTCAAACCATAGACTAAAAATTTGGTATTTGTTGCTTCTCCACTATTTAAAGCATGCAGCATTAAGGAGAAAGAGCAAATACTGGTTGGCTCGGAATCAGCATAATGTGTACGAGTGGGGTGACATGTCTATCCGGGGACTGTTATTTCAGTGAGGTAGCACCATAAAAATCTAACAAAGTGTGTTGGTCTAGCACAAAGCGGACCTCATCATGATCATCGTTTAAAAATAACTTGTTCTCATAACAATATTGCTGAGGTTGCTCATTGACACATAAATCAACGTGATATCTGATTTTCACCCAAAGACTGTTTTGGGCACACATTAGGGGTACAAAATCATATTATCTTCCTTTTTATACGCCCGTCTCGAGACGAGCCGTATTATGTGATTGGGTGTCAGGCGGGTGGCGTCTTCCAGACAGGTTTCCGCACAATAACTTTTGTTCTGTATATCGGATCTTTACCAAAGTTGGCCACATTATTCCCCTGTAGAAGGGGAAGAACACTATTTATTTTGGGGTCATTAGGTCAAGGTCACCGTTGCTATAAATTGAATTTTTGACAACAGGGTCGTTTCTGCATGATAACTTTAGTTCTGTATATTGGATTTTGACCAAACCGTATTATGTGATTGGGTGTCAGGCGGGTGGCGTCTTCCAGACAGGTTTCCGCACAATAACTTTTGTTCTGTATATCGGATCTTTACCAAAGTTGGCCACATTATTCCCCTGTGGAAGGGAAAGAACACCATTTATTTCGGGGTCATTAGGTCAAAGGTCAAGGTCACCATTACTATAAATAGAATTTTTGACAACAGGGTCGTTTCTATATGATAACTTTAGTTTTGTATATTGGATCTTTACCAATCTTGACCACATGATTCCCCTGTGGAAGGGGAAGAATCCTATTTATTTTGGGGTCATTAGGTCAAAGGTCAAGGTCACCGTTACTATAAATAAAAATTTTGACAACAGGATCATTTCCGCACGATTACTTTAGTTCTGTATTTTGGATCTTGACCAAGGTTGGCCACATGATTCCTCTGTGGAAGGAGAAGAACCGTATTTATTTTGGGGTCATTAGTCTCACCAAGTAAATCAATACAATATTTCTACCTATATATCCTGATAGAAATATATAGTTGCATATTAACCTAATGGAACAAAAGTGGTGAAAGCCACAAAATTGCTAACCTCAAAGGACTTAATTTTCCTGCTCACATGATTAGTTGTTTGACTGAATTACCATTATAGCTTTTGATAATTTATATAGACGGGCGTATTTTGTGATGCACACATTCCTTGTTATTGTAGATCCACCATTTTTACTAGTAGAGGAATCATTATACTATGTTCAAACTGGCAACACTGTAAAATTGGTGTGTAATGTATCCTCCAGCCTTCCTTTAACCAGTGTAGAATGGGAGAAAAATAGCAATGGTACCATAACTACTATCAATACTGAATCAAACACAGAGAAATACAGTGGTAGTTCTACCAATACACCGTCTTTGACCATCTTTTATGCTGAATTAAGTGATGCAGGAATTTATACATGCTTTGCTAGTAACAGTGATGGTACTGGAGAAAGTGATATGACCACATTAATGGTATCAGGTACGTTATTTCTCGTATATTAACTTTCAATGAAAAATACAGAATTAGTATCACCTTATCGGTGGTGTACAGGGCCCGGGTGGCTCAATGAGTTAGGTAGTTGGATTACCTAGCAACTCATTCAAGCCTATCGCCAATATGGCGTATGTTCGTGCCCGGCTTTGTATATTACAAAAAGGGTGCACTCGACTCGCAGCAGTAAGTGATAAGGTTTACCAGTTGCTTGCCCACGGTCGGTGGTTCTCTCCGGGTACTCCGGCTTCTTCCACCACTAAAACTGGTCGCCATGATATAGCTGAAATATTGTTGAAAGTGGCGTTAAAACACCAAAAAATCCAATCATTCAATCGGTGGTGTAATGGTTTGCGTGGTCGCCTCGAGTGCGTTAGATTGTGGGTTCGAGCCCAGATCGGGTCAAACCATAGACTAAAAAATTGGTATTTGTTGCTTCTCTACTAAGCATGCAGCATTAAGGAGAAAGAGCAAAGACTGGTTGGCTCGGAATCGGCATAATGTGTCCGAGTGGGGAGAAATGTCTCTCCTCGGACTGTTGTTTCAGTGAGCTAGCGCTATAAAAATCTAACTCAGTGTGTTGGTCTAGCACAAAGCGGACTTTATCATGATCATCGTTTAAAAATAACTTGTTCTCATCATAATATAGCTGAAAAATTGCTGAGGTAGCTCATTGACACATAAATCAATGTGATATCTGATTTTTACCTAAAGCTTGTTTTGGGCACACATTAGAGGTACAAAATCATATTATCTTCCATTTTATTGTAGATCCACCATTTGTACTAGTAGAGGAATCATTATACTATGTTCAAACTGGCAACACTGTAAAATTGGTGTGTAATGTATCCTCCAGCCTTCCTTTAACCAGTGTAGAATGGGAGAAAAATAGCAATGGTACCATAACTACTATCAATACTGAATCAAACACAGAGAAATACAGTGGTAGTTCTACCAATACACCGTCTTTGACCATCTTTTATGCTGAATTAAGTGATGCAGGAATTTATACATGCTTTGCTAGCAACAGTGATGGTACTGGAGAAAGTGATATGACCACATTAATGGTATCAGGTACGTTATTTCTCGTATATTAACTTTCAATGTAAAATACAGAATTAGTATCACCACATCGGTATTGTACAGGGCCCGGGTGGCTCAATGAGTTAGGTAGTTGGATTACCTACCAACTCATACAAGCCTATCACCAATATGGCGTGTGTTCGCTCCCGGCTTTGTATATTACAAAAAAGGGTGCACTCGACTCGCAGCATTAAGTGATAAAGTTTACCAATTGCTTGCCGATGGTCGGTGGTTTTCTCCGGGTATTCCGGCTTCTTCCACCACTAAAACTGGTTGCCATGATATAGCTGAAATATTGTTGAAAGTAGCGTTAAAACTTTAAAAATCAAATCAATCAATCGGTGGTGTAATGGTTAGCGTTGTCGCCTCGAGTGCATTAGATTGTGGATTCGAGCCCAGATCGGGTCAAACCATAGACTAAAAATTTGGTATTTGTTGCTTCTCCACTATTTAAAGCATGCAGCATTAAGGAGAAAGAGCAAATACTGGTTGGCTCGGAATCAGCATAATGTGTACGAGTGGGATGACATGTCTATCCGGGGACTGTTATTTCAGTGAGGTAGCACCATAAAAATCTAACAAAGTGTGTTGGTCTAGCACAAAGCGGACCTCATCATGATCATCGTTTAAAAATAACTTGTTCTCATAACAATATTGCTGAGGTTGCTCATTGACACATAAATCAACGTGATATCTGATTTTCACCCAAAGACTGTTTTGGGCACACATTAGGGGTACAAAATCATATTATCTTCCTTTTTATACGCCCGTCTCGAGACGAGCCGTATTATGTGATTGGGTGTCAGGCGGGTGGCGTCTTCCAGACAGGTTTCCGCATAATAACTTTTGTTCTGTATATCGGATCTTTACCAAAGTTGGCCACATTATTCCCCTGTAGAAGGGGAAGAACACTATTTATTTTGGGGTCATTAGGTCAAGGTCACCGTTGCTATAAATTGAATTTTTGACAACAGGGTCGTTTCTGCATGATAACTTTAGTTCTGTATATTGGATTTTGACCAAACCGTATTATGTGATTGGGTGTCAGGCGGGTGGCGTCTTCCAGACAGGTTTCCGCACAATAACTTTTGTTCTGTATATCGGATCTTTACCAAAGTTGGCCACATTATTCCCCTGTGGAAGGGAAAGAACACCATTTATTTCGGGGTCATTAGGTCAAAGGTCAAGGTCACCATTACTATAAATAGAATTTTTGACAACAGGGTCGTTTCTATATGATAACTTTAGTTTTGTATATTGGATCTTTACCAATCTTGACCACATGATTCCCCTGTGGAAGGGGAAGAATCCTATTTATTTTGGGGTCATTAGGTCAAAGGTCAAGGTCACCGTTACTATAAATAAAAATTTTGACAACAGGATCATTTCCGCACGATTACTTTAGTTCTGTATTTTGGATCTTGACCAAGGTTGGCCACATGATTCCTCTGTGGAAGGAGAAGAACCGTATTTATTTTGGGGTCATTAGTCTCACCAAGTAAATCAATACAATATTTCTACCTATATATCCTGATAGAAATATATAGTTGCATATTAACCTAATGGAACAAAAGTGGTGAAAGCCACAAAATTGCTAACCTCAAAGGACTTAATTTTCCTGCTCACATGATTAGTTGTTTGACTGAATTACCATTACAGCTTTTGATAATTTATATAGACGGGCGTATTTTGTGATGCACACATTCCTTGTTATTGTAGATCCACCATTTTTACTAGTAGAGGAATCATTATACTATGTTCAAACTGGCAACACTGTAAAATTGGTGTGTAATGTATCCTCCAGCCTTCCTTTAACCAGTGTAGAATGGGAGAAAAATAGCAATGGTACCATAACTACTATCAATACTGAATCAAACACAGAGAAATACAGTGGTAGTTCTACCAATACACCGTCTTTGACCATCTTTTATGCTGAATTAAGTGATGCAGGAATTTATACATGCTTTGCTAGTAACAGTGATGGTACTGGAGAAAGTGATATGACCACATTAATGGTATCAGGTACGTTATTTCTCGTATATTAACTTTCAATGTAAAATACAGAATTAGTATCACCACATCGGTATTGTACAGGGCCCGGGTGGCTCAATGAGTTAGGTAGTTGGATTACCTAGCAACCCATGGAAGCCTATCACCAATATTGCATATGTTCGCGCCCTGCTTTGTATATTACAAAAAGGGTGCACTCGACTCGCAGCAGTAAGTGATAAGGTTTACCAGTTGCTTGCCCACGGTCGGTGGTTCTCTCCGGGTACTTCGGCTTCTTCCACCACTAAAACTGGTTGCCATGATATAGCTGAAATATTGTTGAAAGTGGCGTTAAAACACCAAAAATCCAATCATTCAATCGGTGGTGTAATGGTTTGCGTGGTCGCCTCGAGTGCGTTAGATTGTGGGTTCGAGCCCAGATCGGGTCAAACCATAGACTAAAAAATTGGTATTTGTTGCTTCTCTACTAAGCATGCAGCATTAAGGAGAAAGAGCAAAGACTGGTTGGCTCGGAATCGGCATAATGTGTCCGAGTGGGGAGAGATGTCTCTCCTCGGACTGTTGTTTCAGTGAGCTAGCGCTATAAAAATCTAACTCAGTGTGTTGGTCTAGCACAAAGCGGACTTTATCATGATCATCGTTTAAAAATAACTTGTTCTCATCATAATATAGCTGAAAAATTGCTGAGGTAGCTCATTGACACATAAATCAATGTGATATCTGATTTTTACCTAAAGCTTGTTTTGGGCACACATTAGAGGTACAAAATCATATTATCTTCCATTTTATTGTAGATCCACCATTTGTACTAGTAGAGGAATCATTATACTATGTTCAAACTGGCAACACTGTAAAATTGGTGTGTAATGTATCCTCCAGCCTTCCTTTAACCAGTGTAGAATGGGAGAAAAATAGCAATGGTACCATAACTACTATCAATACTGAATCAAACACAGAGAAATACAGTGGTAGTTCTACCAATACACCGTCTTTGACCATCTTTTATGCTGAATTAAGTGATGCAGGAATTTATACATGCTTTGCTAGCAACAGTGATGGTACTGGAGAAAGTGATATGACCACATTAATGGTATCAGGTACGTTATTTCTCGTATATTAACTTTCAATGTAAAATACAGAATTAGTATCACCACATCGGTATTGTACAGGGCCCGGGTGGCTCAATGAGTTAGGTAGTTGGATTACCTACCAACTCATACAAGCCTATCACCAATATGGCGTGTGTTCGCTC
This sequence comes from Bathymodiolus septemdierum, assembly GCA_963383655.1. Lineage (NCBI taxonomy): Eukaryota > Metazoa > Mollusca > Bivalvia > Mytilida > Modiolidae > Bathymodiolus > Bathymodiolus septemdierum. The sequence continues at coordinate 131,426,053 of OY726517.1, forward strand.
CCGGCTTTGTATATTACAAAAAAGGGTGCACTCGACTCGCAGCATTAAGTGATAAAGTTTACCAATTGCTTGCCGATGGTCGGTGGTTTTCTCCGGGTATTCCGGCTTCTTCCACCACTAAAACTGGTTGCCATGATATAGCTGAAATATTGTTGAAAGTAGCGTTAAAACTTTAAAAATCAAATCAATCAATCGGTGGTGTAATGGTTAGCGTTGTCGCCTCGAGTGCATTAGATTGTGGATTCGAGCCCAGATCGGGTCAAACCATAGACTAAAAATTTGGTATTTGTTGCTTCTCCACTATTTAAAGCATGCAGCATTAAGGAGAAAGAGCAAATACTGGTTGGCTCGGAATCAGCATAATGTGTACGAGTGGGGTGACATGTCTATCCGGGGACTGTTATTTCAGTGAGGTAGCACCATAAAAATCTAACAAAGTGTGTTGGTCTAGCACAAAGCGGACCTCATCATGATCATCGTTTAAAAATAACTTGTTCTCATAACAATATTGCTGAGGTTGCTCATTGACACATAAATCAACGTGATATCTGATTTTCACCCAAAGACTGTTTTGGGCACACATTAGGGGTACAAAATCATATTATCTTCCTTTTTATACGCCCGTCTCGAGACGAGCCGTATTATGTGATTGGGTGTCAGGCGGGTGGCGTCTTCCAGACAGGTTTCCGCACAATAACTTTTGTTCTGTATATCGGATCTTTACCAAAGTTGGCCACATTATTCCCCTGTAGAAGGGGAAGAACACTATTTATTTTGGGGTCATTAGGTCAAGGTCACCGTTGCTATAAATTGAATTTTTGACAACAGGGTCGTTTCTGCATGATAACTTTAGTTCTGTATATTGGATTTTGACCAAACCGTATTATGTGATTGGGTGTCAGGCGGGTGGCGTCTTCCAGACAGGTTTCCGCACAATAACTTTTGTTCTGTATATCGGATCTTTACCAAAGTTGGCCACATTATTCCCCTGTGGAAGGGAAAGAACACCATTTATTTCGGGGTCATTAGGTCAAAGGTCAAGGTCACCATTACTATAAATAGAATTTTTGACAACAGGGTCGTTTCTATATGATAACTTTAGTTTTGTATATTGGATCTTTACCAATCTTGACCACATGATTCCCCTGTGGAAGGGGAAGAATCCTATTTATTTTGGGGTCATTAGGTCAAAGGTCAAGGTCACCGTTACTATAAATAAAAATTTTGACAACAGGATCATTTCCGCACGATTACTTTAGTTCTGTATTTTGGATCTTGACCAAGGTTGGCCACATGATTCCTCTGTGGAAGGAGAAGAACCGTATTTATTTTGGGGTCATTAGTCTCACCAAGTAAATCAATACAATATTTCTACCTATATATCCTGATAGAAATATATAGTTGCATATTAACCTAATGGAACAAAAGTGGTGAAAGCCACAAAATTGCTAACCTCAAAGGACTTAATTTTCCTGCTCACATGATTAGTTGTTTGACTGAATTACCATTACAGCTTTTGATAATTTATATAGACGGGCGTATTTTGTGATGCACACATTCCTTGTTATTGTAGATCCACCATTTTTACTAGTAGAGGAATCATTATACTATGTTCAAACTGGCAACACTGTAAAATTGGTGTGTAATGTATCCTCCAGCCTTCCTTTAACCAGTGTAGAATGGGAGAAAAATAGCAATGGTACCATAACTACTATCAATACTGAATCAAACACAGAGAAATACAGTGGTAGTTCTACCAATACACCGTCTTTGACCATCTTTTATGCTGAATTAAGTGATGCAGGAATTTATACATGCTTTGCTAGTAACAGTGATGGTACTGGAGAAAGTGATATGACCACATTAATGGTATCAGGTACGTTATTTCTCGTATATTAACTTTCAATGTAAAATACAGAATTAGTATCACCACATCGGTATTGTACAGGGCCCGGGTGGCTCAATGAGTTAGGTAGTTGGATTACCTAGCAACCCATGGAAGCCTATCACCAATATTGCATATGTTTGCGCCCTGCTTTGTATATTACAAAAAGGGTGCACTCGACTCGCAGCAGTAAGTGATAAGGTTTACCAGTTGCTTGCCCACGGTCGGTGGTTCTCTCCGGGTACTTCGGCTTCTTCCACCACTAAAACTGGTCGCCATGATATAGCTGAAATATTGTTGAAAGTGGCGTTAAAACACCAAAAATCCAATCATTCAATCGGTGGTGTAATGGTTTGCGTGGTCGCCTCGAGTGCGTTAGATTGTGGGTTCGAGCCCAGATCGGGTCAAACCATAGACTAAAAAATTGGTATTTGTTGCTTCTCTACTAAGCATGCAGCATTAAGGAGAAAGAGCAAAGACTGGTTGGCTCGGAATCGGCATAATGTGTCCGAGTGGGGAGAGATGTCTCTCCTCGGACTGTTGTTTCAGTGAGCTAGCGCTATAAAAATCTAACTCAGTGTGTTGGTCTAGCACAAAGCGGACTTTATCATGATCATCGTTTAAAAATAACTTGTTCTCATCATAATATAGCTGAAAAATTGCTGAGGTAGCTCATTGACACATAAATCAATGTGATATCTGATTTTTACCTAAAGCTTGTTTTGGGCACACATTAGAGGTACAAAATCATATTATCTTCCATTTTATTGTAGATCCACCATTTGTACTAGTAGAGGAATCATTATACTATGTTCAAACTGGCAACACTGTAAAATTGGTGTGTAATGTATCCTCCAGCCTTCCTTTAACCAGTGTAGAATGGGAGAAAAATAGCAATGGTACCATAACTACTATCAATACTGAATCAAACACAGAGAAATACAGTGGTAGTTCTACCAATACACCGTCTTTGACCATCTTTTATGCTGAATTAAGTGATGCAGGAATTTATACATGCTTTGCTAGCAACAGTGATGGTACTGGAGAAAGTGATATGACCACATTAATGGTATCAGGTACGTTATTTCTCGTATATTAACTTTCAATGTAAAATACAGAATTAGTATCACCACATCGGTATTGTACAGGGCCCGGGTGGCTCAATGAGTTAGGTAGTTGGATTACCTACCAACTCATACAAGCCTATCACCAATATGGCGTGTGTTCGCTCCCGGCTTTGTATATTACAAAAAAGGGTGCACTCGACTCGCAGCAGTAAGTGATAAGGTTTACCAGTTGCTTGCCCACGGTCGGTGGTTCTCTCCGGGTACTTCGGCTTCTTCCACCACTAAAACTGGTCGCCATGATATAGCTGAAATATTGTTGAAAGTGGCGTTAAAACACCAAAAATCCAATCATTCAATCGGTGGTGTAATGGTTTGCGTGGTCGCCTCGAGTGCGTTAGATTGTGGGTTCGAGCCCAGATCGGGTCAAACCATAGACTAAAAAATTGGTATTTGTTGCTTCTCTACTAAGCATGCAGCATTAAGGAGAAAGAGCAAAGACTGGTTGGCTCGGAATCGGCATAATGTGTCCGAGTGGGGAGAGATGTCTCTCCTCGGACTGTTGTTTCAGTGAGCTAGCGCTATAAAAATCTAACTCAGTGTGTTGGTCTAGCACAAAGCGGACTTTATCATGATCATCGTTTAAAAATAACTTGTTCTCATCATAATATAGCTGAAAAATTGCTGAGGTAGCTCATTGACACATAAATCAATGTGATATCTGATTTTTACCTAAAGCTTGTTTTGGGCACACATTAGAGGTACAAAATCATATTATCTTCCATTTTATTGTAGATCCACCATTTGTACTAGTAGAGGAATCATTATACTATGTTCAAACTGGCAACACTGTAAAATTGGTGTGTAATGTATCCTCCAGCCTTCCTTTAACCAGTGTAGAATGGGAGAAAAATAGCAATGGTACCATAACTACTATCAATACTGAATCAAACACAGAGAAATACAGTGGTAGTTCTACCAATACACCGTCTTTGACCATCTTTTATGCTGAATTAAGTGATGCAGGAATTTATACATGCTTTGCTAGCAACAGTGATGGTACTGGAGAAAGTGATATGACCACATTAATGGTATCAGGTACGTTATTTCTCGTATATTAACTTTCAATGTAAAATACAGAATTAGTATCACCACATCGGTATTGTACAGGGCCCGGGTGGCTCAATGAGTTAGGTAGTTGGATTACCTACCAACTCATACAAGCCTATCACCAATATGGCGTGTGTTCGCTCCCGGCTTTGTATATTACAAAAAAGGGTGCACTCGACTCGCAGCAGTAAGTGATAAGGTTTACCAGTTGCTTGCCCACGGTCGGTGGTTCTCTCCGGGTACTTCGGCTTCTTCCACCACTAAAACTGGTCGCCATGATATAGCTGAAATATTGTTGAAAGTGGCGTTAAAACACCAAAAATCCAATCATTCAATCGGTGGTGTAATGGTTTGCGTGGTCGCCTCGAGTGCGTTAGATTGTGGGTTCGAGCCCAGATCGGGTCAAACCATAGACTAAAAAATTGGTATTTGTTGCTTCTCTACTAAGCATGCAGCATTAAGGAGAAAGAGCAAAGACTGGTTGGCTCGGAATCGGCATAATGTGTCCGAGTGGGGAGAGATGTCTCTCCTCGGACTGTTGTTTCAGTGAGCTAGCGCTATAAAAATCTAACTCAGTGTGTTGGTCTAGCACAAAGCGGACTTTATCATGATCATCGTTTAAAAATAACTTGTTCTCATCATAATATAGCTGAAAAATTGCTGAGGTAGCTCATTGACACATAAATCAATGTGATATCTGATTTTTACCTAAAGCTTGTTTTGGGCACACATTAGAGGTACAAAATCATATTATCTTCCATTTTATTGTAGATCCACCATTTGTACTAGTAGAGGAATCATTATACTATGTTCAAACTGGCAACACTGTAAAATTGGTGTGTAATGTATCCTCCAGCCTTCCTTTAACCAGTGTAGAATGGGAGAAAAATAGCAATGGTACCATAACTACTATCAATACTGAATCAAACACAGAGAAATACAGTGGTAGTTCTACCAATACACCGTCTTTGACCATCTTTTATGCTGAATTAAGTGATGCAGGAATTTATACATGCTTTGCTAGCAACAGTGATGGTACTGGAGAAAGTGATATGACCACATTAATGGTATCAGGTACGTTATTTCTCGTATATTAACTTTCAATGTAAAATACAGAATTAGTATCACCATATCGGTATTGTACAGGGCCCGGGTGGCTCAATGAGTTAGGTAGTTGGATTACCTACCAACTCATACAAGCCTATCACCAATATGGCGTGTGTTCGCTCCCGGCTTTGTATATTACAAAAAAGGGTGCACTCGACTCGCAGCATTAAGTGATAAAGTTTACCAATTGCTTGCCGATGGTCGGTGGTTTTCTCCGGGTATTCCGGCTTCTTCCACCACTAAAACTGGTTGCCATGATATAGCTGAAATATTGTTGAAAGTAGCGTTAAAACTTTAAAAATCAAATCAATCAATCGGTGGTGTAATGGTTAGCGTTGTCGCCTCGAGTGCATTAGATTGTGGATTCGAGCCCAGATCGGGTCAAACCATAGACTAAAAATTTGGTATTTGTTGCTTCTCCACTATTTAAAGCATGCAGCATTAAGGAGAAAGAGCAAATACTGGTTGGCTCGGAATCAGCATAATGTGTACGAGTGGGGTGACATGTCTATCCGGGGACTGTTATTTCAGTGAGGTAGCACCATAAAAATCTAACAAAGTGTGTTGGTCTAGCACAAAGCGGACCTCATCATGATCATCGTTTAAAAATAACTTGTTCTCATAACAATATTGCTGAGGTTGCTCATTGACACATAAATCAACGTGATATCTGATTTTCACCCAAAGACTGTTTTGGGCACACATTAGGGGTACAAAATCATATTATCTTCCTTTTTATACGCCCGTCTCGAGACGAGCCGTATTATGTGATTGGGTGTCAGGCGGGTGGCGTCTTCCAGACAGGTTTCCGCACAATAACTTTTGTTCTGTATATCGGATCTTTACCAAAGTTGGCCACATTATTCCCCTGTAGAAGGGGAAGAACACTATTTATTTTGGGGTCATTAGGTCAAGGTCACCGTTGCTATAAATTGAATTTTTGACAACAGGGTCGTTTCTGCATGATAACTTTAGTTCTGTATATTGGATTTTGACCAAACCGTATTATGTGATTGGGTGTCAGGCGGGTGGCGTCTTCCAGACAGGTTTCCGCACAATAACTTTTGTTCTGTATATCGGATCTTTACCAAAGTTGGCCACATTATTCCCCTGTGGAAGGGAAAGAACACCATTTATTTCGGGGTCATTAGGTCAAAGGTCAAGGTCACCATTACTATAAATAGAATTTTTGACAACAGGGTCGTTTCTATATGATAACTTTAGTTTTGTATATTGGATCTTTACCAATCTTGACCACATGATTCCCCTGTGGAAGGGGAAGAATCCTATTTATTTTGGGGTCATTAGGTCAAAGGTCAAGGTCACCGTTACTATAAATAAAAATTTTGACAACAGGATCATTTCCGCACGATTACTTTAGTTCTGTATTTTGGATCTTGACCAAGGTTGGCCACATGATTCCTCTGTGGAAGGAGAAGAACCGTATTTATTTTGGGGTCATTAGTCTCACCAAGTAAATCAATACAATATTTCTACCTATATATCCTGATAGAAATATATAGTTGCATATTAACCTAATGGAACAAAAGTGGTGAAAGCCACAAAATTGCTAACCTCAAAGGACTTAATTTTCCTGCTCACATGATTAGTTGTTTGACTGAATTACAATTACAGCTTTTGATAATTTATATAGACGGGCGTATTTTGTGATGCACACATTCCTTGTTATTGTAGATCCACCATTTTTACTAGTAGAGGAATCATTATACTATGTTCAAACTGGCAACACTGTAAAATTGGTGTGTAATGTATCCTCCAGCCTTCCTTTAACCAGTGTAGAATGGGAGAAAAATAGCAATGGTACCATAACTACTATCAATACTGAATCAAACACAGAGAAATACAGTGGTAGTTCTACCAATACACCGTCTTTGACCATCTTTTATGCTGAATTAAGTGATGCAGGAATTTATACATGCTTTGCTAGTAACAGTGATGGTACTGGAGAAAGTGATATGACCACATTAATGGTATCAGGTACGTTATTTCTCGTATATTAACTTTCAATGTAAAATACAGAATTAGTATCACCACATCGGTATTGTACAGGGCCCGGGTGGCTCAATGAGTTAGGTAGTTGGATTACCTACCAACTCATACAAGCCTATCACCAATATGGCGTGTGTTCGCTCCCGGCTTTGTATATTACAAAAAAGGGTGCACTCGACTCGCAGCATTAAGTGATAAAGTTTACCAATTGCTTGCCGATGGTCGGTGGTTTTCTCCGGGTATTCCGGCTTCTTCCACCACTAAAACTGGTTGCCATGATATAGCTGAAATATTGTTGAAAGTAGCGTTAAAACTTTAAAAATCAAATCAATCAATCGGTGGTGTAATGGTTAGCGTTGTCGCCTCGAGTGCATTAGATTGTGGATTCGAGCCCAGATCGGGTCAAACCATAGACTAAAAATTTGGTATTTGTTGCTTCTCCACTATTTAAAGCATGCAGCATTAAGGAGAAAGAGCAAATACTGGTTGGCTCGGAATCAGCATAATGTGTACGAGTGGGGTGACATGTCTATCCGGGGACTGTTATTTCAGTGAGGTAGCACCATAAAAATCTAACAAAGTGTGTTGGTCTAGCACAAAGCGGACCTCATCATGATCATCGTTTAAAAATAACTTGTTCTCATAACAATATTGCTGAGGTTGCTCATTGACACATAAATCAACGTGATATCTGATTTTCACCCAAAGACTGTTTTGGGCACACATTAGGGGTACAAAATCATATTATCTTCCTTTTTATACGCCCGTCTCGAGACGAGCCGTATTATGTGATTGGGTGTCAGGCGGGTGGCGTCTTCCAGACAGGTTTCCACACAATAACTTTTGTTCTGTATATCGGATCTTTACCAAAGTTGGCCACATTATTCCCCTGTAGAAGGGGAAGAACACTATTTATTTTGGGGTCATTAGGTCAAGGTCACCGTTGCTATAAATTGAATTTTTGACAACAAGGTCGTTTCTGCATGATAACTTTAGTTCTGTATATTGGATTTTGACCAAACCGTATTATGTGATTGGGTGTCAGGCGGGTGGCGTCTTCCAGACAGGTTTCCGCACAATAACTTTTGTTCTGTATATCGGATCTTTACCAAAGTTGGCCACATTATTCCCCTGTGGAAGGGAAAGAACACCATTTATTTCGGGGTCATTAGGTCAAAGGTCAAGGTCACCATTACTATAAATAGAATTTTTGACAACAGGGTCGTTTCTATATGATAACTTTAGTTTTGTATATTGGATCTTTACCAATCTTGACCACATGATTCCCCTGTGGAAGGGGAAGAATCCTATTTATTTTGGGGTCATTAGGTCAAAGGTCAAGGTCACCGTTACTATAAATAAAAATTTTGACAACAGGATCATTTCCGCACGATTACTTTAGTTCTGTATTTTGGATCTTGACCAAGGTTGGCCACATGATTCCTCTGTGGAAGGAGAAGAACCGTATTTATTTTGGGGTCATTAGTCTCACCAAGTAAATCAATACAATATTTCTACCTATATATCCTGATAGAAATATATAGTTGCATATTAACCTAATGGAACAAAAGTGGTGAAAGCCACAAAATTGCTAACCTCAAAGGACTTAATTTTCCTGCTCACATGATTAGTTGTTTGACTGAATTACCATTATAGCTTTTGATAATTTATATAGACGGGCGTATTTTGTGATGCACACATTCCTTGTTATTGTAGATCCACCATTTTTACTAGTAGAGGAATCATTATACTATGTTCAAACTGGCAACACTGTAAAATTGGTGTGTAATGTATCCTCCAGCCTTCCTTTAACCAGAGTAGAATGGGAGAAAAATAGCAATGGTACCATAACTACTATCAATACTGAATCAAACACAGAGAAATACAGTGGTAGTTCTACCAATACACCGTCTTTGACCATCTTTTATGCTGAATTAAGTGATGCAGGAATTTATACATGCTTTGCTAGTAACAGTGATGGTACTGGAGAAAGTGATATGACCACATTAATAGTAATAGGTACGTTATTTCTCGTATATTAACTTTCAATGTAAAATACAGAATTAGTATCACAACATCGGTGGTGTAGAGGGCCTGGGTGGCTCAATGAGTTAGGTAGTTGGATTACCTAGCAACTCATACAAGCCTATCACCAATACGGCATGTGTTCCCATGCTGCTTTGTAATTTACAAAAAAGGGTGCACTCGACTGATAAAGTTTACCAGTTGCTTGCACATGGTCGGTGGTTCTCTCCAGATACTCCGGCTTCTTCCACCACTAAAACTGGTTGCCATGATATAGCTGAAATATTACTGAAAGTGGTATTAAAACACCAATTTGAACTTTGACTTTTATGGCCCCTTATCTTGTGAACAAAATTCAGTTGTATTGTTAAAAGGAAACTAATTATTGCATAATATTACATTTGTTTGGTTTTTTGTGTGGAGAAATTGAGGGATATAACCAGAAAACAGAAAAAGTGGTCAAGACTGAAATTGAATATGACCTGCATGTCTTTTATATTTTTGACCTTGTTTATATATTTCAAATGACATGCAGTGGCCGTCGTGGTCGTGATTGTATAGTAGTTAGATTTTAAACTATCTATGCAATCAGTGCCTATCACCACTGATGTTATGAGTTAGAATCTCGATCAGAGCGAGGTGTACAACTTTATGTGATAAAGTTTGTCAGTGACTTTCGACAGGTCGGTGGTTCTCTCTGGGTCCTCCGGTTTCCTCCACCAATAAAACTAACCGCCATGATATAGTTGAAATATTGTTGAAAGTGGCATCAAACACCATCAAACAAACAAAATGCTTAATGGGAATTTAATTTACTCAGCAGAAACCAAATATGGGACATACAGATAGTAAGACAGATAGTACAAACATGGATTTAAACTTAAAATGCCCTGATGACCAAGTGCCTTCCAATAATAATAAGGAAGTTGAAGAAAAACCTCCATCATAAAACACAGAATTTAGATCCATATCCCATATTAATTCTTGAGTCATTCCTTTTGCACAGAAGAAGAACACATGAGTACTACATATATATACACTGCATGACACAAGTAAGACAATAATCTGGTGACTGACACACACTTTTTCTGAATGTAAGTTGGTGTGCTTTACCTCCAGTTTGTAGGAGGGCACATGTCTTATTTATGTTATTTGTGTTTGTTTGTGTATAGTTGTATCCAACACATATTGTGCTGTGTTTTTGTGTTTTATTTTTCTTTCGTTTTATCTACCCTATATGTTGCTAATTTCTCTGGATTGTCCTGTTTTTATTGCCCCTTCGGTATTCTCTAACGTTTAATTATATATTCATATAGAATTCAATATTGAAGTTTCCAGTCATTTTAAGCAAATATGCTATTTTTAAGTCTTGTTAACCAGTTGGGTATCTTGTTTGGTTATATTTTATGATGATTTTGTTACAGAGCAACCATCTTACAATGTACAAACTGGGAACAATGTGACGTTGGTGTGTAATGTATCCTCCAGTCTTCCTTTAACTGATGTAGAATGGGAGAAAAATAGCAACGGTACCACAACTACTATCAATTCTAATACAAACACAAAGAAATACAGTGGTAGTACATCCAATACACCGTCTCTGACCATCTTTTATGCTGAATTGAGTGATACAGGAATTTATATATGCCTTGCTAGTAAAAGTGATGGTACTGAAGAAAGTGATATTGCTGCTTTAATGGTATCAGGTACAGTATTTTTCATACAGTAACATTTTAGTAAAATGTAGAAGCAGCATACCAGAAGTACGCTGTGAACACAAACTTAGATATCTACCTGCTTATTTTTATGTGAATTATCATGCAGCTGAACAGGAGACATAATTACTGTCTCAAAAAGTCTATTACAATTCAATGATGAAAATGTGTGGCTTATTGCTGTATGTTAAACCATATTACAGGTTATTTTTCTGGTATGTAAATTTCAGCTTATTTTAACCTTTGGAATACAAACGCATAGATAAACACTACCTATATTAACATGTTGCAATATATACAATGAAAACTTGAAAGCAATCGCAAAAATACAAACAACCAAATATTTTCGTATGTGTTTTTCATTCAAGCAAGATAAATTTCATACCCTTTAAAATAACATACTATCAGGTAGCTAGCACAAGTCAACAACAGACAAACAGATGCACAAATAGAAACACAGGGTGAGGGATAAATGTGGTTTTAAAAAATGGAAGAATGTGTCCACAGAACATGTAAGGCCCTCCTTCCAGCTAAAGTAAACTGGGGGTGAGAAGCGTAACTAAGTTAGGACCATTAACCACATTTAAACTTGACCTGTATATTGTTGAAGAAAAAAAACATTGTGTAAAGATCTCAAAACATTTGACCCATGGAAACTAATGTTAAAGCATGGAAACAAGAAAATTGCCATTTGTCAATTTAGGGACATAACTGTTGAATCAGTAAATTTGAACTTGACCCGAGTATCGTGATCAAAACATTGTTTATTAAATTTCGAGTTATTTACCATAGAAGAATGTTGGTTAATGAGCAGAAGTCTGAGAAATTCTTTGTTTTCAAGGGGATAATAACTCCAGAACAAGTCTGAAAGGGAACTCTGCCCATCTTTTATGGTCAAGGGCCGGCCTTGTGTAAAAATTTGAAATCGTATGAGGAATTGAAGTTATCTAACAGAAACCTGAGAATATTTTTAGAACAGAACAAAAATTTGAATATGCAGTGGAACATGTGACTTTTCTGACATCTGTGACATCCGACAAAAATTTATGGTCCCAATGTATTTCTGTTAACTAAAATAAAACCTGAATATTCAGACATCCTGTACAACCCAACATATTTCCCTAGTCCTTTGGTGGGTCAGATAAGACAGGTTCCTCTGCATTACTACATACTCTTTCTTTCAGCTCCTTTAGATATTGTATGTTCACCCATTGTTAGTATGCCTGATTTCTGGATCGGATTTGATTGTGGAATCATAGATATGAATTGTACAGATCCTACAGCATTGGAAACATCTCACTTACAGTATACATTTGATGGTTTACATGAAGGGTTTTCTCTACTCAATGTCTTGGAAGGAGTTTTTAACTTGTGTTTAAAGTTGACAACTAGTCGCAGCTATCAGGTAAGAATTTTAACAGGTGTTATTTTTATAGAGGCATTGAGTTATCACCAGGGATGATTTTTCCAGTTATTTAACTGATTTCAGCTATTTTCCTCTGAAAATTGTTTTCTGAAAGTTACTGGACATGATCAGAACAGGTCAAAATTGACCATTTTGAAAAGGGGTGTAGATGGTTTCAGCTATTTTTCATTGATTTCAGTTTTTTTATTTTCTAACCAGGATCATCCCTAGTTACCACAAAAAGTGTATGTTGTGACGATCAGATTTTTATTTTACTTTTTGATTATGAAAATACAGGCCATAATTGTTAATGTTCAGCTATGCGAAAGAGTAGATTGAAATGTGTAAGATAGTAATGGAACATAGAGTTTTTTTATATTTAGAGGTTTATACAGGAGTCAACGATCATCCTTATGTAGGTGTTGGATCGTAGAAAACAATACAGTACACAGAAATTAAATTATAGAATGTCAAATGTGTGCAAATCACTCTGTATAAAAGGACAGTCTCATTTTTCCCATTAATGAATAGTGCATATAATTATAACCTGTATATAAAGGGCAACTGCTCATAAAGGCAACATTTTCAGGTTCCCTTGAGTGGTCTTTATATTCCACTTTGGTTGTACTTAAATTTAAAAAAACCCAATGATATGCCTCTTAATTTGATGTTGATACACCTTAGTCATACTAATATCTCCATTATTATCTTTTGTTCTCAGTTATCTGTTACTGTATCAAATGGAGAAACAGATTATCGTTATGACTTGCCGTTAGAAGTGCAATACAGAGACTCGATACCTCGGTTTACTCAGTCAAAATATACAGTGACTATACCAGAAGATACCTCCATAGAAACCTCTATTATGCAAGTGCATGCAACAACAAATAAAGGATTTGTGGTATATACAGTACAAGGTAAGCAACAAACTCACACCTCAGTGCCGTCGTGCTCGTAATTGTATGGTAGTTGGATTTACAACTACTTATGCAATCGGTGCCTATCACCACAAAAGCTGTGAGTTTTAACCCTGCTCAGGTAAAGTGTACTTGATATAACATTATTTGATTAAGTTTGTCAGTGATTTGTGGCCGGTCAGTGGTTTTCTCCGGGTACTCTGGTTTCCTCCAGCAGTAAAACTGACAGCCACGATATAACTGAAATTTGTTGAAAGTGGCATTGAACACCATAACCTAAACCTGTTGTCAGTCCATAGTATTTCTTTTTCCAGTTCTATGTATCTGCTTTATTTCATTATCATATTTATGTAGCATTATTATTTCATGGTGGTTTTGACAGTAACATGACAAAAATTAAGTTTTTGATGACAGCTTGTTTTATGTTTTGTGAAATGTTAATGTATTTGATAGAAATTTGAAAATAATTTTGTATTGAATTGAATGGATAACTTTAATTGACCGTTACTAAATATCCATATCTCAAATGAGAATGGATCTTTTCCTTATTTACCTCGTTACGTAGATGTTTTCTTTCCTCTATTACTGACGAGACTTCTATAGGATTATGAGTAACACAGTGGATATCTTATAAGAAGCAGGAACTACTTACCCTTTGTGAGAACCTAGGTTCACCCCCGGTTTTTGGTGGGGTCCGTGTTGCTCATCTTTTTAGTTTTCTGTGTTGTGTTTTTGTGTTTTTATTGTCTTCATTCTGTATCTTGTGTACCCTATGTTGCCAGTGTCTCTGGATTGTCCATTCTTGATTACCCCTTCGGTATTCATAACGTTTATTGATAAATGGAATAGTAATAGTAATATTGTTCCAAGATGTGTTATCTTATTAATCTTATTAAATTATAATTGTTGGAAAAATATTCCATATTGATTGATTTATTTATTGTGTTTAATGCCACTTTCAGCAATATTTCAGCTATATCATGGCGACCAGTTTTAGTGGTGGAAGAAGCTGGAGAGATCTACCGACCATGGGCAAGCAACTGGTAAACTTTTTCACTTGCGGCTGCGAGTCGAGTGCAGCCTTATTTGTAATTTACAAATTTGGGCGTGAACCCACACTGTATTGGTGATGGGCTTGTATGAGTTGTTAGGTAATCCAACTACCTAACTCATTGAGCCACCCAGGGCTTCTATTCCATATTGAATGGCTATAATAGTCCAATAGTATGCCTAAAATAATATTAGGATATTGAAAGTACATGTACAGGGTCATAGATTATAGAATAAAATCCAATTGCTATGCTTACAATCAATGCTGTCAGTATTTTACAAGTGTACATATACCTACAGGAGAATTTTGGGCATTTTCATGAATATTTGATACAACACTATTTGAAATCGGGAGGTACCAAATACCATTTTAAACTAATAAAAGTACCTGGTACCTCTCCATGTTGATAGGCTTGATTGTAAATGCTTCTACATGTTAATGAAGATTCAGTGACTTACGATAGGTCGGTTGTTTTCTCGGGGTACTTCGTTCTCCTCCACCAATAAAACTGACCGACACGATATAAATAAAATATTGTTGAAAGTGGCATCAAACACCATAAACCAAACCAAATCAGACCTAAATAAATATATTTCAGATCCATATGCAAGTTTTGAAATAAATTATGACAGTGGAGTGATAAGATCAGTAGCGTCTGTGCGACCCTATGTTGAACATATACTTACAATGACAGTAGAGGTGGGTATTAAAGTTTGAATGTTGAATAATGTTGATCTTTGTTGTGCCATTTTCGACATCTTTAGATTATCATCCACATTTCCTAGACTTACTTTAATTTCCCTTTCTAGTGAGGATATTGTAGCCACCCTCTTATAAGACAACGACCCCTTTCTACCTTTAAAATGGTAATGTTGCCTATGACAATGCAGTTAATCCCCCCCTCCCCATAATTAATATCTTCCCTATTAATTGTGACAATCACCTATTTTTCCTGATTATTTGGTTCATAAACTTGCTGTCGTTATGTATACAGCAGTCCCTCTCTTCTGCAATGAAAATGTGGCCTTACAAGAGAGGTGGTCTCTCTTGAGGGGGACAATTTAGTACCAGTATTATTTTACTGCTTCTGTGTGTCAGAAATAAAAGGGGAGACTACTGTTTCATATTGCAGTTAGATATACATGTACCTCTACCTATGAAATATGTGTCTATGACCCCTAATGTTAGCAAGCATAACTGACCTGCTTGGCTTGTATTGATTTGTACACAATACAGCCACATGTGATCATGTTTGTCAGATTAATTTACTTTACTTGATAATGATTTTATTGTCAATATATATACACAGTTGGATTGGGAGCAAGTTTTTACAACTTACTAGTCCCTCTCCATACAAATACATTAATAGCATAAACAAAACAAATCAAATGACAGCAAATGTACAGGCTATATCAATTATAATTAGTAAATTAAGCAAAATCATGTCAAACTAAGCATACTTAACTTACTTATAGTTTATGGTTTTTTTTCTTTCTCTAGGAACTCTGATTTCTTTTCACCAAGTAAATTAACTGTTTCTGAAATATTGGTGAAATAAAATGGAGAAGAAAAAATACCACACTGCTGGAACAATTCAAAAATACCACACAGCTGGAACAATTAAAAAATACCACACTGCTGGAACAATTCTAAAGTACCACATTGCTGGAACAATTCTAAAATACCACACTGCTGGAACAATTCCAAAATCCAATCGTAAAGTCGTAGAAACAGAAACAAAATCGATACCATTAACACATATACATGACCACTCACTTTCCTGACTTGGTACAGGCACATCAGAAAAAAGTGGCAGTGTTAAACTAATGATGTTCAAAATACATAACTCAATATCTCTTTCTTGACTAGCAAATCACCATTACTATTCTATGTTGAAGATTATATGTACCCAGTAAATAAAAAATCAATTACATTCATATTGTATTATGTAGTTGACAACAACGTGATTCTCGATATAAGATAACTTTTTTTCATAATATTTTAAATAAGAGATTTTTTGTTAATTTGAGTGGTCTTTGCAGTTTATCTCAAATGAATGTTTTCTACAGTCGTCACATAGGCGAACAAGACAAAAACATATGTATTGACACCCATCAGAAAATCTAGTCACATAGCCAACTCCATGGTGACCATTATTTTTTTTATTTTGTCGTCGGTATCATTACAAATTTACTTACAACACTTTTAGTTGTTTAGGTTAAAGCTGAATACAGTGAAACGTGTCTAAAATGAGCATTGAATAAACCAGAATCCTGTTTAAGTAGAATTTAACCTGCATAAACCGAATATGTCTATTTCGAACAAAAAAATTGGTCCCAATGAGGTTCAGTTCAGACCCGATTCCACTGTATTAACCAGATTAAATAACATGCAAATCATAATACAGTCAAACCTGTATATAGAGCTAAAAGTTATATGCACTATTCATTATTGGGACTACCCTTTATAGACAGTGATTTGCTTTATAGAGGTGCCCTTTAAGGCAGGTTTGACTGTAATTTTTTCCCCTTTATCTTGATAGGCTATGAATGACATGTCACAACTTGTATCATCTGTGGAAGTAGAAATAATAGTATCAGATATAAATGAACCTCCTGTTTGTAACAGTACAATAATCATACCAGAAATTGTTGTATATATACCTGTTGGCACTGTCATTATCAAAATAATCTGTCAAGATCCTGATGTCTTGGAGGAATACAAGTACATGAATTTTTCTCTACATGCAGGTAATTTTTATTTTATAATGATGAGAGAATAAAAGATTTATTAGGAGAATAGTGGGAAAAAATGGGTGACATTGTGTCAACCCATGCCTGTATTTCCCACAATTGATTTCCACTCAATAACTTAAGTTCCACTTAAGCAGATGATTTGAAATTTGTACACAAGGTCAGGGACCAAAAAAGGAAGGACAAATTATATTATGGACTTTACCACTTTTTCTATTCCAGGGTTATGCCCCATACATGATTTGCCAAAAAATACCTATTTACTTTAACTGGAAGCATTGGCATCTGTGTCCTATAGACACATCGTACCATTTTGTATATTAAATATTTAATCAAAGACAAAGTAATCTTTTAGTATCACTCACTTACCATCAGTCATTGTTGCAACTTGTTCACATTTAAATCGTCACAAGTGCTCAACCAAATGAAACTAAGCTAAGCAGATCTCTATTATGATGATTAACGCCACTTTCAACAATATTTCAGTTATATTGTGGCGGTCATTTTTATCGGTGGAGGAAACAATAGTACCCAGTGAAAACCACAGACCTGCTGCAAGTCACTGACGAACTTTATCACATAGCGTTGTATCGAGTACACCTCGCCATGAACAAGATTCTAACTCGTAACTTTAGTGGTGATAGGCACTGATTGCATAGATAGTTGTAAATCCAACTACCATATGATCATGACCATGATGACCCCTTTATATGAATATTTATTTATATATATATTCATTGAAAAGATAACAGTTTAAATGATATTTTGTTCACTTACTTGCAGATGAAGCAGCAAACCAGTATTTTAACTTGGTGACAGTTCCTGGTGATATATCTACAACTTTGTCAATATCAATCAAGGAACCCTTGTCAGTAAGAATACCAAATTATAACATTGATTTTGCTGTAAGAGAAAGAACAACAGGCTCTGGAGATGAAAATTCAGCTAACAAAGAACCAGTGATATTGGAACCTTTTGCCATCAGTGTTGATTGTAAGTTCAATTTTCATCTTTTTGAGAATTTTTAAGCATTGTTTTTTTATCATTCTCTTTTAATTTTAGACAATGGCAGAAAAAACAGTGAAATCTGTCTAAACTGAACCCTAAATAAACCAAAATCCTGTACAAGCCTGTTGATTTAACCTGTATAAGCCAAACACCTGTCTATTCTGAATATAAGTTGGTTCCAAGAAGGTTTAGTTTAGACAGGTTTCACTGTATAGTCAGGGTTTGAAGCTAAGGAAATATTTTAGGGGCCATGTCGGCCCCTACCAAATTAATTTTGGTAGCCCACACAATTTGTTAGGGGCCCATCAGGCATGCCTGACACCTCGCTTGTGAGGTGCCCTGGGATAAATGGTGTAAAATCCTGCTTTCTGACCATTTCCTGGCAGCAAAATTGGTCATTCAGAAACTATAATTTAATACAGAAGATAAAAAATTTCCAAAATTTTGCATGCACCAATACAATAGTTGAAATCAAATTTCGGGGTGATTTAGAGCTTGACATATGGTGTGGATGTTTGTAGCTTGTACATCCTGTAGTAAATGAATTTTCATTTTTTTTGTTCTTTGCAATATGAACAAACCATGCCGGTTTCAGTATCAACTAACCATGGACGGTTTTGTTTCCATTTCTTTAAAAATTGTCTAGAGCGTTTGGACTTTTTGTAATCTCTAAAATATTGTGTTCTCTGTTCATTTTGCCTTTTAAGAGGCCCAGAGTTCCCCAAAAAGAACTGACTTAAATCGGCTTGGCGTAACATTTCGCCAACCGGATATTTTGAATGAATCAAAAGTCGGAAAAGTGTACTATAAAATTCTGTAATATGACTCAACAGAAAACAGCATGGTTTGTGCAATATAAAGACAACAGAGAAATCATCATTGTTAAAAGAATTATTTGTTACCTAAATTCCTTTACAACAACAACTAAATTCTTTATTTCAATCCTTAAATGACGCAAGATTAATGCAAAAATTGACACCTTATATGGAGGTGTTAAATAGAACAGCCGTAAATCTCCTTAACTGGAGATAAGATTCGCATACATCAAAATAAACTGGTTCCCGGGCTACTACACTTCGCTACTCTAAGCGTAATATAAGCGGTTATCAGTTTGATATCAAAGCAAAAAATCGGGGCTTAAAATCGATCGATGGAAATGTCAATATTTTTCGGATTTCGATCTTGGTGAATAGGAATTATTACATATAGATTTACACTATTTTATTTTTTCTAATTTTCACTCGCCAAGTGGACGACTGAGATGAGATTTTTAAGGGCCCACACTGAAATTTACTCGCAAATGGCGAGTGGGCAACCGCTAATTTCAAACCCTGATAGTAAATAAAATCTCGTACAATTTTTTTTCTATCTTATCTGTTTTTATCAGAATCGTTCCATTTTTGTCTAATATGTGAAGGATGTTGTTTTCCTAGTAACTATTATGGTTGTATTAATTGCAAAATATTTTGATAACTAATTTTTTCAGCAACATCAAAGAAGATTAGTGCATTATGATATCTTAGAATCAATGTGACTGCATCGGTGGCGTAATGGTTAGCGTGCCCACCTCGAGCGCGGTAGATCGTGGGTTTGAGCCCCGTTCGGGTCAAACCGAAGACTATGAAATTGGTATTTATTGCTTCTACACTAAACACACAGCATTAAGTAGTAAGAGCAAAGATTGGTTAGCTCGGAATCAGAATAATGTGTCAGAGAGGAGTGACATGTCTGCCCACAGACTTATTTCAGTGAGCTAGCACTATAAAAATCCAACTCAGCTTGTTGGTGTAGTACAAAACGGACTTCATCATCATCTCATTGAAAATTACCCTGTTCTCGCCATGATATAGCTGAAAAATTGCTGAATTGGCGTTAAGCAACAATCACTCACTCACTCACTAGAATTAATGTGTGTCATGTGACTTTTGGATATTTTTACCCCACATTTTATATTTCTGGTAAAGTGAAAGAGCCACACATTGTGGATCAATGATATTTGTCATATTGGTGCAGATTGCATCACCATGTCATGTGATATTTCAGTGAAAAATTTATTGTTGGTTTGTCTTAATTATAATTCAATTCATGTGAACACTCTAGTAGTTTTCTCCGAGTACTCCTGTTTCTTCCACCAATAAAACTGACCGCCACGGTATATCTGTAATATTGTTGAAATTGGTGTTAGACACCATAACCCTAACCCTAACCCATATGAGCACTCTACTGGGAACTGAATATTTATACTATAACTACTCTTTGCATTTCGAATATCGTACACAGTATTCCCAGTAATTCACAATAGAGTATGAGTGAATTATCATCGTTGTTCGGTTACAAGTGATTTATTCTTTATATTAGGAATGCTGGAGTATGCATAGTTATACTGTTTATTACATAGATTTTAGACAATTGTTTAGGCTAAGAAGATGTGCAAAGAGGAACTTATTGTTCATTGTAGGATTCGATGATATTTTCGATTTAGACTCCATGCAGTGAAATAAACATTTATATTTCACTTTCAGTGTTTCTTTCACTTAAGCTTCGATGTCTTGAGCTCATATTTCTTGTGATTATATAAATTCCTCTCAAGTAAAATCAGGCTTATCCTTGACTGTAATATTCCAAGTTATATTTCCAATGAACATGTATATTTTGCTTGATGTTTTATTTTGAGGGGCAAATTTACAGGGTAAAGATACAAGTGTGTATGAACGAATGAAACTGTAACCATATTTTTGTAGTCAGTGTTTCATTGAGATTTCATATCTTAAGATCAAGACAAAGCTCATAGATAAGCTGCTTCTTATTATAACAACCGCATCATTGGCATAATGGTTAGCGTGTTCGCCTCGAGTGCGGTAGATCGTGGGTTCGAGCCCCGGTCGGGTCAAACCAAAGACTATAAAATTGGTATTTGTTGCTTCTCCGCTAAGCACACAGCATTAAGGAGTAAGACGGGTTGGCTCGGAATCAGAATTATGTGTCCGAGAGGTGCGACATATCTACCCACAGACTGTTTATTTCTGTGAGCTTGCACTATAAAAATCCAATTCAGCGTCTTGGTCTAGAAAAAAGTGGACCTCATCATCATATCATTAATAATTAACTTGTTATCGTCATAATATAGCTGAAAAATTGCTGAATTGGAGTTAAACAACAATCACTCACTCACTCTTATTATAACACCTGGGTCAACATTCTTTTAAAAAAAGTAGCGGCTTATAGTAGACAATTTATGGCATGTTTTAAGTTCATTAAATATAATTAGATGTAATTTTTCAGTGATGCCACCAGCTCCTCTACTACATGTTACAGTTGTCAACTCAACAACAATAAGGATACATTGCTACTATAAACGAAGTGATTTCTACAACATCACAGAAAATTTTATTTTAGAAATTGGTGAATCGCTGCATTATTATCGTGGTGATGCAGAGCATTTTGATGAATTCAATGTGCAAGACGATACAGTACATATGATTCAGTTAATTGCTGATACCAATTATGGAAGAGTTTTTTCTGAAGCTATTAGTGTTAAAACCCCTGGTAAGTAAGTAGTTACCACCTCTATTAAGTAATAACTTATGTAACCTTATTTTTATTTCCCTTCACAGTGCATTTTATATCAATAAACCTGTATTAAGTGACCACCTGTCTTATATGACCATATTTCCCTGTTCCCTTGGAAGGTCACATAAGACAGGTTTGTCTGTATCTTCCTTCTATATTTACTGCCTTGCACTATTTTGCAGAATAACTGATGCAAAAAAATGAACTTTATTATGTTTTTCATCATTACTAACAGTCATACTGTCGTACTAGTATTCAACGGTCAACAACCGCATCGGTGGCGTAATGGTTAGCGTGTTCACCTCAAGTGCGGTAGATATAGATATAGAATTTATGTGGCTTATCTTTCCACCCGTTTCTAAGCCCTGCCACATAAATTCTATATTTACACCAATATTGTATATGTACATGTATATTTTATTTAAAATCAATATTTAATACCAATTTTTGTCTTAAATCAGAATTGAAATTTTAAGTTGAAAAAAAATTCATACATTCTGAATAAATTTCAGTTGAACTAAAAAATAAATCTCTCAGTATGAATGTAAGAATAAGACAACTATTAAATAAGATAACAAAAACAAAAGAAAAAATACAAATAAACAAAAAAGACACATATTTGTGACATGCTCCAATATCTTCCTAATTTGACTTTTTTTTTTTTATTTTTGTTTACAGTTATTCCAATTTTATCCAACCTTGTAGTATCATTTAAGCTAACAGGTGAAAAATTCAATAATCATCTTCTGGATTCAAAGAGTCAAGAGTATATAAATCTTACAAAGAAAGTAACATTGAATGTAAGTATAGTTGTTATGATCTTACACTGTGTGGTATGAGTTATGCTCAATATTGGGGTACAAGTTCTGTTAAGTACAATGTATATGGGTATGAGTTCTGCTCAATATAGGGGTATGAATTATACTGAATATTGGGGTATAACTTCTGCTCAATATTGGGATATGAGTTATGATCTTACATTTGAGGTATGAGTTATGCTAAATATTGGGATATGAGTTATGATCTAACATTTGAGGTATAACTTCTGCTCAATATTGGAATATGAGTTATGATCTTACATTTGAGGTATGAGTTATGCTAAATATAGGGGTATGAGCTATGATCAATATAGGATAATGAGTTCTTCTAAATATTGGGGTATACGTTCTGCTCAATATTGGGGTATATGTTATGCTCAATATTGAGATATGAATTGTGCTCAGTATTGGAATATATGTTATGCTCAATATTGAGATATGAGTTATGATATTACATTTGATGTATGAGTTATGATGAATATTAGGATATGAGTTATGCTCAACATTGGGGCCGTGATCATATGATATTTGGATTTACAACTACCTATTCAATCAGTGCCTATTACCTCTGATGTTGTTAGTTTGAATCTCAGGACAAAGTGGACAACATTATGTGATAAAGTTTGTCAGTGACTTGGGACAGGTCTGTGGTTTTCTCTGGGTCCTCCGGTTTCCTCCACCAATAAAACTGACCGCCACGATATAACTGAAATATTGTTGAAAGTGGCATTAAACACCATCAAACAAACAAACAAACAAACATTGTGATTGTAAGATGAAAAACAATGATTGAAGTATTTTTTCTAACTATATTTTGACCTAAAATTCTCTTAATCATCATGGTTATTTGAAAGATTTTTATATGAATTAAAGTTTGTCAGATTTGTTTCAGGACATTCAACATTCAGGGCATTGAAGTTTTTAGAATAATTCTATCTCCTCGTATGAAAATTATATTTGTTTTTTATTAAAGACAAAGAAATGAGGAATGAATGTTAATATTATAGGCTGTTTATTTTATTTCTGCTCAAATCCAACATTTTTGCTGTTTGTTTGTTTGTTTGATGGAGGACCTAGAGAAAACCACCGACCTGACGCAAGTCACTGATAAACTTTATCACATAATGTTGTACACCTCGCCCTGATCAAGATTCGAACTCACAACATCAGTGGTAAAAGGCACTGATTGCATAGGTAGTTGTAAATCCAACTATCATTCTTTATCAAGAAAGGTTTTTTGACTTAAAGACTGCATGGCTGTTTCTTCAATGTTTTAGATTGTTGATTTAACTTCAATAAGAATAAGTTCATGTCAGTCACAGTGTTTGGTTATTGGAAGCCAAAAATGTGTTGTCCTGCATTTACTTGTATTTTATTTTTGATATTCCCCCTTAGAGTAGTCCTAAATATGCCTTCCTTCCTGTGCAATCTAGGTGATTGTGTATAAATTTTTCTTTTATTTGAAATTCAAAGATTTCCTTGTAATATTTGACACCATCCTAGAATTACACATTTCAATTCTTTGGATGAGTATCCTTCACCAGTAAAGTGTTCTGGTGCACTTTTTTTTCTTCTGATTGACTGATATATTTAAACTATTGAAATTAAATTATTGTTATAAAAATCTGGTAATGTCTGAAATAGTGTCATTTGATTGGTTGCAGACAAGTTTTATTCTTTGAAATTTTAATTGGAATCCTAGTTGTTTTATATACAATAATCTTCCTGTCTAGATTCAGAAGGAAATAGACTGAAAATTCTGTGCTGAACTGGTACTTTTGACTTAATCCCATGTTGTTTTCTATTTAAGATGGAAGCTGTTTTGAAACGTACACCAGGATTTGTATCTGCAGCTATATTGGGCTTCAAGTATGTATTTACTGCACAAAATAACAAACCAATTAGTACCTACTCTGTGTTGCTTATCCACTTAACCCTTGGCACCAAGGATTAAGAGCAAAGATTGGCTGGGTCAGAGTCATGATATATAATGTGTCCTAGTAGAACAGCAAGTCTATCTGTTGACTTGTTTCAGTGAGCTAGCACTTTAAAAATCCACCTCAGTGTGTTGATCTATTAAAAGCATGATGTAGCTGAGATATATAATATTGTGTTGCTCTCAAGATCTTGGAGATGAGCTCCATTATTTATCAAAATGTGATTATTTTGCTGAAAAGAGAAATATTTTTATAGATAAAAAATATTTTAAAATTTATAATATTTTGATTATTGAATCTAACAAAAACTTGAAACTGAAAAAATTATGTACATTTATTAAATTTATAAATAAAGATATATTTCCTCTTGACTATAAAATATTTGAAGATACCGAAAGGGTGATTAGAAGCCATAAATCGAAGAACAGAAAGCACAATCAGGTCAAAAGAAAAAGGACACATGGACAAACGTTGATATACCAAGCATTACACAAAAAACTAAAGATCGAACAACAGGAAATCTCAATGAAAAACGGGGTAAACTCAGGTGCTCCGGAAGGGTTAGCAGTTACTGTTCCACATGTGACACCTGTCATGTTTCTGTTAAACAACTCAAACTCTCTCTCTCTATTTTATTTAGATATTTATTAAATATTATTTATTGATGGACTTTGATTTGTTAACTATATACCATTGAACCACATTAGTGGTGTATTGGTTAGCATGCTTATCTTGAGTGTGGTAGGTCATGGGTTCATGACCCCAGTCAGGTCAAACCAAAGCCAAAGACTTATAAAATTGGTATTTGTTGCTTCCCAGCTAAGCGCTTCTCTGATAAGAGTTCTGAGGAGTAAGAGCAAAGACTGATTCCCTGCTAAGCGCTTCTCTGATAAGAGTTCTGAGGAGTAAGAGCAAAGACTGATTGGCTTGGAATCAGGATAATTAAGCATGTAACATGGTCTAGTACAAAGTTGACATAATCATCATCATTTTTTTGTTCTCGTCATGAAGTAGCTGAAAAATTGCTCATTTGGGATAGGGTTATGGTGTTTAACGCCACTTTCAACAATATTTCAGTTATATTGTGGCCGTCAGTTGTTTTTTTTTTGGCTCATTTGGTGTTAAACAACAATCGCTCACTGTATACCATTGTACTTTTAAAAAGTTCATCAGAAATAAGTTTAAGATAAAGTACTATTGAAACAGAAGAGGTTCATATTGGATATAACAGGTTTCTTTTCTGCATGAGTAACTAAGGTGAAGGTAGAGGTGCGCAAAAATATTGAAAGTGGCATTAAACACAAATGCCCATAGCCTGATACAACATAGTATTGAAATATGATATTTGTCATTTAAAGATGAATCGTTATTTAAAGTCCTACATAATTATTTTTTTCCACATATTTAACTTCCAAAGTAGATATACCAAGTTAAAGTAAATTTAATATGAAATAATGAAAAGAAAGTCTAAACAGTGATGGTCGACCGTTCTCTACCAATATCAACAAAACAAATAAACATCCATCACCTTAAACTATTGTATACAAAAAAGGGCCACGACATATGACATTGGAAATCCAGGTCCTGGTCCTGGCTTTGGACAGGCACAAAAATGTGGCAGTTTTAAAATGGTTAATGGGATCCCAGCCCCCTTCTGATTATTGAAAAAAAGAACGTACATTTTAATGTACATGTTGTGGAAATGAACTTGAAAGAAAATCCGTCAAATACGTAGGTACACTGTATCATGAATAAAATAAAATTACAAATTATCTTAGAACCAACTGTTTTTCATGTATATTTTTATGTTTCTAAAACCCTTGTTTGGCATTCTCACCTGTGAAGATTGCCATCAGATTTCTTGATTCATATTTTGACATTGCTTTGTAATCATTGACAATTTTTACCATTATTATACAGGAGTGGAAGTGTTATTGTTAATTCATTAGTAACAGTTAATCAGACAGGAGATGTTACAAAATCGTCAGCAATCCTTCAACAGTATGTGTCATCTGGAGTAATTGGGAACTTATCTGTTGAACCACGATATAACAGAGTTAGCCTAGGAGGTATTCAATTTTTTTTAGCCAGTTACATTTTTATCATGTGGGCCTCTGTGGTCATGATTGTAAGATAGTTGGATTTTCATCTACATGTACTTATACCCAGGTGTACTAGATTCAGCTTTATTTGTTAAATTTTGTCAGTTACTTTTGGCAGGACGGTGGTTTTTAACCAATATTCTTCCTTCCTCTACCAATAAATCTGACCCCGTGAATTTTCATCTAAAAAAAAAAAGGATTTTAAGCTGGTGGAGGTTATTGAATGATTAACTAATTAATTATCAATCATTAAAAAAGCACCGATGGGTTACAAAGAGATGGCTTGTCTTTTTTTCTTCAATAAATTACCTTTTTTAGCAGTTATATGTGAATCATTGCAGACTAGAACTGACAATCCGAATCGATTAATCTTAAATAACTGCCTTATGAAATAATTTTCCTTTATTCGATATAACATTGGATCTAATATGTAAATACTGTATTCTGATTGGATAACTTTAGGGTACATGTACCAAAACCGTACAAAAATATTATGATCGGGTCAAATAATCTTCTTAGCAAAAAAAGTATGTACATAAAATAATGTATATGCACAACTGATTATGGTCGATATTTTATTTTTAGATGGAGACATACAAATCGTTTCACTGCACAGTAATCGGCCATTCTATGAGGGCACCATGGTACAGTTCTTCTGTGAAGTTGATCTTATAGGCAGTGTTGGGAACATAGATGTTTCTTGGAAATTAAACAATTCAAAAATAAGACCGACTTCTTTGTCAAGATGGAGGATAGAAACTGGTGACATTGAAAATACCAAAAAGTATAGATTAACTGTTGATCCCTTGAGATTAAAAGATTCAGGTACTTACTTATGTATTTTTATGCATACTTTTTCCACCTATTTATTTTTAATCGCAATTTTTACAAAATTTTAATTGATTCCTATATCTTAAAATGACAGTCAAATAAAGGGCCATTTCTCTGAAATATTCTCTGTCAAAAAAAGATACTGTTATGCACATCTCCATGTGATAATCTAAAAAAAAAAGTTTTTTTAGTTTGTGTGTTTGTTTGATGGTGTTTAACGCCACTTTGAACAATATTTAAGTTATATAGTGGCGATCAGTTTTATTGGTGGAGGAAACCGGAGGACCCGGAGAAAACCACTGACCTGTTGCAAGTTACTGACAAACTTTAGTGGTGATAGGCACTGATTGCATAGGTAGTTGTAAATCCATTAAGCAGTAACACAGCAGTAAGACGGACAGTCTTCCCAAAAGAGGTTTATTTCATATAGATAGTGAAGTGGTCTTCCTAAAGATGATGGCCTCTAATTGGAGAGGTCTCAAGACGGGTTTCACATTACTTCATTATTTTCACGACACATCAGAGTCTGAATCATACTTTTTTTTATCCTTTTGTTAGAAAAGACTGAGTATGTTATCACCACAAAAGTAAATAAGTTGTCTGTTTCTCTCAAAAAGTTCTTATTTTATTCAGGTCAAATATTGATTGATTGATTGATTGATTGATTGATTGATTGGAGTTAACACCAACTTTAGTAGTATTTCAGCTATATTGTGGCATTTAGGTCAAATAAACATTTTTGTTCTTGGTTTTTTACAGGTGTTATAACATGCAATGTAAGTGACGGATACAAACACTCGGCCAAATCTATTGATGTCCAAGTTATTGGTAAACCTGTCGTATTCATTTCTCCACCTACAAAAGTAGTTAACCAAGGAGAATCAGTAACTATAGAATGTCGAATCACTAGTGTTCACTCAGTCATGACATCTATAATATGGTATAAAGATGGCTTAATATTCAGTGGCTCACAAGGTAAATCAATATTCTTTGAATTTGATTGTTTGTTTGTTTGATGGTGTTTAATGCCACTTTCAACAATATTTCAGTTATATTGTGGCAGTCAGTTTTATTGGTGGAGGAAATCTGAGGACCCGGAGAAAACTACTGACCTGTCGCAAGTCACTGACAAACTTTATCACATAATGTTGTCCACCTCGCCCTGATCGAGATTCAAGCTCACAACATCAGTGGTAATAGGCACTGATTCCATAGGTAGTTGTAAATCCAACTACCATACGATCACGACCACAACAGCCTCTTGAATTTGATTGTATCTGGACATTTGACACTAATGTCATGCTATAAACATAGTGTTTCTGTATTATAATAAGAATAACCACATCAAAGGTGTAATTGTTAGCATGATCATTGGTCGGAGCCCTGTTAGGGTCAAACCAAAGAATATGGAATTAGTATTTGCTGCTTTTCTGCTAAGTATGCAGCATTAAGGAGCAAGGGCCAAGAATGGTTTGCTTGGAATCCTAGTGTTGCAACATGTCTACCTTGTACAGTAAAACCCTGCTTTATTGCCACGCGATTCACCGCCAAACTCGTGTATCGCCAAGAACGTCTGCAGTCCCGTTTTCCATATGTAGTAATAACCCCGTTATAATGCCAAACTCGCATACCGCCATCCGCCACGGTAATTAAAGATCAAGCGGTCAATTTACTGTTATTTAAACCTCGATCATAATGCCAATCAATAATGTCACACCTCTGTGATTTTAAAAGTGCCTGTCAATCAAGGTAAGTAAACAAGCAGTCAAGGCAAATATATATCGCTGTGAAAACAGTTAATTGTTTTCTTTACAATAAAATTTTACAACCCTGAACCGATTACTTTTCATTCTGAATAAAACTTAATAAATTTGTTTGCGTGTTCTTTTCATTTGTGTTTGCAGCCATTAAAAAAACGCGGAAATTAAACTCTGTGGAAAATTCCCTGAAAATAATAAGAGATAATATATATGTATTTCTAACCCGAACATGGCAATTTAATTGACAGATGTATGTTACTGTTGAATGTGCTTACTGCAAGGTGTGATAAATGTCAGATTACCAACAGATAATTGTTTACTTAACAATTACAGGTAGAGGGATAAACTTGTCATCATTTGTGTTAATTAGTCATTAAATTCAAATTTTCTGTTTGTAGTAATAACATTTAACAGGGTAACGTATTCTTTAAAAAAAAAGGAGTAAATGACATGTAAATATGGTGAACCGTAAATATACAATGTATTTGTTTATTTAATTATCTTTATACATTGCATAACACATGAAAATTACACAAAGAAACATTGTAAAAAAGTTTTAAATAAACAAAACAAAATAAACAATGAACAATGCAACAAAATTGTAAGTGATAATACTCATTTCCGGTAAACTTGTCAAAATCAAACCATTAGTCATCCCAAATTTAAAATCAAACTGTGGACTTCCGGTTTTCTGTCCTTACTCAGTT
Organism: Bathymodiolus septemdierum; assembly: GCA_963383655.1. Lineage (NCBI taxonomy): Eukaryota > Metazoa > Mollusca > Bivalvia > Mytilida > Modiolidae > Bathymodiolus > Bathymodiolus septemdierum. The sequence goes on from OY726517.1 coordinate 131,455,828, forward strand.
TATCACCAAACTCGTTATAACGCCAAAATCTGGCTGGACAGATGGTGGCAGTTTAACGAGGTTATACTGATATTTCAGTGAGCTACCACTACAAAAATCCAACTCATCATATTGGTTTAATACAAAGCCGATATTATCATCAACTGGCTCAAAAGTAGTGTGTTCTCGCCATGAAATAGGTGAAAAATTGCTCACATAACATTAAGCAATAATACTCACTGACTCGCTCACTCTTTAATTTGAACTAACGGTTCATTCAGTTAAAAGTCAGTTTCATTTATATTAATAGTACACATTTGTACTGGATTCTGTAATGTTCTTGACTTGTGTTAGAAACAAGTTGATTGTAACATCTCCATGAAAAAGGTTGAACATCCAGTGTAGTCTATATTGCCAGAAAAGTGAGCATTCATGTATATGTGTGTAATTGGTATCAGTCAGAAAAGTGAGCATTCATGTATATGTGTGTAATTGGTATCGACTGCATCTGTTTCTATGATTTGATTTTTGAACTGTTCTTTTTTTTATTTTATTTTTTTTATATATTTAGATGAGAAGATCAGTCCTACATCTGACGATGGCACCCAAGCTCTAACCAACTCTAATGTTCAGAATTCTGTGGTATATGGGTGTATTGGTAGAAGTGCTGCAGGAGATGGTCAAAGAGTTACCTCTAATATCACAGTTATCTTACCTGGAGGTACATACAATCAAACCTCATTGGCTTAGTTTGGTTTTATGGTGTTTAATGCCACTTTCAACAATATTTCAGTTATGTCATAACTGATTGAGTCAGTCAGTTTTATTTGTGGAGGAAACTGGAGGTCCTGGAGAAAACCACCGACCTGTCGCAAGTCACTGACAAACTTTATCACATAATGTTGTCCACTTTGTCCTGAGATTCAAACTAACAACATCAGTGGTAATAGGCACTGATTGCAAAGGTAAATCCGACTACCATGCGATCATGGCCATGACAGCCCCTCAAACCTTGTTGTATTGAAGTCAAAATAACAGATGATTTGATTTTGAAATGTCCTTAATTTCCAGCTATCCAGTTATGGCATATATGCAAATAAAAATTCCTTCATGTTACTTCTTCATTTCAGCATTACTCAAGTATTGTCCAGAAGTTGTAGATAGTTTTGGTATTGTTTGGGAAAGAGCAATTGAAAATGTAGTTGTCGTTAAACTTTGTGGAGGAGAGCTAGTTGGTAAGTATATCATTTTTATATACTACAGTTTTGTAAACAACTGCCTCTGTGCTGACAATCATATATCCAATTTGCAGTCTGGTCATAGGCTCTAAGACTTATATTTTCTACTTCTCCACTGAACACACAGTATTAAGGAAATTGACTGGCTGGCTCAAAGTCAGCATTATGTATCTCAATGGAGCAAAAATCTACCTCCAAACTGTCAGTTCAGTGAGATAGCATTATAAAAATCCAGTTCAGCATATTGATATATTACAAAACAGACAGTATTATCATCCCATTAAAAATAGCATGTTCTAGTCATAATGTTGCTGAGGGCTTTTCCAGGAAAAGATACCTGGGGGGGTTGGAACTCCGTCAATAATTTGGGGTACTACCACCAGAATTTTAATTATTTTTGGGGTACCACCACATAAATATAAATACTTAAAATGACCCCCACCTAGAAAATAGAAATTAAATTTGAAACAGACTGATCAAATCTGTAATACTGTTTAATGGCAGTAATGCAAGTACAAGTGTGACCTATAAAGTGTGTTGTTTATCTATTTTTGAGGGGGAGAGTTTAAAACCAGGACAGGTATTTTCCAGTACGTTTATAGGTATAACTTTTGAATGGAATGAGATATTTTCATGATGTAAATTCCATAATAAAGAAGATATTAAAGGCTTTAATTTGATATAAAGTTTTTAAAAAAATATTGACATTTAATACCCTAAATTGTGGCAGAACAGTATTTTTCAATGGCGGAAAACCAGGACAGGTATTTTCAGTATGTTTATTGATATAGCTTTTGAACATAATGAGATATTTTCATGATGTAAATTCCATAATAAAGAAGAGATTAAAGGCTTTAATTTGATATACCGTTTTTAAAAAAATATTGACATTTGATACCCTAAATTGTGGCAGGACAGTATTTTTCAATGGCGGAAATGACGATAATTTGTATCAAAATATTTGTTTTGATCACGTATAACTCTTTTTAAATCAAATGTCTGTCAAGTAAATGTTACACCATTTTAAAGCTTATATCTCAAGGATTAATAATATGCATAGTTTATTATTTTTGGATAAATACTTTTTGAGAAATCGTGCCATTTGACCACGTTTCATTTTCGACTGGTATATTTTATCTCTGAACCCAGGAACGAAAATAAAAGAACCAGGTACCAGTTCATCATTCGTATTTCTCCATCTTTTATATAACATATCATTCGGAATATTTCGGAAGATAAAGGGAGACAATTTGGCTTAAAAATCATGCAAAAGAAGCGAAATCGTGGAACAAACAACCGAATATTATACACCGTTTAACGAACAACACAGTGAGACGACTTGCCGGCAAGTAGGTCTATTTTAATATACCGAAATAGTAAAAATACCGACAACCGCGATTAATTAAATAGAAATTTGACAACAACCCCCAGAAAAGAAATACATTTTACGTCCCCCGCCTAGATAAAAAAAATCGATGGCGTTCCGACCCTACCAGGTATTTTTTCCTGGAAAAGCCCTGAGTAAAAGTCTATACCTAGCAATAACTTGATATGACTTCAGCAAGTTGAGAACCTTTATTGCATCTTGGAGCCTCTTGTTTAGAAATGGGTAGGTCTAGAATTCCTAAAATCAATTTGATCTTTATTCTCTTGCCACAGATTATTGAATTATAATTTCAAAAGGATCAGTCACATAGAACTTATGATTTTGTGAGAGAGAAAAAAACATTAGGTCTACAGATGGACAACATCGACAACTACACTCATCATAAATAGACCATAAACATTTGTTGCTTGTTAGAAATTAGTTGGTTGAAAATGTGTCTCCTGACTTTACCCTATCAAAAAGATCTAATTTCAATTAGATTGATAACTTCCAAAAAAAATTTCAACCTGACATCTGATTCATTAATTATTCAATAAGACAAAGTGTACTTTAACCATCTAGATTGATTGATTTTTGGTGTTTAATGCCACTTTCAGCAATATTTCAGCTATATCATGGTGATCAGTTTTAGTGGTGGAAGAAACCGGAGTACCTGGAGAGAACCACCGACCATGGACAAGTAACTGGTAAACTTTATCACTTGTGGTTGCGAGTCGAGTGCACCCTTTTTGTAATTTACAAAGCCAGGCGCTAACCATCTAGAAACTTTCAAATAGTGTTCCTTGAACATACTATAAAGCTCATTACATATAATATAGGTAAAACTGTTTCAATTATATGATTAGCATGGTTTCAAATGAGGTGATTTTTTACTCATTTTGCCAAAGACCATGTAAGCTTTCATTTGTTGCCTTTTAATTTTTTTGTGCATTTGAATATTTCCAAATGAACCACTAATTGGTCATTTAAACTAAAAATTTCTAGGTGTGATCAATTTAAGACTGATTATAGATACAATTAATTTCATTGCAGATGCAAGGCACACCTATTTTATGCACTTACTTATGAAACCAATAATCTATTACAGCCCCCATAGGGCCTATTGATAACAATGCCTATGTTTTATGTGTATATTTGAAGAGTGGCAGCACAACCAACCATTAAGACCTTTTTCTTGTAAAACACAAGTACAAATTGATAAATTATTATTATTACCTATTACAGAATTTCATATTTATATATTTAGGAACTGCTTCAAGAGTCTGCAATACAGGTGTATGGGGATCTGCTGACTACAGTCTATGCATCAATAAGAAAATAATGGACCTCAATGATCAGGCAAGAAAGTAGAATAACTGGATCTTATACAATAGTCCTCCCCTTATATACAATTAGGCCCTTCCCACTAAAAGTCATCTCATTTCTCAGACCAGATTTCAAAAACACTTATATAGTAAAATATTGCCCACTGAAGAGAGATCACCTCTGTTTTAAGGCCACTTTTTTTCTGAAGGGGTGGCATTATAAGATGGGGACTTCTGCATAGAAATAACTATTATTTGACATATAGCAGCAGCCACCGTAACTGAGTATATTATTGCAAACACTAAAAAATTCCAAAGCACATTTGTAATATATTTTGATTTGTTGGCTTGAGAAATAATTGTGGCAGGGTATGGTTTATTGGTGATTCTGGCATGGGTTGGCAATATTTGTCATAAAGGTTCCACCTCAAATGGAGCAAGGTTCCACCCCAAGTGGAGCAAAGGGTAAAATTGATGACAAATATTTGACATACTCATGGTAAAGTCATACCTAAACAAAAGTCTTACTTTACTGCAAAAAGCAAAAAAAAAAAAAAACATTTATAGGAATAATAAAATACTTCTTTGCTAAAAACTATTTGTTTAGGGAAAGTTTTGTTGGTCGATATGTCTAATTGCAGCTAACCAAAGCATTTTGAGGGGACAGTTGGGTTATGGTGTTTAATGCCACTTTCAGTGGTATTTCAGTTATATCGTAGTGGTCAGTTTTAATGATGGAGGAAACCTGAGAAAACCATCGACCTGCAGCAACTCACTGACAAACTTTATCACATAATGCTGTATCAAGTACACCCTGCCTGAATGGGATTCGAACTCACAACTTTAGTGGTGATAGGCACTGATTGCATAGATAGTTGTAAATCCAACTACTCTATGATCATGACCACGATGGTCTCTTCCTTAGTTTTCAGATAATTGTATTTATATTTGATAGTCTGACAAGTTAAAAGATGGAGTAGAAGTAGAAGAAGTGAACACACTACTTAAGACATTAACCAATCTAACTTCTAAAGACCAAGGGAAATTAACATCTGGAGATTTGATAACATCATCTTCTACATTAGTTAACATTGCTGACCATGCTTTAGAAAGACCAGAGTCATTATCATCAACACAATTAGCGGTTTGTATCATTTGTTGCTTATACCCCCGCCCCCCCCCCACTGTGTCTTCATAGTATGGAAAAGATTTTATTAAAAATATTGTCTCATCTGGTGCAAGAGACAATGTGAGTTAGTGTTATCACTTTGTGTCTGTTAGCATTATCATGGTCTGTTTATGGCTACTTCTCCAAAACTACTGGGTCAATGGAAGGAAACTCTGAAGCAATGATACTGTGGTTGAAGTAATTCAGTAGTTTCAGATTTTGGTACCAGCCTGCAATTTCTATAACTTGCATTACTTTACAGGTTTTCCTGTGATTAAGTTAATAGTTTTCCCCATATTTGGTAAATACAGTGAAACCGAGCCCTGAGTAAACCAAAAACCTGCCTAAACCAGACAGACTTAACAGTCCCACCTACTGTAATTTGAGCCTGTGTAAACCAAATACCTGTCTAAGCAGAACAAATTTGTCAGTCCCCAAGGGGTTCGGTTTAGACAGGTTTTACTGTATACTAATAAGGCTGATTTTGACAAGACATGAATTATCATGAATAAACAAGTGAGCAATTCCTGTCATGAATAAACAAGTGAGCAATCCAGGAATGGGTTCACCTCTAGTTTTGTTCTCCACTAGGTGCCCCAGAATATTTTAATAGTCACCAGTTTAGCATTTATTCCAAATTTCCCTCTCAGTAATTACACATTTGATGGTATGTACATTAACAGTAGTCAGACAATCTTGATTAGCATATAGTTAAAAATATTTTTTAAATCTACAAACTTACTACAATCAAATTATTTGTATTATAATATAAGTTTATTTCATCATTTTTCATTTGGAGATGGTTTATCAAGTACAGTGAAACCTGTATAAACGTAACCATCTTGGGACCAGTTTTTGTATTCACAATAGACAGGTGTTATGTCTTTACAGGTTAAATTAACAAACACATCCTACCTTGGGACTTTATGATTCAAGTTCAATTTAGCCAGGATTTCGGTTTTTTTTTTCAATCTTCGGTATAGACAAATTTCACTGTATATACATGTAGCATGTCAAAGGTGTAACATAAGGGCACACAATTCAATGCACAATTGTAAATAGTGGCAAATACGATGAAAATTTAACAAAACTTGCAATAATATTGAGAAATAAACAGATACAAGTAAAAATGTTTTATCAAAAATAAACATTAGAGATTTCTATATGATAATTCCAGTGGTCAGCAGTCCAACATTCTCTAGTCATCTGTTGTCAACATGCATAAACAAATTTGGCAGGAATTTGTTTACCCTGACACATACAATGTATCTGCCTATGAGTTAAAATCCTTCTCTTGAAATATATTTCAACTCCTCAATTTCAAACATTATACATTTGTCTCAAGGTTTATAGAATGATAGATGCAATTATTTGATTTTTTCCTCAAATATTTCAGGAGTTTATTTCATCCACTGACAATCTTCTAGACAAGAGCAACAGCAACAGCTGGAAAGAAGCAAAAAATCAGGTACTATTTTGGGGGAAATGAAAGAAACATGTAGTGATGTCAGAAAAGTTAGGTGCTGTTTTATTAGGGAAAAAGGAAGTTTAAAAATGTATATATATAAGAATAGTAAAAATGTTAAGGTGCTCTTACACAGTATGATTTTACAGTTACACAGTATGATTATACCTGTAAAATTACTTCAAACTTTAGCTGTGCACCTATTTCAAAAACAATTTTGACAGTCTACTGGTCGAGGACCAATTATCGCCAACTTGCACGTTACTCGCGAGCGCATGCAAATTTCTGCCCATTGTTTGCAGACAACAATAATAAATGGTGACAAAGCAGACAGCAAAATCCTACATTTGTATCTTGGCTAATTCAAATGAAATCAGGTAAAACCCCATTAAAAACCATACCTCTTTATATAAACCTCACGGGGGGTCACGTAAATGGAGCGGAGATGTCAGTCGCTATTATTAACAGAAAAAAATAGCAGATTGATGTTTTAATGATCGCAAAACACTGGTGACACCTTCATTTTTTGTGGTAAGGCCATTTCTTTTAACTTCACTGTTGATTTATATGTATATATATTCCCACATCTAACTGGTGCTCTTCCCTTCTGATTCAGTGACAAAAATCAACAACTTTACAAAGGCTCCCTGATACGAGCATGCGCATAAAAATTATTTATATTTCCGTCCGAGGTAAGTCAATTGGTAACATTCAAAATTATGAGGTGTTTGAAGGGGTGTATTGAACTACATAGACATTATCTGACAAAAACAAGAAAAAATTGGCGATAATTGGTCCTCGACCAGTAGTGATAGGGACACAGATGTAGATATATGATTTAACACGTTTCTGGTATAACCTTCATCAGGTACGCTCGAAGTAAAAACAAAATAATGTTAGTCTTTAGGAGGAAGTAAACCCAAGTGGTTTCTCTATATCGTCCACTTTCATCCACTACTAAAAGTGACTGTCATATTGTTGAAAAGGATGTTTAAATATCTTCAATAATATGGGACAGAAATTTAATTCTTTATTTATTTCATGAGGATTACATACAGCTAGAGGCTACTAGTAGCTCTCCTCAGAAATTGGCTCGATCAATCAAAATCAAGTTCACAGATGAAAATCTGTACCTGATATAAGAGATCCATCATGTTTGAATAATCTGTGTTAAACATTTGAATATATTAAGTATGAAATACCAAAGATGTTTCTGAGCATATTCTTTTTTTATGTTCCCTTCTCTAGGAGTAGGGCCTAAGGGGGCATTAAGTTTTTCCATTTTCATCCTTGCATCCTACATTTAGTTTCCTTCCACGAACTTAAGTTCCCCTTAAGCAAGTCATTTGAAGTTTACACAAGATCCAGGACTAAAAAAGGCAAGGCAAATTTGATTTAAAATTTGTCACTTTTCAGCTGGTAAAGAGTTGTGCTCCTGGATATTTGTGGAAAAATTCTAAAGTTTCCCTTCATCAAATCATTTGAAATTTACACACAAGGTAGGGAACCATAAAGACAGGCCAAGTTTGATTTCATACTTTACAACCTTTTTTTTTCATTTCTGAAGCTATGGCTCTTGATTTGTCAATAAACATTCTTCAATTATTATTATTTTTGCAGAATTTGCCTGGTGTTACTGCTTTAGTAAAAGCTACAACACAATTTTCTGAAGCATTTACAGAAATAACGAAAACAGAATTTAAAACCAATATACAGGCAGATAATCTATGTAAGTTGGTCAATTTTTGTTATGTAATTCTGAATTTTTTTTGGGGAAGGGGATATAATAGTCATGTGATAGTCAAACATTTGGCATCTTCTAACAGACAATTACATCTGATCATGAAACAATCAGTTAAATTTATTGAGCAAAAATATATTTTAAAGTCCTTCGAAGATGTTGGTACAAAATGTTGGTACACATCTGTATTAGAATATTATTGAGAGAGAAAAAAAAACTTTTATTCCTGTGCAAAAATTACAGTCCAATAAATTTCCAAAAGGCGTTTAGGGTCATATTATATGTATTGATTAGAAATCAATTTCATTATGAAAAAAACCCAGTTTAAACTGATGGACTACAATTCTACTAATATCAACAAAACAAACTGATGATTTTACCTCAAATCATTTAACACAAAAGAGACCATAAGATAGATATGCTGATGGAAATCTAGGTCCTGGCTTTGGACAGACACAAATATGTAGGTTAAACATGATACTATGATCTAAACCTTTTCCCTCTTGATAATTGGATTTACAGTGGTAGTACTATATAAATAAACAATTAAAAATCTGCACTTATTTCCTTCCTCTCAAAAACCCCCCCCCCCAAACACTATCACAAAAATAACATAAGTATGGACCGTGCAATAGAAAAGTAAATGAATGCTCTTAGCAAACTGATTACTAGGTAAAAAAATTGAATCTGTTGGTTAAAGACCATTACTTTTAGGACAAAAACAATCGTAACTAATACTTCTAACAAATTCAATATCAATTAAATCATAAACAATTATTATTTTGTTAGTTTTTTAAGATTATATACACTGCAGAATTCATTGTAGCCTTGTTTCAGTATTTTATATAACTTCTATAGTTGTAGAGAACCGCATCGGTGGTGTAATGGTTAGCATGCTTGCCTCGAGTGCGGTAGATCGTGGGTTCGAGCCCCGTTAAGATCAAGCCAAAGACTATGAAATTAATATTTGTTGTTCCTCTGTTAAGCACACAGCATTAAGGAGAAAGAACAGACGAGTTGGCTCGGAATCGGGCTAATGTGTCCGAGTGGGGCGACATGTCTATCCGTGGACTGTTGTTTCAGCGAGCTAGCACTATAAAAATCCACCTATGCGTGTTGGTCTAGTACAAAACGGACCTCATCATCATTTCATTGAAAATTAACTTGTTCATGATACAGCTGAAATATTGTTGAGTTGGCATTAAACAACAATCACTCTTATAGTTGTAGAGGTTGCTAAAGTCAAGTCTAGAGATATTGTATTCCCTGACAGATCTAAAACAGTGTCGTCATGGGTGGCTGATTCAACAACGAAAGTCCATTTGAAAAAGTCTTCTCTCGCAGGTAAATAGATAAAGTCGTGGTTGTTTTTTTTTCAGTTATTTAACTGATTTCAGCTATTTTCCTCCGAAAGTTGCAGGACATTGTCAGAACTGGTCAAAATTGACCATTTTGAAAGGGGATGTAGATGGTTTCAGCTATTTTTCATTGATTTCAATTATTTTATTTTATCACCAGGAACATCCCTGTAAAGTACTAGTGTTTAATCTACAGTACAACCTATCTAAGCAAAATTGATAGATATTTGTCTCCTTCTGGTGGAGACCTATCGTTTTCATCCTGTCTGTCTGTCACCAAATTTTATACATACAACTCCTACATTTTAAAAGTGAATTCCTTAAAACATTGCATGCTTACTTATCAATATAAGGAGAATCACATATCATTACCAAATTTTTATCTGGCCCTTTTTTATGGGGTTATTGCCCTTCTTGTCTTCAAAAGAAGGGAAGGCACATGTTTTTTCTGTTAAAAGCAACTTTTTATACTTTAATATTTATTTATTTATTATGTTGTAGATCTTTATTTATTTATTTATTTTGTGTATATGTTGTAGATCTTCCTTCCTTTATTTATATATTTTGTGTATATGTTGTAAATCTTCCTTCCTTCCTTTATTTATTTATTTTATTTATATGTTGTAGATCTTCCTTCCTTTATTTATTTATTTTGTTTATATGTTGTAGATCTTAATTCCTTTATTTATTTATTTTGTTTATATGCTGTAAATCTTCCATTATTTATTTATTTATTTATTTGGTTTATATGTCGTAGATCTTCCATTAGTTGGTTACAGCAGTGTTTACTACAGAAACATATCTGATCTTTTCCTTCCATACATGGTGTCAGAAAAGTATGTTATTTTACTAGTTAAGTAGAAAACATAACCAAGTTATGTAAAGCCAATACAGTGGCTTCCGCCCCTTTTATAAGGCCCCTCCCACCAAAGATCACCCTCTTTTCAGGCCAGATTTCAGATATACTGAGGTAGTAAAATGTTACTTATTCATCTGCCTCCAGAGATGCTACCCTTCTAATAAAAAAAAGCAATTTTTTTCAGAGGGGAAGGGTTTGGCCTCATTAGAGGAAAACTACAACTGTACAAGACAGATGCATATATTCTTGCCTTGTAATTAGCATATTATTAAATTTATCAAATCAAATGTTTATAATCAAGTCTGATCTGTGACCTTTAAAATCTAAATCTTTAGTTCATTGTGTAAATTTGTCACACTTTTTAAGGCATAAGGGATTTACAGGTTTGTAGTTGATATAAAATTTAGTTTCTGAATATTCTATTCCTTCATTACCTGGGAATATGATTTACATCTTGAACAGAGGGACAAAATATATAAGATCTCAATATCAAACAGACAGGGGCCGTCGTGCCCATGATCATATGGTAATTGGATTTACAACTACCTATGCAATTACTGCCTATTACCACTGATGTTGTGAGTTCAAATCTCGATTAGGGCGGGGTGTACAACATTATGTGATAAAGTTTGTCAGTGACTTGCGACAGGTCGGTGGTTTTCTCTGGGTACTCCGGTTTCCTCCAAAAGTGGAGTTTAAAAACATCATCAAACAAACAAACAAGCTCAATATCAAACAGATAGTTTTAAAAGAACAACTCAAATTTGATAAAACTCAACGGATGAACACAAGAGATGCCGACCTGTACATTACATGTTTATTCACAAAAATACACAATAGAATGATTTTCAAGCAATGAAATAAATCTGAACACTTGATTACATAACCTATGGTGTGTTGAAAAGCTGGCAGTTTTTCCTTTAAAAAATCCAAGTTGTTGACTCATTTTTTTTAATATATTTACAGTAAAGTGAAATCTATAGAAGGCATATTAGATGTAAACTCGAATATTATAGATTTTGGCATTGTTCCTGCACTACTCAAACTTGATCCACCGCTAGTTGTAGAATTTCAATATTTAGACGTAAGTTTATAAGTGCTATTCCTTTAAGACATACATGTCACCCATGGAAGGCACATAAAATCACTTTCAAGAGTGTTTGTATAAAACATTTTCACCAAGTGAAAATGCAGCAAAGAAAGTAAAATTGCTACTATGGATGGTAGCCCTAATTTTCAGAGTGCCTTCCAGGGTACATTATATGTTGAAATAGAACTGTCTTCAGCCGATAATATAGTAAATGTATGCTTTAAGATTATTCTGACCTCTTATTGGAGAACATGTAATCTCTAAACTGATCATATTGTAGTTGGATTTACAACTACCTGTGCCTATCACCACTAAAGTTGTGAGTTTGAATCCCACTCATGGCAGAGTGTACTCGATATCACATTATGTGATAAAATTTGTAAGTAACTTGCCACAACTCAGTGGTTCTCTCCAGGTACTCCAGTTTCCTCCCAATAAAACTGACCGCCATGATATAACTGAAATATTGTCGAAAAGGACATTAAATACTATAAGCCAACCAACCATCTAAAGTTACTTGGAACTTTTTGAGTCATTTCAAACCATTTAAAGAGTATATCGCATGACCTTGACTTCAATTTTGTAATCCATTGAATTTGTTTTGTTTGTCAGACTTTATTTTGATGTTAAGTTAAAAAAATTAAGTGAACATTATACTTTTTGACTGGTTATATTTCTTTGTAAACATATATCCCATGCCCACCATGCTATATCAATACGTTCATCTGTTTATAGTACCTTTTGCCCTTCAGTAGCATAATTCATATTTGTTATACAATGTAAAAAGAAAGTTTAAGCGGTGATGGGCAACAATTCTACCATATTAGCAAAACATACAACTCCCTCTTGCCTCAAACATTTAAGCATAAAAAAAAAGATCTTGACATATTACATTGGAAATCCAGGTTCTGGCTTGAGACAGGCATAAGAATATCTATTTGGGTCAATGCATTCAATCTGTATAGACCTGTTGGCCCTTTAAGTTACATAACTCATTTTTGTGTCCACCTTCATTTTATTTTTCTGTAACTTGCACAATAATAAAATGCTATATTGGTTTCTTATGCCCTGCCGCTAGACATCAGGGGCATTACTTTTTACGAATTTCAGTCCATACGTACGTCCCACATTTGGTTTCTGCTCAATAACTTAAGTTTCACTTAAGCAAATCATTTGAAATGTATATGTAAGGTCAGGGACCATAAAAGGAAGGCCAACATTGATTTCAGACTATGCCACCTTTTCCCTTGTTTCCATGATTTCAGACTATGCCACCTTTTCCCTTGTTTCCATGATTTCAGACTATGCCACCTTTTCCCTTGTTTCCATGATTTCAGACTATGCCACCTTTTCCCTTGTTTCCATGATTTCAGACTATGCTACCTTTTCCCTTGTTTCCATGATTTCAGACTATGCTACCTTTTCCCTTGTTTCCATGATTTCAGACTATGCCACCTTTTCCCTTGTTTCCATGATTTCAGACTATGCCACCTTTTCCCTTGTTTCCATGATTTCAGACTATGCTACCTTTTTCCTTGTTTCCATGATTTCAGACTGCCACCTTTTCCTTTGTTTCCATGAGCTGAAAGTGAGGACATCTCTATCATATGGACACATTCTTCATTTTTTTAATATATTTATCCGCTAACAGTATATTTGTGTATGGATCGGAAATTCAAGATGGCTTAGGGCAGATTTTTATCATCCTTTGAAAAAATGAAAATATAAGTTGTTTTCAAAACTAGAAACTTGATTGAACCCAAACTGTATAAACATAATGATAAGATGGAAAGTTTTCATATTTTTTGTGGATAGAAAAGTGAAGTTGACCACCACCATCACAAACAGGCATTGTTTAACATAGGATTTTCTATTGAAATGTGAATAAAATTCTTTTTATTAGACACCACAAGCTTGCTTGAACCAGAGTGCATGAATAACCAGGTGAGTGATACAGGCTCATGTGAGCCTCTTGTTTTCTTTGAATTGATTGTGACAAGGTTTTCAGGTAGTATTCTATCTGATTTCCTTTGTCAATTACAGTTTTCAATTTAAACTTGATTACATTAATACTGGTGCAGGAGTAAGTCTACTATGCTCCGCCCAAAATTGCCCTTTATTTAAAAATTCATTGAGATTGTCCAAATTGTAGGAGCGAAATTATGTATTGGTATTAATGTTGTTTTAGTTTATATAATATTTATAATACTGATTTTTTTTTAAATAATTTCTTTACAGGGTGATCATACAAATCCTATTTGTGGATTTTGGGACTTTTCACAACAGTAAGTTAACAGTTAATGGATACACAAGTTTGTAGAAATGAAAAGGATTGATTCTCTCACCATTCAGAAGTTTCTATTTGTTGTTGTGTTGTCTTTTGAAATGTAACATGTACTCACCATGAAATAACTGAACAATTTCTCATTTGGCATAATTCTCTCACTATTAATATTAGACTTGCTGATAAAATAGTATGAACACATAATCAAAGATGTCCATGAAGATGTTAATAAAGTGAAACCTGTCTAGATCAAACCTCCTTTGAGACCAGCTTTTGTTCGGAATAGACAGGTGTTCGGTTTATCGGGTTCAAATAACAAAAAATCCCTACATTGGGACTTTATATAATGTTCGGTTTATACAAGAATCCAGTTTATTCAGGTTTCGATTAAGACAGATTTCAGTGTATTATAATTATAAGGAGGGGCCATCATGTTCGTGATCATATGGTAGTTGGATTTAAAACTCCCTATGCAATCAATGCCCATTACCACTAACGTTGAGAATTCTAATCCTGCTCATGGCGATGTGTCCTTGATACAACATTATGTGATAAAGTTTGTCATTGACTTGCAACAGGTCGGTGGTTTTCACTGGGTACTCTGGTTTCTTCCACCAATAAAAGTGACTGCCACGATATAACTGAAATATTGTTGAAAGTGGCATTAAGCGCCATAAACCAATAAAACCAATATATTAATGAATGTGTTATTTTTTTTAGAGGCATTTCAGATGGAGGAGCTTGGTCATCTAGAGGATCCAGACTGGTTAAATCAACTAAAGTTTCTGCTACTTGTGAATTTGATCATGCTACTAACTTTGCTATTTTAATGAGTCCAGCAGGAACGGTGTGTATTTTAATACATTTTATTTAAATTACAGACCAAATAATTGGTATTCTTTTGCACTGTGAACATATATAGTAAAACCTTTATACTAAGGCCACTCAAGGGAACATGAAAATGTAGCCTTTATGATCAGTTGCCCTTTATATACATGTTAAAATTACAATGTATATGCACTATTCATTAATGAGAAAAATGAGACTGCACTTTATAGACAGTGATTTGTTATATAGGGGTGCCTTTAAGGAAGGTATGACTGTATTTGTTCTGTCTAATATTTGTTCCTTTTGATAACTTACCATAAACAACTTCATAATATTTGTTCTTTGAGGTACAAAGTATTCTATGCTGTTTATTTTGTCTGGCATAAATCTTGTAATATTTTTTTTGATTTTGGCATAGCCATAATGTAATATTTGTTACAGATGGAACAAATGCTATGTCTGAAATGAAATCTCATTACAGCAGAAATACCAGTAAAATGCACTAGATAGCAAGCCTTGTCATGCTTAGTACATCATATTAATGTACTGTACTTTTCAGAGAAATAAACTCATAAAGTCAAACGTCAGCAGCCTATTTACACGGCCACCAAGCCCCAACTTTTAAGCGTCTAACGATTTGTAAGACAACGGATATATGAAGCTAAGCAATATCTACGTTTTTATTACTGTCACTGGGTCAATGCCTCTGCTGGAGGACTATTAGTCTCTGAGGTTATGATCCGCCCAGTAGTCAGTGCTATGACACCGACATTGTTTATTAGATATTATTATTATTCTTGCTTGGTGTTCCATCTGATAATTGGATGTCCAATGACAATATAGATATAAGCAAACGATAAAAAACCAGCACAGATTTGCTTCCACTCAAAAAAAAACCACGCTGTCACAAAAATAAATGACAACAACATGAATATGGATAGTAAATATAACAGGGTCAGTGAATGCTTGGTTGTTAGCTTTACTTACGACAAGTGGCTGACATGATATAGATTAATCTTTTTATTTCAGCCTAAAGGACATGAATTGACTTTAAGTTTGATATCATCTGTTGGATGTGGAATCTCTCTACTGTTTTTGATCATTACTGTCATCATATATTTTGTATTGTGGAGGTAAGTTTTGTGTGTGCTGCCTCACAAGATCTCATGAGATCACCTCTATTTAGTAAACCTATTTTTCCTTACAAGATCCACTTAATGTCTTGTTCTATATAATTTAACTTGAATAATCAATCACCTTTTTTTGCACTAGTCATCAGTACTGGGTTGCACAAGCTTCAATTAAATTTAAGTCTCAATTAACCTTAAGTGTAAATTAATTTCATGTACGTTTCAAGTAATTTTAAGTATCAATTAAATTTTAATTGATACTTAAATCTAATTAAGGTTTGTGCAACCCAGTCCAGGAAGGGGCCGTCATGGTCGTGATCATATGGTAGTTGGATTTACAACTACCTGTGCAATCAGTGCCTATCACCACTACAGTTGTGAGTTCTAATTCTGTTCATGGTGAGGTGTACTCTATGCCACATTATGTGATATATGAGTTTGTCAGTGACTTGCTACAGGTCAGTGGTTTTCTCAGGGTACTTTGGTTTCCGCCACCAATAAAACTGACCGCCACGATATAATTGAAATATTGTTGAAAGTGGCGTTAAAGACCATAACCTTAACCCTTGAAATTTAGTCAGTGACCGTAACAGAAATGCCAAGTGTGATTCCAGACTTTATCACTTTATCCGATTTGGAGTTATGCCCCTGTCTACTTTAGCTGGAAGCAAGGTCATCCATGTATACTAAGGACATATTCTTCTTTTATTTGGACTTCCACTACACTGGTGGTATAATGTTCACACACTCTACATTGAGCCCCACAAAACAGTAGAAATTGGTATTTGATGCCTATCCAGGAAGCATGCAATTTTAAGGCATAAGACCAGTTGGCCTGGAAGTAGTGATTACGTTTTTGAGCTTGCACTAAAAAAAGTTGGTCCTGTACAGAGTCATTACAAAGCAAGTTACGCTCTCATCATGATATGCATGTAGCTGAAGGGCCCAGGTGGCTGAATGAGTTAGGCTTACCTAGCAACTCATACAAGCCTAACACCAATATGGCGTGGGTTCGCGCTCAGCTTGTAAATTACAAAAAAAGGTGCACTCGACTCGCAGCCGCAAGTGATAAAGTTTTCCAATTGCTTGCCAATGGTCGGTGGTTCTCTCCGGGTACTCCGGCTTCTTCCACTAATGAAACTGGTTGCCATGATATAAATGAAATATTGCTAAAAATGGCGTTAAACACAATAAATTAAATCATATACATGTGGCTGAAAAATTGCTTACTTGGCGTTAACCAACATGCTCACTTGTACTGTAATCAGCTTGTAATGTCGAAGTTTAAATACAGAAATATAGAAGTCTAGAAGATTGTGCAACGATGCCGATAAAGATGTTACAAAAAATATATTGACAAAATTTTCGTTCACACTTTAGACTTTATATATATATATATAGTTATTTATTTCAGGCAATTGAAAAGTGGAAGAATCAAGATACTGTTAAACTTATGTGTGGCTCTGATTTTAACTTATATCTTTTTCTTGTTTGGTGTTCCACGAACAGAAATACCAGTAAGTGAATGTTAGTACACTCATTGTTACATAAAATCCTTTTGTTTGGGTTCAGAAATAGAAGATACAAGTATGTTGTAAGATAAAACTATTATGAGGGTACTATATTCTTATGACATGTTCTTTTCACACTGCAGCCTTATAAAGATCTGTCCATTCAGACCTCAAAAACTAAATAAAGGACACTTGCATGACCACATTATCTCTAAGAGAGGAGGTTTGTGCCAATAAAACTAGTTTGACTCTGCCACTTTTTTATTGATGTTCCTGTACCAAGCCAGGAAAGTTGAGCATATATGTGTATTAGGGTTATCAATTTTTCTATTAGATTTGGAACTTTTCCTGACAGTGGTATTTTTTGTTTTTATTTTAATACTAATTTTAAATGCTGGCCGTGGATCATGATCATATGGTAGTTGGATTTACAACTACCTTTGCAATCAGTGCCTATCGCTACTGAAGTTGTGAGGTTGAATCCCACTCATGAGAGTTGTACTGGATACAACATTATGTGATAAAGTTTGTAAGCGACTTGTGTCAGGTCTATGATTTTCTCTGGGTACTCCAGTTTCCTCCACCAATACAACTGACTACCACGATATAGCTGAAATATTGTTGAAAGTGGTGTTAAACTCCATGACCCTAACCCTACAAAGGGTTCAGTTTTATTCAGGGTTCAGTTTAGACAGATTTCACTGTTGTATCAAATATCAGTGTTATTTGTTTTTTTGTTCCACTCTGCTGTGCTCAAGATAAGGATGTTCTAACTATTACACCTTCATTTCATTCTAACCATTACACCAACCATGTTGTCTTAATGAGGGGTCGTCATGGTCATGATCGTATGGTAGTTAGATTTACAACCACCTGTGCAATCGGTGCCTATCACCACTAAAGTTTTGAGTTCGAATCTCACTCATGGCGAGGTGTACTTGATACAAGATTATGTGATAAAGCTTGTTAGTGACTTGCGTCAGGTCTGTGGTTTTCTCCACCGATAAAACTGACCGCCACGATATAACTGAAATATTGTTGAATGTGGTGTAAAAACACCATAATCCTATTCCCTCCCTTTTGTCTTAATGTACATTAAGTTGGTCTACTTGTTTTACAGGAAGTATGTACCACAATGGCAGTAATTCTACATTATGTTTTACTGGTAGATTTCTGTCTGATGATGGCCATGGGTATAGAGGTAGCATATAGTGTCTTGTATGTAATGCCATCTAAATCTGGAAAAGGATGGCTGTTACCTGCTGCTTGGAGTGAGTATTATATTTAATGAAGCTTTCAAATAAATTATTCTATTTTGATTTGAATGTTGCTGCTTCCTTGCATGTTATTTGACGAAACACCAAAATTTTTAAAGCTTACACATGAATAAGTCCATGTGCACAAGTTTTGAACATTGGTCAAGAAAGTTTAACATAGGACACTATATGAAAACAAAGTAAATTTTTTTCTTCAAATTCTAGATTTGATTGAAAACAAACTACATATGAATAACTTAGTGAAGATTACATACTCGTTTGTGCTACTGGATAGTAACTATATTCCATTTTATAACCTATTGGTATGCTCCTCCCTTCCATCAATTCCTTATATTGTTTTCATTTTTAGGTTTCTGTATGCCCATCTGAGGTTATGACCCTGTTCTTTAATTGTTATATTAAGGGTCATTTGTGGACAGACAGATAACACACATATTTATGGAAAGTGTAATTGTAATGTTAATTATTATTATGTCTCCTCTTCGAACGAAGGGAGACATATTGTTTTAGTCTGATTTTTTCTTCCGCTTCTTCTGCTTCTTGTCAGCGAAGCTTGTCCGGAACATAACTTGTTTGTCTTTCCAGATAGGTCAATTATATTTGGTATGTGGGTGCATGACCATAAGGCGGTGTGTCGCGTACCGTAATGACCTTCGTGGGATCTTGACCTTTGACCTCAAGGTCAAGTAATTGTTTTTTAAATAGTATTTTCTTGTCCGGGCCATAACATTTTTGTCTTTTGAGATAGGTCAATGATATTTGGTATGTGGGTGCATGACCATACGGCAGTGTGTCACGTACCATAATGACCTTCGTGGGACCTTGACCTTTCACCTCAAGGTCAAATAATTGTTTTTTAAATAGTATCATTCAACTCATAATGTGTAACTTATTGTTGTACAGATGGCCGCATTAAGGGGAGACATAAGTTATAGGTATCTAAAACAGTTCTTCCTAGTTATTGATCTATTTTAATGCATATCATATGATATACTATTTTTTAATTATTATTATTTTTCAGTTGCACCAGCCATTATTGTAGCCATTTCAATGGGTGCTACACAGTTAAAAGGATATGGTAACTCTAAATTGTAAGTTTCTTTGTCATGTTTTGTAAATTTTCCTTTTAATCTAAATTACACACAATAATCAGGGCTCCCACTACTTTCAAATTAGAGGGAGAAGTGACTTCTCTTTCAGAGACCTCACAGGGAGAAGTGGGAGACAACAGAGAGAAGTGGGGAGACTTCTGGGAGAAGTTAATTGCGATTAGTCGAAACATTGTTTCGCGACCCCTCTGTCATTACCCTGCCCAAATTTAATAAATAGTTAAAAAGCTGTGAACTGATTTGTTCTGGGTTTTTTTTATTCATAACTACCTTAAGGACATCTATTCAATGTCATATTTTTATTGCTGTCTACCTTGACTATTGGAGTCTTGCATACCAGTGTATTTTTATATGTACTCCCACCCCCCTTTTCCTTTTGAAATATTATTACTGTGTTGTGATCCAATACCACACAAATTGTAATAACTCATATTTGTGTGATCTTCAGCAAAAGAAGGCTTTCTCTGTCAATTTGCTCAATGGTCCAACTATATATATAGGAGGATACATTACAGTAGGGAATGAAAATATAGCACACTGATAGTCAAAAACTGAAGAAAGTAAAGGCTGTAATTATTATTTGCCAGACCTCAAATCAGATTGCAACAATGGAGGAAAGCTGCTGTAGTTCAAAGTTTATATTTTAATTGGATATGTGTTAACGTTTGTAAACACATGTCTGTATGTAAATAAACAGTTTGGTAGATCGTAATATTAACCCGGCGTCGAGTATAAAATACCAATGCGGATGGATAAATATGACATAGGGCGACTCTTCAAAATTACAAGGCGACTTGAACTTCGTTTTTGACCAACGAGAAAGCAAAGTCAACCTTCACAAGGTGATTTCTTCGTCCGAATGGTCATCCAACATGAGCCCTGAATAATATCTCTTATCAAGCAACAGCCATGATACAAACATATTATCGTTGATTTCTATGTGACATGAAACCAACGACTATGAAATTGGTATTTGTTACTTCTCCATTATACATGCAGCATTTAGGAGAAAGAACAAAGACTGGTTAACTCAATGTCTATCTGCGAACTGTTGGTCTAGTACAAAACAGACATATAGAATTTAACACCGGGGGAGTACAAGATAGGGAAATCTCCAACATCCAAGGGTAAGATTTCAATTGTTCTCTGACAAGGTTTGCAGAGTCAGAGAACGATTGAAATCTTAACCAATGGTGTCAGTGATTTTCCTATCTTATCTAAATCATTTTCCATTGCTGAAGTATGTTGTTGATTTATCTATATACATCCGTGTATATTCATTTTATAAATACATTATAAATGCTACTACAACAGCGACAAATGCCTGTAAAAAATGTATTTTACTTTGGTCAAAGAGAGGTAATTTAACAAGGGAGAGCACTCTATTATTTTACTCAAAGTAAACAAACATTGACATGGTAGAAAGGGGTGAGAAAAAGAGTCAAACACTGTGAAAAGTGCAAGATTGTTAAATCGTTAGCTAGCAGAATAGTATACATAGATTAATTAAAAAATACAAGACAAGAATATCTTCCACCCCTAAAATTAGAAACTTATCTTTTTAGTGAGAAATTATTATCATCTCATCAAATGTAACTTGTTCTTGCCATGATATAACTGACATTTGCTCATTCAGCATTAAAAACAATCACTCACTCTATGTGAAGTTATTCTGATGCCATTTCAGTCATCTGAAAACTGGCTTGATAAGAAGGACTGTCATTGATGAGTGGCCTTATAAGAGGACTACCATGCAACTTTTTAGCTGATACAATTTTGTGTAATTTTCAACAAATGTGTAAACTCTATATATAGAATAATTAATCTTGAAATAAATTTTCACAGTATGCTACTTATATGAAACACAGTGGCAATTAATTATACATATTATCACAGCTGTCTGTACATATTTCAGTTGTTGGCTTTCCACTGACTCTGGACTATTATGGGCATTTGTAGGACCAGCATTATTAATTATTGTGGTTAGTATCATTAATTTTGCATTTATGGTTAAATAACAAACTAAATGGAATATTTATGTCATAATACAATTTTCACATTTTGTTGACTTAAAACTAACCCAATTTCTTCAAGGCACACTCGGGAATTCCACCCTTGACCCGATGAAAGTGTTGTCGCCGAACAAGTACTTAAAAAACCTAGGATATGAAAGTACCACCCATGTTCATCCGTGTTTCTTTAATTGTTCATGTTTTTTTTATACTGATATTTTTCCCGAAATTAGTTGTACGAATTGATTTCCGTTGTCAATAAATGTGATCAAGAGACTAAAACTATTCCGTGTAATTTATAAAATTAAAGTGACGCCACTACTTATCCTTTTGAAATTTGTTGACATGAAACAAAATAAAAGTAGACAATACAAATTTATTTTTGTTTACAGATAAACCTGGTCATACTAGTTTTGGTTATGAGGGTGATGTTTAAGAGTATGAAAAATAAGCCTGGAAACCGACAGAAGCAGAAAAAATCTAACAATTACCAAGTGAGGTAAGTATCAAGATGATGCTTTGTTTCACTTAGTATGTATAAAAAAAAAGTCCTAGATTTCTGTCTTTTCTGTCATTATGTCTAGTAATTAATTCACTGAATATTAAGGATACAACTATTTAATGAATTTTTTTTTGTCAATATCAATATTCATATAAGAGGGGTGTAATGGCTGTTACTAATGTGTTTGAAGAGAGAAGATTAGAATTGTGATGAATATTATATATCTGAAAGCAATGCCTTTAAATTTATAGGGGGCCGTAGTAGTTGAATTTACAACTACCTATGCAATCAGTACCTATCGCCACCGAAGTTGTGAGTTCGATCCCCGTTCATGGCGAGGTGTACTCAATACAACATTATATGATAAACTTTTTCAGTGACTTGCAACAGATCAGTGGTTTTCTTTGGGTACTCCGCTTTCCTCCACCAATAAAGCTGGCTGCAACGATATAGCTGAAATATTGTTTAAGGTGGCATTAAATACCATGACCCTAACCTTATAATTTTTATTTATGACTATATTTTTCAGGGCCGGTATAAGAAGTATTTGTGTATTAGCACCTTTATTTGGAATTACTTGGATATTTGGTATAATCTCACTTAACAGCGACCTAGTTGCTTTTCAATATTTGTTTGCAATATTAAACTCTCTCCAGGTAAGTAATGGTATGAAATTACTTAATTTTTCTGTTTTTTTATATTAATTCGTATATAGGATTCTTGTCAATCTAAATTTCTCCTATTTTTCCTGCGAATACGTCTAATTTTTGTGGAGGGGAATTGGTACGTTGCAATATGATTATAAGGTCGTCGACTTCTGACCACTGACAATAGTTCGGCCCAGATGCTCACAAAGTCTTAAGGTTTCCAGACACTTACCCATGGGGGCAGGGGCAAGAGGGATTTCACCAGTCATTTCCTTGTACTTTTCTAGACTACATTCCCAATAAAGTCTGGTAGTAAAGATATAGCTGAAAGTGAAAGTAAACATCAATAACCTCAACCCTCAATTTTTGCATCAATTATGATATTTAAAATAGGTGTCAATTCGCTTAATTGTTCCAGCAATGCTTTGCAATAACATTATGACTGAGATGTTAGTTCGACAATCAGAAAACTTTTTTTTACCTACATGTGTTTCAGAAATATTTGCAAGGTTTAAAGGGCTGTCGTAGCCGTGATCGTATGGTAGTTGGATTTACAACTACCAATGCAATCAGTGCCTATCACCACTGAAGTTGTGAGTTCGAATCTCGATTAGGGCGAGGTGTACAACATTACTTGTGACAGGTCCATGGTTTTCTCCAGGTCCTCCGGTTTCGACCACCATGATATAGCTGGAATATTGTTGAAAGTGGCATTAAACACCATCAAACAAACATTTGCATGGTTGTTTGTTATATCTTAGAATCAGAATCAGATGGCTGTCACTGCAGGGTAACATTTAACCCTTTGCAAAAATGTGGTAAAAGCTGTTTCTGAGAAACTCCAAATTTGATTGAAGTGTATGTACGAAGCTGTAAATGATTTTTACAAATTATTAATTTGTATGTGGATCAGAGGTGATTTAACTCAACCGGAAAACAGTTTTAAAAACCTTCTTCTTTAAATCCACTAATTTATTTCAAAGGAAATTTATCTGAAATATAATATATATATTATTCTACAAAGATTACGCTCTTGTGTATTACTGAGTTATTGTTGAGTTTCTTATGATTTATTTTTGATGTTGGAAAATGCACGAGTAGTTTTACTATAAATATTGGATATAATTGGAGTAGAGCTGATATTTGACTTTATTTGACATGATTTATATATATCTTTTTCAGGGATTTTTCATATTTCTTTTCCACTGCTGCATGGATAAAAAGGTATTATTGAATTATTTCTTTATTTTGATTCCAAAAAATGATTATTACGGTGATTCCATCCTGACACTCATTTATTCTGTTTTTATCTTATTTTAAAATTACTTTTAGCATAAAAGAACAGTTCCAACAGCCAATCGGAAAATCATAGTTACAAAAGGAAAATTGATACCCCCAACACACATATACATGACCGGTCAATCTCATGGCTTCGTACATACACTTCAATAAAAAGTGACAGGGTTAAACTAGTTTTATGGACCCATTTACTTCAATAAAAAGTGACAGGGTTAAACTAGTTTTATGGACCCACATGTACATCTTGATCCTTCCTATTGAAATGATGCAAGTGTTTTCCATATATGAGTAAGATGCTGAGTTGAGCTGTATTGTTGTAGAGAATGCTGAATCCTAATCTTGAAAACCTTATCGGTGGTGTAATGGTTAGCATGCTCGCCTCGATGCGGCTAATTGTGAGTTCGAGCCCAGATCGGGTCAAAACAAAGACAATAAAATTGGTATTTGTTTTTATTCTCTAAGCACACAGCATTAAGGAGAAAGACTGGTTGTCTCGGAATCAGGATAATGTGTCCCAAGTGGGGCGACATTGGTTGTCTAGGAATCAGGATAATGTGTCCCAAGTGGGGCGACATTGGTTGTCTAGGAATCAGGATAATGTGTCCCAAGTGGGGGCGACATTTGTATCTGCAGACTGTTGTTTCAATGAGCTAGCTGACTAAGCATGTTGGTCATTGAAAATTAACTTGTTCCTGTCATGAAATAGCTGAAACATTGCTGAGTAGGCATTAAACAACAATCATCCACTCACTCACTCCTAATCTTGAACTTTATGCATATTTATTTTTAATGAAACTGAAGTTGTTATATTTATAATACTAGTTCTATACCAGAGAGCAGATTGCCCCAACCATCATTTGAATTGTAGATAGTACAATGGTCAACCTTGAACCAAATTCTGATTGCCAAATTTCCCATCTCACATCATCTGTATTCAAATTGTGAATACTTAATAACAAGGTGTTGATATCTTCCCAAAAATGTTTGAAAGATGAGAGAGATGATTCTTTAAAAATCCTTGACTTAATAGTTTATTATTCAGAATGGTTATGTAAAAAGACGCCTTGTTTTATTAAAACCTGATGTCCAATATGCCTATCACCACTAAAGTTGTGAGTTCGAATCCCGTTCATGGCGAAGTGCACTCGATACAACATTATGTGATCATTATGTGATCAAATTAGTCAGTGACTTGTGATAGGTCGGTGGTTTCCTCCGCCAATAAAACTAACCGCCATGATATAGCTTAAATATTGTTGAAAGTTGTGTTAAGCACCCTAAACACAAACCCACCCAATATAGCAATATAGACATAATAGTATATAATATTTTTGATTGGATGTAAATATGAATCTGCCTGTCACTTTGAAAAAAATCTATGCACCAATTGCTTTACAGTGTCTTCAATAGTTGCCATATTTCATATTGATCTAGCATCAAATCATATTAATCTCATAGATGGTGTAACTGTTAGTGTGCTTGGCTCAGATGTGATAGTTAGAGTTGGAGTCTTGGTCAGGTAAAACCAAGTACATGTATGTACTTTACTGCTTCACTGATAAACATGCAACATCAAGAAGTTAGAGCAAAGATTGATTGTGTTGGAATTAGGATGATATGTCTGAGTCAAGCAACATCTCTACCCATAGACTGTAGTATCACTTAAAAGAAGCCGACAAAGGGTGTTGATTCAGTACAAAGAGGGCATCATAATCACCGAAATATAACTTGTTCTTGACATGATATTGCTGACAAAGTTCTCGCTTTGCATTAAACAACAATCACTCTCACCATGATTGGCTTATTGTTTTCTTTAAATTGTATGGAGTCACTTGACCATTTTTTGAATGACCACTTCTCTAACTAAAATATATATATCTGTAACCAAATAATTTTAATGAATATGCAATATGGAAATAAGCTCTGTTTTGACTCTTTGAAAACAATGAGTAATATAAGCAAGTGAGCCATTACTGGCTTTGGTTCATAATTACAGTCAAACCTGTGTTATGTGACCTTTCAAGGGAATAGTGAAATATGGTCATATAAGACAGGTGGTCGCTTAATACAGGTTCAATTGATATGAAATGCACTGTGAAGGGAAATAAAGATTAAGGTCACATAATACAAGTTATTGCTTAATAGAGGTGGTCACTAAAGCAGGTTTGACTGTATTGGGTTTTTTGTTTGTTTTTTGATTTTTTTTATTAAATCAATTTTCCTGTTTACATATGACCTCAGAAGTCCAGGATATTGCTGAGGCTTACATACATTTAATACACACAAAACAATATTACACATTACAATACATATATAGTGAGTAATATTAGTTTTTAGACAAAAAAATGAGTTAAACAAAAATGAATAAATAAACATTGGTTACATGTAAACACAAAAATGGATAGCAGAAAATTAAGTGAACTTGGTTTGCAGATTTTCAGATAATAATTTTCCTATATTTTTATATTTAAGAGGAGAGATTTTGTAATTAATGCAGTATTACTTTTTGGTTCCATTTATAACATTTGCCTCATTTTTATTGTATCCAAATTTTTATTATTATATTTGATATCATTTCTAAATTTCTATATTGCCCATTTAGCTACAAATTTACAAAATTGACAAATAGTACTTCTTTTATGCTATGTTTAGCATACAAATATATATATTGTTTTCTTTTATATAAATACAGGTTATGGATGGAATTAGACACAAACAAAGAAGAAGAAAAAGTGCTCTTCTTGATTCATCTTCATTTTCAGTATGTTTATAACTATAACTGACTACTGTATAAGTTGTTATTTTCGTGGGGCATTATTTTTGCAATTTTTTAGTGAAACTGTTCGTGTGGGGGTTAAATCTGCAAAAAATAAAGAGCAAAATTTTGTGATTTTAGCGTTGTCTAAACTAATACAAATAAAGGTATCAAACATTTATCATAGGATTTTAAAGGGGAAAAAACATGAATGCATGATTTTTGGGAGGCATTTAAAAAAAATTTTTTAGTCAAACTGTTCACGTGGGGGTTTAATCTGTGAAAACTGAAAAGCAAAGCATTTTTTATTTTAAAGATTTTAGCGTTATCTAAAGTAATATAGATAAAGGTATCAAACATTTATCATAGAATTTTAAAGAGAAAAAGACGAGAATACCTGGGTCATATTGAAAACGTTATATATTTATAAAAAAACAAAAAAAACAGAAAAAAAACATTACAGACTGACTTGCAGTAAGGCTAAACATAGATCTCTATGAGAAGATGTTTATAAGTAAACATTCTTGGAAACTTCCATTGATGGTGCTCTATAGATGTATGTTTCTTGGATCTCCTCTACAAAATCTTGTTGTTGTTTTTTTTTGTCTCAAGTTGATCAGAAATCATTGCAGGAAAACATTTAACAGGATCCAATGTAAAAATGTTAGAATGTCTTGTTTTCAGAAAGTGCAAACATAATTGAACACAAACTACATAAATGATTATTGAATAAAAAATACTAATATATATATATATATAAGCTGGTGATCCTTGATGAAAGTTTCAGTTGGTATCTGCCAAAAGTTATTAAATACCCGCCACTTATAATTAAACATAGACTGTATTCTACAGTATAAAGTTTAGACTGTTCAATTTCTAATAGATTTAAATGTATGATGTATTGTGTCTATATTTCAGTCCAGTAAACTTAAGAAGAAGAAGAAGAAGAAGAAGAAGAAAAAAGATTTTAATTTTTTTAGTAATAATAATGACTCAAGTGAATTTAACAGTAAGTAGCCTCTCTACAACAAATGATTTCAGCCATTAGCTTCTTTTCCATTAATTTAGAACAGCATCTATATGAATAGTGCAGACTGATTGGTTCGTAATATGTGTCTGAGAGGAGATACATATCTACCAGCAAGCTGTTGTTTCAATTACTGGTACTTATTGCTAAAAATAATCCCTCACACTATGTTGGTCTATTACAAAGCAGGCATCGTCATTTCATAAATTATTTTGATGTTTGCCGATTTCTTCATTCGTATATCAGGTATATTTGCATATCTCATATATACTGGTAAATAAACAAGTTTTTTTTTTCCCTTTATACAAAAAAATCGGCTTGGTGTTTTGAAAGAATTCTGATTATCCAGAGGGGACGTTGTGGTTGTGATTGTAGGTAAATAAAACTATCTATGCAATCGGTGACTATCACCACTAACGTTGTTAGTTTGAATCCCGCTCATAGCAAGATGAACTAGATACAACATTATGTGATAAAGTTTGTCAGTCACTTGAGGCAGGTTGGTGGTTTTCTCCGGGTATTCAGGTTTCCTCCACCAATAAAACTGACTTCTTCGATATAACTGAAATATTGTTGAAAGTGGTGTTTAACACCATAACTCTAACCCAGATCAACCAGAATATTCTATTCTATTATACGATATTAGATTAAGTGGAATTGACTGTATTTAAAGTCACGTTCAGCAATTTGTCAGCTATGACGTGACTACCAGACTTAATAGGGGAGGTAAGTCTGATGGACATATACAACAACTGACCAGTGAAACACCGCAATCATGGGAAACCTTAACATTTGAGGTGTGTTGTATAAGGACTTGAAACCAACGTCAAATAATTTATGGACAAGAAAAGAAAGGTTGTATTCATTTAAATTAATAAGATATGATATTTTGTGGTATATTATTTATTATCCCGGATGCCCTCAACACACAACAAACAAATATTTGATGGGTTGGTGTTAAATGGCCACAATGTTTAATAATATGTAATATTTGAATACAATGTATATATATATATGTGTGTACTGTTAGAAAATAACTGCTATGAATATTAATGTCAATATATGATGGCTGCCAAATCTGATATAGCTGACCATAATATCTATTTGGTCAAAATAATAATGTCCATATACTAGATGAACGAGTCATTAGCTCTGGAAATCAGCAGCTAATGAAAACAATTAAATCTACTGAATGTGCAGCAAAACTGCCATACACTAAAACGACGAATTAAACTTCCTTTAACTAAAGCCAATACGGTTGGAAAGTCTATGTATTCAAATTTCCAAGTTTGAAATTGGTTCAGCTGTCCACTATATTAACACAGCATCTAGTCAGTCCTGAAGACCTAATGTGTATCTTCCACCCTCGCATCTTCTTGTCCAGTTATAATTTCAGTAAATCTGGATCTGAAAATACACAACCACAAACAGCAGTATCTTGCACAAAAGGAATTGATGTCCATAATGTCTCACAGAGGCAGGATGAGCGGGTTTTTCGATCAATTTTTAAGATGAACAAAAAACCTGACCTGTCTGCTTGCTGCGTTTTCGAAAAAGGAAGCGCTGTACTTCAAGAACGCATTTAAATAAGAACATTTAAATGCTATTATAACATGAATGCATTCTTTTCCTTTGATCTTTTTATCGTTTATATACCAGAATGTAAACAACAGCTAAGAACTATGAAATAATACACACAGTTACGAGATATTGCACACTTTAAATCTGGGTTGTAGTTTTATTACTCTCAGAGAGCCATGCAATACTCAATGACCTAGATGTGATATTGCCTGGCTTCATGTTACAAATCATTTATACCATGGTTAAACAATCTCACGCTTCCCAACTCGAAAAACTGTGGTATCAATATTTCTTATTGTTAGGTCTGTTTCTATTGGTTGATTCTTTTTATATCTTAAAGGCCTCTTTAAGTCTTCTAATGTACATAACTGCATCAGTGGTGTAATGGTTAGCATGCTCGCCTTGAGTGCAGTAGATCGTGGGTTGGAGCCCAGATCGGGTCAAACCAAAGACTAAAATTGGTATTTGTTGCTTCTCCACTAAGCACGCAGCATTAAGGAGAAAGAGCAAAGACTGGTTGGCTCGGAATCAGACTAATGTGTCGCAGTGGGTTGACATGTCTATCCGCGAACTCTTGTTTCAGTGAGCTAGCACTATAAAAATCCAACTCGGTGTGTTGGTCTAGAACAAAGCGAACCTCATCATCATCTCATTGAAAATTAACTTGTTCTCGCCATGATATAGCTGAAAAATTGTTGAATTGGCATTAAACTACATGTGATATGTACACTCTAATGTACATACATACTTTTACTTTTGTCAATGCATTTAACTCTATTGCACAAATAACTTGGGTAAAAGAAATTCCTTTTTATGGAATGTGACTAAAATTGTTTAAAGGATTTCGAATACACTTATAAGACTTTCTGAATTAATTATAAAAATAAACCACTTGTATGAATTACTCATTTCTTTTGTAGCATCAAAAACTTCCCTGACGACGGTGAGTTTCGAAAGTCCATCAAATGACAAAGGGAAAAACCTGAATAACAACAATGATGCCGGAAAAATCACAAATGGTTTCGGAGGAATGGTAAGTTTGAAGCACATTGTATTATGGTTAACTGTCTCCCCTCCTTTTCCACTGAACTTCAGTACTGATGTATGTTACTATATAAACTATATCTACATGCAGACTTGGTCACATTAAGTTGGGAGGATAATAATTTATAAAATTTGTTCACTCCACTGTGTAGCTGAAAAACTGCTAAAGTTGGTGTTAAATACCAATCAATTAGTGAGTTAAGACTATAAAAAGTAAATTAGGTATGTTGGTATAGTACAGAGCAGACATCGTCGTTATCCAATATAATTTGCTCTCTCATTGTAAAATAAGCTGAAAAAATTACCACTTGGTATATGTTAAACAACAACCACTCACTGATATTCCTTTCTTGAAGGGGGCAGTTGTGGTCGTGGTCATATGGTGTTTGGATTCACAACTACTTGTGCAATCAGTGCCTATAACTACTAAACTTGTGAGTTCAAATCCTGCTCATGGCGAGGTGTACTCGATACAACATTATGTGATAAAGTTTGTCAGTGACTTGCGACAGGTCAGTGGTTTTCTCCGGGTACTCCGATTTCCTCCACCGATAAAACTGACTGTCACAATATAACTGATATATTGTTGAAAGTGGTGTTAAACACCATAAACCTCCACTTTCTTGAAGAGCTCGTTGATTAAATTAGAGTTTTTATTATAACGTATAAATTTCTGTTAGCATTTGCTAATAGCCACAGCATGAATTGGCATTGTATACCGGTAATAAAATTATAATGTTATTTACAGCCACGACAGATACACAATAATGCTACCAAGACACAAAGTAATTATGGCATCAATCAACAACGTGAACCATCTCACATGAATACAGGTGTTGATGGGGATGTAGGATATAATCCTGTAGGAAGGCATTCTCCAAGCAATAGGCATTGGCAACAAACAACTACTGGTACCGATATTGGTAGATTCTAGGTTACATATAATGAAATCACAAGATTCTTATTGTTGCTGGGAAAAAGAATGGTGCTTAAATATTTTTGAAACTCTTTACATGTTACTTTCGTTATACCAATTTAAATGTGAACACTATTTTTGAAGCTCTGCACATATTATTTTTGTTATACCAATTTAAATGTGAACAATATTTTTGAAGCTCTGCACATATTATACTTTTGTGATATGAATTTAAATGTGAACAATATTTTGGAAGCTCTTGACCTGTTATTTTTGTAATGCGAATTATTTAAATGTGAACAATATTTTTGAAGCTCTTTACGAGTTACTTTTGTGATACAAATTTAAAATGTGAACAATAATTTTGAAGCTCTGTGTTATTTTTATAAGACAAATTTAAATGTGAACAATATTTTGAAGATCATGACGTTTTATTTTGATTTATACTGACTTTTGTCGATTGTTAGTTTAGCTTTTTCTAGCAAGCATAGTTGATTAACACTGACTTTTGTCAATTGTTAATTTAGGCCTTTTCTAACAAACATAGTTGATTAATACTGACTTTTGTCAATTGTTAATTTAGCCTTTTCTAACAAACAAAGTTGATTTATGCAGACTTTTGTCAATTGTTAATTTAGCCTTTTCATATCAACATAGTTGATTTATGCTGACTTTTGTCGATTGTTAATTTAGCCTTTTCCAACAAACATAGTTGATTTATACTGACTTTTGTCAATTGTTAATTTAGCCTTTTCCAACAAACATAGTTGATTTATACTGACTTTTGTCAATTGTTAATTTAGCCTTTTCTAACAAACAAAGTTGATTTATACTGACTTTTGTCAATTGTTAATTTAGCCTTTTCATATCAACATAGTTGATTTATGCTGACTTTTGTCGATTGTTAATTTAGCCTTTTCCAACAAACATAGTTGATTTATACTGACTTTTGTCAATTGTTAATTTAGCCTTTTCCAACAAACATAGTTGATTTATACTGACTTTTGTCAATTGTTAATTTAGCCTTTTCTAACAAACATAGTTGATTTATACTGACTTTTGTTGATTGTATTAGCCTTTTCCAACAAACAAAGTTGATTTATACTGACTTTTGTTGATTGTTAATTTAGCCTTTTCCAACAAACATAGTTGATTTATGCTGACTTTTGTGGATTGTTAATTTAGCCTTTTCTTACAAACATAGTTGATTTATACTGACTTTTGTCGATTGTTAATTTAGCCTTTTCTAACAAACATAGTTGATTTATGCTGACTTTTGTCGATTGTTAATTTAGCCTTTTCTAACAAACATAGTTGATTTATGCTGACTTTTGTCAATTGTTACTTTAGCCTTTTCTTACAAACATAGTTGATTTATGCTGACTTTTGTCGATTGTTACTTTAGCCTTTTCCAACAAACATAGTTGATTTATACTGACTTTTGTCGATTGTTTATTTAGCCTTTTCCAACATAGTTGATTTATACTGACTTTTGTCGATTGTTAATTTAGCCTTTTCTAACACACATAGTTGATTTATACTGACTTTTGTCGATTGTTAATTTAGCCTTTTCCAACAAACATAGTTGATTTATACTGACTTTTGTTGATTGTTAATTTAGCCTTTTCCAACAAACATAGTTGATTTATGCTGACTTTTGTCGATTGTTAATTTAGCCTTTTCCAACAAACATTGTTGATTTATACTGACTTTTGTCGATTGTTAATTTAGCCTTTTCTAACATGTCATATTTATATCAGAATACAAAAACTATTTATATCTATATTATATTTTTATAATAAAAAGTATCAGCTAGTACCTTAGTTTATTTTCTATGTCCAGTGAAAACAGTACTCGGTGGATATGGGAACTGATTGATTGCAAGCCATTTTTAGCTCAACTGACCCAAATAATGATTTGAGCTATTGCCATCATTTAACATCTGTTATCTGAAGTCCAATGTCCATTCGCTTACTTTCATACTTCCGACATCTTTCTAAAACCAATTGTCCAATTTTAACTAAACTTAGTCAAAAGGAACATTAGTTGATCCTCTTTGAAAACGGTGTCTGATATGTCAGCTAACCTTCAAATATTGTGGCTGTTACTAGAAATATAAATATTTGCTTTTAGCATTTCTTTGACCACCTTCCCAATTTTAACCAACCTTTGCTTCAAGAGTTCGTGGTTAGTTCTCTTTCAAAACTGTGTCTGACGGCCTCGTCTTCCATCAGCCTTTACTAAAAATAGAAGTTTTCTTAAAATAATCATTACAGCTAAAAAAAAATATTGGAATAAAGGAAAGTTTGGATAGTAGGTATATTGTAATATGTTTAACATATATTTTAGTTTTTTTTTCCCCTCTAAAAGTTGGAATTTTGTCAATTTTTTGTTGTTGCAAAAATGCAAATAAAGCATCACAGAAAGCGATTCAAATTTAAAGGACACTTGACTGCCATGTTTTTTTGATGGTCCTCTTTCTAAATTCTGGTTGGCAAAGAACCATATGTGAAATTGTATAAAATAATGTTTCTTAAAAGACCAATTAATTGGACACAAATTGTGCATAAATAACCTAGTGAGCGATACAGGGTCAGGTGAGCATGTAGTTCACATGATTAAAAAATGATTTGATTTCACTGTGGTATTTTTTGCAAAAAGGCTCCAAATAGAAATATCCTGGACATTTTCTTGGAAGAGATTAAACAAATGATTTTGATGAAAATGTTATTTCTTTATAAAAAAAAAAAAAAAAAGGATGGTGTGACATCAGCTTTGAGGATGATGTGTGTAGATTGCTCTGGGCTGTAGCTTTCTCTGGTGAATATACCTAAAATAAATGAGAAATTGTTATAGCAATAGTATTAATTTTGGTAAACGGACAGAAAGTTACAGGACAAAAAGTCACAATTAATATTTTGGGTTAAATAATGTTATAACAATAAAATGTCACAATACACATTTAACATGTATGTGGGAGTATATATAGGGTTGACACCGTTATGTAACTTGCTGTTAACATAGATTGTATAAATATGGATATGCACAAGTTAAATTAAGGAAAATGGGATGAAATAATAAAAAAAAATTATTGACAATAAATATTTAAACAGAAAGTTGATTAATTCATAAATTAAAATGATTTTTAATACAATTTATTAAGAAATACCAATCAAAATATCGTTATTTAGGTAAATACTTGTTAGACAGATTAAAAAAAAAAAAAAATTGTCTTTTTAATTGATAACTGACCCAAGTTAGGCTAAATAAATGAAATGTCACTTAATGTGTTAATTAATTTTCAATAAAAAACATATATGTACATGACTTTTATAAATTTTAATTTCTTATCTAATGCCTATCTTATTATATAACAATATGGTCAGGTTGTTATTTTCATTGAATGGCATCTCAAAATAGATGGCTTCACAGTAGGTGCTGACTTTCTGTATAATCAGTAAATGGTTACATCCTGTATA
The DNA here is from genome assembly GCA_963383655.1 of Bathymodiolus septemdierum. NCBI lineage: Eukaryota > Metazoa > Mollusca > Bivalvia > Mytilida > Modiolidae > Bathymodiolus > Bathymodiolus septemdierum. Next base: position 131,490,818 of record OY726517.1, read on the forward strand.
TTACAACTGAGAGATTTACTACATGACAAACAATTTTAATCAGCCATCATTGATCATCATAAAATACATTTTTTTTAATCTTTATTTTAAATGAAATTAAAAACTCATTATAAGAGTGAAGTCAATTCAAGCTTTTAGCTTTTATTTACTTTACAACTTTGAAATAAAAATTAATATGTTTTAATATTTAAAAAAAATAGTAAGTATTCATTTAAGTTTTATTTCATCAATGATCCGATTTAATATTTAATAATTATGATAACCTTGTTTTTCTAGGTAAACCGACAGAAAGTCACAGGACAAAGTCACAAAACTCCTAGGACAAAAAGTCACAATCTATATTTTTTACCCTGGCGGACAAAAAGTCACAACATATATTTTTGCTTAACATGTATGTAGGTAGGACAAGAAGTCACAATATATATATATATATATATATATATATATATATATATATATATATATATATATATATACCTTGATTCATGTACCGTATGTAGGTAGGACAAAAAGTCACAATATGTATACACCTAGATTCATGTACGTATATAGGTAGGACAGAAAGTCACTGTGTGATATATGTTATTTCTCAAGTGCTCGCTATTCAAAACCTCCTCGTTATTTCAGGACGAAGAACAATAAAAGTTTTATTCTTATTTCTTTGTGTCAAACTGTAAAGACACGTTTTTTGTGTTGGACTTACAAGTCGTTGTGTAAATATTTATACCCTTTAACACTATAAAATAAAGTCTTCTAACTATCCATTTGCCTTTCCTTTCAATATGTCATTCATTAATGTGATGAACGAAGTATTGAAAGTAAAAGCATATGTATAATAAAAAGAAACGTATCAATTAACAAAATAGGGATTTTAATTGATTGGAGTGACAATAAAGCCATACATGAAAAAAAATTACTAATCAGGTGTGTTTTGACATCTGTTTGTTTTCATAGATCAAAAATCAGATTTTCAGTGTTTTATTCCATGCATTTTTTTAAAATAATTAAAATTAAGCTTGAATATAATTTGAAAGCAAAAATGAGCATACAATTTAATTGTGACTTTTTGTCCTATCGTTACTTGTAATACATGGGGCCAATCATTTTACAAAATTGTTCATTGTGACTTTTTGTCCTAGTGATAAGCTCCTATGCACAATTTTATGTTGTGACTTTTTGTCCTATATGTTTTGTCAAAATGCAAAATTTATACTGTGACTTTTTGTCCTGTGACTTTCTGTCCTACATTCTTTTTCTACACGATTCCATGTTTATATCCATGCCATGATGGTCTCGGATAGGTGACTATTGTTCATAATAATTTATGGAAGGAGTTTGTTAAACAACATTATTAAGAAAAAAACTGGTAGAACATGCTAAAGTGGGTCACGGGTCACTGTAATTGGGCGGCTGTATCAAGAAACAGATACGGTGTTAAACAAACTTAATACTCATAAAATATTGATAAATGCAATAAAATTGTATGTTTATCTTCATGAAATATGATGGACAAAACCATGTGTGAAGTTTTATGATGAAATATCTCCGATTTCTATGTAAATTGTGGGGAAACATCCACAGGTAATTTTAGGATGTATTTTTTTTATCTTGGACAAGAATAATAAGCGTCCTGATTGGATGACCGATTTAAAACACACTGACTCGCATGGTAAATATATATATATTTATTATGAAATTACCCCTTTACATCGGGGGTGCCAACCGCCAGGGTGTCGGTGGCGCGTCTAACTACAGTTATTAAAATGTACATTTATTATGATAAAAGCACATGCAACAAAAATATGATAAGACATCTGCCATATATATACACACACGTTAAAAACTGTCCATAAACTCTCCATAAAACATCATTTATAATTATACTTAAAATGATATAAGATAAATATTTTAAACCGTAACACTCAATACTTCACTTCGTAATCTAAGACATGTTTCAATATACATTTTACCGATAAAATCATAAAATATTCCAATATCATTATTAAAAGCATATCCAATATCACCAACAATAAACTAATTTGGCACTAGGTGACTGTTCCATAAAGTCTACACCAATATAATAATCACTAGACTGTTTAGAAACAATATTAAAATATTCATCGCTAACACTAGACAGGACAGGGCAATTTAACAAAAAATGTTCGAGATCTTCATCTTCACCGTTATTGCATAAAAGGCATTTACTGTGTGCACTTAGGTGCATCCTGAACAGATATTTCTGAAGGGGTATGGTTTTGGTTCTTGACTAGTTTCAGACAGGAGGCATAACAATCATTGTTTATTTAAGTAGTTTTGTTTGCCTAAACTAACAAAACACTGTTGATAGAAATCAAGGCTACTTTTAGAGGAGACTTCCATTAGTAACTTGTCTCTGGCCTGAGATCCATATAACTTGTTAAATTCCTTAATGTTTATATAAAAAATTTACGTCAGGCTGGTTTATTAAACTAGAAACATGTTCCTTGTAATTCCAAAAGCTGTCGCCTTTTCTAACCATTTCATTAAATACGGATTTGCATAGTCTATTATCAGGAAGTTCTAAGAGCCTTTTATAATATGAGACCTTCTGTCTATTAATAAAGTCGAGAATAGGTTCCCACTCCAGTTCTAGTAACAGGGCAGCTTTTGGTATATTCATTCTAGTTTTTATATCGATTTTAGCTGCCAGGATTCTAGCGCTTGCTTACACGTTTCGGAAAGAGGCATCCAAACAGCAAAAACATGGGTTAAAGATGGCCTCATAACCGAATTCCAAAGTGATTCACCAAAATTTATGCGATTGAAATCACTATGTTCCCCAAGTAGACGGATAAGACAATTCAGCTGCTTATCAGCTTTTTCCTTAAGAAAACTATTCACGTGGAAATTAGATTTTAAGGATCTATTAATGAAATAACCCAGATATTTGTACTCGCCCGTTTCTTCGATTGGTTCATTTCCTAATTTCCAGATACCTTCCTTGTTAATTTTTTTTACCTATTATTAAAATTTTAGACTTTTTAGGGTTGAATTTTAGGTTCCATTTGTTGGCAAAAGCGTTCGAAATATTTAAAAGCTCCTGTAACTCTTCGGGTGATTCGGCAATGAGGACAACATCGTCCGCAAATAAAAGACAATTTATCAATTTTGACGAAATATTTGCACCAATACTGCTATATTCTAGCAAGTTTGCTAAATCCGTCATTAAAATAGAAAAAGGGTAGGTCACAAAACGCAACCCTGTTTTAACCCAAACTCTTGGTCGAACCAGTCGGATTCAAAATCACCAAATATTACCTTATTTTCAACCTGTTCATACATTTTTCTTAGTAGTCTCCAGCATTTCCCTTTTATACCATTTTTCCACAACAATGCAAAAAGGCCATCTCGCCAGACTCTATCAAAGGCTTTTGATAGATCCAAAAAAGCCAAATAAAGAGGTTTTCTTGAAGATTTATATAGGGATGCAATACCCTGTAAAAAGATGCATGTAAGAGAAATCTATGTTATATTTATTCATTTGTTTGATTCTGGAATATTGTTGATCATTGATTTAAACAAGAAAAAAGGGAAAACAGGGGGAGGGGGAATTTTATTTGTGAATTTTACAGTTAAATAAATGTTAAGTTTCGTCAGTTTAAAGAGAAAAATAAAAATGTGTTGCGACTAAAGCTTAAATCAGCGTTAAAAATTGAACAAATATCAGTGGTTTTGTAAATGAGATTTATTTTAAATAGAAAATCTGAATTTGTTATTTATTAATTTATTATTAATGATACCATTTTATATCCCTTGAGAGGGGGAGGAGGGCTATGATGAAAATTTGAAATAAAAACACAGGACCGGACTTCAAGCAAAAATAATAATCCAGGATTAGTTTTTTTATTAAAAAAAATCCTTTTGTAAATGAGATTTATTTTAAATAGAAAATCTTAATTTATTATTTATTAATTTATTATTAATGATACAATTTTATATTCGAGACATTAATCCTTATTACGATATAGTGACATTTGTCTTTCTATCGGGTATGAATACAGGCCACTTGCACGTATTTTTTTCCCAGACACCTGCTGTTAACTTTACAGTTAATTACACTTAATTTTGATTTATATCGAGATAACGATTCACCATTTAATGTCTCTTGATAGCTGTGGGACATGATTATCGCTAGTACACATATATATTTCACGTTTGTTTATTGTAAAGTAATGATAAGGTGTTAATTACCACTCAATTTATAGATAACTCACTTATTCACCACTGAAGCCATGCGTATCCACGTGATCGCTTTACCGCCTAAGATGACCGACTCGTTGTTAGGTGAAGTGACGTCACCCCGGAAAAGAGATATTAAAACAAACCCAAACTCGGCAAAGGTGCCTGATAATGGGAAAATTGTAAACAAATTATATTGCATATTATTGACAACACTTGAGATGTCTTGATTATATTTTTTTCGAAAAAAAACATTCATCATGAAGTTCATTATTTCAGTCTCTAATTTAAAAGAGATATCACCTAGCGTTTTCTTCTGAAAAAAAAAGAATAATTTAAAAAACGACGATGCCATTCTACTGTCAAAAACGTGTTCAAAAATGGAGTAGGTCGGTATAACACTTTTTTTTTAAATCTTTACACGAAATCCTCATATTTGTGTCGTTTTCGTGTAGAATCCGTCAATATTTTTGTTTGTGCCATACATGTGCGTTTCCTTCCGCAAACAATTTCGCACATGCGCAAACGCTTTACCGAATATGTTCACTTTGTAGGTCACGGAACATATGAATATTGTACGAGTCTACATTGAATTATTTAATGGATTCAAGAAAATCAAAAAGCGACGTATTTCATTCGTTCTAGGCTATTTACGTATGATATAATGGGAAAAATTTCAACTGCAATTAGTATAAAACATCGAATATTGGCAACTTTTAATATAAACAAAAAAAATCAATTTGAGCGACTGTGCTTTTAATGAAATATATGACATAATCAAAGCATGTTACAGTGCTCTATTGAATTAAAAACCCAACATAACAAAAATTGACAGTATGGGATGACATGTCGGATTCCATAGCAGCGGTATACAATGTGCATATTCTGTGACCTGTGTGTCCTACGATTTACAGCTTCTGATTACTCCTTTGACATCTTCATAGTTTTTCTTACTGGTTTATTCTCTTATTCCAGTGAAAACAGTGCCTGGATACTAAGAGAACTTCTCAAATGTATGTGAATTTTATATCTCCTGTGTAACAGAGTTGACCAACAGAGATGAAAGTTTTCCTTTGATCAGCGGATTTCCTCTTTTTTTCCTGCAAAATATTTGGAAATAAACAGAACAGAAAGAAACAATGAATGTTTTGGGGGTACTACATAGTATCGGTTACCACTTTAATCTCGGGTCCGTCGTGGTCGTGATCGTATGGTATGTGGATTTATAACTACTTATGTACAATCAGTGACTATCACCACCAACGTTAGGCTTAGGCGAGATGTACTCGATACAACATTAGGTGATAGAATTTGTCAGTGACTTGTGGCAGGTCGATAGTTTTGTCCGGGTACTCCGGTTTCCTCCACCAATAAAACTAACCGCCACGATATAACTGAAATATTGTTGAATATGGCGTTAAACCCCATAACCCTAACCCCACTTTATTCTCTGGCCAAACATATTGGAATCACTCTGTGGTCGTCGCCCTTTCCTTAATCCACAACTCGTAAACCACTTGACAGAATTCAACATGCGTTGTAATCAATCCTTATGGTCGGTAATTTTTTCTTGCACTTATAAATTTGCAATGTTGTGATATAAGTGGTGTTAAGCAAACATAGCTAACAATCATTATCATAAAAGCGTGGATATTATATTTAGATTGCACGCTGTGCATTTCTGGAATTTAACATTCATCTTGCATTGTACGTTCAAAGTCGTTTTAATTATTTTGATTAGAGTTAACTCCCTTTTCCCTATATCTACTGCAAATACAGATCATGTCTTGCGTCTATACCTATTTATTCGCCATACGACATTGGGGGAACACATTCGTTAACGAAGCTATATACATAGCGGATGTGTCTGGGTATAATGCTAAGCCATAGGTCATCATCATTTCATTGAAAATTAACTTGTTCTCGCCATGATATAGCTGAAAAATGGCTGAGTTGGCGTTAAACAACAATCACTCACTCACTCACTCACTATATCATAGTTATAGTTCTGGGTAACCACATAGGTCATCTGGTGCAGCAGGTAGCCCACAGTAAGCTCCGAACGTATGAGGAATTACAGCTATTACAAATATTCTGATAAATTAAATTCTGTATAGCATAGGCATTGCCACTTTTAGGGGTCGCATGTCTCAGTACACCCCTTCTAAATCCAACCCAAAATATATTGCGGAGAGTCTAGAATTTGTGATATCGGAACAGTGTTTGTGTATCCGATAAGCCGATGACACTATGTTTATAGGATTATTTATGGAAACTTTCATTTACAGATTATGAGCATTCCGCGGTCATTTAATGTATTCTACTCACTGAAAGGTCTCAAGCTATGTTTCGTGAAATGAACAACAGCAATAAAAGTACCCTTGACATCTAGATTTTAACACACGAGTTTCAGATGAATTTCTGTCATATTTACTTGTATCTATGTACTGTCTTATTGTTTTTATCCCGGGGGCAATCCCGGAGTGTTGAAGTAAAACCTAGTTGTGAGGAGAACTAATTTTGATTAAGAGTGTCTGAGGGGTTAGGGTTATTTTGTTTAACGTCACTTTCAACAATATTTCAGTTATATCGTGTCGGTCAGTTTTATTGGTGGGGGAAACCGGAATACCCGGAGAAAACCACCGACCTGTCGCAAATCACTGACAAACTAGATCACTTAATGTTGTATAGTGTACACCTCGCCATGAGCGGGATTCGAACTCACAACGTTAGTGGTGATAGGCATTGATTACATAGGTAGTTGTAAATTCAACTACCATACGACCACGACGCCACGGCCCATGGAGTGTATGAGAGTGTGGTTTTTTATTAGTTGACTGACACCTAAGAAATATTGAGAAATTAAGAAAGTAATATATATATATATATATATTTGTGTATTCTTACCGAATAGTATTTTTTGTTATTTTATTAAAAAGAAGCTTAAATTCTTGCATTTGTATTTTATCTACAAGAAAGAAAAACAAGTTTTCCAAAGGTAATATGCATGTGTATGTGTGTGTGTGTGTATTTCTTTTGTTTTTGTTGTTTTTATCTTTTTATTATTTTTTTGTGTGTTTTGCTTTGTTTTTGTTTCTGTTTGTTTGTTTTTTTTTTTTTATGTTGTTGGGTTTTTTGGGGGGGGGGGTAGAATTCTAACAGATTTATATTTTATATTATATAATTAAAAAGAAAGTAAAACCCTTTGCCTACATGTATATTCTTCTTTTAATGATCATTCTAAATTATACTCTTTTTCATATTTTAATTTTTTTATGACCACGCATCCTTAAATTCTCTCTATAAGAATATGAGAATGTCCGAGTAACTCTCCATTCCTTAAAAATAATGGAGCCGTGGCCCCCGGGGAGGGGGGGAGGGGGGCGAGGCCCATTGTTTTTAAGGAATGGAGAGATACGAGGACATTCTCCAACTTAAAATCCACCCATTGTACTTTATTAATTTTATTTAAAAAAAAAGTCTGTGTATATTATCTAAAGTACAAAGAGAACAATAACTCTCCATTCCTTAATATTAATGGAGAGTTTTGACATTAGATTTACATAACAGGTGTATTTTAAATAACATTTATAAGGATACGCTAAGAATTTAAATACATTTTTGTATATATAAATTTCGGAAGTTATTTAAGCCTCGCAATCATTTGTTCAATGAATTAAGAAATAAACATCCATGTCGTATATACGTTCAGGATATTGTGTAAATATTTAAATAGATTTACACTTTCGTCGAACTTGTGTTAGTTTTTGTCATTTAAATATATAGTTTCAGTCGACTTACTCTCATAGGGGTATATACAATGAAAGAATATTTTCAATACAGGGTGTGTGTATTTGGTGTTTAGTACGAAATATAATGAGTGCAAATATGGATTAATGTCAACATATGTCATTTTCAAATATAATATATGGAATTTCCGTTTTATTTTAATGAATGATTAGTGAAAGTGGTTATTTTTTACAAATTCGAACACACGTGTTTTTAGCATGAATGGTAAAATTTAAATGTCTGTGTTTATAATTAGTATTCTGTGGATGTACAGACCAAACATAATTAACTGAATAATTAATTAACTGAACGATGAGGACATGCAATATACTTAATACAAACTAAAGGTAAGTAAAATATATTTGTAAAAATTTCTTCGCAACTTGCTATAGATATTAAAAACACAAACATTTGTTTGTGAATAGTTCCTTCTCGCCCAAAGCAGGTGTTGATTTCTACTGAGCGGGGAAAAGGAAGGGAGTGGTACATGTATGTGCTATTGACAATATCTCTTTACGGACGATGTTTAAGTTTTACACTAGTGACAAATGTATGCATATGTTTACAAACTTATACAAGAAGATATTTTTTCAACATTAGGTGTGATTTTGTACTGGGCGGGAAAAAAGGGGGGAGAGGGTGATATTGACAATATCCCCCCACGGACGATGTTTTAGTTATGCATTATTGACAACATTATTCATCTGTTTACGAACTGTTACGTACACATTTTTTTTTTAAATAGGTGTGATTTACCACTGGACGGGGAAAAGTGTGTGTGGGGTGGGGGTTATGGACAATATCTCCAATTATAATTACGGCCGACGTTTAAGTTCAGCACTAGTGACAAATTCATGCATCTGTTTTACAAACTGTTACACATGCAAATATTCAAGATACATATTTTTTTTTAATTGATATTGCAAATTGAGTAAAAATACAATAATAAAGTTTATATTCTAGATGCATATTTTTTTAATTGATATTGCAAATTGTTTAAAAATTAAATAATAAAATTTATAGATAAAAAGTACTCCATTTTTACACAATGGGCGTAATTTAAATGAAAAAAAAACAACGGTAATAAACAAATATAATTTCAATATAAATTATTCATATTAAAAATTAACAACGACTTTGTCTTATAATAATCAATACAGCTTAAAATAAGTACACTTGCATATACGATGTACAAATATATGTATATGTTCATCTTAACTTTATGAACTTGAATTTAAAAAAAACCTGTTTGTTTAAATTTAATAACATGTTGTTTAAATTTAATAATATATATATACATGTATGATTTTACTATTCGAACAAAAGGAAAGTGTAACGGACTCGTTCGAATTTTAGCAATAATAAAATTCCTATTATCAAGTTAAGAAAAGAGACCAATACTTTATCTTAAGTATAGTATGTATAGGCTACTGTTTGAGAAGATTATGGGTAATAAAATAGGCTAATCCCCTCAGATCGGTAGGCGCGGCCCACCCGTTGTTTCAATTAAAAACCATCAAATGCCAAATATCAGAAAATTAAGCGTTCAGTATGATTGATTGTTCATTTCTTCGCCTATCAAATATAATTAAGATATACTAGATAGTAGATGTAGGTCAGTTTTAACTGATTATATTGACCAGAGATTTTTAACTTAATACTGTGAAAAACACAGGACGAATTCAATTATTTAGCGTACTTGTATAGAAAAGAAAGGCATCGACTTTCTATATCTTTTACACGTCACGATATAGCTGAAATACTGCCAAAGTTGGCGTTAAACACCAATCAATCAATTATATATATTTTACTCACATGTGGAAACATTTGAATGACCGCACCATTTCACTAAGAAGGGGGTGAGGGTTGGGTCCATAAACTAGTTTAACCCCATCACATTTTATTGAAGTGCCTGTACTAAGCCATGAAAGGGAGCAGTCGTGTATTTGTTATTTGTGTGTTGTGGGCACTGATTCAAATTTACGATTTTTCTATTTGAATTTGGAAATGTTCCGATAGTGATATTTGTTTCTCCCCCTCATTTTATCATATGCTGACAAATATCCCCCCCCCCCCCCCCTCCCTCACCACTGGAATTCAAGCTCAAGCTTTTGCCCAGCTCCCTAGACCACCCAGTCACACCCACTACCACTGTATATATATATATTTAAACAGTGTCAGTCGATTTTGGATAATCCCTTGTCTTCTAGATCTGATAATATAACTTTAATATATCTAACACAACTTTAAAATTTATTAAAATGCATTATACTATTTAAGTGCACATCTACACATAATTTACATTAAAAAAAATGCAAATTTTATTGCATAAAGTTGGCATTTTAATAACATTTCTTGTGTAAATTTACTTGCAAACTATTCATTATTTAAATTACCTGCAATTAGCATTTGATAAATCACAGTTTGTATAAATGCGGAATATGCATTAATTTTATGAAAAAAAAATAATTTGTAAAAGTTTGAAATCTATTTGTGCTTTGGGAATTATGTCTTCCGCTTTTAATTTACCTTTTCTCGTGTCTTTGTGAAGTATTTAGTATCACTGTGTGTACGTGTTTGCGATTATAATTCTTATATGATTTGAATATCTAAATAGGGTTCATAATTTCCCCCTGTTATATTTCATCTTTCAGAAAAGTTTTTTTTTCTCTGTCTGTGTGTCTGTATTTGTAACTTCATGATGACGGTATTTGTAAGACTACTTCACCCGTATTTTGGTTTCTTGGAGATAGCCCGTATTATGGAAATCAAATTCTATACAACTTTAGCCGGTTTAACCCCGCCGTATGTTTGTGTCTGTCCCAAACCAGGACCTGGATTTCTAACGTCATATGCCGTGATCTTTGTTTTGTCTTCAATGAGTTAAGGTGAGAAGTGATTGTTAGTTTTGTTGATATATGTGGAATTGTTGACCATCACAAAAATTCCAGATGTAACATTTATCGATAGAAGTAGAATACCGCTTAATTGAAGGCTAGTTGCTGTTTCACATTCATTTTTGGGTATGAGTTATCTCAATGTGGAAGACCATTCTGTGACTGTAAAGTGTTGGACAGCAATAAAAACTATTCCTTTAGTTTAATTAATTTGCGTCTAAGTGTAAAATTGGATGGTCTTTCCATGTTCATTTACATTCATATTCTTTCTCACTAAAAATGGGAATATGAACATGTATTTATTAAATTTTTACAGAGAAAAAAAGACATTAAAAAATGTTTTAAAGTAAAAATCTATTGAAAACCTGTATGCATATACACCACGGTAAATGCCCGTTGAAGATGTAAATAGTTTTATGTACATTTTGTGTGTTCACTTTGTAAATCGAATGAGGTTGAGACATCATTTTACCGTTTAAACAGCTTCAACATTTTTTGTACTTGTTAAAATGTAATATACAAATGTACAAGTTGAAGCGCAAATTGATTTTTCATCTAAATTCACACGGTCTAACGACCACGAATATAAATTTTGTTGTTGAGTAATACTGTATAATTGACAAGAATAACCTTACGACAAAGTCTATTTATTCGCTAGTTGGGGAGGAGGTAGGGGTGTGGTGCTTAATGCTACTTTCAACAATTTTTCAGGTATATCATGGCGGTCAGTTTTATTGGTGGAGAAAACCAGAGTACACCCGGGGTAAACCACGGACCTGTCGCAAGTCACTGACAAACTTTATCACATAATGTTGTATCGAGTACACCTCGCCCGAGTGGGGTCCGAACTCATAACGTTAGTGGTGATGGGCACTGATTGCATGGGTAGTTATAAATCCAACTACCATAAAATCACGACCACGACGGTCCCTTATTATCTTACAACATCTATTCATTCGCTAGTTTACAGTTACTCAATATTAATTTGTTCTTAATACATTCCGTGGATAACTTTTATATACAAGTGAGTGATTGTTGTTTAACGCCAAGCGAATGCCTTTTTCAGCTATATCACGGCGAGAACAAGCTACCTTTTGTATTAAACCAACGCCCCGAGTTGGAACGTCACAGTGGTAACTCATTGAAACCAACAGTCCACAGGATGGCATGTTGCTCCACTCAAAACACATTTTCCCGATTCCAACTCAACTAGTGTTCTCTCTTACTTCTTATTAATGATGGATGCTAAGCTGGGAAGCAAGCATCACATACCAATTGCATACTCTTTTGTTTGACCCGAACACACATTCTATCACACTGGAGGCGAGTACGCTAACCATTAGACAATGCACAAAGTAGGAATTTATGGCTAAACCTCTGGTATATAGCAAATCATTGTCTATAAAGGACAGGTTTATTTTCCCCATTAATGAATAGTGCATATAACTTTAACCTGTATATAAAGGGCAACTGATCGTATAGGGCACAACCGCATCCGTGGTGTAATGGTTAGCGTGCTCACCTCCAGTACGGTAGATCGTAGCTTCGAGGCCCGATCTTGTCAAACCAAAAACTATAAAATGTATTGCTTCTCCGCTAAGCACACAGCATTAATATAAGGAGAAAATGTGTTGCTTCTCCGCTAAGCACACAGCATTAATATAAGGAGAAAGAGCAAAGATTGGTTGGCTCGGAATTATGATAATGTGTCCGAGTGGGGCGGCATGTCTACCCGCGGTCTGTTGTTTTCAGTGAGCTAGCACTATAAAAATATAACTAAGCGTGTTGGTCTAGTACAATGGGGCCCTTATCATCATTTCATTTCATTGAAAATTAACTTGCTCTCGCCATGATATAGCTGAAAAATTGCTGAATTGGCGTTAAACAACAACCACTCACTCATAAAGGCACATTCTCAGGTTCCATTGAGTGCCCTTTATATACAGGATTGACTGTCCATGTTCTTTACTAGTGAAACTTAGTACAATTAGTCCAAATATTAATTCTAAGCAGTTTGTATATATATTTATATATATATTTGTATGTGATATATCTCGATTTTGTTAATAAGATAACACCTGTATATATTAATATACGTATTTACCTGACGGATCAAGATTCTGATTTTATTAATATCAGATCGGCATGATTTCAAACAAGTTTATTGTTTACCAGTGAATCATACAAGATAACTAACTCTTAACCCCGTAGCTATGAAGATTCAATACTTATATATGTATATGCATTATAATATATATAAATACATTGTAATACACAAATTATTACATAAATAATCGGGACTTATGTCTTGTGCGTGGAACTGAGTCAAATATTAGAGTTATCGTCCATGATCTATATAAAAGGACCGCATCGGTGGTGTAATGGTTAGCGTGCTCATCTCGAGTGTGGTAGATCGTGGGTTCGAGCCCGGGTCGGGTCAAACCAAAGACTATAAAATGTGTTGCTTCTCCGCTAAGCACACAGCATTAATATATGGAGAAAGAGCAAAGACTGGTTGGCTCGGTGTCAGAATAATGTGTCCGAGTGTAGAGACATGTCTACCCGCGAACTGTTGTTTCAGTGATCTAGCACTATAAAAATCTAACTCAGCGTGTTAGATCTATCTCTTCGAAATGTGGATTCTATTGCAAAATTTAAAGCTGAATTAAGAAAGCGGAAAGATATTAGCCAAGTTCATAAACATTACGAAATTGGACCTCGAAAACTGAATATTATTTTAACCCAGCTTCGATGTTTTGCTTCTTTTTTGAATTACGATTTGTTCCAAGTAAATATAGTCTTAGATCCGTCTTGTCGTTGTGGTGCCAATCACGAAGACTCCTATCATTTCTTCTTCGATTGTTCCCATTATTCAAATATAAGACATACATTGTTTCAAAATCTCAACTGGCTACCTAATTATTGTGCTTTAGACCTTACACTTTTGACCTGTGGTAATCCTACACTCCCGTATGAACAGAACGAAATTATTTTTAAGCATGTGTTTGAATATATAAAGAGGTCTGAAAGGTTTCTTGTTGTCTAGTTGTTCACCAAAACAACAATCGCACACATCACCACCACTAACCCTCTCTCTCATTCCTTTCTTCATTCTCTGTTTTAGTTCAATCTACACATATTAATGTAAGAAATATTTATATACATGCATGTTCTATCAAATAATGTTGTAACTTATTGTATATAGGAGAAGACTTCATAAGTTTGTTTAACTTGTGTCTTATCCTTTTTGCACATTTGAGCAAATAAAATATGTTTAAACTAAACTAAACTAAACTCAGCGTGTTGGTTTAGAACAAAGCGGACCTCATCATCATCTCATTGAAAATTATGTTCTCGCCATGAGATAGGTGAAAAAATTGCTGAATTGGCGTTAAAAAACAATCACTCACTCACATATGTATACATGTCTTGTGCATGTAACTAAGTCAAATCGTAGAGTTATCTTCCATGATCTAAATAAAAGGTTTAAAAGTACAAAAATGTCAGTCTTGACCTGCAAATATGGTACAAATGTCGAGTTTAAACAGATGTGAAGTGAGAATATGTCATTTTACACTAAGCGGAATAATTCTCATTGTTAAGTATTTGTCGAATATTTCTTTATGAAAATACATTAATTTCACGCTCCCGTTTAAGAAAATATCAGTATGTTGACAGAATAAATATTTTATTTTCTTCAGGTATTTTATATTTCATATAGTGTCAAAGCAAGTTTTTGTTATAAATAAAGCGCAAATAAGGTAAATTATTCAAAAGTACTGGTAATTGATCTCAGTTTTGACGTGTAATGAAATATGATTGATTCTACCCAAGCATGCCCTTGTTTATAAGCCTGAGATAGAAGGATTCACACGGATTCAGCTCACTTAGAGAAAACAACAGCCTATTCAAGCTGCTTTCATTTAAAATTATAGCTCATACAACATGCAATTTCGATCAGCGAAGACTACACAAGCTTTTACAACAAGTTTTTTGTTGTCAATTTATATAAATTCGATGAACAATCTAGATATCATGGTATACGAACTTCTAAATTCATACAAGTGAACGACCTCGAATATAAATCTTTCATGGGATGGGGCGGGGTTATGGAGTTTAATGTCACTTTCAACAATATTTTAATTATATCGTGGTGGTCAGTTTTATTGGTGGAGGAAACAGAAGTACCCGGAGAAAACCACCGACCTGTCGCAAGTCACTGATAAACTTTATCACATGATGTTGTATCAAGTATACCTCGCATAAGCGGGATTCGAACGTTAGTGGTGATAGGCACTGATTGGGTAGTTAGTTGTAAATCCAACTACCATACGACCACGGCCGCTACGGTCCCAATTTTATTGCAAAGTTGGTTCTTAATTCCGACATACAGAGGTTTCGACATTGAAACCGCATCGGTTGTGTCTATAGTACTCGCCTCGAGTGTGGTAGATTGTTGGGTTGAGTTCCTAGGTTGGGTCACACCAAACACTATCAAATTGGTATTTGTTTGATTCTCCGCTTTGCACGCAGTAATAAAGAGTGATATCAAAGAGTAATTGGTTCGGAATCATGATAATGTGTCCGAATGGTACGACATGCCTACCCGCTGACTGTTGTTTCTGTGAGATAACACGATAAAAATCCAACTAAGCTTGTTGGTCTAGTACTAAGTGGACATCATCATCATCATCATCATCATCCTCGTCGTCGTCGTCGTCATTTCATTGAAAGTAATTTGTTCTAGCCATGATAGAGCTATACAATTGTTTATTTGGCGTTAAAGATCAATCACTCGATCACCCACTCTATTGCATACTATATCAATTAAGGACGATCTGTTTAATCTATATGATCTTTAATAAAAGAACATGTCATCATCGTTTGTACATGTTTACATTACAAGTGTGCTCTCCTCGACTGGTGTAGCTCGTGGCCGGTTCTACCCCTTTTCTGTTGAAATCAAAGACTATCGAATTTTCATTTCTGTTGCTTTTCTGCGTAGCTCACGCATAGGGTGGTTACCTCGGAGTCACTGTCGAGTAGAGAATATCGGAGCACGACCAGCCGTAGATTCCTGACAATGTTCATTAAAAAGAAATTTCAATGAAAATGTCTGGGAATTTATTTCTATTCGCATGCTTAAATTTCAGTTTTGCGTTGCAATATAAAGTAGTGGAATTCCATTCATTTAATTTTATTTCCTGCTTTGAAATTTATTATCCTATTAGAGCATGAAGTTGAATATATAAATCAAGCAATTTATGTACCTTCCTGAAGAAAACAAATCAGTTTGTAAAGTCATTGAAAGGTTTGGTTTAGTTTAGGTGTATGGTGTTTAACGCCACTTTCAACAGTATTTCAGTTATATCGTGGCGGTCAGTTTTATTGGTGGAGGAAACAAGAGTATCCTGAGAAAACCACCGACCTCTCTCAAGTAGCTGACAAACTTTATCACATAATGTTGTATCGTGTTCACATCGCCATGAACGAGGTTCGAACGAAGTACTAACTTTAGTGGTGATAGGCACTGATTGCACAGGTAGTTGTAAATGCTGCTACCATATAATCACGACCACGACGGCCCCTTCGATAGAAGTAGAATATCGCTTAATTGCATATACCAAATATTGCAGTTATTTACAACATCCACGATTTTTTGCCATACCAATGTAAAAAAACAACACATCCATTGTGTTACATTGACACATTGACACAGTAAAAAATATATTTGGAATCAAATTCCTTGTACTTTCACATTTAGAAAAGTATCATCTTTCTTCATTTTTTCTTATATAAAAGAATTAGTTTGTCAATACATTTTAAGTGTATTATCAGGTTATATTTCAGTAGCTTCGTTCGAAGTCAATTTGGGTTGGGTTCAGGATATGATTATTATCATGTTTTAAATTACCTTTTCAACTACTTGAAATATATTTTGGGACACGTCAAATCTTAATATAGACGTGACTTACATAATTTGTTAACTTATAGCAAATTACATGTATTCAAAGATGTTAATATTACATATACATGTATCATAGAAATGTGTTGAGTTATATATGTTTAGCGTCACTCTCGAAAATATTTCGGTTATATCATGGCTTCATTACATTGCATCGAGTACACATTGACGGGCGTGAATCGGCGAACTCGTGACTTTGTATCTGACATGTTAAACGTTAGTATAATTGACTAAAACACACATGCGCCTCAATTTCTATCTCTGCTCTCACGAATACATTATTATGTAGGTTGTGTATCTTTTACAGTTTAATTTGATTCCATTTCAATAACAAAAACAATGTATCTTTTATATACATTTTATTTGCTCCTTAGTAAAATTGTAATTGTGTTAATACAATATCATTTTTTGTATAATAATTATGTAATTCGTTGCTTTGTTGATCTAGCTAAGGCGACTCTCAAGTTTATAGTCCTCTTTTTAACATCAGATAGACAGCTGAAACAGGACGATATTTGTGATTGTTTAGTAGACAGCTGAAACAGGACGATATTTGTGATTATTATACCTCACTAAC
Source organism: Bathymodiolus septemdierum (assembly GCA_963383655.1). NCBI lineage: Eukaryota > Metazoa > Mollusca > Bivalvia > Mytilida > Modiolidae > Bathymodiolus > Bathymodiolus septemdierum. Next base: position 131,508,264 of record OY726517.1, read on the forward strand.
TTCTCATTGGCTTAAATTAAATCACATGACCTAAAACAATTTTAATGTTTTGTGAAAATTAACCCAAACGGGAAACAACCCTATTGTTTCCCGGTAAACAACCCATTGCAGGGAACAAAAGGGAAACAACTCTTTCAAAATTTTCATAAAATTTCAAATTCTAAAATCAATTAAAAAAAAAAAATTAAATTTCAAAATTTTCAAAAAATTTCAATATTTCTAAATTTTCAAAAAGTTTCAAAAATTTCAGTTTTCATAAAATTTCAAAATTTTAATATTTAAATAATAATATTGAAAATTGATAAAACAATTATAGCCTACCATTTCGGTCAATACTATTGCCTTCTTCAAAAAGAATGAAGATTACCGGTACCTAAAATTGAAAATGATTGGTTAATAAAATTATTACGAAATGGGTGTTTTCATAATGGACCGGTTATATGTCCAAGGTTAGTCATAATGGCTCAAGTAAGGTTGTAATTGCCCGAGGCAATTTTTGAAGTTATTAAACACACATTTTAAATCTGTTGAAAATATTACTGATGGCCGGTTTGTGCCCTATATCACTGGATGTGTTGTGAACTTTAATATAAACATGAAATAGTTTAACATTTGTTAAAAAGGGGTTGTTTCCCTCGGGCTAAAGCCCTTGGGAAAACAACCCGCATCAGCTTAACAATTCTGGATGTTTACATCCATTGAAGGCAATAATTGTTTATTGTTCAGTAGTGACTCGTATTGTTTGCTACATTCATGTTTTGTATTATAAATTGATGCACCCATGCGCTACAGTTCTTTACATCTTGACACACATTTTTTTCTTTTTTTTTTCTTTTTCATTATAATTTAATTTGATTCGAATATTTCAATCTGATTGGCTAACCGCCTGGAGAAAATTTTGGTTATACTCGATAACCTTGGTTGGTTTGTAACGTCACCAACGTGTTCATCCGCAAACGACAAATTCAAATAGTCCCATGAAATAATCGTAATTAAAATCAAGGAATCATTAAATTTTGTTGTAATAATTAAATTATAAGGAATATTTGAAATTGTTGAACAGGTTATACTTGCATAACCTGGTTTGGGTCAGTTTACGCTTTTCATAAACCGCTCAGTTTACGCTTTTCATAAACCGCTTCGCGGTTTATTAAGCGTAAACTGACCAAACCAGGTAATATCGTATAACCTGTTCAACAATTTCAAATATTTCTTAAATGTTCGAACTCTGGTTGTAACTATTTGTATTGTCTGTTTAGATTGTATCATCGATAGTCGTTATATTGGTACATGTACTTTTCTGCTATAAAAACAAAAAATCTGTCTCTTTTCTTCTGTCACTAACCTGTAGATGAATAACACTTTTAAAGGGGCATTATTTGCCAAAATCGTAAATTTTTGTTACCCATAAAAACTATCAGATATGATTGATGCCTTAATAAAACGTGTTTCTGTAACTTATAAATGTTATGCAATGTACGCGCATCGATGGAAAAATGTGCAACTGCTCGTGTTTTGAGATCGATCAAGAAATGGACGCCATCTTATTAATTATCGGCATTGTTTACGGGGTTTGCCGAATCGTCATTAAATTAGTACAAGAATGCACTTATTTCTTATTTTCTGTGAATCTGCTTTTAGTCGGCGCTAATTACGGACAAAGAACCATGCAAGTTTGCAGTTAATAAGCGACAAAATACAAATTATTCGTTTTTACCTGTCACTAGTAAGGTCAGTTGCATACGGAGAAAGCGAGGTCAAATTATTTGCTTGCAAGGAAATAATAAATCGATGGTAATTTTCGTTCTCAAAAGGCGAAAAGTGGTACAATAAGCTGTTTAATGTGAAATACAAATGTATTTACCTTTATTTCATCATCTTAAAGCTATTTACCAATTTCCAAAACATATAATTTTTTGGGTCAAAATCGTAGCCTCTTTAAGTTACAAGTTCTTATAACCTATAACACGACTACGCTGTTGTTAAATTAAAGTACATATAGAATGGAGGGGGTTAGGGGCTATGGAATGAAATAGGCTATAACGTATGAATGATGTGCGGTAAATATTTACTAAAAATAATGGTACAAATTTCTTTCAGTTTGACATTGACGGTAAATGTAGGTTGAAAAACCGGGTTAGACGAATCACTACTAAATTTTCATATCCATATGACGCTAACGATAGTTAGATGAAATCGCGTTCTACTCTTGATGGTAAATGACATTCCAAACGGCCTTAAATTGTACATGAGTGGGTTAATTTCTTAATTTGTTTCGTTTAAGCGTCATCTGTCAATCTCTCGAGTTATCTTCATGATTGAAGCCAGTTCTAAAAGTCGCCTATATGGGTGTTAAAGGCAGTTTGCTATTTTACAGAAGGATTTCCTAATTGACACCGGGGGCTGTCGTGGTCGTGATCGTATAGTAGTTGGGTTTACAACTACCTGTGCAATCAGTGCATATCACAACTACAGTTGTGAGTTCGAACCCCGTTCATGGTGAGGTATACTCGATGCAACATTATGTGACAAAGTTATTCAGTGACTTGCGACAGGTCGGTGGTTTTCTCCGGGTACTCCGGTTTGAATGCTAGACACTTCGGCACCGGGACAAATCGGCACCAGGACACTTTGGCATCTGTGTGAGACATTTCGGCACCAAGACAGTTCGGCACCCGGACAATTCGGCATTTGTGTTTTTTTATTTGATTTTACGTACAAAACTTCCAATAGCCTTGAACCAATTCCAAATTTGATTGTGATTTTGATGTTTTGTAATCGTTTTTTCTGTATTTTATCTTTTAATAATTGTGTTTAGGATTATATACCCCTTTTTCACTCCAACCCTACGGAAAATCCCCCGTTTAAAACTGCAATGTTGTTTATGGAATTTACGCCAGGTATGACATTTATATAAAAAGTAAGTCATAGGATTGCATGCATAAACATTTCATATTTCTTGTCCTCAATTTTCGAAATGAAATTTGGAAGAGTAAATCCTTGGGACTTTCTGAAAATTTTCCATAGGTTTAACATTAGGTACGATAACGTAACCCCCATTCCGCTTGTGCTCCAGTTAGGGTTACGAATCGATCCTATTCAACGTATGGGAGCAAATTAAAATTTTCGCTATGTGAATATTTAAACTTTCTTTTTGCATATCTGGTCATAAAATATACATTACATGTTACAGGTTTTCAACGGGTGCCGAAATGTCTTGGTGCCGAACTGTCTTGGTGCCGAACTGTCTTTTCAACGGGTGCCGAAATTTCTTGGTGCCGAACTGTCTTTTTCAACGGGTGCCGAACTGTCTTGTTGCCCTCCGGTTTCCTCCACCAATAAAACTGACCACAACGATATATAACTGATGGGTCAACGACCTTTTTCAAGTCAACACCATAGATAGATAGAACTGAAATATTGTTGAAAGTGGCGTTAAACACCATAAACCATCAACCATCAACCTAACTGACCCCAATCTGCTCATTTCTGGAGTCTTTTTTCTCTTGATTGTCGTCGGTCAGTTTCTTGTATTATATATATTTTCATGCTTGAACCTGGTCAAGGATGATTTACGTTTAAGCTGTGATTCTTTTTAAGACACATATTGTTGACAAGATAATAAATGTGTAGGCCTATATTTTATCAAGCAATTTCCTTTTAATGCCTGTATCAAAGCCAATGAAAACATTACACTACAGAATTTCACATCTGTTATTTAAATTTTTTACGCTTTAGTAACGAGAGTAAATGGCTTAGAAGAATTTACGGCTTAAAATATTTTATGAACAACTTTAAATTGATACATTTTTAGTTATACCATGTTTTTATGTATTCTCATAGTTAACGTGTTTTGCTGTTATAAATACGTAGATATCTAATGTAATACACACGGCGCGCTTTAGGAATAAGTACCATACACTACAGGGAGATAACTCTTTAAAATCAGTTGAACGTTTTGATCATATGATATTTGTATGCAGATTTCAAGCATCTCGGTGATCAAAACGACAGAGAGAAAAGCTGCTATGTGGCTAGTGAATTTATAGCTCTGAGTCTGTTGGTTGGAATTTATTACAATGAATATATTCAAACACACTGCCAAAAAAAAAAAAAAAAAATTAAACGAGCAGATCAAATTTTACCTGAAGTATATGGTACCACCTTGTCAAAAGATTAGTAAGCCGAAAAATATAAAAGTATTTAGGAACAAGAAGAGAAAACGTCTTAACTACGGTTACATATGACTTAAGGGGGAATATTGTATTTCTTTTTTGGAAAAGTGATGACTACTTTCTTCAATTCAATGCAAAACCAAAGAATTTAAAATTTGTCTTTTTGATACTTTTCTACTAAATACGTAGAATTAATGATCACCATTTTCGTCGACGACAACGACACTTATCATTGTCATTCTAATCATCGTCGTCGTATTTATCACTCGTTCAACTGGATACATTAAAATTAAATCCGTTTGAACAAAACAATCAAATGTTTTTCTATTATTAGCCTCTTCATTACATAATCATTTCTGCTGGTATATTCATTAAATAAATAATTTGTCTGACTGTCAATTATCGTAAAATATTATTTTTCGATTTGCATAATTAAAAGGTTTAAACTTAATGAGGTTTCATGGCAGACAAAAGTCTCCTAACGACTTTCATGCGGTCATGCAAGTCTTTTATGAATGTTAAAATATGATCTAATAATAAGTTCTTTCTGAGGCACATATTCTTGCTCTCAGATTATTATATTATTTGACTTTCCAATATTTTGACTATGGACGTGATGAAGGTTATTCCAGAAACGCTTCGTATCCACTAAATTAGATATCTTACGGTTTTACTACCACTGGGTCGACATCTCTACTGGTAGACTATTAGTCCCAGAGATTATATCCTACCCAGAAGTCTGTGCTTCGGCACTGACATGGATTATTAGATATATCTACATCTGAAATATACAGTGCCTATATGTAATTTTGGTTTATTAGATATATTTATGGTTGAAATATACAATGCATACGTAGTGTATATAAAAACTAATGTAGGTCTCCCTCGGGCATAGGTAACCAGGGCCGTAGCCAGGTTTTCTGAAAGGGGGATGCACAACTAAAAGGCGAGAGGTCTGGGGTTTTAGCATTTAACAAACAGTATAATCAAAGGAAAAAATTGAACAAAATGCAAGAAAATTTTTATATCCTTTTTGACGCAGTACTTAGATTATTTTTTTTACGGCCTTGGTGACCTTAACCGATTTTTCTATCCTGGTTATGCCCCTTGGCTTACTTGCTCCTAAAGACTTCTATTACTTGGCTTTCCAAAATTTTTACTTTGAGCGAACCCGATGGCGGTTATTCAAGAAACGCTTCGTGTGCACTAAATTATATATGTACGTTTTTGTGTTGCTTCTATGTTGATATTATAAAGTCATTATACTTTAAAATTTAATCCACAAGCCTAAGTAAGCCCGTCTTAATATGTAGTGTAATATATATATATATATAATATAATAAAGAGTATATCGTTTATATAACATAAGTATGTTGATCTTATACAATATACCTAGTCAACAACAAGCTTTAATTTCATTTATATTATTACGGTCATACCTTATGCTATTTCCCTTGCTAATTAAAATTAATGTCTTTTCTTTTTGAGAATGTTGAAGGTTCAAAGTACAGTTAACAGTAAATATTTTGATAACTCGGTAAAAGTCGTTAAATGTCTGGATGTGGCGACTTTCTCACATACTAGTTCCCCGTGTTGCACATGAAAACCAATAAATGACAATACACAACACCCCAAACTACAACAACGCAACAATATCTTCTACAATACACCAAGTCAACAACATGTTTAAATTTCATTTATATATTATGTGTTTTGTTCATATATTTTCCACATAGATTAACAACACATATATGTAACAATTCTCTGATAAATATTTTTTGATTTGGGTTTTGAAAGGCGGATCTGATAAGATTCAAAATATGTAAGCAGGCTTTTAGATACCCAAGGGGTAATGAGAAGCGGTGAACAGACGAGGGACAAACAATACAATGGACAAAATAAAAAGACAAAGAGACAAACATTGGTTTACACCACACTTCACAGAAAATTAAAAACTTAGCAATACAAACTCCACTAAATACCGGTGGTGAACTCAGGTGCTCCGGAAGGATAAGTTGTTCCTCCTCTACTAGTGACACCCGTCGTGTTACTCTAGTTAATGAGATTCGTTAGTGGGCAAACGTATTATTTTCTTATAACATGGGATTCGTTAGTAGACAGTCTTACTATATTCGTATAAAATGTGATTCTTTAGTGGAAAAACTTCATATCTTCTTATAAAAAGGGATTCGTCAGTGGACAATCTTATTATTTTCATTGTAGACTTGGATGATTCGTTATATTGTAACAAACAATATGCTTATTTACAATACGGTGAGCAATATTTTCCGCATGCTTATATTTCAAACTTTTTGGTTTGTAGACCGAATTATAAATTTCTGTCAATTGAAATGTTCCTTGTTTTTCAGTGAACTTGACTTGTTATCTCAACCAAATCAGTTTCGCATTTAAACTTGTAATTTAAGTATTGACAATTCCACCTCGGTGGTATAGAAAAGAACCAAATGAGGCGATGTTATATATATTTACTATAGTGAAATATTCAAGATGATGTGCCTGTTGGTCCATTATAGAAGTCATACTGAGGCAGACACATAGGTACACGTAAGCCATCTTATATTTGACACACCTGACCTCGTTCTAACCCTTGACCTTGTTCTCATTCTTGACTTTTGAATATCAATATGATTTAGTATATTCTATCTTACTGAAGGGTATCATCTACATCGTGGTCAATGTTTAAATATAGACATGGTTTATTAGATACATCTATGTTTGTAATTTGCAGTTCTTGAATGATGTAATTTATTAAAGCCAAGGTCAATCTTATGCAGGGATATGTAACCTTATTAGATATTGACTATCCTGTTTAAGCCCTTTTGGCTTACTTGCTCTCAAAGACTTCCCAAAATCTTTTAGACTTTGAGAGTACCTGACGAAGCTTATTCCGGAAACACGTCGTGCGCACTTATTTAGATATTTACGTTTTTATAATAAATACATCCAGTAAAAAAATAATACAATATTAGGGTTCAACTTCAGTCACTTTAGTTAAATATTTGTCATTTAAGGTGTAGTTAATATGTGTGTTGTCACGAAAGCTTTTTCCCGTTTCTGTAAAATTAGGAACTTTGATGGATGTGTCCTGACAAGGTATCAACAGGAAAGCGCTTTCTGAGAAATATCCGTTTTGTTTTGAACCCCCCCCCCCCCCCCACCCCCCACTAAATTCAATACTCCTGAATACGTCTAAAACTATCTAGTGTGGAATTTCTATTTATGAAAATGTACACATGATTGTTAAGGATCGTGAATAGAAAATATTTCAGTCGTAATTAGTCTTTTCTTTAAAAATGTAATAGGCACATGGAGAATCCACGGAATACACGATACTAGAATACTATAATACTATACTCATGTCACAATAACACAATAATGTAACAACAGCTTCATAACAGTAATTAAGTCTACATTTAGTCGTTGATGTAGAAATATCGCATCCCTTTACTTTCCTGAGTATGTATCAAGATAAAGTTTTGATCTAAATCCAGATTGATCTCGTGTGAGTATTTACAAAAATGTAATAAGTCAGAATGAAATTGGCCACAAAAGGTCGATGTGTACCATATTTGTCTATTTAATGTGTGTACTCTTTTGAACAATTTGATGCAAACATAAACATGTTTTATATAATAGTAAATCATTTTATTCTAACGGAGTTTCTTGACAGTCATGCTGGTTTTCAATTTGTTGAAATGAATGCGTTGCACAGTGCCATTCACAGATCCGTGATTTTGACTTAAACCCGATCTAATGAAGGTGTTTATTTGAGTTTTTGTTTGATGTTATTTTGCTTGCTTGTTTGTTGGTTTATTTGCACATTTGTATCTTTTCTTTGCCATTACACATTCATTTCAGTATATAATGACATAATTTTGAATAATGTTAGGTTGGGCTAGATGTTCTCGTGTGCAACCACTCTCGATTCCACACCTAAACTCCGTTTAAACCCCCAACAAACACACTTTGATACACCGCAGCACTAATTCGCCTCGTAATGACACACTATTAAGTACACAAGGCTAAATCCTTTATATATTTTCAACAGAGTATGAATATGAAGGGAGAAACTGCTGCAGAGTTTTTTTATGTCTTTTTTTAATCTGTTGTTTAGTACAATGATGTTTCGTATTGTGTTTATCCTAAGGATGTTTAAAATTTATACCATTAGAAAGATAGTATCATGTACAATGATGAACTATTAATAATCGGGGATAATCGCTCACTTAAAATAGTAACATCATCAGTGGTGTAATTGTTAGCATTCTCGCCTCGAGTGCGGTATATCGTTGGTTCGAGTCCTGCATAGTTGGATCAAGCCAAAGACTAAAAAAAGGACAGAAAATACAATGGCCAAACGAAAAGGACAAATGGACTAACAGTGATCTACAAAACACTGCAGAGAAAATTTAAGATTGTGTTTCACTATGGGCTCCCGGTGTACATGCACTTTTATACATAGTATTTATGCATATTATCTAGATGTTACATTGCTGAGAGCTAAATACGACTTCAATAGGCGGAGTTGTATCCTGATATTAACGGGTTTACTTTGTTTTAGATATTGTATACGCCATATATAGAATGTCACAAAATAAACATTAGAATGCATCACAATAGATGATTATCATCAAAGAAACAGTGATAAAATTCCAAAACATTTTTTCACATATTTGAATACATTACTCCAACAAATGTAGCTAATGATATGAATATATTACCCTGGAGACAGAGAAACAAAATGTCTTATCAAACAGCAAGTAATAATGAATGAATAATTTTCAGATAAAATCTTGTTTGCTTTAGTTTTATGTGTAATGTTTTGTAAATCATTGTTTGTCCTTTTGTACTTTTTTCATTTGGTCATTGTGTTGTATGTCCTTCTTCGATTTACGGATTCTGCATCCCCTTTGGTATCTTCAAACTCTTCTTATACATTCATACGTTTTTCTTCTTCTCAATATTAGTATGGCTTAGAAATGAGTACATACTGAAGCCAATGTATTACATATATAATAATTATTCGCCTCCTCTTAGTATTTGGAGTCTTGTTACCTGATACCCTTGATATTTTACTACCTGTACTTTATATAAGAAAACTTTGCAGATACCAAAGGGGTATTCAGAAGCCGTAAATCGAAGAAGGACAGACAATGCAATTGCCAAAAGAAAAAAGAACAAAAGGACAAACAATTTTTAGTTTTATGTGTATGTTTTGTAGATCGTTGTTTGTTCTTTTGTCCTTTTTTCGTTTGGCCACTGTGTTGTCTGTCCTTCTTCGATTTACGGATTCTGAATACCCCTGTGGTATCTGCAAACTCTTCGTACAATACACTACATAGAAAACTAAAGATTGAGCAACACGAACCGCATTAAAACACGGAGTGAACGCAGGTGTTCCAAACTGGTACACTAATATTCTTGGTATCTATCGACTTATAACCTAGTGTCGTTGTATTCATTGTATTCTAACCTTGTGCTCTTGGTAATCATCGTCTTTTCCTAACTTTGTGCATTGCTTTCACCATCTTCTAACCTGGTACCCATGTATTCGCCGTCTTGTAGGCTGGTGCTCTAGGCATTCATCATATTCTAACCTTGTTCCCATGTATTCATCATCTTCTAACCTTGATCCCATGTATTCATCATCTTCTAACCTGGTACCCTTGTATTCATCATCTTATGACCTGGTACCCTTGTATTCGTCGTCTTCTAGCCTGGTGCTCTTGGAATTCATCATCTTATGACCTAGCACTCTTAGTATTCATGGTCTTCTAACCCGACACTCATTTGTAACCGTCGCCCCTTGTTCTTGGTATTCATTGTCATACAATCGTGTGTTCTTGGTATTCATTGTCATACAATCGTGTGTTCTTGGTATTCATCATCATACAATCGTGTGCTTTTGGTATTCATCGTCATACAATCGTGTGCTTTTGGTATTCATCTTCTAATCTGGTACTTGTTGTAATAGTCGTCTTGGTATTTACAGCATTGTCTCCATCAAGGGTATATGAACACTGCATCGTATCAAATACAGTCAAACCTGTATATGAAGTCCACTCAAGGGAACCCGAAATGTGCTCTTTATGAACAGTTTCCCTTTATCTACTATTCATTCATGGGAAAAATGAGACAGTGATTTGTTTTATATAGAAGTGCCCTTTAAGACAAGATTGACATTAACTATTACACGATATGAAATGCCACTGTGTTTAAAATTCGGCGTCAAAATAATTGACACTTTGTTCTAAATAGTTTCTGCACATCAATTTAGCTATTTTTAATATACATTTGTGTATAATATCATAATGATACACCTATCATGCCTTCTTTGATGGATTCGAAAATGAACGATTTCTCTTAAAGTTTCGCTTATGGCGGTAAAATTTAGAACGTGATAGTATGATAACATAACCACTTTACGTGGTTTATTGTATAATTTATAAGGTCTTTAAAGCGTAAAAACTTAGTATGAAATGTTATCATGGTAATATTGTAATTCATTTTTAATGGTTCTTACAATAATACTTTGATAGTATCTACAAATATCTATGGGTATGGGTCATTAGATGACAAAATATTGTAAGAGAGTAGTGGTAATAACTTACCCTCATAGCTATCCTTGGCTATTTGTTTTTATACGCTTTTTCTATAAATTGTTCCAATGACTAGGGCATTCAAAATAGGGGACTACACCTTTTAAGTAGATTACTTCTTCAGGGAGGGATACCAACTACTTAGAAACGGTTTGAAGATATCAAAGGGGTAATCAGAAGCCGTAATTCGAGGGACATACCATATAATGGCCAAAAGAAAAAGGACAAAAAGATAAACAATCGTCGACAAAACACTGCGCATAAAACTAAAGATTGAGCAACACGAACCCCACAAAAGGAGGAGGTAAACCCTGTTGCTTAAAGTCATCCCTTTAAAAGATTTATGTTCATCATAATGAATTGGTCGACCATTACCGGATTGCCATTTCTTAATTATTAATACTTGTAAACATTTTCCTGGTGTAACTATAAGAAATTTGTCTTATTTGACCGGACACGTATTTATACATCGAAACATGGTGGGTTCTAAGGACGAAGCAGAAGGTTCATATTTCTAAATGCCTGGTGTAGCTCCCGTGAGAGTTGGAATTGTGCCAGAATTTATGCGTGACTAGTAATGGTTTGTCTACCGAATGTAGATATTGTATTTTATTATTGTTTCTCATAACTTAACTTTTGACCTATAATTACTGGTTAATAATCATGCATATCTTATAACAAGGATATTCAAAGTAACATTCTTTGAAAGACTTCCTAAGTTCCTCATGGTCTAAATCAGGTTCATACAAGGCGTATAAATAGTTTTTAAATTTTAGGTATTTAGTCACGTGTATTTGTCCCAAAATGAGGCCAAGTACACACACACAAACACACACACATATACATTTAACACTAGATCAAAATAGACAACTTAATTCAAGTGGAAAACACACACACATATATATATGTAACACTAGATCAAAATAGACAACTTAATTTAAGTGGAAAACACACACACACACACACACACACACACACACACACATATATATGTAACACTAGATCAAAATAGACAACTTAATTTAAGTGGAAAACACGTACACACGCATATATATATTTTACTAATTTCTTTTATATATATATATATATATATATATATGTGTGTGTGTGGGTGTGTGTGTTTTTTACTTGTGAAAAGAAAGTCTAAACATTGTTAATAAAGCCACCAGTATCAACAAAACGAACAACCACCTCACACCTAATACATGTATTATCGTTTACTGAGTTATATTGAAAACATTGCAAGCAGGACTCTCTTAATAGCAATTTTATTTATGACATACATGTACTAAAATGAGGTACCAGGATGCACATGTATTGCTTATATTAGCAATTGAGAAAGCAACTACATGTCATACACTTTTGTCAATCTCATATCTTTACTTGTAGACATTTCCACAAATTATCAAATACATTGCCATTGACCTTTTGAGTTATAAACATCTGAATCACTCTCTTTCTTTCGAAACACGCTATATGTTTCCTTTCCCATTGAATGTCGAACAAATGACAACGGGCTAATAATTGTTGTACCATGACTGTCGAAGAATCATTGTCGAGTCGAACTAAGGACTGTCGGACTATCGATTATTTTGTCAATGACTGTCAAACGAACCATTGTGGAGCTAATGACTGTGGGACTAATAATGACTGTCTGACCAGTGAGGCTATACCATACTATTCAATACCTTAATATATTTCAGCTCCGCTGATTATTGGTCGTTAGAAATGTGACTTTTGACACAATCAGGTACGAATATTGTTTTTAATTTTTAGTTTTCAAATATTCGAATAATTTGGCATTTCAATCGTTCAGCATTTGGGTATTCTTGACGAGCTATCGGAATACATGTACATATCTAGTACAATGTATATGAAAATTTATTGATGCATTTTGTTTATATCATGTTTTATATCAAATACAATTTTATTCATGTCACCTTGGTTTTCATCGAATGTCTTGGAATTTCTGTTTTTTATGCTACTAAAATGTAGATTCATATGCAAATTATTTGAACCATCATTTCCTGCTTTAGATATTATACATGAACATTTTCGTTCTGGACAACAACAAGTAGACAACAAAACTCGTTCATATTATTTATTACAATTAATATTCTACTTTTATTGCATTTTTGTTTTCTTCAAATCCCTCGCTTACGCAAGTGTATCTAATCCTATGAAAAGTGCAATTTCATCCTAGTGGCACTGTGATCAAGTGAAATTTCTAGCAATTAAATGATTCCATAATAGAAGAAATGCGACTCTATAATATTAATCAATGGGAAGAGGAAATGAAGGAGGAAGATACATTAAATAAGTCTTAACAGACGGCCATTGAATTTTTGTTTGTATTGATGTTAATCTCTTTGTATTGGTTTGTTATGCCCATTAATCATAGATATTTGATACTCTCAATGTAAATTTATCCTGCAATCATTTAGATGTGTTGTACAATAAAGGTATACGAATACATTTTTGCTTTATTCGTCAAGTATATAAATAACAATGTCCTGGTACCTGGTTGGTTTAGAGCAAACGATAATAAACGGTAGTAGTATATCGCGGACGTGACAGAGGACATTGTTGAAAACGATTAAAACTGCTATTTTATGTAAAATTAGGTTCTTGTTTTCGACATTTTTGACATTGCAGAATAAATACGATATACGTTAATTGTCAGTAAAAAAAAAAAGTCATTTGCACTCAATACGGATCAGATTAGAAAAGCTTGCCACATGCTCACTTTTATACCTGTTTCTAAAACTAATACAATTAAATATATTTTCCGTCAATTTACATATATAGTAGATATATTTTTAATCTTTTCCTTTCTTGGAGTCAAAAATGTCTCATTGTTTCTAGAAGAGACACATTATAAACATTGTGGTTTTAATTAGTCATCTGGTTTTACGTCTTGCAACACTTCCGGTGAAATTTAGCATATTATCTACATGAAATATTAATGAACCCCACTTATAATATATGTAATCTTAGGGTCTGTTTCGTACGTTTTCAAAAAGTATCTAACCTTAGGGTCTATTACGTAGGTTTTCAAAAAATATGTGTAACCTGAGGGTATATATCGTATGTTTTCAAAATGTATGTAATCTTTGGGTTTTAATTGTACTTATTAAAAAATACATGTAATCTTGGGGGTATATACCGAAAGCTTATAAAATGTATGTAATTTTCTTATCTAGATTATACACTTTCTAAATTATGCAGTCTTAGGTCTTACACCGCATGTATTCAAGATGTTTGTGATTTTAGGTTCTAAACCGTACATTGTATAAATTATGTAATCTTAGGTCTTAGACCGCATGTATTCAAAATGTTTGTAAGTTAAGGTTTTAAGCCGTACACTGTCTATATTATGTAATCTTAGGTTCTAGATTGCTATCAACATGCTTGTAATATTTGAGACTAGACTCACTGTACAGTGACACCATGTATGTACATGTAAATGTATTTTCACGGTCTAAATTGTACCTGTACGCTTTCGAAATGTATGTGAAAAGTACCTGTATATGATCCTAAGGCATAGACCATATTGTTTCAAAATGTATGTAATCTTAGGGACTGGTCCGTATATATTAATCTCACGAATGAAAACAGGTTATCCAAATTTTACTTGTTCATTAGTATCTTTAAATACCACAAGCTTACAAAAGTGTATCTAATTTAAACAAAACAAACTTATGCCCAAGAGCTATTGTAATATCACACCATTTTGTATCACAAACCATCAAATATGAATAATCCGGATGAGCTAATTTCACGAGGATCTTTTGGGATAAGGGCTCGTATCTACAAGTACAAATAGAGTGTGCCACCCTATAGCAGCCACATATGTCATTTCCTCTGTATGATAGCGGTGTTGCTGGAGTGTCAGAAGAGTAAACACTGATTCTTCACTATATATAGTCTCTCAGATATTGGTTTACATTTTTAGTTCTGTGTTGTGATGTCCGCTACGATTTCCGCATAAAACGATATTTGATTCGTCTTTACCCCCAGCTGTTCGCATGAGGTCTCATGTCATACCTATGTTATTTGTATTTGTTTGCGCATAGTGGTGCTCAACACGTCTTGACTATACGAGTGACATGGCTGGTGTCTTGTATACATTTTCGTGTAAAACAATCGTTGATAAACTACTATTGGGTTCTTTTATGTTTTAACCTTCGTCGTATATGGCATCTGTCTTTAACCTGTGTTTCCTTTAATGATATCCATTACGATTTCCACGTAAAGGCGGAATACGTACGTACATGTGTGGTCTTTAATGTACAGTATGAGGGGAGGGGATGCCAATGTTCAAGTGCCACAAAAATAAAATAAAATTTATAGTTGTTTTTAAATTTTTTGTTATCGAATTTTAGATTGAACATATAACTGGGCGTATATCTCTATGAATTATTCCACGATCTTTTTAATTGGGTAATAAAAAACTGTTGTATTTTTTCCACATATACAACCTTTATATCCATAGGTTATCCAGTTTGCTGATTTTTACTCATCTTCACCTACAATAAAAACATTTTTTAATGTTTAAAAAAACCCATCAAAGTATATACACTAAGATTATTCGTTTTATTGGTGGTATATCTGTTATATATATATATTTTCAATACAGTTCTTGCTCTTTTACTTTCATCTTGCTTGATGGTAATTTGTTCGTCACCATTTATGAAATAAAGTTTTATAGCTATTGAAATATTTCATCTGTGATGTTGACAACTTTGGTTATAAATGATAATAAATATTATATGAAGTCAACTAATAAAATAATACACAACAACTTGAAAATGTCTGGAGAGTTTAAAGCACAATAAAAAAACAAGAAGAAAAAACCCATAAAATTCACGATTTTAATAGCAGATTGGGAGTTAAATTGTCGTAAGAAGTTTAAGCCCTTAAAGTATACATGTACATGACATTTGTTATTGCTCTGCATGGTTAACTGCAAGGTGTTATTCCCTTCCGCTCAAATATTTACAAATTGAAGTAATGGTGGTATTTCAGCAATTATTCTATATGTGAATTGCTATCCCATAGTACAATCAAACCTGCATTTAAAGTCAACTGACAAACTTTTCTTATCACATAATGTTGTATCGAGTAAACCTCGCCGTGAACGGGATTCGAACTCACAACGTTAGTGTTTGCATAGGTAGTTGTAAATCCAACTACCATACGATCACAGCCACGACGGACGGTCTCGAACCTTGTAGGAAAATCTAAGAAAAGAATTAACAAATACTGCTAGTATAGACTAATATATACATGTATTATGAAAAAAAGATGATACGATTTTAGGACACATTTTGCACTGTCGCCACAATATATTGTTTGTTTAGCTTTATCAATAATACCATTATGTCAGAAAAGTAATATTATTATGGGAAATTTGACGGTCAATGATTTATATCAAATATTCATTCATAAAATCGTTTCATTACTTTAAAAAAACTACTTTAGTGGACATAATTGAGAGCTTTAAAGGTTTATTAGTTTACTTATATAAATAATCAGTTGAAATTGAGTTCATTTCAGTCATTAAACTGCAAAATATTGAAAAGAGATTGGTCAACACATTTTTGCAACACTATTTATCTATTAGAGTGGTTTCTGGCAGGGGATGAGAATATTTTGTAGATCAGTTCAATGTACCAAAACAATCTTTTTATTATGCTCATATGTGATTTTACTCATTTGCATTGTAATCTTTTCACCTCGCTTTAACTGATAAATATGGGTTCGGTAAAATCTTAAGCTGAATGAACCAGACGACTCTAACATAACAGAAACTAGATAGATGAAAAAAGATGTCTGTTATATCAAATTAGATCGGTTAAATGAATGGTTGGTTTTTAACATCAAATGAACAATTTGTCAGCAATATCATGGCGAGAACAAGCTATATTTTGTTGAGATTATGATGATGATGATGATGATGATGATGACAAGCTATATTTTGTTGAGATTTTGATGATGATGATGATGACAAGCTATATATTGTTGAGATGAGGATGATGATGATGTTGATGATGATGCTGTCCGCTTTGTACTAGACCAACACGATAAGCTGGATTGCATAGTGCGAGCTCACTGAAACATCAGTCCGCGGGTAGACATGTCGCTCTTTGAACACACATTTTCCTGATTTCGAACTAACTACTCTTTGCTCTTTTTCCTTAATACAGAATTGAAAAATAAAGCGTATTCAGCATATTTCATATTGATCATAAAATAGTTTAATTGTGGTAATGTAGAAGTCTTTTCTTTTATAATTCCAGGTACATCAAGGTTAAATTTAGCAGGACATTTCAACTTTAAATCCAGAAATAAATATGAGTATATATGAAACGACATAAAAGTTTGCGGACGTAAAATGCGTAATTTACCATGTGTAATTGTCATCTTATGCCTTCTGATTGTGTCATCATCAACAGAGGACAAAAGCAAAACGGATGATGGAACAGAGAAAAAAGTCGACTCAGACCCAGAGGATATATCAATAGAATTAAACACCGAAGAAGTGGTGGACGATGCGAAAGGAGACAAAGGCAAAACGGATGACAGCACAGAGAAACAAGTTGACAAGGATCAAGAGGAAATTTCAGCCGAATTAAACACCGAAGAAGTGGTGTCCGATTCAACAGAAGACGAGATTGATGAGAAAGAAGAGAACGATGATAGTAAAAAATTAGAAACTGTTTATAGCAGCAAAGAAAGTTCAGAATCAGACAATACAGATTTACAAAGACACAAAACCGAGAAGACAAGAGTGAAAACCAAACCATCTTATTTTAAACTCAAAACAGATATAAATTTCTCACCCACACAACCAAATGAAAAACAGACTATTGATAATGATGACGAAGAACATGATAAAAATGAGGATGAAAACGACGATGTAGATGTAACTGAAGATGAAATTATTGACATTATGGACGATATTGATTTTTTAGTTCGAACTAAATTTAGCGATGAGGCAACTCCAAAAGATGAAAGTGCAAAGACGAATATTAATATCATCTCTGACGTTGACAGCAAAGAGAAATCCAAAGATTCCCCTACAATCAAATCCTCGTCTAACAAAGAGGTAGTGAAGGAATCATTAGACGATACAAATGACGAAAAGTACAACGAAATTGCCGATGCAAAGGACTTATTATCATTATTAGAAACACTGAGCATCGATGATGTTTCAGAAATTCAGATTTTAGATGACGGAGACGAAACAGTGGATAGTTATGACACTGGAATGGCAGCGACGAATATTATTGACACAGTGAAAATATCTAGTAACACTGAAGACAAACCCTTAAAACTAACTAAAACGTCAGACATTATTGACAGTAATGAACGCGATGAATCATCTCCAGTTGTTGATGACGAAACTGAGAAATATGAATCGGAAGAACTCAAAGGAGATGAAGGAACTAACGACAACAGCGACGATAGAGTTACAATAATATCCAACGACGAGGGGACATCTGTAGGTACGGATGTTGATAATGTCGATGAGACAGGTGAAAATGATGATGTTGAACAAAGTGATGAAACTATTTCGTCTGTTGGAGAACAGGACGAATCTAAAGAAAAAGAAACTATTAAACAGAGTGATGAAATAGATTTATCTGACATTGAAAAGGGTGTGTTTAAAGAAATGGAAAAAGATGAGACAGATGAAGACGAAAATGTTGGAGAAAATGATGAAATAGATTTATCTGACCTTGGAAAGGGTAAACTTGAAGAAATGGAAAACGATGAGACAGATGAAAACGTAAATATTGGAGAAAATGATAAAATAGACTTGTTTAACGATGGTGAGGAAAAAACGAAAAGAATGGAAAACGATGAGAAAGATGAAAATACTGAGTTAAGCGATGAAAAAGACTTCGTTTCAGATCAAGATGCGAAAGAAAGTATATTTGAATCAAACGATGAATCTGAAGTTATTGTAGACAGTGAATCAGTGGAACGCGCTGACAACTCTGTTGAATACAAAAAGCAGTTGCCATCGGATCAAAGTAACACCAAAAAAGTGAAAAGAAAGAAAATATCACAATCTCTATATTCCGAAACCCATGAATTAGAGGGTAAGAATGAAGAACCTGAGATGATGGAAATGATGGAAGACATCGAGGATGATACACAACAAAATATTATCAATGAACCACCCTTAATAGCTAAACATAGTATGAAAGAGTCTCCACCAAATGTCATAGACATGTCCATGGAGGAGACGATTAAAACCAGGAGGTTATTAGCTCAGTTTAATGAGGGAGAGGACGATTCAGAGGATGGTGAGGTGTCAGAGGTTGTAGAACAAGCAAACAGCTTTGTCGCAAATATAAATCCTGAATCAACAACTGATGTCACTTCTGGTCCTAAGTTACCTCCTACAGAGGATATTACTACTGCAACCAATATAATTCCTGAATTAAATTTTACAACCGACGTCACTCCTGGTCCTAAGTTACCGTCCACAGAGGGTATTACGACGTTTCCAGTAACAACAACGCAGATATCTTTCTGCCTGTCAAATCCATGTTTGGCAGGAAATTGTACTGATGTAGTTGGCGGATATGTTTGTCTTTGTGATGCTGGATTTACAGGTACAGTATTAATATAAGCGTATTCTATGGTGTGAATTGGGGTGATAAATTAATGTTTGGGAGCTGGGGTGGTAAATGTAAGAACTGTTTTATGTTGTGAGTTGGATGGTATATTAAGAAGTATTTTATGTTGTGGGTTGGGATGGTAAATTTATGTTGGTGAGTTGGGGTGATAAATTTAAGAAATCATAAATCATTAGATACCCATGGAATAAGGGTCTAGAATCAGTAGACGTGTCTTCTTATCTAATCAACAGCTATCAACGAACCATAATTGTTCTAGTGTAAAATGTCTTTTTTTGTTTATGGAAAGAAAGTTTAAACAGTGATGGTATAATAAAATCTACCAATATCAACAAAATGAACAATATCCCCTAACCTCAACTTATTGAACATGAAAAAGACCACGAACTATGACGCTGGAAATGCAGGCTCTGGCTTTGATCATGCATAAAATTGTGGCGGTGTTTGTCGTTATTGTTGTGAATGTAAATGATCGTTTAAACTCGTCAGGTTTGTTATAAATTATCATATTGCTTTATGTAAGAGATCTAGTTATTATATAGCCACACCCCTTTCAATACTTCCTCAAAAAATCAATTCAGTCACACCTATCTAATCGTAATACATGTGTGGTCCACTTTTTCTGTGCGTAATAGACAGGATAAATTTTCAAAACTTTCGAAGAAAAGTTTGAAGATACCAAAGTAGTTGTCAGTAGCCGTAAATCGACGTAAAAGACAAACAATGGTGGATAAATATCACACAGAAAACTATTTAAGATTGAGCAACACGAATACCACTAACCGTATCGGTGGCGTAATGGTTAGCGTGCTCACCTCGAGTGTGGTAGATCGTGGGATAGAGCCCCGAGTCGGATCAAACCAAAGACTATAAAATTGATATTTGTTACTTCCCCATTAAACACGCAGCACTAAGGAGAAAGAGCAAAGACTGGTTGGCTCGGAATCAGAATAATGTGTCCGAGTGGAGCGACGTGTCTACCCGCGGACTGTTGTTTCATTGATCTAGCACTATGAAAATCCAACTCAACGTGTTGGTCTAGAACAAAACTGACCTCATCATCATCTCATTGAAAATTAACTTGTTCTCGCCGTGATATAGTTTGGAAAAATGCTGTATTGGCGTTAAACAACAATCACTCACTCACGAATACCACTATAAACGGGGATGGAGGTGATAATTTAACTATTTATTGCTACCACATGTTGACATAAATTGTAATTTTTCGGATATTTTTAGGAATAAACTGTGATGTAGAGATAAATCCATGCGTCGTAACGCCCTGTCCAGCAGGAACTACTTGTATAAAAGAAGGAACTAACCGTACCTGTGTGTGTCCAGATGGTTTCAAAGGTCCAAATTGTGCTACAGGTTAGTTGAAAAACTTATATTTTTGCTTTGTTTGGTTTTATGGTGATTAACGCCACTTTCAACAATATTCTTGTTATATCGTGGAGGTCAGTTTTATTGGTGCTTATATTTTTGAAACGTAGATAATTAGGAGCTATGGGTATATAACGCCAATTTCAATAATATTTTAGTTACTTTTATATTATGCATGGCTTTTGTGGAAACCGTCCAGTACCGGAAGAAAACCATCGACAGCATGCCGTATATCACTGAAAACTATATCACACAAAGAAGTTAACTGCATCAAGCATACGACCAATTGTATCTCTCTATTAAATAACAAAAACTAATCCTATTCTTCTCTTCCCTTCAGTTGACACTTATATAAGAACTTGTGATAATAAAAAGGGGCCGTCGTGGTCGTAATTGTATGGTAGCTGGATTTATAACTACCTATGCAAACAGTGTATATCACCACTAAAGTTGTGAGTTCGAACCCCACTCAAGCGAGGTGTACTCGATACAACATTATGTGATAAAATTTGTCAGTGACTTGCGACAGAGATATATAAAACACAATTATATGCTGGATTTATAACTACCTATGCAAACAGTGTATATCACCACTGACGTTGTGAGTTCAAACCCCACTCAAGATTTTTTTTATCTCTCGACTACTCTAAGAGAGCCACTGTGCTTCAACTAGAACATTTTCTTCATATCACAAAACGGTGAAAACCTAGTCATTTATTGGTCAATAACATGATACAATGTCACCCCTTACCAGACAAAATTGCAAAACATAAAGGCGACTCTTCAAAATTACAAGGCGACTTGAACTTCGCTTTTGACCAACGAAAAAGCGAAGTCAACCTCCAGAAGGCGACTTCTTCGCTCGAATCGCCCTAAAGCATAAGCCCTGCTCTGTACAGTGTACACTACCTGTTTTTAAAAATAAAATGGTCTTAAATCTTGATTCAATAAACCTGTCATTAATTCCCTACCTGGTTTTTAATGAATAATTAAATAAAATGCTTTATACCATACCATCTTTTTATTTCAGCTGACATCCATGTTGTTTGTCGAGATGTCAAAATTAAACGTAATTTACGAGAAGATGCTGTTATAAACTGTACCAACAGAATAAACTCCAGTCCTAGTGATTTATGTTATGATCCAGACGACTCGCTGGTCTACGATATAACAAATTCTACTGACGGAGTGTTTTTTAGATACAACATTAATGACCTGACCTGTCTTGAAGTCAATCTCGGAAACGTAGTCAACTCAAAATATTGTGTAAGATTTTATGATCATGATTATTGTGATTATTGTGATTACAAAACATTATTATTATTTATTTTAAATAATTTAGTAATTAGATGCGGCATGCCATAATTTTTTGTTATACTTTGCAATAATAGAAAAGCAAACTTTTGATGGATTTATTTTTAAATTAATGAGTGAATGATTGTTGTTTAACTGCCAACTCAGCAATTTTTCAGCTATATCATAGCGAGAACAAGTTAATTTTCAATGAAATGATGATCATGAGGTCCGCATTGTACTAGACCAACACGCTTAGTTGGATTTGTATAGTGGTAGTTCACTGAAAACAACAGTCCGTCGATAGACATGCCACTTCACTTGGTCTTTGCTCTTTCTCCTTAATGCTGGTGCTTAGCGGGGAAGCAACAACTACTAATTGTATAGTCTTTGGTTTGACCCAATAGGGGCTCGAACCCACAATCTACTGCACTCGAGGCGAGCACGCTAACCATTACACCACTGATGTAGTTTTAAAATTAAGTATTCATTAAGATCATTTATATATCCACAGACCTTTCATATTAAAGTTCAATTACCATTATTGATTGATTGGTATTCAACTCCAACATTATTAGCAGTATTTCAGCTATATCAATTTCCACATCACATTCTAATCACCTGCAAGATTTCTTGCTTGTAATTATCTGAATTTTTCAAATAGGGAAATTAAAAAAATATAAATAATGGTGAGTAGGGGTGTGTGTGTGTGGGGGGGGGGGGGGGTTAGGGTTATGGTGCTTAGCACCACTTGCAACTATATTCCAGTTATATCATGGCGGTCAGTTTCATGGGTGGAGGAAAGCGGAGTACCCAGACAAAAACCACCAACCTGTCGCATGTCACTGACAAACTTTAT
Organism: Bathymodiolus septemdierum; assembly: GCA_963383655.1. Classification (NCBI taxonomy): domain Eukaryota; kingdom Metazoa; phylum Mollusca; class Bivalvia; order Mytilida; family Modiolidae; genus Bathymodiolus; species Bathymodiolus septemdierum. Next base: position 131,531,248 of record OY726517.1, read on the forward strand.
CACATAATAAATGTTTTATAGAGTACACCTGGTCATGAGTGGGATTCGGACTCACAACTTTAATGGTGATAGAAATTAAACATAGCAAATGTTCAATATTATTGCTTTTTATCCAACATTTCGACCATCAGGACTTTATCAAGGATAAGTCTACATGTATATAGAAATCGCACTTTGGTGTCCATATACATAAGCAGTGGACATTTTGTTAATCATGGACGTTTTAAGTTTATGGACAACAGGATGTGGTTAACAAATAGACTTATATTTGAAAATTGTAAAAGGTCTCATTGCTGAAATGTTGGATGCCAATGTCTTATTTAGATATCAATGTCTTACTTGGATGCCATCTGCCCATGCGATCACCTCTATTAAGCAGTCATCTGTAATAAAAGGTCACATTTTCTTGATCTGTCATATATTTTTTTTTCTGATTTTAACCTTATTAAGAGGTCACCTGTCTTAGAAAACCACTTTTTTTTTACCCAAAGGTGACCTCTTAATACAGGTTTGACTGTATTATTATGTTGGTGTTCTAGATTAATGTAACAGCGATTGAAGAAGATGATATGATTTATCGAATTTAACCTTTTTTTAAGAGGTCATCTGTCTTAGAAGACCACCTTTTCTTTGTCCCAAAGGTGACCTCTTAATACAGGTTTGACTGTATTACTATACATGTATATGTGTTTTAGATTAATGTGACAGCGACGGAAGCAGATGATGTGATTTATCGTCCTTGGCGGCAAAATACATCTCTAGTATGTGTGACATTTAATGAACCGCCACAGTTTCGTCGTACAATCCCGATTATCGTTAACATAGCAAATGCTAAGATTGGAGATGTAATAACTGTTCTAAAGGTTGATGATTCATTTGTATTTGACAATGCTATTTATACCATTGAAGGTAAGCATTGATCTTTAGTCTGAAAAAATATAATATGTACATATTTCGGGTTTAAGCCACAAAAAAAAATGTGTTTCGTGTTTCGTGTCCCCCAAAAAACAGGATAGTAGGTTGAGTTGTAATCAAATTAAATTTATATGTTTGTTGTTTTTTTTAATAATTGTTTTCTTTGGCAAAATTAGATATTGTATTTTGAAGAATTGTTTTTCTTTGGCGATAAACTAATAACTAACGACATCTTATTTGGGCTTTATGGATACAAATGAAGGAAAGGCCATGGTTTAACGTACATGATCCAGAGACTCAACTGAATCAATATTGTCTATTTTATTTACTTCCTGTCTGATGAATGGTCTCGTAAGCAAAATATGTCCCACAGTCCGACTTTGCATTTTAAACCTGGCGCTGTCTCCTGACAGCTTAGTAAAAATTTAGAATGTTTCCTATTGTGATTATTATTATAAAAAAAATCTAATTTTTGTTCACAGACAACCTTAGTCCCACAGCCAGACTGTCATGCAAGAAAACCTGACACTCTCTTCTTACAGCTAAACATTTGGAATGTTTCCTATTGTGATTATTATGAAAAAAGAATAAATCTGATTTGCTGTTCACAGACAGCCATACTCACTTGTTTTATATTGATTCAACATTTTATTTTTGTTCGACCTTTCCTTACAAACTAATATAAATATATATATATTAGTCTTGTACTAAACTATGTGTTCATTGTTTAAGGTGTTACTCCTCCTGAATATAGAACCTTCTTCAACGTGTCATCTCAAGGTCAAATGGAGTTTTCAGACATACCTTCATCCCTTCCAAATGATGGACAAAGTTTATCGGTTCTCGTTAAGGTAATTTATCAGTAATTTATGTATTTTTCCTTTCATCCCACGGAGGGAGGGATATTGTCTGTAGCAACAAACTGACATTTATACTGAAAATTATCGGTTAGTATGATGTTACTGATAAACACAATAACGTCAGTTTTAAAGATCCCTCAGACTCGCTGCGATACAAGAGATAATGTCTGTCTTGACCTTTATAACTGCCATTATTATACATATAGTAGTGCACAATGGTAAAATTGTGATTTTGGAAAATAAATATGAGCTACAACAACAAAAAAACAACAATTTCTTGATTGTCAATTAAAGGCACCATTTTGCATGGAATAATATTACAGTAATTTCATATATTGATTGCATATTGATTAAATTTATGATTGTACACATAAAAAAACCCCATTATTATTATGCATATGACAGAAAGACATGTACTATATTTTGTTCAGCACAGGTTGGTTGGTTTATGGCGTTTAAGGTCACTTTAACAATATTTCAGTTATATTGTTGCAGTCATATTTATTGATGGAGGAAGCCAGAGTTAACCCGAAGAAAACCACTGACCTGTCGCAAGTTACTGACAAACTTGATCACATAATGTTGTATCGAGTACACCTCGCCATGAACAGGGTTCGAAGTAACAAGTTTTGTGGTGATAGGCACTGATTGTACGGGTAGTTGTTAATCCAACTACCATACCATCACAGCCACGACAGCCTCTGATCTACACATGTGAAATAAAGTAGTTCAAATATATTTTAGGTAGCATAAAAATAACTTGAATGAAAATGATTTGCATGTGCTTCATAATAAATGTGCATCAAGTACCTGCATATGATAAACTTTGTAAAGTTGTTATGAATATATCTTTAATAGTGATCTCTTGATGTGCAGTATCAATCAATCAATATGGTGATCAATCAATAAATAAATAAATCAATCAATCTGGTGATCAAAAACTAAAAAAATAAATAAATCTATCAATAAATCTGGTGACCAATCAATCAATCAATCAATCAATCAATCAATCAATCAATCAATCAATCAATCAATCAATCAATCAATCAATCAATCAATCTGTTGATCAATCAATCAATCAATCAATCAATCAATCAATCAATCAATCAATCAATCAATCAATCAATCAATCAATCAATCAATCAATCAATCAATCAATCAATCAATCAATCAATCACTTATTTAAAATGTAGGTGAATGATGGAGGAATACCACCACTGGAAGATACAATGACAGTCAATATAGCATTAGTTGATGTTACCTTGAATTGTAATTTCCCAAATGAAACATATTTGGGAATTGCATCAAATGTGACTGTCTTGGAAGATACCATTGTATGCTCAGGTTCAACTGGCCTTGAATATAGAGTAATAAACTCCTCAGGTATGTGTATATTATAAATAATGGTGTATAGGGGGGTTAGAGTTAAAGTGTTTAACACCACTTTCAACAATATGTTAGTTATATCGTGGCAGTCAGTTTTATTGATGGAGGAAACCGGAGTGCCTGGAGAAAACCACCCACCTATCGCAAGTCACTGACAAACTTTATCACATAATGGTGTATCGAGTAAACCTCGTCTGAGCATGGTTCGATCGCACAACTTAAGTGGTGATAGGCACTGATTGCACAGGTAGTTGTATATATAATGGTGTGTATGTTTGGGCGAACTTATTGGACAAAAACAAAATTACATGTGTTTCCGCCAACCCTACCGATCCTAATTTTTTGTGCTTACCCTAATTTGTTTGCGGCCATTTTGAACAAGCAGAAGTCAGAATGTGTCTCCTGTAGAAACTAGCTAAAAATATTTAAAAAAAAAAAATTCCAACCTACCGACCCTAATATGTTAGAGGTATGTAAGCGGAAACACAGGTATTTCTTTTCTTGGCTTTATTTAATTGACAGCATCATTTTCGATTGTGGTGCAGAACATTGCCAGTTTGATGTATGCGTAAAATCAAGCACTGTTAAATGGTAATTTACTCTTTCGCTGCTCGATACGAGACATTAAGGAGTGAAAGACTGGTTGACAAGGAGTGGAGCGTCGGACTATTTGTGCATTGTTAAGTCAGTATTTTAACACTATAAGAAGAGTTTTAAGATACCAAAGTGGTAATCAGTATCCGTATATCAAAAAGAACAGACAACACAATGGCATAAAGAAAAGGGACAAAAGGACAAACAACGATCTACAAAACATACACATAAAACTAAAGATCGAATAACACGAACCCCACTAAAAACCGTGTTGTTTTAGCACATATCATGTAACTTATTCTCACTATCTTGTAGCTGGAAAATTACATTTAAAGAAAAAACAATTACCTCCTCTTTTGTAAACATATACTGTATATCTCAACAGTCTGTACCTTCCCATTTTATAAATGGATAATGCCATGTTTTATTTTGTTGCTAAGCATTTCAGATAATGAGTTTCATGAATTTTTTTAACAAATTTAGTGTTTACATATGATTTTTTTTTATTACAAATCTGAATCAAACACATGATTTCACGAAATCACCGTAAATCAGCATTTTTGTAATCAAGGTATACTTTGACTGCAGTTCGTCATTTTCTTATATAGGGTTGCCTTTGTTGGCTGGAAACAATGGTGCTATTGTTGTAATAACAAGTCCTTCTTTAGAGTTGATTCCTGGGGATTATGATATCAGTATTCTAGTATCAGCTGGAAATGTGGCACAGACTTTTGTTAACTTCACTCTGCATGTTGGTAAGTACATTATTCAACTATGTATGTCATGCTTATTCAAGTGTTAATGAATACATGTCATGATTATTCTAGTGTGACTGAATGTATGTCATGATTATTCAAGTGTTACTGGATGTATGTCATGATTTTTCAAGTGTCATTGAATGCATGTCATGATTATTCAAGTCTCACTGAATGTATGTCATGATTATTCAAATGTATCTGAATGTATGTCATGATTATTCAAGTGTGACTGAATGTATGTCATGATTAATCAAATGTCACTGAATGTATGTCATGATTTTTCAAGTTTCACTGAATGTATGTCAAGATTATTCAAGTGACACTGAATCAGGGCTTTCAATATTTTTCAAGTGAACCAGTACTATTACAGGCGGTACTTTTTTTTATTAAAAATTGAATAATTTTCATGAATATCTTATAGAAGACTCTTTAAAATCAGGAGGTACCAAAGACAGTTTTACGCGGATAAAAGTACCTGGTACCGCCCCTTATTGAAAGGCCTGCTGCATGTATGTCATGATTATTCAAGTGTCACTGAATGTATGTCATGATTATTCAAATGTCACTGAATGTATGTCATGATTATTCAAGTGTCACTGAATGTATGTCATGATTATTCAAGTGTCACTGAATGTATGTCATGATTATTCAAATGTCACTGAATGTATGTCATGATTATTCAAGTGTCACTGAATGTATGTCATGATCATTCAAGTGTCACTGAATGTATGCCATGATTATTCAAGTGTCACTGAATGTATGTCATGATTATTCAAATGTCACTGAATGTATGTCATGATTATTTAAGTGTCACTGAATGTATGTCATGATTATTTAAGTGTCACTGAATGTATGTCATGATTTTTCAAATGTCACTAAATGTATGTCATGCATCAAAATTAAACGAACCATATTTTAAAAGAAAAAAAATGTTTTAGAGCGATTTTCCATTCAATATTTGGTTACTTGTTTTATAAAGACATAGATTTGTTCTGAAATAACCTTCATCGGGTAAAATGCTCATTGTCATAGGATTGGAAAGCCAAATAATGTTTGAGAGCAAGATCAAATCTGAACGGCAATGTTATACTATAGGCAATGTTATACTATAGATCTGAACGGCAATGTTATACTATAGGCAATGTTATACTATAGGCAATGTTATACTATAGATCATTGTTCACATTTTAGAGACAATATCACTACATCTTTTAATTGATAAAAGCAATAAAGAATCCTTGTAACAGTCTTCACCAAAAACCACTTTAGCCCTGAGCTCTAGTTTAGTAAAAAATTGGTCCAGGCTAGTGAAACATTGCATCATGTTAACTTTATCAAATAGAACAGAATCTTCTAAAATTGCTTTCAGTCTAGTATGTCAAAACGTTTTTGGCACAAACTGGGCAATTTAATTAAAATTAAATGTTTGTTGGATGTTTTCCCCCCTATTAACGTCTAACAAAATTCAATTTCAGTTATGTCATATTTCAATCGAACAATAATTGACAAACCTAAACTGCATGGTGGCATAATGATTATCATGCTCTCCTCGAGTGCAGTAGATCGTGGGTTCGAGCCCAGGTCGAGTTAAACCAAAGACTATAAAATTGGTATTTGTTGTTTCTCCGCTTACCACACAGCATTAAGGAGAAAGAACAAAGACTGGTTGGCTCGGAATCAGAATAATGTGTCCGAGTGGAGCGACATGTCTACCCACGGACTGTTGTTTCAGTGAGCTAACACTATAAAAATCCAGCTCAACGTGTTGGTCTAGTACAAAGCGGATCTCATCATCATTTCATTGAAAATTAACTTGTTCTCGCCAAGATATAGCTGAAAAATTGTTGAATTGGCGTAACAACAATCACTCACTCACTCGACAAGCCTGAAAAATCTTCACATTTTGATCAAATAGAACTTTTGAATGTGAGCAAATTGTTACCAGACTCGTTAAATGTGAGTCGATCGCTGAATATCAAAACTAAAATAGATAACACTAACTACTCTTAGTTAGTATGAACTGCTTGTATCGTCAAGTTATAATTGCATCCTAAAGGTCAATATCTATAACAATTTCATTGTAAGATCCCTTTACCCAACGCAATATTCTTTCTTGAATAATATTATCTACTTCAATATCATTTTAGGATATTATGAACCATTCTGCTACAGAATTTCTCCCATTGTTCGTATACACAAGAGTACATTGTCTGGTACATGCTTTCCTGCATTTTATTGTAACGAGACATTCTACGCTGACATGCAATGTGACAATATCGTGTCCGCAGATCTTGGTTCATTTTTAAGTTTATCCTGTAATGTTACTGGATCAACTGCTATCATGGAACTTTGTGTGGATAGAGGAGTACAACAGTTTCAAGGAATGTATAATGTAAGTATATGTATATTAATAATTGTTTGTTTGTTTGATGGGGTTTAACACCACTTTCAACAATATTTCAGTTATATCGTGGCGGTCAGTTTTATTGGTGGAAGAAACCGGAGTACCCGGTTTTTCGCAAGTCACTGACAAACTTGATCATAATGTTGAACACCTCGCCCTGAGCAGGAGTCGATCCCACAATATCAGTGGTGATGGACAACGATAGCATAGATAGTTGTAAATCCAGCTATCATACAATCATGTCCACCCCCCCTCCCCATGTGCTTTGGAAGGGTGTTCACTTCCTGTTACATTAATAAGGACAGTTGTGATGAAATAATTTCCATTAGTCAGTTATGGAAATATGAGATTCACAGGTTCATATTGGAAACATATCTTTTAGAAATGAATCAATATTAAACAAGTAAGTAAGGCTGTCAGTGGACAGTGCACCAGATATATTATGTATTCATAATAATCACTATAGAAAATCTTCAGAAACATATCTGTAAAGTAGAGGAGACTCAGAAAAACTGTATTGATCAAATAATTAATAAAGGCAACTATTTAAATTATTTCTGAATCGGTGACTTAGGTATACACAATGTACTAGGCTTCAACTAATTTGCCAGACAAATAAAAAATATTCTGAAGAGAATAAACTATTTATTTGTGTGGAAATGCATGTTACTTAGGTATTCAGTTCACAAAAGGCAGGTTTACATGCTCAATTTATTAGAAAGGAATTATATACATAATTAATATTTTTTTATTGTCTAGCATGTCATGGATATAGAGTTTGTTTGTTTGTTTGATCATATTTAACGTCACTTTCAACAATATTTCAGTTATATCGTGGCAGTCACATAATCAAATAATGTTGTACACCTCACCCTGATCGAGATTCGAACTCACAATATCAGTGGTTGTAAATCCAACTACCATACGATCACGGTTTATTAATACATAGTTCTTTCATAAGTAGTATGCTTTTACAGTAATTGGAGGAAATGTCAGCTGGAACAACAACACATATGCAATAAAGTCTGGTATTTTGTTTTTGCATTGCAGGATGCTTGAAAATCAAAGTTACATTATGAATAATTATCAAGCCCTGTAATTTCCTGATAGAAATTTAAATGAATGATCTATATAGATGGACCATGTCGATTTCCTGGCATGCTAATAAACGAAATTCATCAGTATTTTGAAGAATTGTTAGGGACCGTCATGTCATGGCCGTGATCGTTTGGTAGTTGGATTTACAACTACCTATGCAATCAGTGCCTATCACCACTGATGTTGTGAGTTTGAATCTTGATCTGGGCAAGGTGTACAACATTATGTGATAAAGTTTGTCAGTGACTTGCAATAGGTCGGTGGTTTTTTCCCGATCCCCCGGTTTCCTCCACCAATAAAACTGACCGCCACGATATAACTGAAATATTGTTGAAAGTTGCATTAAACACCATCAAACAAACTAACAAGCAAACATGAAGAATTGTTTCTCGACTCAATATATTTTTTTACAATATTTTGGACCTGTGTATAACAAGTTGCACATCCAGCTCATGTATAGTATGTGTTAATTGTTATACAGTTGAGTAATAATTATTTTTTAAATTTCTCTTCTGAAAGGTTAAAGGTATATTCAGAAACAACTATGGACCCAAAGAAATAGGTACGAAAGTAGACATATTCAACTTGGCACCAAGATTTTTGAATTTACCGTTATCTGCAAATGTATCTGAAGATGCTGCCATTGGTGATGTTGTCATGATAGTATCTGTACAAGATGATTTTTCACCTCCATTGCTTGAATTTATTGGTGTGTATTTATATCTACATTAGTGATCACCTCAGCCAAAAAATGTTCTCGTGAAACAAAAATCAGATTTTTCTTACATGAAAAATCAGTAATTTTTCTTCAAATTTGATCAATTATTTCTCGTTTAAAACTTCAAGGTCATATTATTTTTAGATATTTTTTTCTATAAAAGACAGAAGAAAAAGAAAAAAAAACTTCCTAAAACTTAAACTGTGATATCTGTTGACATTTTAATTTGTTGTTTTGATACTTACACACGACTTCTCATGTTATTTACACATTTCGTTGTGCACTAAATTTCACGGTTTGATTGAACCACTGAAAAACACGAATATTGGTATTCAACTAATATAAATAACTTCTCAGTACACTAGTCAAACCTGTATATAAAGGACACTCAAGGGAACGTGAAAATGCTGCCTTTATGAAAAGTTGCCCTTTATATAAAGGTTAGAATTATATGCAATATTCATTAGTGAGAAAAGTGAGACTGCCCTTTATAGACAGTGATTTGTTATATAAAGTTGCCCTTTAGGGCAGGGTTAACTGTACTTGTATCATGTTATTGTATTCATTTCATTTATTATATGTCCAATCATTATAATGAAGTTTTTTCAATAACTATTTTTTTTAACAAGATACTACATCGTTAGCAACATGAATTTGATTTCAATGACGTCATGCTGTCATTTCTATATTTTTGTTTTAGGGCCAGTGACACAATTTACACTCAATTCCACAAGTGGAGAAATTAAGACTTTAGCAAAACTTAATTTTGAACAGAAGAGTTTCTATTCTCTACCTCTTAGGGTAAGTAAATTGAAACTATAGAATTAAATAGTGTATCAGGTGTCTTGAAACGATAATAATAATATAAGTTGATTTGAGATCAAATTGAAAAAAAAAACATGTGAATGAACACACATAAGACATGAGTCGGAGCATGATAAAATGTAGCATTATTTTAAATCATTTATTGTGGAACGAGATAAAGGAGATTACAGGAACTTATCACTTAAGCTAATTAAAAATGTTCTGTTTGCATGTAGTTAATTATGAAATGAAAATAAAACAATAGTGTATATTTTAAAAACTTTTCTGATTAATTAACTAGTTAAGGGGGTAGTCATGGTGGTGATCGTATGGTAGTTGGATTTATGACTGACTTCCTATGCAATCAGTGCCTATCACCACTGACGTTGTGAGTTCGAACCCCGCTCAGGCGAGGTGTACTCGATGCAACATTATGTGATAAAGTTTGTCAGTGACTTGCGGCAGGTCGATGGTTTTCTCTGATTACTCTGGTTTCATCCACCAATAAAACTGATGGCCACAATATAACTGAAATATTGTTGAAAGTGGTGTTAAACACCATAACTCTAACCCCCTTGAGTCAACTGATTTAGTAATTAGTTAACAACATCTTAGTTTTATTGATCAGTTCCGAAATATTTCCAATGGTAAGAAGGTACTTGGCTTACAACAAATGGGAATAGGTCAGTGGTGCATTTACCTTTATTGTTATTAACCATGACTATTTTTAAAAATTAACATTAATCAGTATATTTATTTGTTTTAATATTTATTTTTTCAATATTGGAATGCATATTACTGGTAAATAGTGTTTAATTAAATAAAAACTTTGATTTGAACTCTAGATAGAACCAAGAGATGGTTACATAATAATGGTCACGCAATAGTATATTGTAAAACGGTTTGGTTGGTTTTATGGTGTTTTAGCGGTCAGCGTTATTGATGGAGGAAACCGGAGTGCCCGGAGAAAACCGCTGACATGCCGCAAGTCACTAACAAACTTTAACACACAATGTTGTGCACCTCACCATGAGCGAGATTTGAACTCACAACATTCGTGGTGATAGGCACTGATTGCATAGGAAGTTGTAAATCCGACTACCATACGATCACGACCACAGCAGCTGCTTATTGTACAACTTGTGCTCCATCTTTCTTCAGTAGTGTAGATATAGCAATCACAAATTTTGTAACATGAATTTATTTTATATATTCAGATAACAGATACAGAAGGGTTGAGAGCAGTATCCTCTGCTCTCATAAAAATTATAGACGTGAATGAAAATCCAGTTTGTTACCATGTCAACGGTTCATACATTATACGTATTGATGCCTCAACACCTGTCAGTGCACCGATTGGAGCGTTAAATTGTACAGATCCTGACATGGACATCCTTCAATATGTAATTCACCCACGGTCTTCTCAGAATATATTAAGTAAGTTCATTTTCTTTAGAGTTCAGGAAATAGAACGTTGAAAGTAAATTTAGTAAAAATTATAGATTTGGAATTAAAGATGGTTCAGAATATTTTTTTTAAGACTCGTTAACAATCCCAAGCTTAAGATCAGAACTTAAAACCTGAATATGATCAAATGAGAAACACAAAATTACAACCCCTTCAGAATATTTCCAGAATCAAATCGGAAAATCACAGAAACAGACGCAAAATTGATTCCCCTAACACACATATACATGACTGCTCACTTACCTGGCTTGATAGCCCTAACACACATATACATGACAGCTAACTTACCTGGCTTGATAGCCCTAACACACATATACATGACAGCTAACTTACCTGGCTTGATAGCCCTAACACACATATACATAACTGCTCACTTACCTGGCTTGATTCCCCTAACAAACATATACATGACTGCTCACTTACCTGGCTTGCAACAGGTTGGTGGTTTTCTCCGGATACTCCGGTTTCCTCCACCAATAAAACTGACTGCCACGATATAACTGAAATATTGTTGAAAGTGGCATTAAACACCATAAACCAAACCAACCACCACCTGGCTTGGCATTATAAAAAGTGGCAGGGCTGAAATATTTTTTTGGGAGCCCAAAGTCCTCCTGTTAGTGAAAATATACGGTCATGCAAGTGTTTTCCACCATCATGTAAATAAAATACAGATCGTCACATATAGCTGGGTGAACAGTATTGTTGTACAGAATGCTGAATCTTAATCTCTAAATTTGAATAAACAAAATTAGTTAAGGGTTAGGGTTTAGGGTTATGATGTTTAACACCACTATCAACAATATTTCAGTTATATCGTGACGGTCAGTTTTATTGGTGGAGGAAGCTGGAGTACCCGGAGAAAACCACCGATTTGCCGCTAGTCACTGACAAACTTTATCACACTATGTTGTACATCTCGCCCTGAGTGGGATTCGAACTCACAACTTTAGTGATGATAGGCACCGATTGCATAGATAGTTGTAATCTAACTACCATACGATCACAGCCACGACGTCCCCTATTTAGACTGTACTACTAATTTTTATAAATGCTGTATATGCCTTGTTGTCATACACAGTCAAACCTGTATTAAGAGGTCACCTCTGGGACAAAGAAAAAGAGGTCCTTTTTGACAAGTGACCTCTTAAAAGAGGTGCAATTCATATGAATTTTTTGATGGCAAGACAAGAAAAAGGTGATCTTTTGATACCGGTGATTGTTTAATAGAGGTGACCAGATGTGCAGGTTTGACTATGTAGTGAATGTTTAAGTACAATACGTTGATTAGAGTGTTATTTATTTTTTTAGATACATTTACCCTCGACAATAAAACAGGTATAATCAGAATTAAACAACAACCATCAGTGGGGACGAACTTCTTAGAGTTTACAGTGATTATATCTGACACAGCTGGCCTAACTACTGACATACGTGTTCACGTTTATTTGAGTTGTAAGTATATTGATGTAATGTAATGAATGAGTGGCTATCGAGACATAAATTGGTCGTATTAGAATAAAAAAGTGCTATTTTTTTGTTGATTCTGGATTCAGGTGTACGGCATAATTTAATCTTCCGGCATTCAAAATCCAAAGCAGCATATATGCATAAATAAGCTTGTATACATGGATTCCAATAACAACTTAGATATATAATTTATTGCACAAGACATGTGTCTGGAATAACCTTAATCAGGTACGCTAATAGTTTAAAAGATTGGAAAGCCAAATAATTAAAAATCATTGGGAGCAAATAAACCAAAGGGCCTAAAAGCCAAATAATTACAAGTCATTGGGAGCAAATAAACCAAAGGGCCTAAAAGCCAAATAATTAAAAGTCATTGGGATCAAATAAACCAAAGGACCTAAAAGCCAAATAATTAAAAGTCATTGGGAGCAAATAAACCAAAGGGCCTAAAAGCCAAATAATTAAAAGTCATTGGGATCAATTAAACCAAAGGACCTAAAAGCCAAATAATTAAAAGTCATTGGGAGCAAATAAACCAAAGGGCCTAAAAGCCAAATAATTAAAAGTCATTGGGAGCAAATAAACCAAAGGGCCTAAAAGCCAAATAATTAAAAGTCATTGGGAGCAAATAAACCAAAGGGCCTAAAAGCCAAATAATTAAAAGTCATTGGGATCAAATAAACCAAAGGGCCTAAAAGCCAAATAATTAAAAGTCGTTTTGAGCAAATAAACCAAAGGGCCTAAAAGCCAAATAATTAAAAGTCATTGGGAGCAAATAAACCAAAGGGCCTAAAAGCCAAATAATTACAAGTCATTGGGAGCAAATAAACCAAAGGGCCTAAAAGCCAAATAATTAAAAGTCATTGGGATCAAATAAACCAAAGGACCTAAAAGCCAAATAATTAAAAGTCATTGGGAGCAAATAAACCAAAGGGCCTAAAAGCCAAATAATTAAAAGTCATTGGGATCAAATAAACCAAAGGACCTAAAAGCCAAATAATTAAAAGTCATTGGGAGCAAATAAACCAAAGGGCCTAAAAGCCAAATAACTAAAAGTCATTGGGAGCAAATAAACCAAAGGGCCTAAAAGCCAAATAATTACAAGTCATTGGGAGCAAATAAACCAAAGGGCCTAAAAGCCAAATAATTAAAAGTCATTGGGAGCAAATAAACCAAAGGGCCTAAAAGCCAAATAATTACAAGTCGTTTGGAGCAAATAAACCAAAGGACCTAAAAGCCAAATAATTACAAGTCATTGGGAGCAAATAAACCAAAGGGCCTAAAAGCCAAATAATTACAAGTCATTGGGAGCAAATAAACCAAAGGGCCTAAAAGCCAAATAACTAAAAGTCGTTTGGAGCAAATAAACCAAAGGGCCTAAAAGCCAAATAATTAAAAGTCATTGGGAGCAAATAAACCAAAGGGCCTAAAAGCCAAATAATTACAAGTCATTGGGAGCAAATAAACCAAAGGGCCTAAAAGCCAATTAATTAAAAGTCATTGGGAGAAAATAAACCAAAGGGCCTAAAAGCCAAATAATTACAAGTCATTGGGAGCAAATAAACCAAAGGGCCTAAAAGCCAAATAATTACAAGTCTTTTGGAGCAAATAAACCAAAGGACCTAAAAGCCAAATAATTACAAGTCATTGGGAGCAAATAAACCAAAGGGCCTAAAAGCCAAATAATTAAAAGTCATTGGGAGAAAATAAACCAAAGGGCCTAAAAGCCAAATAATTACAAGTCATTGGGAGCAAATAAACCAAAGGGCCTAAAAGCCAAATAATTACAAGTCATTGGGAGAAAATAAACCAAAGGGCCTAAAAGCCAAATAATTACAAGTCTTTTGGAGCAAATAAACCAAAGGGCCTAAAAGCCAAATAATTACAAGTCATTGGGAGCAAATAAACCAAAGGGCCTAAAAGCCAAATAATTAAAAGTCATTGGGAGCAAATAAACCAAAGGGCCTAAAAGCCAAATAATTACAAGTCATTGGGAGCAAATAAACCAAAGGGCCTAAAAGCCAAATAATTACAAGTCTTTTGGAGCAAATAAACCAAAGGGCCTAAAAGCCAAATAATTACAAGTCATTGGGAGCAAATAAACCAAAGGGCCTAAAAGCCAAATAACTAAAAGTCTTTTGGAGCAAATAAACCAAAGGGCCTAAAAGCCAAATAATTAAAAGTCATTGGGATCAAATAAACCAAAGGGCCTAAAAGCCAAATAATTAAAAGTCATTGGGAGCAAATAAACCAAAGGGCCTAAAAGCCAAATAATTAAAAGTCATTGGGATCAAATAAACCAAAGGGCCTAAAAGCCAAATAATTAAAAGTCATTGGGAGCAAATAAACCAAAGGGCCTAAAAGCCAAATAATTACAAGTCATTGGGAGCAAATAAACCAAAGGGCCTAAAAGCCAAATAATTAAAAGTCTTTTGGAGCAAATAAACCAAAGGGCCTAAAAGCCAAATAATTAAAAGTCATTGGGAGCAAATAAACCAAAGGGCCTAAAAGCCAAATAATTAAAAGTCTTTTGGAGCAAATAAACCAAAGGGCCTGAAAAATAAAAGTACTGGTAGACAGAATACATATCTGGTGTATTAATCTAAGAAAAGTTTGAATATACAAAAAGGATAAACAGAGAAGATTTAAATAGAAGAACAGACAATAGAATGACCAAAAGAAAAAGGACAAAAAAGACCAATAATAGTTGACAACAGGTTTTTGTTTGGTTATGGTTTGTGGTGTTTAACGCCACTTTCAACAATATTTCAGTTATATTGTGGTGGTCAGTTTTATTGATGGAGGAAACCGAAGTACCAGGAGAAAACCGCCAACCTGTTGCAAGTCACTGACAAAGTTTATCACATATTGTAATGTTGTATCGAGTACACCTCACCATGAACAGGGTTTGAACTCACAACTTTAGTGGTGATAGGCATTGATTACCTGTTGACATCACACTACACAGAAAACTAAAGATTGTGTAATGCAAACCACACTAAAAACCGGGCATGACCTCAGATTCTGAAAAAATCTTCCCCCCCCAAAAAAAGCAGTTCCTGCTCCTCTGTTGTTGCCATTCATAAAGTTACCTTCAATATTTAAATATTCAACTAAAATATTTTTACTTTTAATGCAATTTAATTTTTCATTTATATTTTAGTTTATCCACCGAATTGTGCAATAAGCCAATTGCAAATACAAATAAAAGAAGATAGTACTTATTGTACTGCAATAGGGACTACATGTGTTGATCCACAGGGAGGAAGGGTCAACTATACCAGGGATGGTTCTAGCGATGCAGCACTATTTGATATATCAGGTGCACCCAACAACAGCCTTATTATTTGTCCTGTTGACAGTCTGATTGGAAAAGTTGGAACATATCAGGTATATATGATAAAAAAAAATGAAAACAAAAAACTCCAATCAATTGGAACAGTTCCAAATCCTAATCCAAAAGGGGCTGTCGTAGTCGTGATCGTATGGTAATTGGATTTATAACTACATATGCAATCAGTGCCTATCACCACTAACGTTGTGAATTTGAATCCCACTCAGGCGAGGTGTACTCGATACAATATTATGTGATAAAGTTTGTCAGTGATTTGTGACAGGTCAGTGGTTTTCTCCAGATACTCCGGTTTCCTCCACCAATAAAATTGATCATCATGATATATCTGAAATATTGTTGAAAGTGGTGTTTAGCACCATAAACCTGAGAATTTTTGTTGTGTTTTGTTCAATCAATCGGAACAGTTACCAATCCTAATCCAAAAATTATAGAAACGGAGGCAAATTTGATACACCTTAACACACCTATTCAGGACCACTCACTATATATGTCAATTTACAGGTTCGTTCAAATTGTAATATGACAGAATGGTGGTTTTCTCCGGGTACTTCAGATTTCTTCCACCAATAAAAGTGACCAACATGATATAACTGAATATTGTTGAAAGTGGCATTAAACACCACAATGCTAACACTAACCCTCATATGAAATTGAGCAGGAAAGGTTCCAAGCGGAAAAATATGATGAATGAAATTGTAATCACATATCACAGAGAATAATTTAGTATAAAAATAATCAAACTTACCGTTCCAGATTCCCTGTACAGTAAAATTGATTTGACTAATGAACATTAAAAATTGGATTGTTTTTATAAACTTCGCTAGGCATTTTGGCCAAATGATTTGTCCTTTTGCATTTGAACAAAAAAAAAACATTTGTTCTATTAATTGCACCCAAAATACCCACTACATATTCACATTTTATTACATGTTCACATTTACTACAAAATAGTTTTTTTTTAATGTTTGTGAACCAACGTAAAATAAAGAGGCATGAGGTAGTCATTAACAACTTCACAGAAAGTACCTCTGTTAGTGATAAAGTATTGGATACTTTAATTTTTTTAGATACATTTGTGTGTACTTGTTTGTGATCATATTCAGATTATTTGGACTGCAGAAATAAAGATATACTTTATTACGCCAGCTAATGATTAGGGTCTTACTGGGCCGTGATCATATGGTAGTTAGATTTACATCTACCTATGCGATCAAGTGATTATTGTATAATATATAGATTATGCATATTCAGCACAAAGCTGAGATGCACATAAACTGTATTTTATAAGACACTGCACTAATAATATATACTGTATGTATTTTATCTTATATTTTCATAAAGGGGCCATCGTGGCCGTGATCATATGGTAGTTGGATTTACAACTACCTATGCAATCGGTGCCTATCACCATTGATGTTGTGAGTTCAAATCTCGATCAGGGTGATATTGTGTGATAAAATTTGTGAGTGACTTGCAACAGGTCGGTGGTTTTCTCTGGGTCCTCCGGTTTCCTCCACCAATAAAACAGACCACCGTGATATAAGTGAAATATTGTTGAAGTGGCGTTAAACCCAATAAACCAAACCAAACAAAGCCTATATTTTCATTAATATTTTCTAATGCTCTGTTGTACCAATACGTACATCATGTTGTATTTATATATGTACAAAAAAATGTATCTTGAATTGTACTTTCAGTTTAAAGTGTTTGCTCAGAATGAGGTTGGACAGACCCCAATAGAAGTTAATGTAGAAATAAAAGATGTTAACAGTGCACCATTCTTTGTTAATCTACCAAATTTTACTGTATCTGAGAAAGCAGGACCAGGGTACTTGATAGGCACTGTTACAGCCAAAGACAATGATACAGATGCTAATTTTGTGACCGTACGTTACACAATAGGTAATTATATATTTTACAGACCAATCTTGTTATGTCGAAGTCCACAGTACCATACCAACGATTATATTTCAAATCAACAAAATTGCCTTGGTAATATATTTAATGGTTAGAATGCTTGCCTGGAGTGAGGTTGATTGTGGGTTCTGAAATACATCCCCAATTCAGGTAGAACCAAAGACTATAAAATTGATATTTTCTACTTTTCTGTCGAAGTTAGGGCAAAGATTTTGTTCACTTGGAGTCAGGATAATGCGTCCAAGTAAAGCAACATGTCTACCTGTGGACTGTTATTTTAGTGAATTATATAAAAATCCAACTCAGCATGTAGGTATAGTTTAAAACAGATATCTTCATCATTTCATGAAAAAAAACTTGTTCTTGCCATAATATGGCTGACAATTCATTCGCTCACTAAAAATGCCTGTCTGCCAGTTCACCCCAATGAAACCAGAATATTATGTAATAATAAGGTAAAAATCTACATAATTTCATTCAGCAAATATTGAATGATGTAAATTTCATATTTTTTTTTTATCCTTGATTATTAAATGAAACTGTCCATATTTGTTTGTAGATGAACCAAATATCCCATTTACACTGGATTCAGTCACAGGAGAACTCAGAATGGCACGGATGAAATTAAATGCAACGTCTGTATCAGAATATAGTTTTCGTATAAAGGTAAATATTTTTCGACAAATATAACATAAATAGTGTAAAAAGGAAAGATTTCATGTTTTCTTTTTTCGTCATCTAGTATTCCATCACAATTGCAATTTACAGATCCTAAATATTGTAATTACAGCCAAACTTATCTTATGTGACCTTCCAAGTGAACATTGAAATAGGGTTACATAAGACAGGTGGTCACTAAATACAGGTTTAATTAACATGAAATGAATTGTGAATGGAAATTAAAAACATAATACAAATTGTTGTGTAATGGAGTTGATCACTAAAGCAGGTTTGACTGTATTATTAAAACTAGGTTTATCTCCCTCAGGCCTAGCTGACCTTAGTTGATTTTAGGTTCATCTTCCTCAGGCCTAGCTGACCTTAGTTGATTTTAGGTTCATCTGCCTCAGGCCTAGCTGACCTTAGTTGATTTTAGGTTCATCTCCCTCAGGCCTAGCTGACCTTAGTTGATTTTAGGTTCATCTCCCTCAGGCCTAGCTGACCTTAGTTGATTTTAGGTTCATCTGCCTCAGGCCTAGCTGACCTTAGTTGATTTTAGGTTCATCTCCCTCAGGCCTAGCTGACCTTAGTTGATTTTAGGTTCATCTGCCTCAGGCCTAGCTGACCTTAGTTGATTTTAGGTTCATCTCCCTCAGGCCTAGCTGACCTTAGTTGATTTTAGGTTCATCTGCCTCAGGCCTAGCTGACCTTAGTTGATTTTAGGTTCATCTCCCTCAGGCCTAGCTGACCTTAGTTGATTTTATGTTCATCTCCCTCAGGCCTAGCTGACCTTAGTTGATTTTAGGTTCATCTCCCTCAGGCCTAGCTGACCTTAGTTGATTTTAGGTTCATCTGCCTCAGGTCTAGCTGACCTTAGTTGATTTTAGGTTCATCTGCCTCAGGCCTAGCTGACCTTAGTTGATTTTAGGTTCATCTCCCTCAGGCCTAGCTGACCTTAGTTGATTTTAGGTTCATCTGCCTCAGGCCTAGCTGACCTTAGTTGATTTTAGGTTCATATCCCTCAGGCCTAGCTGACCTTAGTTGATTTTAGGTTCATCTGCCTCAGGCCTAGCTGACCTTAGTTGATTTTAGGTTCATCTGCCTCAGGCCTAGCTGACCTTAGTTGATTTTAGGTTCATCTGCCTCAGGCCTAGCTGACCTTAGTTGATTTTAGGTTCATCTGCCTCAGGCCTAGCTGACCTTAGTTGATTTTAGGTTCATCTCCCTCAGGCCTAGCTGACCTTAGTTGATTTTAGGTTCATCTGCCTCAGGCCTAGCTGACCTTAGTTGATTTTAGGTTCATCTGCCTCAGGCCTAGCTGACCTTAGTTGATTTTAGGTTCATCTGCCTCAGGCCTAGCTGACCTTAGTTGATTTTAGGTTCATCTGCCTCAGGCCTAGCTGACCTTAGTTGATTTTAGGTTCATCTGCCTCAGGCCTAGCTGACCTTAGTTGATTTTAGGTTCATCTCCCTCAGGCCTAGCTGACCTTAGTTGATTTTAGGTTCATCTCCCTCAGGCCTAGCTGACCTTAGTTGATTTTAGGTTCATCTCCGTCAGGCCTAGCTGACCTTAGTTGATTTTAGGTTCATCTGCCTCAGGCCTAGCTGACCTTAGTTGATTTTAGGTTCATCTCCCTCAGGCCTAGCTGACCTTAGTTGATTTTAGGTTCATCTGCCTCAGGCCTAGCTGACCTTAGTTGATTTTAGGTTCATCTGCCTCAGGCCTAGCTGACCTTAGTTGATTTTAGGTTCATCTGCCTCAGGCCTAGCTGACCTTAGTTGATTTTAGGTTCATCTGCCTCAGGCCTAGCTGACCTTAGTTGATTTTAGGTTCATCTCCCTCAGGCCTAGCTGACCTTAGTTGATTTTAGGTTCATCTCCCTCAGGCCTAGCTGACCTTAGTTGATTTTATGTTCATCTCCCTCAGGCCTAGCTGACCTTAGTTGATTTTAGGTTCATCTCCCTCAGGCCTAGCTGACCTTAGTTGATTTTAGGTTCATCTCCCTCAGGCCTAGCTGACCTTAGTTGATTTTAGGTTCATCTGCCTCAGGCCTAGCTGACCTTAGTTGATTTTAGGTTCATCTGCCTCAGGCCTAGCTGACCTTAGTTGATTTTAGGTTCATCTCCCTCAGGCCTAGCTGACCTTAGTTGATTTTAGGGTCATCTCCCTCAGGCCTAGCTGACCTTAGTTGATTTTAGGTTCATCTCCCTCGGGGCTATTTATTCGAAATTGAAAATATAAATTTAAGAAATCCTGCATTGGCAATATAGAACCAGTTCTCGCACTAACTCACTTGCCCGAAGCCCGGGACAAGTAAAACTGGATTGGGACAAGTGAAAATTATGAAAGAATTTGTTTGATTAAATAGAAATTTTGTCTTAATTTGGCTTTCAGACAAATAGGTGGAAAAAAGTGTAAGGCAAAAACTGTTGATCTGAGTTTTCATAACACATTATTCTTGTTATCTTTAGGTTATTGATAATGGTGGACTTTCCGACACTGCTATTGTTAACGTTACTGTTAATGATGAAAATGAACCACCAAGCTGTCTAAATCCTCTCCGCATTGTACAAGGTACCGTTAGTTTAATCACAGAAGTTGGAACCGTCGTTACAAGCCTTGTCTGCTGGGACCACGACAAAGAAGATAAATTTAGAACCATAATATATAATATTACAGGAGATAATGAAGGTATGACATTAGGGACATCGCAGCCAGTGATTTATTCAAGTGATTACAACTAGGTTAAGAAACGAATAATTCATCCGAAATTTTGATGGGTAAAAAAAATTGTGTCAGTGACAGATCAGATAGTGTCAGAAAACACCTATAATTTAATTTAAATTAACTTAACAATTTTTGTGATTTCTATTCACTTCTTGTTTTAACTTGTATTTGAAAAAAACAACTTCCTTGATTATTGGAATCTACAATTTGAAACTGGTATGTCTTCGATTAATTTTAAAAGAAATCGCAGAAATCCCTGCTTTTTTTTCAGAATTCTAAACATTTTAAAGCAAATTTCCTTTTTTTTTGCTTGAGAGGAGGATATCGTCTATAAGATTCAAATTAGCCCTGTCGATATTCATATGCTATTAATACGTCTAAATATCTGCATTTACTATGTAAGCTTAATTTTGTCAAGCTCATCTTTCATAGACAGAGATCCATTCATATACTCTGAGTTCACCATAACACATGTTTCATGCACAAATTAATTTTGTTTGTTTCAGAAATCTTTGCCGTGAATGGGAATGGAGAAATAAAAGTTGCAAAATTAATACCGAGGAAATCGACAAGTTTCCGATTCCAGGTTACTGTAGCTGATCTTATCATGATGGAAACAGGAAACTTCACACAAAGAATAACTTTAGATGTTTCCATAGCAGTCAACAGTATGTATCGTTTACCAGAAACAAATTTCGTGTTAAAGGATATAGTACTGAATTTCATATATACTTGGAAAGAATCATTCATGCACATTTAGTTATATGTTTAAATACAAAAAGTGCCCAAACTTATGACATGAGGTTTGCGACTTCGGCTTTCATTTCTACTTAGAGACATGTTGAGCTGTGAAATAAAAATGGAAGAAAGTCAATACTTTTTTCATTTTATAAATTTTATTATTGGTAATTTGGACACTTTTTCTTTGATCTCACCGAGTTTTATTGACAGTGTCAATTAACTGACTCTGATACTGGAAATTATCAGTCAGTAATGTGAAACATGTTACCGATAAAAATAATAATGTCAGCTTTGAAAGTTTGACATTCATTATCACTAGTATCATAGCTAGTCCTATCAGACATGCTGCGATACTAGTGATAATGTCTGTCTCGACCTTCACAACTGCCAATAATCTGTATTTATTATAGCGATTATTACCATTTTATGCAAAAAAAAAAAGAAAACAAATGATTGTGGCCTCTGTTTCTCGGGCACTAATATGTGTTAGTTATCTAAAGTAAAGCTTCTTAATTTTCACCAGTTTGACTTTGTGATAACCAAATACATCTAAAATATAGCATGTACTCATTTATAAAACCATATATGGTTATCTTTAGTATTTTTTCTTGAAAAAAAAATGAATGTATAAATAAACAAAACAAACTTTTAAATGTTTGTATGGGCCACAGTCCTGCATAGATACATGAAATCACTTGGGAAGGATGTTCATAATTAGTCGAACAATATGCATGTGTGAAGTAAAATATATCTGTGATTTTATCATGGCTTTGTTTATATAACCAATGAAAGATGTCATAGTAATATTGGAAAGTTACAAAATGTAATTACACAGTAGTCTGTGATTTTTCAGTGCAAGCAAATGTCTGAATAACAGAAAAAGTTTTGTAAATGTGGTTTGGTTTATGGTGTTTAACGCCACTTTCAGAAATATTTCAGTTATATCGCATGGCGATCAGTTTTATTGATGGAGGAAACCAGAGAAAACCACCGACCTTCCATAAGTCGCTGACAAACTTTATCACATAATGTTGTATCAACTACACCTCGCTATGATCAGGGTTCGAACTCGTAACTTTAGTGATGATAGGCACTGATTGCACAGATAGTTGTAAAATTAACCACCATACGATCACGGCCACGGCGGCCCCTTTTGTAAATGTGAAAATTGCTTAATTATTATCTATTATAGGGTACAGTCTTAAATCTGAGATTGTTTTTCAGATAATTTTCCGCCAGTCTGTGAGAAGATAGTCAGTAACTTAAAAATAGAAGAAACAAAGATAATAGGAGAATGTATAGAAGAAATCATTTGTAATGATGTTACTCTGGGTAATATCACCATAGTAACTATAACAGGAAGTGGTAGCAGCTACATGGAGGTTAAAAGTCGTGCTTTAAATACTCAAGGTCAATTACCACTGAACTTATGTATCAAACAAAACATCAAGAACCAAATGGGAACTTACCAGGTAATGAGTATTTTAGTTAATATACTAAAATTCATCAGTCTGATTAAAATTAGATACATGATTAAAATTTTGATTTTCTTCTTTGGGATACGATATTCACTTATTTCTAGCAATATAATATCGGTTTATGTCAGAGGTCAAATTTCGAACAACCAATCAGATACTAACCTCCGAAATAGTTAAATATGGCACAGCATTAGTACTTTTAAAAAAATAGAGTACTTCTTAATGCGAATTAAAGTTACCTGACATGATTCAACACAGGATGTTGTTAAAAAATTAGTCAGGTTCACCTGATTTTAAAAAGAAATGAAAAGAAATGAAAAGAAAAAATCCACGATGTTTCATTTTATTATAGATCATGTCCCATTATTTACTTTTGATGAAGGGGCTGTGATCTATGCAATCAGTGCCTATCACCACTAAAGTTGTGAGTTCGAACCCTGCTCGGGCGAGGTGTACTCAATACAACATTATGTGATAAAGTTTGTCAGTGACTTGAGACAGGTCGGTGGCATTTTCCATGTACTCTGGTTTACTCCACCAATAAAACTGACCACCAGGATATAACTGAAATATTGTTGAAATTGGTGTTAAACATCATAAACCAAACCATGTGACTAATTATACTTGATTTGACAATATGATATACAATTTGTCATTGTGTTGCAGCAGATCTGTTTTTGTTCACAGTATTTTAATTGCCTCCATCTATAAATCTGACTGCCACAAGATAGGATTAGGATTAGGATTATGGTGTTTAACACCACTTTCAACAATATGTCAGCTATATCATGGCAGTCAGTTTTATTGGTGGAGGAAATCGGAGTACCCGGAAAAAACCACAGACCTGTTTCAAGTCTTAACATTTAGTATTATTTCCGATTTATAAATCATTCATTAACATTCCATATTTTTCCATATATAGCTGATAGCGACAGTGACCAATGGGCTAGGTACTGCTACTGTAACGTGGAATTTGGAGATTATTGACGTTAACGAGCCACCATATTTCCTGAATACACCATACACCAAGGCTGTGGTTGAATACCAGTCAATCAGTAGTAGCATTTTACAAATAGAATGGGCTGATCCTGATACCCAATTAGATTACAGAACTGTACAAATAACTTCTAAAGGTATTGTGACACATCACAAAGGGGAAGGGAAGGATGATGGGGTGGGGGAGGGTAGAGGTTTGGTTGATCATATTAAAGTCACAAAAAAATTTAGTTTTTATCACAAATCACAGAAAATAATCTGTTGACAGTCATGGTAAGTTATTGTCATTATTTACAAATCCAGGGGCAATAGGTTGTGATTTATAAAGTTTTCAAAGAAAACGAAAATAGAAGTCCTGGTTCACTTTAAAAACAACTGTTTCGTTTTTAATAAGCCTGCTTCTCTGACAATTTGAGTATGTTGCCAAATTGGACCATGCATAATATGGTAAACGTATGTTTATTTATGGGGGAAATATATTATGTGAATAAAATACAATAATAATATGGACTAGCAAAAAGTAAATGACTCACTGGTAACCTTGTTGGATTCTTTCTTGAAATCTGAGGTAGAAACTAAAATTTAAATACATGTACTCAGTGCACATCTGCTAATCTTTGTTCCAAATTTCCGCTTGTCTACGCCATGCTGATAATTATTATCATAAAGTGTTGATTGAATTGATGTCATGAAATGTTAGAAATTTATTTGAAGGATTTGTTTTTTGTTGTTTTTTTCAATGCTAATATTTTACCATACTCCTAATTTGAAAATAAGTTTGTGCTAAATAAACTTATTTGGTTTTGATGAAATACTGAAATTACTGAAATACATACAGGGGGCAGATTGGGAACCCATGAACCCCTTTAAACCTGCCACATTTTTGTGCTGATTCCAAGCCAGGACTTGGATTCTAATTTCATATGTCCAGGTCTTTTTTTTATTGTTAAATGGTTTAATGTGAGAGATGGTTGTTCATTTCGTTGATATTGGTAGAATTGTTGCCCATCACTGTTTAAAATTTCTGTTCATATTTTTTTTTGACAGTAAAGAGACCAGCTGATGCAGCAGAGAATATAAATTTTTATCCCAATACAAACACATACTACATTGTAAAGACACAGAATGCTACACTACAGAATTTATATTGGTTTGAAGTTACGGTAATTATATTTCTTTTCTGAAGATAATATAACTTTTTTCCCATTGTAATTAATTATCTGTTAAAGTTAGTTTTGTAATTACCTATTGAAGGTAGTTTTGTAATTACCTATTGAAGGTAGTTTTGTAATTACCTATTGAAGGTAGTTTTGTAATTACCTATTGAAGGTAGTTTTGTAATTACCTATTGAAGGTAGTTTTGTAATTACCTATTGAAGGTAGTTTTGTAATTACCTATTGAAGTTAAGGGCCATTGTGATCTTGATCATATGGTAGTTGGATTTCTAACTACCAATGCAATCAGTGCCTATCACCACTAATATTGTGAGAACAAATACCGCCCAGGCGAGGTGTGCTCGATACAGCATTTTGTCATCAAGTTTGTCAGTGACTTACAACAGATCGGTGGTTTTCTCTGGGTACTCCGGTTTCATCAACCAATAAAACTGACTGCCATGTTATAGCTTAAATATTGATGACAGTTGCGTTAAACACCACAACCCCCCCTAATTGAAGGTAGTTTTGTAATTACTGATAGAAGGTAGTTTTGTAATTACTGATAGAAGGTAGTTTTGTAATTACTGATAGAAGGTAGTAATTAAAGACATGTTCATAGTGCAGTACTTTGTCAAAAAAATGTGAGAAAGTTAAATTAAAAAGTAATTCATGGAAGCCATTATTTGTTGGAAGTTTTAACATGGGTTGACAGGATATAAAGTATTTGACTAATATCCTGCCAACCCATGTTAAAGCTCTCAACAAATTATGGTTTCCATGAATATTTCTTAATGTTATCACTGCATTGTTCATATAACTAATAAAGACATCATGTTAGAATTGTGATTTTACTCCTAGTAGACATACATGTATAAAGGTGGAGGCCATGCTTACTTGTGTTAAGAAAGGGATTTTTTAACATACAAATAAAAAAACATTTTTAATAAAACAAGTTTTAACACTGTTAAGTTGTAGTGTGGAGTATGAATACAGTTGTCCTCCTCTTGTAAGGACACTCTTACCAAAGGCCACTCCCCTTATCGTGCCATATTTCACATGCAGTGGTATAGTAAGTTAACACTAAATTAATTATCCCCTTCAAGTGATGACCCCACTCTTATAAGACCACTTTTTCATTGCAGAAGGGATGTCCATATAAGAAGGAGACTACTGTATATCTAGTCATTCTTTAAATGATATACCTCACATTAACTCCTGTTGATCAGACTATTATTATGGTCATAAACTTTAAACATTTTCTATTAAAGGGTTCGACTCTCGCTCAGTGCGAGGTGTACAGCATTATGTGATAAAATTTGTTAGTGACTTGCGGGCAGGTTGGTGATTTTCTTCGAGTCCTCCGGTTCCTCCACCAATAAATCTGACCGCCACGATATAAATAAAATATTGTTGAAAATGGCATTAAACACCATAGAACCAAACCAAACTATTAAGATATCATCCTCTTAAATCTCTTGAAATAAAATAAATAAAACTGAAAAATGTTTATTCTGTGAAAGGAAGATGAAGAACAGCAATATCATTACCATTCCTTTACTATAGAGATCTGATACTGGTGATAATGTATGCTGAGACCTTCAAGATTGTTTATGTCACTATAGAGCTCTGTTACTGGTGATAATGTATGCTGAGACCTTCAAGACTGTTTATGTCACTATAGAGATCTGATACTGGTGATAATGTATGCTGAGACCTTCAAGATTGTTTATGTCACTATAGAGCTCTGATACTGGTGATGATGTATGCTGAGACCTTCAAGATTGTCTATGTTACTATAGAGATCTGATACTGGTGATAATGTATGCTGAGACCTTCAAGATTGTTTATGTCACTATAGAGCTCTGATACTGGTGATAATGTATGCTGAGACCTTCAAGATTGTTTATGTCACTATAGAGCTCTGATACTGGTGATAATGTATGCTGAGACCTTCAAGACTGTTTATGTCACTATAGAGCTCTGATACTGGTGATAATGTATGCTGAGACCTTCAAGATTGTTTATGTTACTATAGAGCTCTGATACTGGTGATAATGTATGCCGAGACCTTCAAGACTGTTTATGTCACTATAGAGCTCTGATACCGGTGATAATGTATGCTGAGACCTTCAAGACTGTTTATGTTACTATAGAGCTCTGATACTGGTGATAATGTATGCTGAGACCTTCAAGACTGTTTATGTTACTACAGAGCTCTGATACTGGTGATAATGTATGCCGAGACCTTCAAGACTGTTTATGTTACTATAGAGATCTGATACTGGTGATAATGTATGCTGAGACCTTCAAGACTGTTTATGTCACTATAGAGATCTGATACTGGTGATGATGTATGCTGAGACCTTCAAGATTGTTTATGTCACTATAGAGATCTGATACTGGTGATGATGTATGCTGAGACCTTCAAGATTGTCTATGTCACTATAGAGCTCTGATACTGGTGATGATGTATGCTGAGACCTTCAAGATTGTTTATGTCACTATAGAGCTCTGATACTGGTGATGATGTATGCTGAGACCTTCAAGATTGTTTATGTCACTATAGAGCTCTGATACTGGTGATAATGTATGCTGAGACCTTCAAGATTGTTTATGTTACTATAGAGTTCTGATACTGGTGATAATGTATGCCGAGACCTTCAAGACTGTTTATGTTACTATAGAGATCTGATACTGGTGATAATGTATGCTGACACCTTCAAGATTGTCTATGTTACTATAGAGTTCTGATACTGGTGATAATGTATGCCGAGACCTTCAAGACTGTTTATGTTACTATAGAGATCTGATACTGGTGATAATGTATGCTGAGACCTTCAAGACTGTTTATGTCACTATAGAGCTCTGATACTGGTGATAATGTATGCTGAGACCTTCAAGACTGTTTATGTCACTATAGAGCTCTGATACTGGTGATAATGTATGCTGAGACCTTCAAGATTGTTTATGTTACTATAGAGTTCTGATACTGGTGATAATGTATGCCGAGACCTTCAAGACTGTTTATGTTACTATAGAGATCTGATACTGGTGATAATGTATGCTGAGACCTTCAAGATTGTCTATGTTACTATAGAGTTCTGATACTGGTGATAATGTATGCAGAGACCTTCAAGACTGTTTATGTTACTATAGAGATCTGATACTGGTGATAATGTATGCTGAGACCTTCAAGACTGTTTATGTCACTATAGAGCTCTGATACTGGTGATGATGTATGCTGAGACCTTCAAGACTGTTTATGTCACTATAGAGCTCTGATACTGGTGATAATGTATGCTGAGACCTTCAAGACTGTTTATGTCACTATAGAGCTCTGATACTGGTGATAATGTATGCTGAGACCTTCAAGACTGTTTATGTTACTATAGAGCTCTGATACTGGTGATAATGTATGCTGAGACCTTCAAGACTGTTTATGTCACTATAGAGCTCTGATACTGGTGATAATGTATGCTGAGACCTTCAAGACTGTTTATGTCACTATAGAGCTCTGATACTGGTGATAATGTATGCTGAGACCTTCAAGACTGTTTATGTCACTATAGAGCTCTGATACTGGTGATAATGTATGCTGAGACCTTCAAGACTGTTTATGTTATTATAGAGATCTGATACTGGTGATAATGTATGCTGAGACCTTCAAGACTGTTTATGTCACTATAGAGATCTGATACTGGTGATGGTGTATGCTGAGACCTTCAAGATTGTTTATGTCACTATAGAGCTCTGATACTGGTGATGATGTATGCTGAGACCTTCAAGATTGTTTGTCACTATAGAGCTCTGATACTGGTGATAATGTATGCTGAGACCTTCAAGATTGTTTATGTTACTATAGAGTTCTGATACTGGTGATAATGTATGCCGAGACCTTCAAGACTGTTTATGTTACTATAGAGATCTGATACTGGTGATAATGTATGCTGAGACCTTCAAGACTGTTTATGTCACTATAGAGCTCTGATACTGGTGATAATGTATGCTGAGACCTTCAAGATTGTTTATGTTACTATAGAGTTCTGATACTGGTGATAATGTATGCCGAGACCTTCAAGATTGTTTATGTCACTATAGAGATCTGATACTGGTGATGATGTATGCTGAGACCTTCAAGACTGTTTATGTTACTATAGAGCCCTGATACTGGTGATAATGTATGCTGAGACCTTCAAGACTGTTTATGTCACTATAGAGCTCTGATACTGGTGATAATGTATGCTGAGACCTTCAAGACTGTTTATGTCACTATAGAGCTCTGATACTGGTGATAATGTATGCTGAGACCTTCAAGACTGTTTATGTCACTATAGAGCTCTGATACTGGTGATAATGTATGCTGAGACCTTCAAGACTGTTTATGTTTTTATAGAGATCTGATACTGGTGATAATGTATGCTGAGACCTTCAAGACTGTTTATGTTACTATAGAGCTCTGATACTGGTGATAATGTATGCTGAGACCTTCAAGACTGTTTATGTTACTATAGAGCTCTGATACTGGTGATAATGTATGCTGAGACCTTCAAGACTGTTTATGTTACTATAGAGCTCTGATACTGGTGATAATGTATGCCAAGACCTTCAAGATTGTTTATGTCACTATAGAGCTCTGATACTGGTGATGATGTATGCTGAGACCTTCAAGACTGTTTATGTTACTATAGAGCTCTGATACTGGTGATAATGTATGCCGAGACCTTCAAGACTGTTTATGTTACTATAGAGATCTGATACTGGTGATAATGTATGCTGAGACCTTCAAGACTGTTTATGTCACTATAGAGCTCTGATACTGGTGATAATGTATGCTGAGACCTTCAAGACTGTTTATGTCACTATAGAGCTCTGATACTGGTGATAATGTATGCTGAGACCTTCAAGACTGTTTATGTTACTATAGAGATCTGATACTGGTGATAATGTATGCTGAGACCTTCAAGACTGTTTATGTTACTATAGAGATCTGATACTGGTGATAATGTATGCCGAGACCTTCAAGACTGTTTATGTTACTATAGAGATCTGATACTGGTGATAATGTATGCTGAGACCTTCAAGACTGTTTATGTCACTATAGAGCTCTGATACTGGTGATAATGTATGCTGAGACCTTCAAGACTGTTTATGTCACTATAGAGCTCTGATACTGGTGATAATGTATGCTGAGACCTTCAAGACTGTTTATGTTACTATAGAGATCTGATACTGGTGATAATGTATGCCGAGACCTTCAAGACTGTTTATGTTACTATAGAGATCTGATACTGGTGATAATGTATGCTGAGACCTTCAAGACTGTTTATGTTACTATAGAGCTCTGATACTGGTGATAATGTATGCTGAGACCTTCAAGACTGTTTATGTTACTATAGAGATCTGATACTGGTGATAATGTATGCTGAGACCTTCAAGACTGTTTATGTCGGAAAAATCATAATGTGTTTGATGTTACACTGACTGATGATTTTCAGTTTCACAGTTGGTCCGTTGATACTGAAAATATCTCATGTTGAGATCAGAGGAACAATTTTAAAATTACTGATAGGTACAAATTTGATGAAAGTAAAGTAATTGTTCATATATACCAGAAATATCATGTACTCTTAAAATTTAGACCAAAAAAAAACAAAAAAACAAAAAACAGGAAAAAAATACAAGCAATATTACAGAAATATTATTTATTTTTATTTTCAGGCAACTGATGATGGTGGGCTATCTGCAGTAACAAATGTAACAATAGTGATTACAGATTTGAATGAAAGTCCTATTTGTCCGACAAATAATGTTGCAGAAACCATTGGTTTGCTGGCACCAGTAGGGGAGATAATCTATGAACTAAACTGTTACGATACAGATAGAGATGAAAACAACAAAAATATAAGTTACACCATTTCAACAGCTTCAGGTAAGTGTTATCACTTAAAATTGTTAGAATTGAACAGATTCATTTGACTTTTGTCAACTCTCTGTCCGCAGATTTTCGGCAATTACTTTCTTGTCCATATTTTAACTCTCAGTCTAGTTTCTTTCTATATTAAAATCAGGGGCCGTCATTGTCGTGATCGTATGGTAGTTGGAATCAACAACTACCTGTGTAATCAGTACCTATCACCACTAAATTTGTGAGTTTGAACCCTGTTCATGGTGAGATGTACTCAATACAACATTATGTGGTAAAATTTGTCAGTGATTTACGGCAGGTCGGTGGTTTTCTGCAGGTACTCCGGTTTACTAAAACTGACTACGATATAACTGAAATATTGTTGGAAGTGACGTTAAGCACCATAAGTCTAACCCTAACCATTGTATATTAAAATCAGAAGGCTGTTCCCATAATATACACTATAGGGAGGGGGGATAACTCTGTTCTCAATCCTTATTTTCATTAGATATAATTATTTCTAGAAATAAAGGTCAGACTACTCTAACATACATGTAACAACAACATTTTAATAATGTAGATAGCTAATTTAGTGTGCACGACACGTTTCTGGAATACACTTCATCAGATGATGCTCATAGTTAAATAGTTGAAAAACTAAATAATTTGAAATTCTAGCAAGTATACCAAAGGGCCTACTCAGAATAGTCAAAATTGGCTATGATCACCTGTGCACCAGCATATAACAAATATAGGTAATGCTTTCCCACACAGTTACTGAAGGAAAAAAACATGAGAAACTAAACATTTCTTTTATATGGCCTTATTAATATTATGATTAATCGTATATATATTTGATGTTTCAGATCATTTTGGAGTTTCATCAGCTGGAGATATCACTTTAATTTCACCATTAGTCAGATACAAGAATAGTTACACATTTAATGTTGTTGTGTCTGATGCTGGCACTGCACCACTATCTACAACTGTCAGCGTTGTTGTGAATGTTAATAGTAAGTTATCTCCCTTGTAGCTTATCTCCCTCCTCCTCCTCCAGAATAGTTACACATTTAATGTTGTTGTGTCTGATGCTGGCACTGCACCACTATCTACAACTGTCAGCGTTGTTGTGAATGTTAATAGTAAGTTATCTCCCTTGTAGCTCATCTCCCTCCTCCCCCTCCAGAATAGTTACACATTTAATGTTGTTGTGTCTGATGCTGGCGTTGCACCACTATCTACAACTGTCAGCGTTGTTGTGAATGTTAATAGTAAGTTATCTCCCTTGTAGCTCATCTCCCTCCTCCCCCTCCAGAATAGTTACACATTTAATGTTGTTGTGTCTGATGCTGGCGTTGTACCACTATCTACAACTGTCAGCGTTGTTGTGAATGTTAATAGTAAGTTATCTCCCT
Source organism: Bathymodiolus septemdierum (assembly GCA_963383655.1). Taxonomy (NCBI): domain Eukaryota; kingdom Metazoa; phylum Mollusca; class Bivalvia; order Mytilida; family Modiolidae; genus Bathymodiolus; species Bathymodiolus septemdierum. The sequence continues at coordinate 131,564,075 of OY726517.1, forward strand.
TGTAGCTCATCTCCCTCCTCCCCCTCCAGAATAGTTACACATTTAATGTTGTTGTGTCTGATGCTGGGACTGTACCACTATCTACAACTGTCAACGTTGTTGTGAATGTTAATAGTAAGTTATCTCCCTTGTAGCTCATCTCCCTCCTCCCCCTCCAGAATAGTTACACATTTAATGTTGTTGTGTCTGATGCTGGCATTGTACCATTATCTAGAACTGTCAACGTTGTTGTGAATGTTAATAGTAAGTTGTCTCCCTTGTAACATTATTACATTTGTGTGTATTTTGTTGTAAATAAGTTTAGTAAAGAATAATTAATTTGATTTGATTTGATTTTTATTTTATTATCATATATAAATTAAATCTCCTCTAAATGTCGTCTGCTACGCAATAGATGCATCAAATGAGTAATTATCAGCTTTGAAGTCATTCAGTGGTTTCACCTGTATACATTTTGTCAGTAATTGAGGTTATTGATTTATCACTGGGTTAATACATCCTAGTGTTTCTAACAGGGTTAGGGTTGGAGTTTTTAACATAACTTTTAACAATATTACAGTTATATCGTGGCGGTAAGTTTTAATGGTGGAGGAAACCTGAATACTCTGAGAAAACCTGCCGCAAGTCACTGACAATCTTTATCATATAATGTTGTATCGGGTACACATCGCCTGAGTGTGTATCTCTAATAAGGTCACGACTAGTTGATGAAAATTTGCAATTGTATTTGTGTGTACTCATTTTCAGAATAACTTACCTGCCGTGAAATTTGTGACGTATCACCAAGTAAAACTGCACAAATTATTACGACAGACAAATCTCCAATTGACCCTGGGAACTCATAAAATAGAATACAGTTATTCTTAATTATAATAACTGCCACGATATAGCTGAAATATTGTTGAAAGTGGCATTACACACCATAAAGCTCCTTAATTATAATCATTTATTATTTTACAGCTGCTATCAGTGCTGAATGTTCACCTTCAGTTGAATATCCTTCTATATGGGTAAAAGATTCCTGTGTCAAAATAAATATGAGTTGTACAGACCCGACCCTGGATGACACGACCCACCTTCAGTATGTGCCATCTGGTAGTTACTCTACAGCCTTTACTCTCAATACTGAATCACAAGGATTATTCCGGTTATGTTATAACTTGTTGACAGACAGCACATCAAGGGTAGGTATAAATAAATACTTTTTTTCTTTTTTAGCTCACCTGGCCAAAAATCTTCTCTGAAACTAGGAGGCACAATGAATTGTTACTTTGTAGGAATGATGTATTGGAGATCCTGTACAAAATTTCCATATTTCATGCTGATTATATGACTAATATGGCCGCCATAGGCAGTTCTTGTTTGTGATCGGCCAATTAAGAAAAATCTTTTCTAAAACTGTTTTGCCAAATCAATTGAAATTTGGTAGGAAGCACATATGGTAGGTTCTGTATAAAGTTTCCTCAAAACAAAATGACAGGTGAGCGACACAGGCTCAGCCCACTGAGCCTCTAGTTTGAATATTGCATGCATGTGTTGCATCTCATTTGTAAGACAAAGTAAAAGATTGTTACACAGGTTATATATATCCCTGGATTCCACCATTGCTTTCTGGCTTCTTATATCCTTCTCGCATATCAACTCTGTCATTGTGTGACCTTTTCATAATTTACCTTTGATGAGATGCTGATGAAGCTTGCTTTTTAATAGAAAACACATTAGGTCTGATTTTTATTGTTTATTGAAACAATGGTACAGTATTCCCCCTCTTATAAGGCAGACCACTCTCCTATCAGGTCAGATTTTAGATGAACTAAAATAATGTTAAGCTGTCCACCTCAAAAGAGACCACTCCTATTTTAAGGCCCCTTTTTTTAATTGCAGAATGTATACAGCTAGACAAAAATCTCCACTCAGACACATTATCCTGACTGAACCAACGGGTCCTTGCTATTTCTTCTAAATGAATTGCATGCTTTGTGGAGAAGTAATAAATAGACTTTTGTAATCTTTGGTTGGCTCTCATGGTAATTACGGAAACCAATACACCACAGAATAAGTGTTTCTCTAATTCTTGTTCAATTTTCACACTTCTCAAACCGTGTGAGAAGAAATCGATAATCAACGTATGGATCACTTTGTTCTCAGTCGCTGATTGGTCAATTACGCAATTATGTCTCAACCCGTAGGTGAGATAAGACTGATTTCACGCTACTTTTCCCATAAAAATGTTACGTTTCGCAAAATGTCATTGTATCAATAAAATCGTTTAATTAACCGTAACTAACTGTAACGTCATCAAGAACCCCTCATCTGGAATCTTGTCCCTTCTCCATCATTGCTTCAAAAACATTCCTTAACGGGTGTGACGTCAATTGAAGTATACGTCAGTGACGTCATTGGACGTCGATTTGAGAAAGTGAAAAACGGCCATATATTTTGTTAAATTAGTGAGAAAAAGAATCAAACAAATTTTTAGTGGTTCATTAGAGAAACAATCTTTAACATTGTTTCCCGTTTATTACAATAATTTCTCAAATCTCGATAGTTAAATTTTCACATTTTAACTATCTTGATTTGAGAAATTATCGTAATAAACGGGAAACAATGTTAGAGACCGCATGTATAAAACAAGGACAGTTGAAACTTGTTATCTCAAATTGTAACCTTGAATAACATGAAGCAAAAATTTTAGGCCTCATCCACTTCGACACAACATAGGTAGTTATATTAAAAAAAATTCTGCAGGAAAGAAAAAAACAAATGTGCTGTTGACGTAAATGGAAATAAAACAAAATCTTACTCTACATTTACTTAATAATGTAGTACTTTATCAACAAGAAATTGTTTTTAATAATTTTTTTTCTCTTTTCAGTTGACGATTACTGTATCTAACGGTCTCCTTGACTACAAATATGATTTAGACCTGGAAGTTAAATATTCTGCTTCAACGCCACAATTCGACGTTTCTAAATACACGAAAAGTATCAATGAAAATGTTACCATCGGTACTTCTGTTTTAGAAGTCAGAGCAACAGCAACAGGCGGAGGAAGCATTGTATATTCTATAGAACGTATGTGATAATTTAATTAATCTTAAACACAATGAAGGGGCCATTGTAGTCGTGATCATATGGTAGTTGGATTTACAACTATCTGTACAATCAGTACCTATCACTACTCAGGTTGTGAGTTTGAATCCCACTCATGGCGAGATGTACTCGATACAACATTATGTGATAAATTTTGTCAGTGATTTGTGACAAGTCAGTGGTTTTCTCTGGGTACTCTAGTTTCCTCCACCAATAAAACTGACCGCTACGATATAACTGAAATATTGTTGAAACTGGCATTAAACACTAAAACCCCCATAACCCTGAACACAATGATATAATAAAAATGTTGTTTTTATTTGGTCACCTACTATATAGTATTAAAACAATTGACTATAAAACATACAAATTTACCATGAAGAATGTAAATTGTCACTAAATAAGAACAAAATCCAAAATTGTGAAACAGCTCTTCGGCTGCTATTATTCATTTCACAGGTATATTATGAATGTAATGCTTCTATACCCACCTTAAGTGTTCAGGTTTAAAGACACCTCCCAAAGATGGGGGTTTATTGAACAATTATTTTTACAGAAAAGTTTAAAGATCCAAAGGGTTAATCAGAAGCTGCAAAATGAGGAGGAGTACAGACAATACAATGGTCAAATGAAAAAGAACAAAAAGACCAACATTGAGCTACAAAATATAGTTCACAGAAAACTAAAGCTTGAGCAACACAAACCCCACAAAAATTGGGGGTGAATTCAGGTGTTCTGGAACAGTACCCTCATAATATACATGTAACTGAAATATTGTTTAAAGTGTTATCATGCATTCATTACACTAATCCCTTTGAAATATATATTTTTATAAAAATAGCAAATGTTAACTAATGCTTTAATGTTTATGTATGGAAATCCTATTAGTGGTATTTATTTCATTTTAGATTACTTACTTTGTATTTATGGTGATGTATTTCAGGTGCAACACAAGACAATGTTGTAAAAATAAATTCAACCACTGGACTGATTGCGATTATGTCGTCACTTAGACCTTATGCTCATCAAACTATTACTCTTCAAGTACAGGTTAGTGCTACAATTTAGTTTGTACTTCTGATGATATTATATCACTAAATTAATTTAAAGTCAATGTTTAGAAAATATGAATGTTAAGGCATTGATGATCTGCAATCCTAATGTCGACAACCAATATTATGTAGTTGTCTGAACCGTCAAGGCGTGATCAAATTTTTTTTTCTGGGTGAAATGTTAAAATAAACAAGTCGAGCGTCATTATTGAATTATGCTGCCATAATTATTTTCGTGACTTATTTAACATTATGCATTTGCTGCACTTGATCACTCACCACCAAACTTCATGTTCTGCTTCAATGGCTGATAAGTATATGTTATCTGGATGTGAATTGATTGATACCGAAAATATCAGCCTGCCAAGCCAGAATATGAAGTTTGTTGGCGAGTAAGCGAAGCGAACGAGTCACAAACTTCATATTCTGTCGAACAGGCTGATATTTTTCAGTATCAATCATATTCACATTCATATGACATATTTATCATCCTTAAATCAACCATAAACACGGATACATCTATATTTGTATTTTCGCGGGAAAAAATACATGGTTCAAAATATTCAAAATACGCTTCCCTAAAACCGTAGTTCATAAGTAGTTTGCAAATATACCATTCATTTTTACAGATTTATATAAATGTTAAGATTGTTGCATTTTTCCTTTAATTGTGATATTCATTGTTTTTTTTTTATTACAAACATCAAAGTCACCCGTTTTCATTAAAGGTTTTGTTTACCAATGCCGTTCCGGTTTAGAAAACATGAACTTCACAACCTGCCTTATGACGTAAAAAATTATGACGTCTCAGCAGAGGTTATCAAGAATTGTGTAAAGTACTTTTTTGTAGGAGGATGTTTGTTGATATTTCTAACACGACAGTTCCTAATTTGATATATGTTTAAAAAAAATAATGTTAACTAGCTAATGGTGTCGATGATTTTTTTTGTTTTTTTGCCATCCTCACAGGAATTATCGTTTAAATGTTAGGAGAATTTGGTGATAATTCCTGCTGACTGTTAATAAGTCCTGCTCAGCTCACGCGAACTTTGATACAAGTTTTGCTTATGGAGCCAGCAGGTAGATATAGACGGAGGGAAAGATGATAATTTACTACATCAGTCTACACATATCTAGATAACGTATTCTGCTTCAATGGCTGATAATTTACTACATCAGTCTATCCATATCCAGATAGCATATTCTGCTTCAATGGCTGATATTTTACTACATCAGTCTACACATATCCAGATAACATGTTCTGTTTCAATGGCTGATATTTTACTACATCAGTCTACACATATCCAGATAACATATTCTGCTTCAATGGCTGATATTTTACTACATCAGTCTACACATATCCAGATAACATGTTCTGCTTCAATGGCTGATATTTTACTACACCAGTCTACACATATCCAGATAACATGTTCTGCTTCAATGGCTGATATTTTACTACATCAGTCTACACATATCCAGATAACATATTCTGCTTCAATGGCTGATATTTTACTACATCAGTCTACACATATCCAGATAACATGCTCTGCTTCATTGGCTGTTATTTTACTACATCAGTCTACCCATATCCAGATAACATGTTCTGCTTTGCGACTTAAAAGAAAGTTAGTGAGTGAGTGATTGTTAAGAAGAGTTTGAAGATACCAAAGGGGTAATCAGAATCCGTAAATCTAAGGACAGACAATACAATGGCCAAAAGGACAAACAATGAATTACAAAGCATACACATAAAACTAACGATTGAGTAACATGAAGCTTAGTTGGATTGTTTAGTCTTAGTGCTAGTTCACTGAACAACACTCCTGAATGTTACGCTCTGAGCAGTGAAGCAACAAATAGCAATATTTAAGTCTTTGGTATAACCCGACCGGGACTCACACACAATATACCCCACTCGAGTAGTGGACGCTAACTATTACACCACTGATGCTGTTAAAATCGACTTTGACATGTTGTTAGACTGAATATATTTAAAGTTTGTCAGTGACTTGCGACAGGTCGATGGATTTTTCTGGGTACTCCGGTTTTCTCCAACGATAAAATTGAACGCCACGATATAACTGAAATATTGTTGAAAGTGGCATTAAACACCACAACCCTAACCCTGAATATATTTATAGACTGAATATATGCAAAATTATTTTGTAGGCATTGAATTTACTGTCACAACTCAAGTCATCAGTTGACGTAGATATAACAATAATTGATGTTAATGAAGCACCTGTTTGTACTCTTGGCTTACCTGTTATACCTACTGTCAAAGTGGACTCACCTGTTGACACTGTCATTCAAAATGTTACATGTAATGATCCTGATGTCAAATCAGAAAACAAAGATTTAGTCTATTCTATAATGGGGTCACAAGGTATATATATATATTTTTTTTTGCTTAAACCTGTTTGCCACAGCTTCGAAATAAAGGACCCTCATAGTCGTGATTGTGTGTTAGTTGGATTTACAACTACCTTTGCAATCAGTGCCTATCACCACTAACATTGTGAGTTCGAACCCCACTCAGTTGGGGTGTACTTGATACAATATTATGAGATAAACTTCGTCAGTGACCTATGGCAGGTCAGTGGTTTTCTCCAGGTGCTCTGGTTTCCTCCACCAATGAAAATGATCAGCACAATATAACTGAAATATTGTTGAAAGTGGCTTTAAACACCATAAACCTCGAAATAAAAAAAGTATCGGTTGCTAATTCTCGTTTAAATGGTAGATTCATAGACAGATAATTCATACTTAATTTGATTTTATCCTTTATTTATTTAACGAGGATTGCCGACAACCTATGGCTACGAGCGGTTTTCCTCATGCTTAGTCTGCATGTAGTTGAGTGATGCAGTGTTCTTTTGAAAAACTGCATTAAAATTTATTTGTTTTTATTTAAAGGTTGATAAATAATGCACAGTCAAACCAGAAATAAATGGCAATCAAAGGAACATAATAATGTGCCCTTTATGGGCAGTTGCCCCTTTATATATGTTAAAATTATATTCACTATTCATTAATGGTCAAAATGAGGCTTCCCTTTATAGACATGATTTCTTATATGACAATATAACAAATGATAAATTACAAGTTATAAATGACAAATTGTCAAAACATGCAAATATCTTTTGACTGTACTCTGTTTTAATTTGAAGCATATTTAAAATGAAAACGAAAATAAAAACCATATTGTCAGAACAGGTCCAAAATCTAATTGAAAAATGGTAGAAACAGAGGCAGAAATGGAAACTCCACACATATTAAGAATGACTATTTTGTTGTTTTTTCAGGTGCTGCTAATGTTTTTAAAGTAATGGATATTACAAATGGGGTTTCTGTAGCAACAAGCAAACTCCTTCCTGTTACTATAAATAAGTATGATGTAAGCATTGTTGTACTAAATAACGGACAACCTGTCAAAGAAGTGACTCTTCCATTTGTTGTCAATATCAATCGTAAGTTGCTTCAGATATTAAGTCACAAAATATGCATGGCTTTTCCACAAAAATTGGCATGTAAGCACTCTTATATATTTTTTATTCTATATTTGTGGGAAAGCTAATTTTGAATGCAATATTGGAGTCCCCAATCAGCAACAACTGCATATTACATTTTCTGGCTTAAAACTTTAAAAAAAAAAAAAAAAAAAAAATATCACAAAATTTAATTTTATTCATAAATTGTATGAATTTTTATTGTTTTTCTTGAATGTCAATTTCTCTTTAAGAATTAAAATCTTTTTTGAGGTGCGTATGGAGTATAACATGACTGAGAAGTAAGCTTTATCGGTTTCCAAAAAGACTTGTGCAGTTTAACTGAAACCTGCCAAAAAAAGATGTAATGAGAATAGTGTGTATTTGTCTGTAATGTTTGTAATATTCAAATCAAAGTACAAAAAGTGAACATATTCAACATATTGTGTTATCTAACATAAATACTAAGAAATGGCGAAAATCATACCTGTGGAAGAAGATAATTAATGTGGCATTCTCTCCACCTGGAATCAGCTCCGCAATGTGTTAATTTCCTCGTACTCTACCCATGGATGTTGGACAGTGCAGGGATTGTAAAAAAATATTAAAATTTGAAATGATTTTATTCATAGATTTGTTGTTTTTTTGTTTTTTTTTTAAATGGCAACTTTTTTTCAGGTAGGTTGTGTTGGAGCAAGCTAATTATTTATTGTAATTGTATTTTTCAGTGACACCACCAGCACCATCTTTAGAAGCACACCCAGTCAATATGACTACAGTCAGGGTCAAATGGTCGTACAGGCGTGTGGATTTCTACTCAGTTACCAATGAATTTATCTTAAAACTTAATAACGTAGTGTTGAATTTACCTGTTAGTAAAGACGAATCTGATAGCTACGTGGTCGATCTTAACCCAGATACTACTTATGATGTTACACTGACGGCAAAGACGGATTATGGAGATGTAGTTACCCCCGTGGTTGTGGTGAAGACACCAGGTGAGTTGTAATAAATCTTATCACAGTAATTACAGTCAAACCTGTATTAAGAGGTCACCATTGGGAGAAAGTAAAAGTGTCCTCACAAGACAGGTGACCTCTTAAAAGAGGGTCAATACATATGAAATTTTCTATGACAGTGCAAGAAAAATGTGACCTTTTAAGACCACAAGGTCATATTCTTAAAAGAGGGTCAATACATGTAAAATTTTCGATGACAGGACAAGAAAAAGGTGACTTTTAATACAGGTGACGGCATGGGCAGGTTTGACTGTACCCCAATAGTTACCCAGTAGTCATAGTGATAATTTTTATGAGTTGTTACCACAGAAATAACTTCACTTTCGACAATATTTCAGTTTTATTGGTAAAGAAAACCAAAGTACTCTGAGAAAGCATAAAGTTGCATCGAGTACACCTCACTTCGGTTGGGGATCGAACTCACAACTCGAGCTGTGAAAGCAACTTACATTGCAATGGTAGATGTAAATTCAATAACCATGTGATCGTGGCAACAACAGAATATTGTATATTTAGCAATTAATATTATGTTGTATGTGCCAATTTGTAATTACAATTTGCTGACATTTTATATGCCTTTGCACAATGACATCTTTGAATCATTTTTTCAGCTGTTCCTGTGTTGTCAAGATTTGTAGCTTCAATAAAGAGTACAGATGAAACCTTTGACTCAAAACTTTTAGATCCACAGTCTTACAGATATGTTACTTTGACTGAGAAAGTCTTATCAAATGTGAGTGTATATAAACATTAGAAAATAATGAAGGGGAAATCAATAATGGACATTCCAGAGAAACTGCAACATAGGGTACACAAAGAAAAACAAAACAAGAACAAAACACAATATATAGGTTTTAGCACAGTTTGAATTTTTTGTGTGGATAGTTTTCAAAATGAAATGTTTTCAGAATATAGGAATTATTTTCTTAATTTTTCAAGCGTTAATAATTTTCAGAATGCATGATTAACTTTTTGCACATTTGTAAAATTTCTCCTTATGGTCGCTTCATTAATACCTTGATACATACACAGCAAAAATGTGTCAACTGGAAAATAACAATGCAATGCTTCATGATATTTTTCCATTGATTAGGCACGAAAAGTAGGCAGAACTAGTTCTATTTTTAAACATTGAGAATTTACTTGTTTTCATTGTAAACACACACATGTTTGATATTTAAATAACAACATGAGAAAAGAATATAATAAGGATGTCCAGAAATTTAAGGTGATATTGACGGAGTTAAATTGTAGACCATATCATCGCATGGTGCACAATCAGTAATGTTTGGTTACTGATTGGTTGTCTGATGCAGACAGCGAGTGATACAAATTTATTGAATGGAGAGTTTAAGTTCTTTTGAGACGTTTTGTCAATAGAGGGGGCAGTAATCATTCGAGTTACTTGACATTTAGTATATATTGTTTACCTTTAAATGATGTCATCATTTCAATTTATTAGGCAATGGAAATTAAAATTCATTCAGTTAAAAAAATACCAGGTTGCTTGATTGATTGATTGGCCAACTTCAGCTATATCGTGGGGTTAATATACCAGGTAGATTTACTTTAGATTTAATCAATTACATTATTTAGGGACTGTAAATTTCAAAAATCAACTTGTAAGATTGAGAAATATATGTACAAAGAAACAATATAAGCCATTTGTATTATCTTATGTGTGCAAAAATATCAAGTGGATTTTTGTGTTCAAAGTAGAGTTACTTCCCTTGTTGCAGAATATTAAATTCACATTTAATTGTTTGTTTCAGTTGGATTTTATTCTAAATAGAACTCCAGGATTTGTTTCTGGTTCTGTAGTGATGTTTAGGTAAGTTTCAATTATGTTATCATTTAACTTTTATGCCATTTTTAGCATGTTTCACAGACATGTCTTAACAAATAACTCAAGTGTATACGATGCATAACATGAAAAAAAAACCCAAAAAACAACGAACACAATAATTGGTTTAACCCCGCCACATTTTTGTGCCTGTCCAAAGCCAGAACAGAGATTTTCAATGTCATATGTCATGTTCTTTTTTATTTTCAATGATTTTAGGTTGCTTTGTTGATTTGGGTGGAATTGTTGACTATCACTGTTTAAACTTTCTTTTCATAATAGTTGTAATAAACAGTGGTTCAGAATGAAAAACAGTGTTGTTGACAATACTGGGTGTAAATAATGACATGGCAGATATAAAAGGTCAAAAAGCAAATGTAATCAAACAATAGGAAGCAAATTTGTAGTTATGAAAATTCCATGAAATGGGAATGAACATATGCGTATGCGGTGAACGGGTAGAAAACTAATGTCTGAGGAGCAGTAGCCTGGCATGAACTTCTGAAAAGAATTACTGAAGCAAGTCGAAAGTAAACTGAAACTTCTGTCTGAGGTTTTATTTGAATAAAAGCTTGAATATATTTTTTCTCGATAAATCAAAAACTAGATTGCTAAACCACAATATCACCTACTATTTTGACAATCAAAAATTCACTAATGTGTGTAAGATAAATATACTAATGTCTGTACAGTCTAAATATCATTTTGTTTTCGTTAAAGAATTTCTACTTAAGCACAATTTATTTTTACTGATTTCATGATTTTAGGAGAGGTAGTGTAATTGTTGATATGTTAGTCACTGTCAATCAGACTGGTACAGTAGGTGGAGTATCAGGGACGTTACAACAGGCAGTATCTAATGGTTTCCTGGGTACAATGTCGGTAGATCCTAACTACATCATCATCGGACAAGGAGGTAGGTATTTAATTCTAATTAAAAACGTAGATATTTTAATTTAGTATGCATGACACGTATCTGGAATAACCGACCTCATGAAAAGCCAAATAATTTGAAAGTCTTAAAGGTGTAAGAAGTTAGTAGTCAATTTTTCATTTCCCTTTAATACAGTAAAACCTGTCTCAACCAAACCTCCTTTGTGTTCAAAATAGACAGGTTTTTAGTATATACAGTCAAACCCCTTTAAGCCGTCACCATTTATTCAGCAATAATTTGGCATTATAATGAATTTGGCAATAAACTGAAGGAAGCCTTAAGCCGGAAGTATGGACACAGACAACATAATAGAATGACAAATTTACAGATGGTGATTGTTAACTGATAAGAAATCAATAAATAAACCATAATTATTTATTTTAACTTATAGAAACAATATTTCATGATACAAACATGACATACAGAAATTATCGTTTCTACTGTAAATAAAGTTTTTGTACCTCATCAAATTTATTTACATGTACATTTCGACATCAAACAGACTCGTAAGTTTCTTTATTTGATAGGATATCTCCGACAGTTCTAAACTTTATGGGTAATTCCCTAAAAATAGAGCTGAGTGCTTTAGGATGTTTCATGATTTCACATTTCTGTTTTAAATCAAGCAGATTTCTTTTCCGGTTTGGAGTAGACATTTTTACACTATGAAATTGAAAACACTGAAAACTTCAAACAAATTTTATTTATTTCACAAACTATAAAACTAATACTATGGTTTCAACTTTTAATTATACAACAATTAACTGTAATCAGATTGTTTGTACAAGAACTTCATTTTACCTTAATTGCTTGTAAACATACCTGTAAAAATAACAAACATCTGTAAAACCATCGAGGTGTGACATAGCTGATTTGCATTATGTGTTGGGACAATCAACAGTAAATTGACCATTTGATCTTTTGTCACCTGGGCGGATGGCGATATGCGAGTTTGGCATTATAACAAGGTTTTTTTTACATGGAAAGAAAACGGGACATGATAATTTCATGGCGATATGCGAGCTTGGCAATGAATCGGGGGTCAATAAAACAGGGTTTTACTGTACAGGTTAAATCAACAAAGATTGTCTATTTGAAACTTTCTTTAAAGTTTGTTTTTTGTAGGATTCCTGTTTCATTTAGGGTTTGGTTTTTAGACAAGTTTCATTGTATATTGAGACTAAAATAAAAAGTGTTTTACTTGTTTTACAGATGGGTATATTAGAATAACTGGTGTAACTCCTGATGGAGAGTATTATCAAGGATCCACGGTCAAGTTTATATGTTCAGCTGATATTATAGGAAACGTTGGCACCGTGACAGCGTCATGGAAACTAAATAATGCCGTAATTAATCCTACTTCCTCGTCAAGATTGAAAATAGAGGTTCTTCCTGACGACCAACAATACCCTGGCAGGAAACAGTACCAGTTAACTGTTAATACTCTACTAACAAGAGATTCAGGTGAGTGGGGTATTATTTATTTTTTGGGGGCATTTTATCATGTATCTTTAAAATGAATTCAAAACATTCTCTTTTTAACACTAATTAAAAATAGCACCAATTTCTCAACAATAGTTCTGGTCATTATATAGGTGGAACAGTACTACTTTAACTAACATAAGCCAAAGTCACTTACGGGGAAGATTTTATTTTAGTTGATTAAATGATTTCGGATATTTTCCTCTGAAAAAATTGTCTGAAAGTTGCAGAATTTGGTCAGAACATGTCAAAAATAACATTATTGAAAGAGGGTGTAAATGATTTCAGCTATTTTATATTGATTTTCAGTTATTTAATTTTTAATCAGAGTAATTTTTAATATACTTAATTTCATAAAAAAAATCATGATAGATGTATTTTAAATTAAAAAAAAATATGGAAAAAATCACGTGAAACTTGTATGAAATATCCTGTTACAATATAATTATGGTATATTTAGGAAATATATCTTGTCATCTGAGTGACCAAACATTGCAGTCAGAATGGACAATAGATGTGAATGTAATCGGTAAACCAGTGATTGCTATATCACCAATGACAACAACAGTCGACCAGGGAGACTCTGTTAATGTTGAGTGTAAAGTGGTCAATTTCTATCCTAATGTCGCTACTTTCATTACATGGTATAAGGATGGAGTTGTCTTTTCAGGTGATCAAGGTATGTAATACAATAAGATGTCAAAACCTTTTTTTTTTTAATTTTTTTTTTATAGAATTCTGTATGTGAAACAGTGAATTATATCCCTTTAGATATGAAGTTTGTGCTCCTCAATGATTTTAACCTCATAATTTTCTTTTTTATATCAAATAGGGAATTACCATTCATCTTTGGGGGGAGTCGGTTATGTTTTTTTTATATTTCTGTCATCACATTTTTATAAAAAAAAAAAAAAAAAAAAAAAAATTGACATGAAAAATGGCAGTTTTAGACAACAAATAATTGGTAAAATTAGAAGAAAAATTAGTGATTTGCCATGTTTAAAAAATAAATAATCTTATTTTTGTTTCGAGTGAAATTGGTTTTTGTGGCACAGGAGAAAATACCACCTTCTTTCTGCCATATAAGTCAATAGACTGTACCTTAGATATAATGCCCTATTGATCATACTTGAAGTGTCTATTTTACAGATGAAGTGATCAATTATATAAACATTAGTACCCACCATGTCCTAACCATATCTAGTATCCGGGATACAGTCAGGTACGCATGTAGGGCTAATAATGCTGCTGGGGAAGGACCAAGAGCTCGTTGTACTATTACAGTTATCAAGACAGGTGGTAAGTTTTATAGTCCAATCCTTTGGTGCCGCAGGTTCTATGGTTCCTTGTATTCACGTGCTATGTCAATCAATTTTATAGTCTGATCCTACGGTACAGCAGGTTCTATGGTTTCTTGTATTCACATGCTATGTCAATCAATTTTATAGTCTGATCCTACGGTACAGCAGGTTCTATGGTTCCTTGTATTCACATGCTATGTCAATCAATTTTATAGTCTAATCCTATGGTACAGCAGGTTCTATGGTTCCTTGTATTCACATGCTATGTCAATCAATTTTATAGTCTAATCCTACGGTACAGCAGGTTCTATGGTTCCTTGTATTCACATGCTATGTCAATCAATTTTATAGTCTAATCCTATGGTACAGCAGGTTCTATGGTTCCTTGTATTCACATGCTATGTCAATCAATTTTATAGTCTGATCCTACTGTACAGCAGGTTCTATGGTTCCTTGTATTCACATGCTATGTCAATCAATTTTATAGTCTGATCCTACGGTACAGCAGGTTCTATGGTTTCTTGTATTCACATGCTATGTCAATCAATTTTATAGTCTGATCCTACGGTACAGCAGGTTCTATGGTTCCTTGTATTCACATGCTATGTCAATCAATTTTATAGTCTAATCCTATGGTACAGCAGGTTCTATGGTTCCTTGTATTCACATGCTATGTCAATCAATTTTATAGTCTGATCCTACTGTACAGCAGGTTCTATGGTTCCTTGTATTCACGTGCTATGTCAATCAATTTTATAGTCTGATCCTACGGTACAGCAGGTTCTATGGTTTCTTGTATTCACATGCTATGTCAATCAATTTTATAGTCTGATCCTACGGTACAGCAGGTTCTATGGTTCCTTGTATTCACATGCTATGTCAATCAATTTTATAGTCTAATCCTATGGTACAGCAGGTTCTATGGTTCCTTGTATTCACATGCTATGTCAATCAATTTTATAGTCTGATCCTACTGTACAGCAGGTTCTATGGTTCCTTGTATTCACATGCTATGTCAATCAATTTTATAGTCTAATCCTATGGTACAGCAGGTTCTATGGTTCCTTGTATTCACGTGCTATGTCAATCAATTTTATAGTCTGATCCTACGGTACAGCAGGTTCTATGGTTTCTTGTATTCACATGCTATGTCAATCAATTTTATAGTCTGATCCTACGGTACAGCAGGTTCTATGGTTCCTTGTATTCACATGCTATGTCAATCAATTTTATAGTCTGATCCTACTGTACAGCAGGTTCTATGGTTCCTTGTATTCACATGCTATGTCAATCAATTTTATAGTCTGATCCTACGGTACAGCAGGTTCTATGGTTCCTTGTATTCACATACTATGTCAATCAATTTTATAGTCTGATCCTACGGTACAGCAGGTTCTATGGTTTCTTGTATTCACATGCTATGTCAATTAATTTTATAGTCTGATCCTTCGGTACAGCAGGTTCTATGGTTCCTTGTATTCACATGCTATGTCAATCAATTTTATAGTCTGATCCTACGGTACAGCAGGTTCTATGGTTCCTTGTATTCACATGCTATGTCAATCAATTTTATAGTCTGATCCTACGGTACAGCAGGTTCTATGGTTCCTTGTATTCACGTGCTATGTCAATTAATTTTATAGTCTGATCCTACGGTACAGCAGGTTCTATGGTTCCTTGTATTCACATGCTATGTCAATCAATTTTATAGTCTGATCCTACGGTACAGCAGGTTCTATGGTTCCTTGTATTCACATGCCACATGTATGTCAATCAATTTTATAGTCTGATCCTACGGTACAGCAGGTTCTATGGTTCCTTGTATTCACATGCTATGTCAATCAATTTTATAGTCTGATCCTACGGTACAGCAGGTTCTATGGTTCCTTGTATTCACGTGCTATGTCAATTAATTTTATAGTCTGATCCTACGGTACAGCAGGTTCTATGGTTCCTTGTATTCACATGCTATGTCAATCAATTTTATAGTCTGATCCTACGGTACAGCAGGTTCTATGGTTTCTTGTATTCACGTGCTATGTCAATCAATTTTATAGTCTGATCCTACGGTACAGCAGGTTCTATGGTTTCTTGTATTCACATGCTATGTCAATCAATTTTATAGTCTGATCCTACTGTACAGCAGGTTCTATGGTTCCTTGTATTCACGTGCTATGTCAATCAATTTTATAGTCTGATCCTACGGTACAGCAGGTTCTATGGTTCCTTGTATTCACATGCTATGTCAATCAATTTTATAGTCTGATCCTACGGTACAGCAGGTTCTATGGTTCCTTGTATTCACATACTATGTCAATTAATTTTATAGTCTGATCCTACTGTACAGCAGGTTCTATGGTTCCTTGTATTCACGTGCTATGTCAATCAATTTTATATTCTGATCCTACTGTACAGCAGGTTCTATGGTTTCTTGTATTCACGTGCTATGTCAATCAATTTTATAGTCTGATCCTACGGTACAGCAGGTTCTATGGTTCCTTGTATTCACATGCTATGTCAATCAATTTTATAGTCTAATCCTACGGTACAGCAGGTTCTATGGTTCCTTGTATTCACATACTATGTCAATTAATTTTATAGTCTGATCCTACTGTACAGCAGGTTCTATGGTTCCTTGTATTCACGTGCTATGTCAATCAATTTTATATTCTGATCCTACTGTACAGCAGGTTCTATGGTTTCTTGTATTCACGTGCTATGTCAATCAATTTTATAGTCTGATCCTACGGTACAGCAGGTTCTATGGTTCCTTGTATTCACATACTATGTCAATCAATTTTATAGTCTGATCCTACTGTACAGCAGATTCTATGGTTTCTTGTATTCACATGCTATGTCAATCAATTTTATAGTCTGATCCTACGGTACAGCAGGTTCTATGGTTCCTGGTATTCACATACTATGTCAATCAATTTTATAGTCTGATCCTACAGTACAGCAGGTTCTATGGTTCCTTGTATTCACATGCTATGTCAATCAATTTTATAGTCTGATCCTACGGTACAGCAGGTTCTATGGTTCCTTGTATTCACATGCCACATGTATGTCAATCAATTTTATAGTCTGATCCTACGGTACAGCAGGTTCTATGGTTCCTTGTATTCACATGCCACATGTATGTCAATCAATTTTATAGTCTGATCCTACGGTACAGCAGGTTCTATGGTTCCTTGTATTCACATGCCACATGTATGTCAATCAATTTTATAGTCTGATCCTACTGTACAGCAGATTCTATGGTTTCTTGTATTCACATGCTATGTCAATCAATTTTATAGTCTGATCCTACAGTACAGCAGGTTCTATGGTTCCTTGTATTCACATGCTATGTCAATCAATTTTATAGTCTGATCCTACTGTACAGCAGATTCTATGGTTTCTTGTATTCACATGCTATGTCAATCAATTTTATAGTCTGATCCTACAGTACAGCAGGTTCTATGGTTTCTTGTATTCACATGCTATGTCAATCAATTTTATAGTCTGATCCTACTGTACAGCAGGTTCTATGGTTCCTTGTATTCACATGCTATGTCAATCAATTTTATAGTCTAATCCTATGGTACAGCAGGTTCTATGGTTCCTTGTATTCACATGCTATGTCAATCAATTTTATAGTCTGATCCTACTGTACAGCAGATTCTATGGTTTCTTGTATTCACATGCTATGTCAATCAATTTTATAGTCTGATCCTACGGTACAGCAGGTTCTATGGTTTCTTGTATTCACATGCTATGTCAATCAATTTTATAGTCTGATCCTACGGTACAGCAGGTTCTATGGTTCCTTGTATTCACATGCTATGTCAATCAATTTTATAGTCTGATCCTACGGTACAGCAGGTTCTATGGTTCCTTGTATTCACATGCTATGTCAATCAATTTTATAGTCTGATCCTACGGTACAGCAGGTTCTATGGTTTCTTGTATTCACGTGCTATGTCAATCAATTTTATTGTCTGATCCTACGGTACAGCAGGTTCTATGGTTCCTTGTATTCACATGCTATGTCAATCAATTTTATAGTCTGATCCTACGGTACAGCAGGTTCTATGGTTCCTTGTATTCACGTGCTATGTCAATCAATTTTATAGTCTAATCCTATGGTACAGCAGGTTCTATGGTTTCTTGTATTCACATGCTATGTCAATCAATTTTATAGTCTGATCCTACGGTACAGCAGGTTCTATGGTTCCTTGTATTCACATGCCACATGTATGTCAATCAATTTTATAGTCTGATCCTACGGTACAGCAGGTTCTATGGTTCCTTGTATTCACATGCCACATGTATGTCAATCAATTTTATAGTCTGATCCTACGGTACAGCAGGTTCTATGGTTCCTTGTATTCACATGCTATGTCAATCAATTTTATTGTCTGATCCTACGGTACAGCAGGTTCTATGGTTCCTTGTATTCACATGCCACATGTATGTCAATCAATTTTATAGTCTGATCCTACGGTACAGCAGGTTCTATGGTTCCTTGTATTCACATGCCACATGTATGTCAATCAATTTTATAGTCTGATCCTACGGTACAGCAGGTTCTATGGTTCCTTGTATTCACATGCTATGTCAATTAATTTCGCCGCCATATTTTTCATTTAACTGCCACGGTAACCAAGGACAGTGATATATCTGTTATAAATAAAATCATAGAAAACATGTGACATATTTCATTTTAAGACTAAGGTCAATCTCCCCCAGGCATATTGGTAGCCTTAGCCCTGGCCTTAATTTTTGCCATCCTGTTTATGCCATTGGTTTTCTTTCTCCTTAATAATTATATCTCCCCTTCGAACGAAGGGAGACATATTGTTTTAGTCTGATTTTTTCTTCTTCTTCTGCTTCTTCCACTTCTTCTTCTTCTTCCGCTTCTTCTCAGCAAAGCTTGTCCGGACCATAACTTTTTTGTCTTTCGAAATAGGTCAATGATATTTGGTATGTGGGTGCATGACCATAAGGCGGTGTGTCGCATGCCTTAATGACCTTTGTTGGACCTTGACCTTTGACCTCAAGGTCAAATAATTGTTTTTTAAATAGTATTTTCTTGTCAGGGCCATAACATTTTTGTCTTTCGAGATAGGTCAATGATATTTGATATGTGGGTGCATGACCATAAGGATGTGTGGCGTACCGTCATGACCTTTATGGGACCTTGACCTTTGACCTCAAGGTCAAATAATTGTTTTTTAAATAGTATCATTCAATTCATAATGTGTAACTTATTGTTGTACAGATGGCCGCATTAAGGGGAGACATAAGTTTTAGGTATCTAAAACAGTTCTTCCTAGTATTAACTTAAATTGCTTCACCAGTCTTTCCACCTTGAACTTACCTGATGGAGACTATTCTAGAAACACTATAAACACATGACATTTTTGCTAATAATCAAGTTAAATGTTATACAAGGATAAAAATTCAAATAAATAAAAAAACAAACCAAATAAATTTAAATTTGAAGACCTGCATATATTTTATGAGATTGACTTTTAAAGATAATGTATCATTAACATCGCAATACCACTGCACACACAAACACACACTTCATATAGATATACAGTCAAACCTAGATTTAAAGTATACTGAAGGGATCCTAAAATTGTTACCTTTATGAGCATAAGTTGTCCTTTGTATATACAGGTTCAATGTATTTGTAACATTCATTAAATGGAGAAAATAAAACTGTCTTTTATAGACAGTGATTTGCTATATACAGGTGCCCTTTATAGACAGTGATTTGCTATATACAGGTGCCCTTTATAGTCTGATTTGTTATATACCGGTGCCCTTTATAGACAGTGATTTGCTATATACAGGTGCCCTTTATAGACAGTGATTTGTTATATATATAGGTGCCCTTTATAGACAGTGATTTGTTATATATAGGTGCCCCTTATAGACAGTGATTTGTTATATATAGGTGCCCTTTATAGACAGTGATTTGTTATATACAGGTGCCCTTTAAGGCAGGTTTGACTGTAGATAATTAATCTTGTTTTGTCTTGTTTTATTACTATAATTACCTTAATTCAATATTTACTTTCCTTTTCCAGTAACCTATAAATACTGTCCAATGATTATAGACTTTTTTGGAACTAGATGGAATAGAACGGTAGAAGATACAACTGTAATACTTCCTTGTACTGACCAGTTCACAGGTAAAGTAGTTTTATGCTACTTTTTGCAAATAAATTTTGAGAAAATGAAATCTACATTTGATAATCAGTTTTTATTCAGTAATTGGCAGGTTGTTTTTTGAGAAAGCCCATTATAGACAAAGGTAACATGAACTTGTTTGTGTGTCATTTCTTAACTTACCAATGAAATCAGTTGTTTTATTACCATGACAACATGGATAACAATGCAACATCTTGGTCCTTGTGATAGATATTTTTGTTCTCTCGCTCATTCAGATACACTGATCAGACTCAATTTTCTCTCAATCTTGGAAGTTGAGTCTGTCTTATATTGTAAATATATGAAAAAACAGTTTAATAAATGAAAATAGATTTTTAATCACAAGCTATATTTCTTTGAGGGGATATAAGAAAAACCTTTTCAGTCTGAAGAAATATACTTTGTCAGAAAGATAATGGATTAAATATTTCTGACCTAAAATGTTGATCTACAAGAATATATCACTATACTTATGATATGCAAAAATGAATGTAACGCTATTAAAAATACTAGGCAAGATAATATTTGTAGTGTTACAATTTTACTATTTAAAGAAGCAAATATTCTGTTATTTATAGAATAGCTACATTTATATGATCATTTCTAAAATTTGTGTTACATGTAGTTAAAATGTCACAGTATGGATATTTCAGAGAAACTTTTCATAGATAAAAATTACATGGCATATATTCACAGTGTCTTATCTGTCACAGTGACCAAAACCCCCCCTAAAAATCCCAAATTAATGATAGGTTTCAATAACATATTCATGGAATGGTTTTCCCTTGATTAAGATAAAAAAAAATCCATACTCTTACAATTTCTAAGTTTTGTTAACTTTGGTATCTGACTGTACCTAATTCTGTGTATAACTTATAGGTACTGTATCAAGAATGTGTTCCAAGAATGGTATGTGGGAATACCCTGACTACAGTATTTGTGTTAGAGTTGAGCTACAAACTGTTAATGAACAGGTATGTAAACATTTACGAGATGAAGATGAAATACATACATTTAGGAAGGGGGGGAAGGATGGGGGTGGTGTCAGTAAAAAAAACAACATTTTAGATATTTAGACAAATCATACATTTAGGGCTAGGGTTATGGTGTTTAATGCCACTTTCAACAATAAATCATTTATTTAAAAATAAATGATATTGCGTAAGATGGAAAACAATAACTCCCCTAAAATTGCAGTATTGCACCCCTTCGTAAGGTTTCTTACACCAAATGGTTTATTTTGGTTACACCTTTAAATGTTAGCCACAAGTAATCAAAGAATTACAATTCCAAGAAGTTGTTAATGCTTAATACTTATAGTGAAGTTTTCAACCATCACTTGTTAATTTTAACATTCCTGTCTTTAATTATGCAATTATATATTAGTCGATTTCTTTTTTTTTTTTTTTTTTAAATGGATTATGTGGAAGATTATCATTATATATACTTTTATTAGGCAAGTTAAGTTATAATAATTTAATTGGATGGATGCATTTGTAATAATATTGTGAACCATATTTAAAACAATCTTCTCCTATGAAGCATTTAAATGAAATTAAATAAATGTCAGAGAAAACCGAACGACAATCCATAGACACAGGCAACATTGAACACAAGACACATAGAATGAAAGACAAGCAAAACAAAAAACATGACACAGAAAACTAAAAAGATGAGCAATGCAGACCCCACCAAAAGAACCAGGAGTGAACCCAGGTGCTTGTGAAGTGTAAGCAGTTCCTGTTTCTTATAAGACACTCATAGTAAAGTCCAATAAAAGTTCTGTCTGTGATAGAGGAAAGAATATAATTTACTTATTTGAGATACTGGTATTGATATTTTATATCGGTTTTACACGTTTTTTTTTCTGTGATTTTTACAGTCTGATAATTTGAAAAATGGAATAGAAGTTGAGGAAGTAAATAATATCCTTGAAAAGATGACAGAACTGACAGCAGACAACCAGGGAGACCTACGTTCTGGAGAT
Source organism: Bathymodiolus septemdierum (assembly GCA_963383655.1). Lineage (NCBI taxonomy): Eukaryota > Metazoa > Mollusca > Bivalvia > Mytilida > Modiolidae > Bathymodiolus > Bathymodiolus septemdierum. Next base: position 131,586,477 of record OY726517.1, read on the forward strand.
TTAGAAGTATCGTCATCTACGTTAAATAATGTAGCTGACCATGCCTCTGAAAGGACAAACTCCATTTTTACCAATCAACTTGAGGTTAGTATTAAAGGTCGTCATTATGTTAAAGATTTGCCTAATGTCACATAATGTAAAAAATGTCCTTCCAATAATTCAACCAATATTTGGCATTTTGCTTGCAGTTATTTGATTACTTTAAGGATATAAAAAGGTGATTGAGTGGTTGTTATTAATGCCAGCTGAGCTATTTTTCAGCTATTTCATGGCCCTTGTTCCTTTATGCTGCATGCTTAACAGAGAAGCAGCAAATACTAGTTTATTAGTCATTGGTTTAAACAGACCTGTGCTCGAATCAAGATCTACGACACTCGAGAGGAGCATGCTAACTCTTAACATATCAGATGTGTTGTGATATAAAATAGTGAAGAGGGTAATTTCTATTTAATATCTTGTTGAGAAACAGGAACACAGAAATTCATATAAAACTTAGACTTCATTTGTATATCTGAACACAATTCATGTTTTAATGAATTAATAGTAATATATAATTATTGTTTTCATTATTCTTGTTTATGCTTTATTTTGATTATAAAGTCATATTTTAGAACAATATTATATTTTTATTTTGTATAGGAATTTTTATCTTCTTGCAATAATCTTCTTGGTGACAAACACCAACAAAGCTGGGAACAACTCAAGCAACAGGTAATCTTTTGCAAATTCTGTTTACAATAGCAAAAGCATCTACTATAAATAAATTTTTATTTGTTAAATTCCAATAACATCAAACCATGAAATTTAGTGCACCATGTATGGCATATATATATAACATTAGTAGTTGTATATAGGTGTCAAAACCACAAATTCAAATGTCAATGAACATAGTTCTCTCTATACATTCATTCACGGAAATTGGTATTAACGGAAAAAACACAGTATTTTGTGAAATTCCTTCACTCAAGTGTGGGATGTTGACTTCATTTAGTTACGTACATGTATCATACTTTATTGTTACCATAAAAATTTGGGATTGTAAAAATGTCTTCCTAAAGAAATGTTTCAGAGGCTATAAAATTAGGATTGCTCATAACAGTAAGAAATGACTTTGTTATATATATTTTCTGATTACAGAATTTAATAGGAGTAAGTAGACTTGTTAAAGCTGTTACAACGTATTCTAAAGCCTATACTAATGTTAATAGCCAGAAGTTCTCCAAGATTGTAACAAAAGAAAACTTAGGTAAGAGGGATTTTTTAAATTGTGTCGGTATTGAAGCATACATGTATGGATAATTTTGCATCTCTAATGTTAAAACAATGACTAAATTGATATTATCTGTGAAATATATTTGAATTGACATGGAAAGTTTTAGTTTAAATATATTTTATTTGTTAAATATACCAAATTGGGATCAGTCACAAGTTTTTCCAACTTATGAAGTCTTCCCCCGAGAATAGTGTTTTGATATGTGATTCTAAAACTTGACATAGATAATTTACCAGTTTGTGGAGTACTAAGTACTGACAGATTCCATTTGTATCAAAAATAAGGATACACAAGTTATTTATTTGCAAAATTAGTTTTGGTGTAATGACCGCCAACTGTAACACCACACGTTAAATCTTTAGTAAACCTCACACTCTAACACGAAAAAGGACCAATGATAGAAGGCCATGGAAATCTACATCCTGATTTATAGACTTAGTTATCTTTATGTGTACTGAAATATATTCTGTGTCAATTTGTTTGATTAATTTTATTGGAAGCTTGAGATTTATTGTGCAGATATGATATGAAAATGGAGTTAGTTAATCAAATATATTTGATGGTAAATCAATTGATTGTCATTTATATATACAAAACAGCTATAAAAGTTTATTTATATATACAAAACAGCTATAGAAGTTTATTTATATATACAAAACAGCTATAGAAGTTTATTCATATATACAAAACAGCTATAGAAGTTTATTCATATATACAAAACAGCTATAGAAGTTTATTTATATATACAAAACAGCTATAGAAGTTTATTTATATATACAAAACAGCTATAGAAGTTTATTTATATATACAAAACAGCTATAGAAGTTTATTTATATATACAAAACAGCTATAGAAGTTTATTTATATATACAAAACAGCTATAGAAGTTTATTTATATATACAAAACAGCTATAGAAGTTTATTTATATATACAAAACAGCTATAGAAGTTTATTTATATATACAAAACAGCTATAGAAGTTTATTTATATATACAAAACAGCTATAGAAGTTTATTTATATATACAAAACAGCTATAGAAGTTTATTTATATATACAAAACAACTAGAAGTTTATTTATATATACAAAACAACTATAGAAGTTTATTTATATATACAAAACAGCTATAGAAGTTTATTTATATATACAAAACAGCTATAGAAGTTTATTTATATATACACAACAGCTATATAAGTTTATTTATATATACACAACAGCTGTAGAAGTTTATTTATATATACAAAACAGCTGTAGAAGTTTATTTATATATACAAAACAGCTATAGAAGTTTATTTATATATACAAAACAGCTATAGAAGTTTATTTATATATACAAAACAACTATAGAAGTTTATTTATATATACAAAACAACTATAGAAGTTTATTTATATATACAAAACAGCTATAGAAGTTTATTTATATATACAAAACAGCTGTAGAAGTTTATTTATATATACAAAACAGCTATAGAAGTTTATTTATATATACAAAACAGCTATAGAAGTTTATTTATATATACAAAACAGCTATAGAAGTTTATTTATATATACAAAACAGCTATAGAAGTTTATTATAGTACTATTCAAAGCAAGAATTAATAAAGTACATGTACTTCTATTTGAAATATTTCTATATTTGAACCAAAAACAATTTCATACGAGAAATAAGTGAAGACTAACACACATATTTTCTTAATCCGTTGTGAATCTGAAGCTAAAACAAAATCAAATGAGAAGAGTCAATGAAGAATCATTAATCTAATTTATTATTTTCTTTTTGTTTTTCAGTTGTACAAGTTGGGAAAATTCAGTCTGAAGATCTAACCATCCCTGACAGTTCTCAGACATTACCTACATGGCTGACAGATTCTACTACTAAAATTAAACTAAATAAAGCTACTTTGAGTGGTTTGTATTCTACTTCTATGTTTATTTATAGCCAAGGAAAGCCCCTTTTAGTAGTTAAATTTAGAATCTAAAATGAAATTCAGTATCAGGGGAGATAAGCACTTCAATTTTATTTATTTGACAGAGATTATATACATATCAATGTTATTCCTATCACAAATAACACAGAAACCTGATTGAATTAAAACATAGAAAAACAGTGACAATTGTCTATAGGGAAAACCATTAAGATGCAATTTTGTTGTTCAAAATAATAAGGTTAATCAGCATGCACTGTGAGTTACACTGTTTCAATGAAGTTTTACTAATGTATTATTATAGGTAGCTCTCATGTAATCTGCAGTTTCAACAAAAAATATATAATTTCTGGGAATCTCTCGATTCACAAACTGTTTATTTCATTTTCTGTGATTGATGAATTTGAGTTTGCATGCCTTATGACCCACCTGTTCATTTGTGTCCATGTTATGTAGCTTTGTTATATATATTACCTTTGTGTTTTATAGGTCAACAGCTAGTAGGATACAGCAGTACATATTACAGAAATATCTCCAGCCTTTTCCACCAATACCTTATGACAAATGGGTAGGTTAAACTAAATGTATATATAATAATTCTTATGTCAAACATATTTTAAGACACTGCTCTTATATTGTATAGCTACAATTTTCATCAATAATTTGCTTGAAACATTCAATTGACCCTTGTCTGTTATTTGATTATGACATCATTCTTGCATTTGACTTTTTTTCCTAAAAAAAAATGGTACTTGAGCAGAATAGATACAACCCAAGAAAAAACCATACTAAATTACATGTATTAATTTGTATTCTTTTGTATTCATTTGTATTAATTTGTGTCAATTTGTGTTTATTTGTATTAATTTGTGTTAATTTCAATTAATTTGCATTAATTTGTGTTAATTTGTATTAATTTGTATTAATTTGTGTTAATTTCAATTAATTTGCATTAATTTGTGTTAATTTGTATTAATTTGTATTAATTTGTGTTAATTTGTATTCATTTGTATTAATTTGTGTTAATTTGTGTTTATTTGTATTAATTTGTGTTAATTTCAATTAATTTGCATTAATTTGTGTTAATTTGTATTCATTTGTATTAATTTGTGTTAATTTCAATTAATTTGTGTTAATTTGTATTCATTTGCAGTGACGTGAAATCCATAAATGGAAGTTATGATGTAAACTCAGTTATTGTAGATTTTTCTATTGAACCTGCTCCAGCCAAGCTCAACCCACCATTAGTAGTAGAATTTCAACATTTATCTGTAAGTATTGTTCATGTTTTATTAAACAAAAGCAATGAAGAATACTTTATGAAGTTAAAAAAAAAGAAGAAAGATATTTTTATTAATGAATAGTCATTGAAAATGAAGAAATTGCATGGCAAAAAAAATTAATTATGCAAAAAAAATTTGATTAGTTAGTTGTCTCCCTTGGCCAGTATGACATATTTTTTTTACACATTTAGAAGATATGTTTTTTCATGAATATATGTAGTTGTTTAATAATGAAGAAATTATGTGGCAAAAAGAAATGATCTCTCACATGAAAAAATAAATCTTGATTACTTTTGGTCTTAATAGCATTAATTTTTACAGAGTTGATATCATTTTCCTTTTATGTGTAGAAATAAAAAAAAAATTTGCTTTATTCATATTAAAACGTTATATTTTTGTCATATGTTTTTTTCTCATGTACTGATTTTGACAAATACATTTTTTACAGATAAATTATTCAAGACCAGTGTGTGGATTTTGGGATTTCAATGCTCCGTAAGTACATTTAAACCTATCGTAATAAAATCTATTATTGTTGAACTTGATACATTGACCAGTATGTTGCTTCATAACAATCATAATAATTATACCTATTGAACAGAGCATGCACATTAATGTAAGTATACCAGTAACAATTAATGGGCATGCTCTGTTATATTAATTAAACCTGTATTTAGCGACCACCTGTCTTATATAACCATATTTATACATTCTCTTGGAATGTCTCTTAAGGTGGTACCTAACACTACAGGGAGATAACTCTTTAAAATCAGTTGAATGTTTTTATCATATGATGTTTGTATGCAGATTTCAAGCATCTCGGTGATCAAAACCAAAGAGTGAAAAGCTGCTATGTGGCTAGTGAATTTAGAGCTCTTAGTCTGTTGGTTGGAATTTGCTAACATTTTGATATTTATTGCAGTGGATATATTCAAACACACTGCCAAAAAAATAAGAAAATTAAACAAGCAGATAAAATTTTACCTGAAGTGTATGGTACCACCTTAAGACAGGTTTGACTGTATATGTACATATACTTCCTAAATATGGATTACATTATGATATAAATTTTATACAGGAACACACCTAATGGAGCCTGGTCAACAGTAGGATCAAGAACAGTCCAAATTTCTGACATGTCTACAACCTGTGAATATGATCATACAACAAACTTTGCTATTTTAATGAGTCCTGGAAAAATAGTATGTGTCATCTTTAATTGATATATATATATATATATATACATATATTTATAACTGTGTTGGTATGGGATTACTGTAGTGATAAAGTTTGTCAGTGACTTGCGACAGGTCGGTGGTTTTCTTTGGGTATTCCGGTTTCCTCCACCAATAAAACTGACCGCCATGATAAAACTGCATTATTGTTGAAAGTGGCATTAAGCATCATAAGCCTAAAACCTGTAGTGATACATCACTAGTTTTTGTATACATGTACCTGTAGGAATTTCTATGGTAACAAAATCTATTATTGTTGAACTCAATACATTGGTCAGTCTGTTGCTTCATATTACTTGATACAACATTATGTGGTAAAGGTTGTCAGTAACTTAGGGCAGATTGATGGTTTTCTCCGGGTACTCTGGTTTCCTCCTCCAATAAAACTGACCGCCACAATATAACTGAGATATTGTTGAAAGTGGTGTTAAGCACCATGATTCTGGGAGGAAATAGTAAATTTACATTTGTGTAGTACTGTTCTAAAAATAGTCAAACAGTAACATTATTACAGTCTGTTGAAATGTATTATAAACAGATATATCATGTTTGGGAGGGGTATTTGTGAAAAATAGCAGTCGAGAGACGAAAAATTTCTCAAGCCGAATGGTGAGGGAAATTTAGTCTCAAGACTTGTATTTTTCGCAAATACCCCTCCCAAACATGATATATCTGTTTAATTAAACCAAATATTATTTAGAACACTGGCTAAATAAATAATACCTTTTGTTTGTTGTTTTCAGGACCTAACATGATGTATCTGTTTAATTCTACCGAAACGCACAACTGATGATGTTTTACAAATTTTGTTACAAGCGACTCTGTGAAGGGTAAAAATGGCAAATACGATTGCTACATAAAACGCACAACTGATAACGTTTTACAAATTTTGTTACAAGCGTCTCGGTGAAGGATAAAAACGGCAAATACGATTTTGCAAATACCATGAAAAAAAGTTAAATCTTATGCAAATACACCTACATGAAGTAAAAATTCGGCAAATACACAATGCAAGGCCTGAACTTATAAAAAAATATCACGGCTATTAACCAATCAGAATCCAGCATTCTTATATAAGGTGTTATTAATGGGTATATATCATTGTATTTGCAGATACAGTGAAACCTGTCTAAGTCAAACCTCCTTCGTATCAACATTTGTTTTTTGGAATAGACAGGTGTTTGGTTTTTACAGGTTCCATTAACAAAGATTTCTTAAATTGGGACTTATAAAGTTCGATTTATACAGGGTTCTGTTTTATTCAGGGTTTGATTTAGACATGATTTCCTAAATTGGGATTTATAAAGCTGGATTTATACAGGGTTCTGTTTTATTCAGGGTTTGATTTAGACATGATTTCCTAAATTGGGATTTGTAAAGCTGGATTTATACAGGGTTCTGTTTTATTCAGGGTTTGGTTTAGACAGGTTTACCGTATTATAATATCATCTGTGTTGTTTGCCAGATTTATATTCTTAATTTTGTTTTTGCAGCAACCAACAGATGTATTAGCCTTGAGTATAATATCAGCTGTTGGGTGTGGTATTTCCCTACTGTTTCTACTCATCACAGTTGTCATATATATTGTTTTCTGGAGGTAAGAACCATAACTCTTTATCTATAATATGACATTGTGCCATGCTTTTTCACGTGGATGTGTGAGTGAGTGAGTGATTGTTTTCAGCTATTCCATTGCATGAGCAAGTTACATTTCAATGAGATGATGATGATGATGTTTGCACTTTGTATTAGACCAACACTTTTTAGTTGAAATCTCATATAGAGTTCGAATCCCGCTCAGGCGAGGTGTACTCGATACAAAATTTTGAGATAAAGTTTGTAAGTGACTTGCGGCAGGTCGGTGGTTTTCTCCTAGTACACTGGTTTTCTCCGCCAATAAAACTGGCCGTAACAATATAACTGAAATATTGTTGAAAGTGGCGTTAAACACCATAACCCTAATCCTTGAAATCTTATAGTGCAAGCTTACTGAAACAACAGACGGAGGGTAGACAAATTGATCCACTCTGTGACATCATCAGGTTTCGCAGCCAAACCACTTTTGTTGTGTGCTTAGCTGATAAGCAGAAAATATCAATTTAATAGCCTTTTATTTAAGCAGACTTGAGTGCGAACTCACATTGAAGCCATAGTTTGTTGGAGATTTTGGCATGGATAGACTTGGCAGATGTGAAAATTTACCTCATACATGCATAATCCGGACTTTCAATATTTTTTCAAGTGTACCAGTACTTCACTATTTACAGGTGGTACTTTTATTAAAATTTGAACATTTTGCATGAGTATCTTATCCAACACTCTTTGAAATTAGGAGGTACCAATTAACATTTTAGGTGGGTGAAAATACCTGATACCACCCCTTATTGAAAGGCATGCATAATAATAATTTTCAATTATAAAATAAATCAATTGTATAAAGAAAAATGCAAACTGCAAATTACCTAAGTTTTGATGGTCTAATCTTGACTTTATAAAAGTTTATATCTTTTTCAAAAACACTTCTTTAATATTACTTAGAAAACAGGTATGTTATTATGCAATATTATTCTTCATTTGTATGAAAATGATATAAGAATTGAAGTCTGAATCAGATTAATATACTTTCCATTAAGAATAATAAATATTAAAATGTATGATTTCAGATATTTGAAAAGTGATCGGGCTACGATATTGGTCAACTTATGTATAGCACTGATTTTATCTTACATTCTATTCATGGCTGGAGTTACACAGACTGAAAATCAGGTATTTGGAATATCATCTGTTTACACACCTTGTACACTAAAGTCTTGTAACAAGAACAAAGAAATGTGCTTCACTGATAATTGATATCTTTACTCTTTTTCATTCAAACATCTTTGATGACTTGATTCTGTAAAAAAAAAATCAGTCTTTCTGGAATATAACCGTGATTATTTATGAAATTTTAAAACAATTAAATGTATAATTAAAATCCAACACCTGATTTGAAAAAACTTGTTAGAATCTCAAAATTAAGATACCTCAAGTATGCCAGATAGTTCTTATTAGTAGGAGGAGAAGTTATGGTGTTTAACGCCACTTTCAACAGTTATATCTTGGTTCTTACTTAAACTAGAAACCTCCCCAGTTACACTTAAATTGTTGGTCCTTTACCCATAAACACTTTATAGTTATTTCATTTCAGATATTTCTTCCTTTTTATGTATTAATGGTATTAAATTGCATGTAAATTCCGTACCATTTCTGAATTTTCTCAATCTGCTTTTTAACTTACGTCATGGGACGAAGAAATGTAACAACTTTCTTCAACGTTCTATTACACTAACTGATTTGTTTGAGTTAAATTCTTGTTTCAGGATGTGTGTACAGCTATGGCTGTGTTACTTCATTACATATTCTTGGTGGATTTCTTCTTGATGTTAGCTGAAGGAATAGAGGTAGCATTCTGTGTGCTATATGTTTTCTCTACAAGATCGAGGGCTCACTGGATGGTACCATGCAGTTGGAGTAAGTATAAATTTTAGCTGAGGGTACATAATGCTTCGGGTGTACATTTATGGATGGCCTTCAAAACGAGTTTTCACCGAATTGCAATCGAACATCAAATATGTCCTAAATAGGAGATAAAATTGTCCAAGTGACTGAAATGTGAAATGTATCAGGGGCGTAGCTAGCCTTTTTTGCAGTGCAAGCAACCATACCTTGGAGATGGGGTCTTTTTTTTTACTAGATGCAAAATGGTGCGTTCTGAGGTGTTAAGCGACCGCCCTCTTGAATTCGTCTAAATTACATGTCAGGTCAGTCTGGTATGTCTCATACAATGTCGCGATTTGTTCGTTCGTAATATTTCCTATAACACGAGGAAGCAGATACTGTGCATAAAAGCGATTTTCTGATTTTATCAGACGCGACTCCAATTCCATTATCATGTGGTCTATAAACGCATAGTACAAAGAAACTTTCCAATACTGTTTTGGCGTGTTTGCAGGGTGATTGGCTCTGGTAGTCTGTCTTCCACATTGCCTCGGCATATTTTCAACGATATCGAAAGGTTCTGATAAATCTAATGCCGATTGATACAATTCATCCCAAACTGATTCATCGAGTCGTTCAGCTCGTAACAACTCAATGACAGTTTTACATTCTTTTGTAGCCTCCAGCAGGTCACATTCGATACCTTGCAGGAATTTCGACAGAAACACCGTACTCTGTAAAATGTGTTCTGATACTACCTGAGCTATAACAAATACAAATCTGGTAATAGATGCAAGGTATTGTCCGGCTTTGTCATCTTCTAGTCCTTGTAATCGTTCCAACGCATGAACCACTACAGGAAATGATGTTTTAAATATGTACAGCGCATCGGCTCGACTCGTCCATCGCGTTTCGCAAAGTGTGCGCATTTTGGTCCACTTGTCTATATTTTCGATGTAACTCATGCTAATGATACGGCCGTAACGTCATTTGAATAAAATTTGAAATGCCGTAATTTTTATGACATTGAATTTTCACAAAAAGCCACGAGACTTTGTTTTCCACTTTAAAAAAAAAAATATTATTCCTTATTTATTTTATTTTTTTTGCTCTTTATTTTTTTCTTTCTTCAGCACGCCGATGTGCACGCAACTGCGTGTTAGCGTATAGGGAGCTACGCGCCTGCGTATATTCTTCTTTATACATTTCACCCAATATTTCAGGATGTCGCAGTCGTGATCATATGGTAGTTGGATATATAACTACCTATGCAATCAGAACTACCTATGCAATCAGTGCCTATCACCACTAAAGTTGTGAGTTCAAACCTGTGTACTCGATACAACTTTATGTGATAAAGTTTGTCAGTGACTTGCGACAGGTCAGTTGTTTTCTCCTGGTATATTAAGGTTTCCTACACCTATAAAACTGACCGCCACGATATAACTGAAATATTGTTGAAAGTGGCATTAAACACCATAAACCAAACCCCAATATTTCAGACATTTTGGATCATAGGTAGTTGTTGGTACTTAGTAAAGATTTCTCATTTCATTCTGATCAACATTCAGTTATGGCTACCATGAGTTATAATGCTTTTTGGAAAAAATTTGAACATGTTGAAAACATTTCTCTCCAGAAACAGCTAAGGGATTTATAAGAAAAAAAAAGAATTCAAGGAAATATTTTTAAGTGGTCCTACATGTAATAATTTTTATAAATGAAAATGGAATACAAATGTAATCTCTAATCTGTTCACATTCACTGAAAACAAATAACTGCCTTGTCTGATATGTGTGGTCATCAGTCTCTGTTTAATTAAAACATTTCACTGTTATGTTAAACTATGCATATCCTGTAGTGATAATCTGTCAATAGTATTGGCCATAACACCACAGGGGTTAGAGTTATGGTATTTAACACCACTTTCAACAATACTTCAGTTACAGTATATTGTGGTGGTCAGTTTTATTGGTGAAGGAAACCAGAGTACCCAGAAAAAAACATTGGCCAGCCGCAAGTCACCGACAAACTTTATCATAGAATGTTGAATCGAGTACACCTTGCCATGAGCGTGATAAACTCGCAACTTCAGTGGTGATAGGCACAGATTCCATAAGTACTCTACCTGCCATAGCGAAAGTCATATGATAGAGAAATTTAGCTAAGAAGAGAAATAAAATAAAGTTCAACAACTTTAATTATCAAATATCAATAATAATTTAAAGAGTATTGGATAACTATATAAATATATACATGCAATTGTATATTTACAGTTGTACCAGCAGTGATAGTTGCTATATCAGTGGGAGCCACCCAACTTGAGGGATATGGAAACTCAGAATTGTAAGTATTAAATAAAGTGTATTTATGTTTTCCTTATGTTTCTTTAAGACGAAACATTTAACCTTGTTTCCTTTCCTATCCCATTCAAAAATAATGTTATTTTTTATTTTTTTTAGACATGAAACTTCAGTCTTTTTTCTTCAAATTTACCAAAATTCTCTCTGTGACTTGTTCTCGTCATGATATGTTGAAAAAATATCACAATGGGTGCAGTTATATGTCTAAGCAGACTACAGTATTTCATTTTCATTCATTTCTGGAAAACAGATACCATATGAAATGTCTAGATTTCTGCTTTATTGGTAAATTTAGCCATTATCACAATACAGCAAGCTTATTCTCATAATGCATTTAAAGCAAAAGTTAAAAGTCTCATTTTAAATAATGATGCACCATAAGTTACCATTAAATATTAACTACATCTTTTTGTGTATATTTACTACAATATTTTGCTTCTTGTGTATAACTTTTATACCGACTTTATTTTACAATGTATATTTTAATATGTCGATGAGGGCCTCAGCAAAGATTAGTTATTAACTAACTGTGTAACCCTCTATATATAAAGAATTTATTATTATTTTTGTAGGGCAGTAAGAACAGAAAAAAAATCATTTTAAAGTACTGACATATTCAATAAATTTTGTATATCAATATCATGGTAAGGATCTAGTATGATATCACATTGTTTTATTTTTTTCAGTTGCTGGTTGTCCATAGAAACAGGTTTATTATGGGCATTTGTAGGTCCAGCATTACTTGTTATTTTTGTAAGTATAATTTGTTATGATATACCAAAACTTGTTTTTTTTTTTAAATTCAAACTAACTTGCATCTGTTTTTCTTTACATCAACTGAATTGCCCCTTGTTTAAGTAAGAATCTGTAAAATGTTTGCTTATTATGTTGCCATGGATACCTGACCACAATTTCAGCTATAATTTCAGCTTAAAAATTAGGTTTGTTTCATCCTATTAGTGCCTATCACCACTAAAGCTGTGAGTTTTAATCCCGCTCGTTGCGAGGTGTACTCGATACAACATTATGTGATCAAGTTTGGCAGTGACTTGTAGCAAGTCTGGTTTTCTTTTGGTACTCTGGGTTTCAAACTCCAGCAATAAAACCAACTGCCATGATATAGCTGAAATATTGTTGAAAGTGGCGTTAAACACCATAACTATAAAATTATAAACAAAGTAATATTTGAATTCTTTTCAAATAGCATTAAGATTTTGTTTTTCTTTTTTACAGATTAATTTAATTATTCTAATATTGGTGGCAGAAACATTAAGATCTTGCATTTTATTTTCCAGATAAATTTAATTATTCTTATCTTGGTGCTAAAGACGATGTTCAGTAGTCATTCTATGATGACAAAGACTTCTAAACAACAAGCAAGGTAAGTAAGTCAGTTGTCAACTCTTTCTAAACCAAACCTCGTGTGACCAACTTTTATGTTGAGGATAGTCAGATGTTTGGCATATACAGGTTAGATTAAAAAAGATTTCCTATATCGTTCTATGCTCACAAATACTGCTAAATAACAAGCAAGGTAAATAGGACAGTTTATTATAGTCAAATTTGTCTAAGCTGAACCTCATGGGACAAACTCAAAATAGACAGAAGTGTGGTATATACATGGTAACAAAGATTTCCTACACTGAGACTTTATTTATTGTTGGGTTTATTGAGGGTTCCGTTTATTTATTGTTGGGTTTATTGAGGGTTCCGTTTATTTATTGTTGGGTTTATTGAGGGTTCTGTTTATTTATTGTTGGGTTTATTGAGGGTTCTGTTTATTTATTGTTGGGTTTATTGAGGGTTCTGTTTATTTATTGTTGGGTTTATTGAGGGTTCTGTTTATTTATTGTTGGGTTTATTCAGGGTTCTGTTTATTTATTGTTGGGTTTATTCAGGGTTCTGTTTATTTATTGTTGGGTTTATTCAGGATTCTGTTTATTTATTGTTGGGTTTATTGAGGGTTCCGTTTATTTATTGTTGGGTTTATTGAGGGTTCCGTTTATTTATTGTTGGGTTTATTGAGGGTTCTGTTTATTTATTGTTGGGTTTATTCAGGGTTCTGTTTATTTATTGTTGGGTTTATTCAGGATTCTGTTTATTTATTGTTGGGTTTATTGAGGGTTCCGTTTATTTATTGTTGGGTTTATTCAGGAATCCGTTTAGACTGGCTTCACTGTATTTATTAAGAATGCAGGAAAGAAAAAAATAACAAGGTAACTGTGGTCAATAACATGTATTTTTTTTTTAGATTTATCGAATGTTTTTTTTTAATTCATGAATCACATTGCAAGTCATATGTTGATTATGAATGAAAATACAACAAAAAAATACAATTATATTGTTTTATATTGTAGTCTGTTTATTAAATGAATAAATATTTTTAAACTAAATACAAGAAAATTATTTTTTTCACTTTTCACACAATAATTAAGAGAAAGTAAAACTATTGTTGTTGTTTTTCTCAATTGTGGGTTGCCTTGATGTCATCAATCGTGGTAAATTAACTCGTACTGTATCGTGAGTGATATATCCTAGAAGTTTAGCAGTATTCTTTACCTCTTGTCATTAGACGATGGTCTAGATATATATGATGTTAAAACGAGGTCAAGATGGAATCCAATACGTCTTCTGTTGGTCATTTTTGCACTGACTGTTTCCTATTAAATATTGGGCATACAGTGACTTGTGGCGGGTTGGTGGTTTTCTCCGACACTCCGCTTTCCTCCAGCAATAAAACTGACCGCCACGATATAACTGAAATATTGTTGAAAGTAGCAATAAACTTCATAACCTAACCCCTGTACACATTTTCAAGATAATATTTTACAATTATCTTCTATTTTCCTCTGAAATTAGTGTATAAAACAAAAAGTTTTTATCATGTGAAATGACAAATTATATTTTTCCACATTGTTGAATTAACTAAAATTTGAATTAAAATTGGCATTGAAGTGCAAAATTTAAATGTTGTCCTTAATTTTATTGGTAATATGATTGGTTCAAATAAATGGGAGGATTTTATTTATTAAAATATAGTATCTATGTTACTTGTTTATGAATTTGAGCAGATGTAATTTTCTCATTCTCCACATAAAAAAACATAAGAAAGGAAAGCATGTGATTAAAGTTTCACAGTACATTGTTATTTCAAAGGTATGAGGTTAGGTTTATGGTGTTTAATGCCACTTTCAAATCAAAAACATTTCAGTTATATTGTGGCGGTAAGTTTTATTGGTGGAGGAAACCGTAGTACCCGGAGAAAACCACCGACATGTCGCAAGTCAATGACAAACTTGATCACATATCCAGTACACCTTGCCACGAACAAGGTTCAAACTCACAACTTTAGTGGTGATAGGCACTGATTGCACAGGTAGTTGTAAATCCAACTACCATATGATCACAGGGCTATATAGGTAACCTCATCAAATTCATTGACAGAAAATTACAGATGTCAAAGTTAAGTGATGAGAAGAATACACTAAGAATAAACAAAATTAGATTGCAATGATTGTTCTGTATTAATAACATGTTTTATTTTTAATTTCCAGGGCTGGAATGAGAAGTATATGTGTCATTCTACCATTGTTTGGAGTAACGTGGGTGCTCGGTGTATTCTCCATCAATGAGGATTTAGTTGTGTTCCAGTATTTATTTGCAATATTCAATTCACTTCAGGTAAATTCAGTTCAATTTTCATGAAATTGTGTCCCATTTATATAATGTTAGATGATTGCATATAATTTATTTTGTATGAACTGATTGATTGATTATTGTTTAATATCACATGGGTGGTATTTCACCTATTTTTTTATGAAGAGAACAAGTTTACATACAATTATTTATGTAGGTAAAATAGTGGCACTTGAATGGACAGATGTTTTGATTCCAACAGTGAAAAGGGGAGATAATTGATAGCGTCAGAAATTTAGCTTTCTAACGGGCCACCAACGACCATCTCTAACAAGCACATGCTCATTAGAAACAACTGCAAGCTGTCTTTTTCGTCCAAGGAGTGTTGTATTTCCCAAACATAAGGCACTCATTATGTCCCCGTCTCGAATCTTCCTGCAGAGCTATTGGACACATTTTGAATGGGGCACTATCCAGCATCGTAGAAACTAGTTCATATTTCTATGCTTCGGGGGTTCCCTCTGGGAGTACTTTTTTTATTGAATGTTCAGATTTCTCTTTACAAAATACATCAATTTGGTTTTTTTCCCAGGGATTGTTGATATTTCTGTGGAGTTCCCTTAGGGAGTACTTTTTATTGAATGCTCAGATTTCTCTTTACATAATACATCAATTTGTTGTTTTTTTCAGGGATTGTTGATATTTCTGTGGGGTTCCCTTAGGGAGTACTTTTTATTGAATGTTCAGATTTCTCTTTACATAATTTATCAATATATTAATTTTTTTTTCAGGGATTGTTCATATTTCTGTTCCATTGTTTTTTCAACCGACAGGTAAGATCAAATATCAATCTTAAGGTTCATAATACAGGTCAACTCAGAGAAATATAAATTATTGGTGTATTGACGGTAAATATAGAATTTATGTGTCAATGCTTAGAATTTGTTTCGTGACGAGCCACATAAATTCTATTTTTACCGTCAATACACCAATATTGTATTTATCCTGAAATAAAATTTGCCAAAAAATCTTATTTAATAAAAAAATATAAAGAAAAGGTAACAGAAACCCAATGGATGCCTCATCGGTATATGTAGTAAAACATACATGTGTAACACTGTCATTAACAATACACACTCGCCAAATGATATAGGTCATTATTAATCAACAAAGTATTTACACAACAAACAATATTTATTACTTGTGAATAAATGAACCGTAAATATACAATATGCGTACATTGTTGGTAAATATTAAATTTATTTGTACAAGCTTTATAAACGGGTAGAAAAGTGAGAGTGCAAATTAATTTGATATATAACGACAATGTACGTATATTGTGTATCCTGCTATATCAGATAGTCCAAAACAACTGCCAAATAGTGTGAAAATAGCTGAAACAAGCGTCGTTCTAATGGTTTCAGAGACGTCATCTGTGACGTCAGGGCTTATAGTTAACATTTCTTTCTGTTGTAAGGGGTGTGGCTTAATAGCTTTATTAGGCTAATGTGAAAAGTGTTATTATGACACTGTCATAATAAAGCAACAGTTTATTTCAACCCATTTATTATGACAAAAAATAACCCAATTGCAGGATAAATATAGATTCTTCTTTTGTTACCAGTGAATTACAATATTTCTCCACTGGAGATAGTTAAAGTTTCAAATTACAAGCTTCAGCTTAAGGGAGAGTTTTAAGATATGAAAATCTAGCTGTCGACAGTTGGGAAATATTATAAACCACTGATAACAGAAGAACAATATGTTTCTCCAATGACCAAAATGTCAAAATTGTTTTTAAAAAGTTGTTAAATTGCGTGATTACTAACAGTCAATACGAAAATTGGCAGAAATTCTCATGCAGAAATTTAACCTCTGTGGTGATTAAGAATATTATGTGTTAGGGTTAGGGGTATGTTGTAATGCCACTTTCAACTATATTTCAGTTATATCCTGGCAGTCAGTTTTATAAGTGGAGGAAACAGAGAAAACCACCAACCTACCGCAAGTCACTGATAAACTTTTTCAACTGGTTAAACATGCTAAGAATAGGAGAATAAACAATAGATACCATTAAATCCTAGAATATAATGACTTGTAGTGGTATTTCTGTTTTATATTTGCACGTTTTTGTACTGATTGTCATGAGGTTTTTTGCTAAGCATGGTAAATCACAATGTCTTCTAATTATTAGTGATTACTTTTATCACAATAAACATATAGGTGAGTTAATTGTAAGCTTGTTTGATTTATTCGTACACATGATCTTGCCAGTGTACTGTGAAAGACTCCTGTAAATTTATTATATTTGATTTCCAGATGTTTATCACTATATCAGTAAAGTTATCCTTTCATAATTTCTGATATATACAATATTTTTTTTAAAGTTTCCATAGAAACACAAATATTTTCTTTTTAGGTACGAGAAGGTATTCAACATAGCCAAAGACGGAAGAAGAGTGCTCGTATGGATTTATCAAAATCTACATCACAAATAAATACGGTTAGTATATAATATAATGTAGTACTCATAATTTTAATGTGTAGGTGTGTACCAGCAGCTCAGATCGAGGTGTGATCTACATGTATATTGATTTAAAAAAAAATTAATAGGTGCTGACCAACAATATGAGGGGTCAAAGTCTGTCACACTAGAAATTTATTTATTTATTTGACCAAAAGGAATAACACTTAGAAATACATATTAAAGTCATTAGCACTGAAATAATTAGGTTTGGTTTGGTTTGGTTTATGGTGTTTAATGTCACTTTCAACAATATTTCAGTTATATCGTGGCTGTCAGTTTTATTAGTGGAGAAAACCGAAGTACCAGGAGAAAACCACTGACATGTCACAAGTCACTGACAAACTTTTTTTGACCAAGAGGAATTACTTTAAGATATACATATTGAAGTCATTAGCACTGAATTAATAAGGGAAATTAATCTATACTATATACATCAACAATGATATAGTTCAAATTTACAAGAACACTCTAAGCTAAGGTAGAATATTATATTTAACACCTTATTTTGTACTTGTACCTAAATTCTTGTTTATAAATGATTTTTTTTTCTGCATTAGAAAACTCAAGATATAAAATGTGATTCCATGCTTCTTTTTAAAACAGTTAGCAATCAAATTTGACTATTGCTTCAGCTACTCAGTTCAAGCCCCGATTGGGTCAAACAAGAGACTATGTAATTGGTATTTGTTGCTTCTCGACCAAACATGCAACATTGAGGAGAAATAGCAAAGACTGGTTGGCTCCGAATCGGGATAATGCATATGTTGTTTCAGTGAGCAAGCACTATAAAAAATCCAACTCAGCGTGTTGGTCTAGTACAATCATTCACACACTCAGCTACTCTCACATTTGAGTATATTCCATATCTCAAAACAAGAAGTTAAAAATAAAACAATAATGATTCGATGATATAAATAACCAAAGGAACAATAACCTAGCTCTGGGAAACAACAGAGTACCGGTATCTTGCAAGTTATTTTGTATATCATTTTTGTTACAGAAAAATTCAATGCGGGAATCACCATCAGAAAATATACATAATAACCTTGAAGAGGAATTAAAAAGTAAGTACAAATATAAAATAATTGAAATATCTTATATAGTCCAACCTGTATATAAAGACCATTCAAGGGAACCTAAAAATGTGGCCTTTATGAGCAGGTGCCTTTTATATACAGGTTAAAATAAATGCACTATTCATTAAATGGGGAAAATGAAACTGTCCTTTATAGACAGTGATTTGTTATATATAGTGCCCTTTATGGCAGGTTTGACTGTATATTAGTTTGATTGACTGTTTGTTGGTTAACATCCAGTGGCAGATATTTCATGCATATTCTGGAGGAGTCAACATGTTCATTATTTTCTCTAAAAATATAAAGAAATGAGAGAAGAATGGGACAACTTAGGTAGCCATTGTGACTGCCAATGGAAAAATATGTAGAGTTGGATAGGGACAAAAAAAGAGCATTTTGTAGCTGCTACCCTGCCCGTATCCTTTTTCAAAATCTACAAGAGGTACTTAATAAGCAAAAAATGTGAAACTCCATAAACATGTTGCCCACTTTGGTCCACAATCAGGCTTTCTGTATTTTAACTTGACGTCTCGCCATCAAGAGGGCATCCCTATGCTGTCACCTGGTGACGTGACACACTATATAGTTCTGTGGGTTGACATCACCAGTATATAGTCCTTTATTGCTCAAAACAGACATGCATTGCAAATGTGTTAATGTTTGAGTGTAGGATTCATACATATTTATTATTGAAGAGCCAGTTGATAATACAGTGAACCCTGTCTAAACCAAACCCTGAATAAATAGGAATCATGTATAAACTGAACTTTTAAGTCCCGATGTAGGAAATAAATGTTAATTTAACCTGTATAAATTGAACACCTGTCTATTCCGAACACAAAAGTTGGTCTGAAAGAGGTTCAGTTTAGACTTGTTTAACTGTACAATAATTTTCATATATGTAGAACAGACGGAAATGTTTTCTAATTTTTTCTAAAACAATATCTTTATAAGAATAGTTTTGTTTTTTGGTTGATGGTGTTTAACGCCACTTTTAACAATATTTCAGTTATATTGTTGCGGTCAGTTTGGTGGAGGAAACTGGAGTACATGGAGAAAACCACAGACCTGTCACAAGTCACAGACAAACTTTATCACATAATGTTGAATAGAATACATCTCATCATGAACAGGGTTCAAACTCACAATTTTAGTGGTGATAGGCACTGATTGCACAGGTAGTTTTAAATCCAACTACCATCCAGGATGGCCCCTTTATTAGAATACATTTAAATTCTGTTTCAGAATCAAAGAATCCCTTCCTACAGGCTGATAACCAAGTACAGCAGATTGTCGATAAGTTCTTAAAAACAAACGACGGAAAGGGAAATAATCTAAATAAAGATAAAGATAACGCTATTAGTATAGAGGACATCAAGATCAATAATATAATGAGGGAAGCGGAGATAAACGATCCTCCGTCATCACGAGAGGAAGAACCTCGAAACAGATATAGTACATCTGATAGTGAGAAAAGGGTAAGAGAGCTATAGTACAATAAAATAGATGGTTTGGTTTGATTTGTGGTGTTTAAAGCCACTTTCAACAATATTACAGTTATATTGTGGCGGTCAGTTTTATTGGTGGAGAAAACTGGAGTACCCGGAGAAAACCACCGACCTGTCGCATGTCACTGACAAACTCATTAAATAGACCATTTGCTTATTACTGATTAGATTTTTAAAAAATTGATGTGATTTATTAAGAGTTATTTCCCTTATAGTGGATAAATTGTTACTTGTTCCATGAATTTGAATTGAATTTTCTTGTAATTTGTAGATATTTAAAAAAAAAATTAAACATCAGAGGAGATTGTTGTTTTAATGTCAAATTTAGCAGTATTTCAACTATATTGTGGCAAATTGAAAAATTGAGTACAGATAATACAGATTATGAGTAAAATATGTCACATTTATTAAACTGTGCATGAAAATATGCCCTTTTACCCACATTAAAGGATAGAATAACTACTATAGGAATGTATTAAAAAATGAGAATTAATTTGGAGATATGCAAATGATCTATTGCTTTTATATGATTTTCTTGTTTCAATTTTTCAGTATTTTTAAAACAATATCTACAACTACCAAACATTATTTGTATGATTTGCCATATCATATTAATATATACTGGAACATGTACTTGAATTATTGATGGGTTAGGTTATGGTGTTTAATGCCACTTTCAACAATATTTCAGTATATTGTTGCGGACAGTTTTATTGGTGGAGGAAACCGGAGTACCCGGAGAAAATCTCTGACCTGTCTCAATTCACTGACAAACTTTATCACATGATATTGTATCAAGTACACCTCACCATGAGCAGGATTCGAAATCACAACTTTAGTGGTGATCGGCACTGGTTGCACGGGTAGTAAATCCAACATGACAATAACATGCCCTTGCTTGAATTATTGAAAACAGATATAATTTTATTTGACTATTAAATAGTTATTACCTGAATAACTCTATGGCTTAGGGAGGAATTTATTTTAACAGCCCAACCATTAATAACTTTTTTTTAATGAAATGTAAATAAATCTACCCATGATCATATAATATAGAGACCGCATCAGTGGTGTAGTTAGTGGTTAGCGTGCTCGCCTCAAGTGTGGTAGATTGTGGGTTCGAGCCCTAATTGGGTCAAACAATAGACTGAAATTGGTATTTTGTTGTGTCTCCACTAAGTATGCAGCATTAAGGAGAAAGAGCAAAGACTGGTTGGCTCGGAATCAGGATAATGTGTCAGAGTGGGGCGACATGTCTATCCACAGACTGTTGTTTCAGTGAGCTAGCACTATAAAAATCCAACTAAGCGTGTTGGTCTAGTACAAAGTGGACCTCATCATCATTTCATTGAAAATTAACTTGTTCTCGACATGATATTGATGAAAAATTGCTGAGTTGGCATTAAACAACAATCACTCACTCACTCACTCCTGTAGAGGGATGATAGGATTGCACCTCATCAATGTTTGTTCATCAGTTGCTTCACATTGCCACCTGTAACAGATAAATGTTTTAAGACCATAAATTCATATTTTGTAGAGATCTAGTGCACACACAATGTTGTTTGTTTTTTTATTGGCCAAAAGTAAAGATGGCTGAACAGCAGCCATTTTGAAGACCCTTTTGCAGTGATATTTATCTCTCTTGTTTAATGCACGCAAAATGTTTTATTTTTGTGTTTTTGAGGTCAAAGGTCAAGATGGCCGAACAGCAGCCATTTTGAAGACCCTTTTGCAGTGATATTTATCTCTCTTGTTTAATGCACGCAAAATGTTTTATTTTTGTGTTTTTGAGGTCAAAGGTCAAGATGGCCGAACAGTAGCCATTTTGAAGACCCTTTTGCAGTGATATTTATCTCTCTTGTTTAATGCATGCAAAATGTTTTATTTTTGTGTTTTTGAGGTCAAAGGTCAAGATGGCCGAACAGTAGCCATTTTGAAGACCCTTTTGCAGTGATATTTATCTCTCTTATTTAATGCATGCAAAATTTTTATTTTTGTGTTTTTGAGGTCAAAGGTCAAGATGGCCAAACAGCAGCCATTTTGAAGACTTTTTTGCAGCTAAATTTATCTCCCTTGATTATCTATTTTTTTTTTTTTATTAATTATTATCATGTTTTGTTGGAACAGACATCAAGAAGTAGTTTAGAAAATAAATCTTCTCATAATTCTCGTGAACCTGTTGGACATAAAGCTTCATCGAGTTCTTCCAGAACGAAGACTTCCACTACAACAAGATCAACAGAATTGAATTCAAGAACGTCTAGTGGAGAGGATTTTGAGGTAAGCCAGTCGGTTTTTCTTTTAAAAAACGTTTTTAATTAAGGAATATTTTAAATTTTTGAACAGATTATACAACATAGCCTGGTTTGGGGCAGTTTACACTTAATAAACAGCGAAGCACTTTATGAAAATCGTATAAAGTTCCAACCCAGATTATAAAAGTATAACCAGTTCAAAAATCTCAAATATTCATTATAATTTAATTTTTAGAACAAAATTTAATGATTCCTTGATTTTAATTTCGATTATTTCATGGGACTATTTGAATTAGTCGTTTGCAAATGAATATGTTGGCGACGTCACAATACCAACCCAGGTTTATCATGTATAACCAATGTTGCTATAGACAGATCAGCCAATCAGATTGCAGTATTCACAAAATAAATTGAATTATTATGAAATAAGTTCAAATAATTTCCATTAAAAATACAAAATATCTTGAGGGGTGATGGAAATAAAAAATATCTCTTGAATTGATAAAAAAAAGACAATTATTTCCCTGTATCATACAACTTAAACTGATATACATGTGTTGACGAAGATATTTTTTGAATCATGTGTTTTTCATACCCATGATTGTATTGCTTCTTGCTTTAATACTTGCTAAGCTCTACTTAAGTTCTTGCTAAAGCTTTAGACTTACAGGAATTGATAAGTGTTACCAATGTGATTTAGGTAACTGATAACATATACCCCCACCCATGACAGAGCAGATGTGTTTAATAGATTTTTTTTTAAATCTGGTTTTTAAATGCTTTTAATTACAAAACATATTTTATCACTTTAGCAGTTCTATGGTGTTTATATTATTCATATTTTGAGATAATTTATAAAGTTTGAAATATACAGAGACGTGCCAAAAGTATTCGGTCACTGTAATTTTTTACTATATATTTCATATAAAACCACAATTTTTGAAAACATTATTCCAAAGTCAATTCTTGTTCGATTTTGTTGAAATTTTTACCAACAGAAGCGAGAACGTACATAGTTTTCTGTGATTATTTTAAAATATTTTTTGGGAGCACAGATTTTAAATGTTCATGATTTAAACACAAACTTAATTTATTTGTCTTCAAATGTACTATAATTGTATTGTATTTTTGACGTTCAAAATTTAGTTTTGTGTTTAAATCGTGAACTCATAAAAATTATAGATTATAAATTTATGCTAAAATTACAGTGTAAAACTACATTTAATTTTGTTTTTGTTGGTAAAAAAATCATCAAAATCGAACAAGAGTCGACTTTGGAATAATGTTTTTAAAAAATGTGGTTTTACATGAAATATATAGTAAAAAATCACAGTGACCAAATACTATTGGCACGTCTCTGTACAACATTTTGACATCAACATATTTGAAATTTTGTAGTTAAAACTACATTTAAAAAAATATTTTGGTAACAATATAAATAAACTATTCACCATATTGTAACATTTATGCATTCTTTCCTTTGATCATTTTATGATTTATATACCAGAATGTAAGCAACAGCTAAGAACTATGAAATAATACACGCAGATACGAGATATTGCACACTTTAAATCTGGGCTGTAGTTTTATTACTCTCAGAGAGCCATGCAATAATCAACGAACTAGATATGATATTGCATGTCTTCATGTTTCAAATCATTTATACTACGATTTTCTGAGTTAAACAATGTCACGCTTCATTAATAAACGATTATTTAACTGTTTTATTCAGAAAACCGTGGTATAAATATTACTTGTTCTATAGTTTGTTTATGTTTCCTGAATATTTAAGTGATTTTAATAGACCATTAGCACATTTCTGACTTTATTCTAAAAGTATACATTTTGACAAGTTTTATAGGAGTTATTTCCCTTTAAGGTGGGGAAAAGGTCTGTTTTCATGCAGGTTCAATGAAAATAACCTGTATTTTCTCAGTCTATACACATAATCAATGTTGTAGTAACTTGTTAATATTCCAGTAGCTATATTATCATCCTTTGATTCTATACAAGGTTCAAATATCTACAAATTATAAGAAAATTCTTAGTTCTTTCCGTTGCTTTTGCTAAAATGGGTACCATTTACCAGTCATACGGGAAATAACTCATATAAAAAAACAAATTGATTGATTTTTTGGTGTTTAACGCCACTTTCAGCAATATTTCAGTTATATCATGGCGACCAGTTTTAGTGGTGGAAGAAGCCGTATTGGTGATGGGCTTGTATGAGTTGTTAGGTAATCCAACTACCTAACTCATTGAGCCACCCGGGCCCTTAAGAAAACATTATATTATAAGAAACAAATAATTTTAGATCATAAGGGAAATAACTCATATAAAAAACAAATAATTTTAGATCAAGTCAGGAATGTGCAAAATATCTATTATGTATGCGATCGTGTTTATTTCTTGAAATGTTCATCTTAAATAAAAATTATCATTTTACTATTAGTCTAAAATACGAGAGGATCAGTCCAGAATAGATCACATATACAGTGCATCGATTGAGGTAACACAGAATTTGTGCCCAAATTTAATATATTGCTTTCATATCTTATAAGAATAACAATCTGTAGGAATGATTTTTTTAAATTATTAATTTACAACTATTAATAGCGTAACCTATTTTATATCCTTAGATACTCTCGTCCGTTCCTTAAAACGGATGATGTGGACATTTTAATAATGAAACAATAACAACCAACACTTTCTAAACTAAATCTAAAAAAAAATATGTGGTACTGAGGTGTATATTTATAAGAAATTCATATTTCTTTGCTATGTACCCTAGTAATATTTTGCCATTATATTGCTTTTTAAAATTGCTGCCAAAGTTCTGTTTCGAAACTATCCCTTTTTTTGGTTTTTTGGTTGCACGTATTTCCTGTCAAAGATTTGATTAATCTTGTGTTTTGATTTTTAGTTTTGTGTTTTGATTTTTTTTGTGTTTTGATTTTTAGTGTACTAACGGTCACGGAAAAAGTTTTGAAGTGTTTCACATGACTTCAGAAATCACCTTGTGTTTTGTAATTATTGAATTGAAAGAACGAGTGTTTTCTGAGTTTTGAATTGAGTTGATATACTCAATGAAGAAAAATGAGTAGGTCAAATGTGTTGTAAAAGAAAAAAAAATCTTTAAAAAAAAACTACATTGGATTGCGTTAAATAAGTATCGATTTTCATTAAACCTTATGTAAATCTTAGTACAATTTTGGCTAGTAAGATATTTGAATTCTTAAAAAAATGGTAAAGGCAATGGTTTAGTTTAGAATGGGAATGATGTGTACATATCACCACACTTTACAATTTTACGGAAGGAAAAATATTAAAATAATCTCTGCTTGTCCCATAGAGGTAGTTATCTCCCTTATCTAATTTGTCAAATGGAAACAAGTTGCTGTTTTAAGCTCAAGTTGCCAAGACCATATGACTTATTGCCACCAGGCCATTAGTTTTTTGTACATTTTAATCTTTTCTGAAATCACTGGACCAAATTAAATAAAACTTGACCATATTGACTGGTGGATGGTCTCTTTACAACCTCTTCCTCTATCAAAAATGACTTATTTTGATCACTGGTCCAAATTAAACAAAACTTGGCCAGATTGACTGTTGGATGGCCTCCTTCCAGTTTCTTATACGCTATTAAAAATGGCTTATTTTGATAATAAATAATTTACAAATTTTCCTCTCTGTAAGCAGTGATTCAATTGAAACTAATCATTAGCTAGAATGGTCCTTGTGTATCTGACAAGATGGTGGCTGTTACTTTAAATAGAAATTTTATTTTATTTTCAAAATGTCTATATTTTAAGCAGGAAAAATTGTAATTTGAATTGTAGCTACCTAATAATGAGTTAGTTGTTTTATATATATTTTGGGGTTTTTCTGTAAAATGTTTTAATTTTATAATTTGATTTGTGATCATTTTGACCAAAAAACTTATTAAACTCAACAATTATTTAACCAGATGAGCGAATGCAGATTTCATTGAGCCTCCATTTTTTTTTCACTGATTCAGGTCTTTGTGCATAAAATATAATAATTTTATAAAGTTCACATTCAGATCATTTTCAAATTCATTGTAACATTTTCTTCTCATGAATGCAGTACAGTAATCGGTGGTGGTTTCATTGTGTTTATTTTGTACTGATTTTGAGATTGAATTATTTACAGAGAAAAACTAGAAGGGATAATTATTCTAAGTCTAGCCGATATAGCCCTAAACAGCAAAAGAAAATGTTTGAGGTAAAAAAAATCATGTTTATTGGTTTCGGTTTTTATGAATTTTGAAAGGAGAGATGGTATGTTTTCAACAAGTTCAAGAAATATAATATAAAAAAAAAGAAGAAAAAAAAAGATTTTTTCTCACTTTTGTTAAATACTCTTTTCCTTCTCTCCTTTTAAAGAGTGTTTGATGTGATTTTTTTTCTGGTGATTGATAATTATTTTTTGTAGATGTGTTGCACATTATTACATTCAGTTGTAGATACCCTCACAATACCCCTCAGTTGATATTTTTGTTTTAGTTAAATATAATATTTGTTGTTGTTCTCTTTTCTATTTATGTTTTAACAACTTGATTGATTATATATTAATTTACATTTTTACGATAATTCAATTTGATTAGAATCATGTGTCAAAAGTGCTTATCGTGAGTTAACCTTACGTCAAAGTTAACTCTAAATTAACGAATAAAAAAGGAGCTGGCAAAATAGTTTGTGTTCGGCTAAAGAAAATGTCAAAGAGAATACTAATGTTATCCTGGTTGAAAAGTTAACCAATTGAAATGACACTGGCAAAAGTTCTGTGTTAAGTTAATGGAGAAGCCAGAGAGAATACTAGAGTTCACCTGGTTGAAAGTTTAACCAATTGAAACAGTGATGGAAAAATAGTGTGCTGGGTTAGAGAAAAAGCCAGAGAGAGAGTACTAATTAAAAAATTACCTTGTTGAAAGCTTAACCAATTGAAATGGCACTGGGCAAAAACGTGTGTTCGCTTAATGGAAAAGCCAGAGAGAATGCTAAAGTTCACCAAAATGAAGGTTACCCAATTGAAACAAGGTTAACAAAATAGTGTGTTTGACTAAAGAAAAAGCCAGATGTCACTAATTTTCTCCCTGGGTGAAAGGTTAACCACTTAAAACAGTGATGGAAAAATAGTGTGTTCGGTTAAAGAAAATGCCAGAGAAAGATAGTACTATATTTACCTTGTTAAAAGGTTAACCAATTGAAATGGTGATGATAAAAGTAGTATGTTCATTAAATGGAAAAGCCAGAGAAAATGCTAATGTTCACCAGGGTGAAAGGTTATGCTATTGAAATAAGGCTGACAAAATAGTGTGTTCGATTAAAGGAAAAGCCAGAGATCACTAATTTTCTCCCTGGGTGAAAGGTTAACCACTTGAAACAGTGCTGGCAAAAATAGAGTGTTCGGTTAACAGAAAACCCAGAGAGAATACTAAAGTTCACCTGAATGAAAGGTTAACCAATTGAAATAGTGCTGGCAAAAATAGTGTTTTTGGTTAATGTAAAACCCAGAGAGAATATTAAAGTTCACCTGATTCAAATTGAAAGGTCAGATATTAAAGAAACATTTTTAACTTATGATTTTGACTGCACAATATCTATGTTGATAATATTTTCTAGCTTAGCTTAACATTTATTGTTTCTTTTCTCTTTTCCTTTTAACAGCTTGATTAATTATATAATTACCTTATTTCTATAATTGATCACTATTATTATACACTAATTAACCTGACTAATTATGTTGTTTTTTACTTAATTAAATGTAGATCACATGAAATCTGTTAATATTTGGTTTCATAATAGGTCATCACACAAAATAATGTGTATATTTAACTGGGATTATTTTTTTCAGTTATTTAACTGATTTTAGCTATTGGTATTTTCTTCTGAAAATTGTTTTCCGAAAGTTGCTGGACACTGTCAGAACAGGTTAAAAATGACCATTTTGAAAGGGGGTGTAGATGATTTCAATTATTTTCCATTGATTTCAGTTATTTTATTTTCTAACCAGGATCATCCCTCTCTTTAAGTCATGTCTATACTCTAATCATATACATATACAAGTAGTGGTGTTTAGATATATTTTGATGTTAGACGCTGTTGTGGTCATGATCATATGGTAGTTGTATTTATAACTACCTGTGCAATCAGTGTCTATCACAACTAAAATTGTGATTTCAGACCCTGTTCATGGCGAAATGTACTCAATACAACATCATGTGATAAAGTTTGTCAGTGACTTGTGATAGGTCAGTGGTTTTCTCCGAGGTACTCTAGTTTCCTCCACCAATAAAACTGACTGCCGCAATATAACTGAAATATTGTTGAAAGTGGTGTTAAACACTAAAAACCAACTAAACCAAAAATATTGATGTTAGCGTGGTCCATTAGATGAAAAAAAGATTACTAGTGTTTATCGCCACATATATTTCAGTATTTTTCGATGATTTCTAATAATTTTCCCGTTGATCTGTACACATGATAATATAGTATAGTGACCAGCGTGATATGAAAAAAAAATATCAGTGATTTTTATATGAAGCAATTAGATGTTTCACTGTAGTTTCCTTGACAAATCAATGATAGTATATATATATATATATGTATATATATTGTGGCAGTTTCCGCAGTACGCGACCATGCAACTTCCTTCAAGTAACTAAAGCAATTTATCACACTTATTGTTGTTGTATTGAGTACACCTCTATGTGTCTGAATTTGGTACAGAAACAATTTTGGTGGCGAGCACTGACTGTATAGGTAGATGTTAATCCCATTATCATGTAATCATGGCCATGAAATCCCCCCCAAAGAGATATAAATGTGGTGCAGCTAAAATGATACCTTCCTCCATAGGGTCAGGGTTGGGTTTCCATAAAGTAATATAATGTGTATTTGTTTGATGACCTAAGTAGAGCACTGTAACATTCCTAGTTATTTTGTATTTGTATTGTAGATGAACTGTTTTAAGCACTAGAGGTATTACATTTATATAATGCATGATACATACACAGCTATTTAAGCAGAATTTATATTACGATCAGATGACATTATATTCAATGATATAAGCTTTCCAAATATATGATACTTTGTCGAATATAATTTTGACAAAGTCTTTGTATTTATGTATGGCCATTTACCTAATCCTTGCATTCTTTGCTGTTTCAGCTTCATGATTGTCAGCTAATATTTTCATATCACAACAAGAATTTTACGGTTGTATTATGATATGGGTATGCCGTCGTCATTGTTGTCATTCGTCTGTAAACACAGTGGTTTCCTAACCGCTTTGGTGATGTAATGGTTAGCATGCTCATCTCGAGTCCGGTAGATCGTGTCTTAGTAGGTAGCATTATGGAGTAAGAGCAGAGACGGTTCGGCTCAGACTCAGAGTAATTCACTCACAATGGTTTCCGCACAATAACTTTAGTTCTAGGTGACCGATTCTTCAGAACTTTTGAGACGATGATCAAAGGCACGGAATAAAAGTTGTAAAAACTTTATTACAGTAAAAAGTGGTGCTGGAGGATACCCTTGTCGACTTGCTGCCGTCTCATCATGCTACGCCCGGCATAGCTCTTTATTCTTATGTATACAAATTGAATTACTACATTATTTGATGTTTGATTTAAAAAAAAACCCAAACCTTTAGTAATATATGCAAATATATGTTCTTTGTCATAATAGAAAAATATCCATGAGCTTAAATATATGATTGGCAATACAGGAAATTCTCAACAATAAGACTAGCATGATATATTTTGATGCTTATGTCTCAAGTTACCTTTTTAAGTGCATGTAGCGCTTGAAATCAATTAACATTTGCAATTGATGTTTATTCATTAGGATTAGGGTTATGGTGTTTAATGCTGCTTTCAACAATATTTCAGTTATATCGTGGCGGTCAGTTTTATTGGTGGAGGATACCAGAGTACCTGGTGAAAACCACTGACCTGTCGCAAGTTACTGACAAACTTGATCACGTAATACTATATTGAATGTTCATTAAGACTGCACGGATTGATGAAATATGGTTGATATGTTAAAAAACTTATTGCAAAATTATCATATTCTTCTTCACAATAAGCATGGTAATGTCAGACTTTACATGAATTTACAAGTAAGAACATTTTGATCTAATGAATTATCTCATAATTCATATGTAATTACCATGATATTTTCCTCTGAATTACCATGATATTTTCCCCTGAATGACATTTGAACAGTTGTTGGTGTGACAGTACAATAAGACAGAAATATACAATATACGTACATTGGTGGAAAGTATAAAATTTATTCGTACAAGCTTTATAAACAGGTAGAAAAGTGAGTAGCCTTTGACTAGCTTTTCTAGCATGTTTCACAGCAGGGGAGAATTAATTTTATATTTAAGGACAATGTACATATATTGTTTTTATCCTGCAATATCAAAAAGTCCAAAACAACTGCCAAATTGTCTGAAAATAGCTGAGGCAAGTGAGGTTCTAATCCTTTTCGATTGTGTCATCTGTGACATCAACGCTTATACTGTTACCGTTTCTTTCTGTCGCTCTATATGAATCAGCTACCAGAAAAGCTTTATTAAGTTCCTCACTAAATAACAATGAAGTTTCTTTGACCCTCTTTATTAGAACTCAATTGCAGGATAATCAAAGTTACTTGTAAAACTAGTCCATAAGCCATGTTTGTTGGAAAGAAATATACCATGAACTATTTCAATCAGAAACATTTATTCCAAGGTTCTTTTAAACCAGGGAAATTTCCAACGTTGGATTTGTTTTGCTAGAAATATTGGCCCATCTGGACTTATTTTACTAGAACCAACTTATCGTTTATATTGGGTTGGGTTTATGGTGTTGAATGCCACTTTCACTAATATTTCTGTTATATCGTGGTGGTCATTTTTATTGGTGGAGGAGAACAAAGTACCCGGAGAAAACCACCGACCTGCCGCAAGTCACTGACAAACTTTATCACAATGTTGTATCGAGTACATCTCGCCATTAATGGGATTCAAGCTCACAATTTTCATGGTGAGAGGCACTAATTGCACAGGTAGTTGTAAATCCAACTACCATGCGATCAAGACCACGATAGCCCCTGTATTATTCTAGATCAAATGTATGATAAATGATTGAATGTGATTTGTTAGATTATTATATGTCACTGCAACAAACACACATTTTAGTGAACATTATTGTCAAAGCAGTGTTCAAAGTTGGGGAATGACCATTTAACTTCTAGGGGAAATTGAGGGAGCTATGTTTTTGTGCAAATAAATAGTATGATCCTGTAGTTTTCAACAAGAAATTTTTGTTTGTACATGAAATTTATTTTACCGATTTCTCATGTTTCTAAAAGAAATTATATGATTTTCATTTTGTGTGGCTCTGAGGAAAAACGTAGTCTGAATGGCATTCTTAAATTAAGAATATATTCATAAACTCTCTGTGTTCCATTATTTAATTATTTTATTAATTGATCATTCTTTTTATGAACCTGCAAATTAATTGATCATTCTTTTTATGAACCTGCAAATTAATTGATCAAGGGCAAAAATGAAGAATTCAAGCATTTTATTACTTTTGAATATTGCAGCCAGGACCATCTCACAAGAAAGGGGCATCTCACTGGGGGAAAAGCAAACAAACTGCTGCGTCAAAGAAACACAGATCACCACGTGATGATGATAGAACTCGCGAAAAAGATCGTGAAAAAGATCGCCACAGAAAACATCGGCATCGTGATAGGTCTGCAATGTACAATGTAGATTATTATGATAATCCAGCTCATTATGATAATCCAGCACATCCTGCCCACCATAGAAGTATGGAAGACATGGCTATGCAATATATGGGGTACCCGCAGCCATTTGTACGGTCATACGAACCTTTAATAACTCCCCATGGCTACCATCAGCCTGGTTATCCCTATTATGATGTCAGGCATCGCGACTACTGCTGATAATAGTATTTTTAGGATTATTTTTTATTGCAACGTCTTTCAGCGGAGAACACAATATGTTAGGTGCTCTGAATGAATGAAGATTAAGCGTTGTTGTTTTATAAGATGATGTGCATGTACTTAGAGCAAGCAGTTCAATAAGATGACAAATGTATACTGAGAGCAAGCAGTTTTATATGATGCCACATGTATACTGAGAGCAAGCAGTTTTACATGATGCCACATGTATACTGAAAGCTAGTAGTTTTATATGATAACACATGTATACTGAGAGTAAGTACTTTTATATGATGACACATGTATACTGAGAGCAAGTTTCTGTATCATTTGTAAGAGAAAGTGGTAAATATCAAAATTTCAATCTATTTTCATGATAAATTCATGTTTCCCCCACATTTTTGTCTGCATACTGATGGAAAAACAACTAAACACAAAATATGTCATATATTTACCTTTATAATGATGAACTTCATCCGTTATCCATTTTTATGGCATTTACATATGTGCATTTTGTCATATTCTACATGTTGATGTTGTGTTTAAATGTTAACTTTGTGTTTATATGTGAACATTGTGCTTTATTGTTAATATTGCATTTAATTGTTAAAATTATATTTAATTGTTAACATTGCAATGATTGTGTTCAATTGATAACATTGCCATCAATTGTGTGTAATGGTTAATGATGTGTTTAATTGTTAACAATATGTTTAATTGTCAATGATGTGTTTAATTGTTAGTGATGTGTTTAATTGTTAACACTGTTTACTTGTTAACAACGTCTTTAATTGTTAACACTGTTTACTTGTTAACAACGTCTTTAATTGTTAACACTGTTTTTTATTGTTAAATATGTTGTTTAATTTGATGACATTGTACCTAGTGTTTACATATGTTTCACATTTTCTTGTACATCAATATAACTACCTCAGTAAAGTTTCTCCAAATCAAAAGAAATCCACCATATAATATATATGTGCATTAATGTTAAAATTATATAATGAGTGATTTATATTCTTAATCAGTTCAGATATAATATCATTGTAATCAAATAATACAAGTATTTTATTTAATTATTCTACCTTCATTTGTTTGAAATACATATTAATTACCCATCCATCATTACCCATTAACACTTGGCTTCAGTCATGTTTATTTCATTGGTTAGCTTACTTTACTTTCTAGGAGTGAGTTGGGTCTCTAGAGTATAGCATGGTTATGTCACCAATATCATTTTTCAGGGTTTTACTCTAGTGACTTTAAACAAATTAAAGTTGTTCTTGTGAATTTGCTGGTTTTGGGCAAAAACACTCAAGTTTCTAGGGGTGAGTTCAAGTGGGTTTCTAGAGTATAGTATGGTTACGTCACAAAATATCATTTTTCAGAGTTGAACACTAGTGACTCTATCTAGTGATGTCAAACCAATCAAAGTTGTTCCGTGAGTATGCTGTTTCTTGGCCAAAACTCACAAATTTCTGAAGTCAAACTTTCTGATAGAGTTTGTTGTTCAGAGGAGGTGCTAGTCCATAATTTATTTCCAGATTAACTCAACCTTGGAAAATCACACAATGGACCTTACAAGAATGGTTGAACAAATATATCTATCTATTTCCTATTATGGTTGTTTTCTGGGATTAAAAAAAATGCATACATGAAATATTTGGGTTGTAAACTCTAAATAAATATAGGGTTACTGAGTTTATCGTCACTTTCAGCAATATGTCAGTTGTATCATTGCTGTCAGTGTTATTGGTGGAGGAGACCGGAGTATCCGGAGAAAACCATCGCCCTGTCGCAAGTCACTGACAAACTTTATCACATAATGTTATATAAGGTACACCCCACCTGAGCAGTATTCGAGCTCACAACATTAGTCTAAATAAATATAATGATTGAACCATATCCATATTGATAATATATATCTATTTCTTTGTTCAAACAATTTATACTATTGTGCTTTGCTTGTACCTATTTTCCCTGGAGAGTATTACAACTATAATAGTAAATCATGTTTGTGCTTTGAGTCCATACACAATCTGTTTTGTAGTCTTTAGCTTCTATATACCACAAGATATAACATATTTGTTGCTCTTTGATTTGAAATTAGAGCTTTTTTTTATCATACAGCCATTACGGGTAATTCAGCGCACTGTCTAATTATGTGTACTACTATGAATAACATAGATATGTCCCGAATTGGACGGTGCATAGAATTACCCTCTGACATTGTATATCAAAATAAACTCTTCTTAAAATAATCAGATTATGATTTAAATAAAAATTTAATTGTTTTGGGCTAAATTATATACAATTAAATTTATGTATTTATTGTTAGTGTATGTATATTAAATGAACATCAAAGGGAAACAACTACTTATTTCATATTTAAAGTCATGGTATCAATATATATATGTTATCCTCAATAATGTCTCGATCATTGATCATATACCTCATTGATCATATACCTCATTGATCATATACCGGTATTATTGTCGTCCTCATGTTTCTGACTCAAAACATAATATATATTTATGATATATTAATAATATAATTATCAATTTGAAATGATGTTTTGTCTTTTTTCTTTTACTGAAGTAAAGAGAGAAGAGTATACAGGGGCGGATCCAGGATCTCAAGTTAGGGGGGGGGGGGGGGGGGGGGCGCACTTAAAAAAATTGGCGCGAAAATTTTTGGGTATTTCGTGTGAAAAATCACGATTTTACGCCAAAAAATCAATTGTTTTCCAATTTTAGGGTGCGCGCGCCCCGAATGCGCCCCCCCCCCCTGGATCCGCCCCTGGTATATATGGTCTTCCACTGGTACTTAGGAGTGATTGTCTATACAGACTACATCGTGGTCATGATCGTATGGTAGTTGGATTTACAATTGCCTATGCAATCATTGCCTACTCTCACCACTAAAGTTGTGAGTTTGAACCCCATTTATGGCCAGGTATACTTGATACAATATTATGTGATAAAGTTTGTCAGTGAGTTGCGACAGGTCAGTGGTTTTTTCCGGGGACTCCGGTTTCCACAACCAATAAAACTGAAATATTGTTGAAAGTGGCGTTAAACACTTTAAACCTATACAGACTACAGTTCTATCACCAACGACTAATCTAACAATTGTTGAAATTTGCATTAGCAACCATTTAATGACTTAATTTGTCTACTGTTATACATTTATTATTTGTTGTTTTCTCGCCTGGTTATGAGTAAGTGAGTGATTAATTGTTGCTTAGCGCCAACTCATCAATTTTTCTGCTATATCATGGCAAGAACAAGTTGATTTTCAATGAAATGATGATGAGGTTCGCTTTGTACTAGAACAAAATGCTTAATTTGATTTTTATAGTACTAGCTCACTGAAACAACAGTCCGCGGATAAACATATCGCCCCACTCGGACACATTATCCTGATTCCGAGACAAACAATCTTTGCCCTTTCTCCTTAATGCTGTGTGATTTAGCAGAGAATCACCAAGTACCAATTCTATAGTCTGATTTGACCCGATCCGGGCACGAACCCATGATCTCCCGCACTACCTGGTTGTGAGTATGTTGTTTATTACAATACAACAGGATAGAGAGTACTGTCAGTTTACTGATGTACCCAAGAGGAGATTTGTTGCTGTCGATGTTTGTTCCGCCCACTGCTGTGTCTTCTAGTTGATTCCAATTTTTCAACAATGGTAGTTCTCAACTTGCTTTTCAGAATAGCCATTGCATATTTGATTTTTGCAGAATCCATAGTCGTTTGTGCATAAGAAGAGTTTGAAGATACCAAAGAGGTAATCAGAATTCGTAAATCGATGAAGAACAGACAACACAATGACCAAAAGAAAAACGTCGAAAGAACAAACAACGATCTACAAAACATACTTATAAAACTAAAGATCGAGTAACACAAACTCCACTAAAAACCGGGGATGAACTCAGGTGCTCCGGAAGGGTAGGCAGTTCCTGTTCCACTATTGGCACCCGTCGTGTTAATATAGTTCTATACATGATCTGGGAATTGCATTACTTTTTGAAGAAGCCTTTTCACAAACACCTATAAGTATGATATTTTTCAAATATTTACAAGCAAACAGGAGTGAATCGTTTGGCATCATCCATAGAACCAGTCAATACACTTTCATGTTTTATTGCTTCATCACAGCGGGTTTGCAGGTTATCTGTATTAACAAAGGTTACTAGAAATAAAGATATATATATATAGGTATTTCTCATTAAAATCTCGGACCATTATGTACTATATAAATGACTACCCGTAAAGGAAACTGAAATATACAGCACCAAATGTGAAATATTACATGTCTGAACTTAAAGGAGTAAAAACAAACATAAAATACATGCAAAAATGTACATGTATTTAAATAAAAATCGGTGATTGCTTATATAGAGCTTCAAACAATTATCCTCAAAGCACGATTCCCATGCATATATGTAAGAAGAGTTTGAAGATACCAAAAGGGTAATCAGAATCTGTAAATCGAAGGACAGACAACACAATGGCCAAAATAAAACGGACATGAGGATAAACCATTACACATAAAACTAAAGATCGAAAGAAACGAACTCCACTAAAAACCGGTGTTGATCTCGGATGCTCCGGAAGAGTAGGCAGTTCCTGCTCCACTAGTGATACCCGGTTAACAATTAACATAACTAATTTACTTTATTCAAAACAATTAAAACATATGTTAGTAAAGTCTGTATGGAGATTTGGGATGGTCTCGTAGGCGTTATTTTACATATACAATTTTTACATATTACAATAAACCATTCACTATTAAAAATTTATTTCCTGAAAGGTCTGAACATTTGATAAACCGCAATGTATGATTTTAAATGAGAATGATTAGTGGTCAGTGCGTTTCTGATATTTTCTTACTTGCATGGTTAATTAATGTAATCACAAAAAAGAGAAACATTCCGACTGCCTACACAAAAAAAAAAGGTCATTTACCATGCTTATATTATAACAACGAA
This sequence comes from Bathymodiolus septemdierum, assembly GCA_963383655.1. NCBI lineage: Eukaryota > Metazoa > Mollusca > Bivalvia > Mytilida > Modiolidae > Bathymodiolus > Bathymodiolus septemdierum. The sequence continues at coordinate 131,624,027 of OY726517.1, forward strand.
TTTGGTTGAAAATGAAGATGAAAAAAATTTCATTCGGTATCTAAGGTAAACAATAAAAAAAATATGATGGAGCTACGGTATGTAAATTTTATGGTAAGTTTAAGACATGAAATATGACTTGCATTTTAATAAACATGTTGATATTTCAGAAAATCCATACGTAAAATTTCGCATTGCGTACGTAAGTGATCATAATTGCGTTGTCCGCCATTTGCACTTTTCTAAGACAATTTGTCAATTTAATACTAAAGTAAATGTTTGTGACCAAAATGTTGAAGTAAAAATTAAATATCAATCTATTTTAGTTATTTAATTGTTGACTATCACTGTTTAAAATTTCTTTTCATAATTAATCGTTTCCGGTTCGAATTTGAGACCGTTCCTCTTCGACGTCAGCTTTCTGTCTAAAAAGTGTAAAAATTGGAACGATTCGCTTCAATCTCTCCATAATTGCTATTTTCTCATTTCTGATTAATAAAAAGTAATATTAGAAATACCTATTTATTACATTTAATTAAGTGGCAATATATTTAAATTTAAGCGACGTTTATTTGATATTAACGATTTCATCAAATATAAACAATAACTGAAATAATAGCTTTACATTATAAAACAATAATATATAAAAGGGTGCGAAAAATAACGTCAGCAAAAACGAAAATGTAATAACAGCTTCAAACTCATTACTCCCACAAAGATTGGGAGACTCAACATGTGTTCCTCCACCTTCAAACTCATTACTCCCACAAAGATCGGGAAACTCAACATGTGTTCCTCCACCTTCAAACTCATTACCCTCAAACATCGGGAAACTCAACATGTGTTCTTCCACCTTCAAACTCATTACTCCCACAAAGATCGAGAAACTCTACATGTGTTCCTCCACCTTCAAACTCATTACTCCCACAAACATCGGGAAACTCAACATGTGTTCTTCCACCTTCAAACTCATTACTCCCACAAAGATCGAGAAACTCAACATGTGTTCCTCCACCTTCAAGCTCATTACTCCCACAAGCATCGGGAAACTAAACATGTGTTCCTCCACCTTCAAACTCATTACTCCCACAAAGATCGGGAAACTAAGCATGTGTTCCTCCACCTTCAAACTCATTACTCCCTCAAAAATCGGGAAACTCAACATGTGTTCCTCCACCTTCAAACTCATTACTCCCACAAAGATCGGGAAACTCAACATGTGTTCCTCCACCTTCAAACGCATTACTCCCACAAAGATCGGGAAACTAAACATGTGTTCCTCCACCTTCAAACTCATTACTCCCACAAAGATCGGGAAACTCAATATGTGTTCCTCCACCTTCAAACTCATTACTCCCACAAAGATCGGGAAACTAAACATGTGTTCCTCCACTTGTTTGTAGCAGGCCAAGGGCTCATGTCTTACATACGTTATTTATGTGTTTTGCGTACAACAAAAATGTATATTGGTGTCCAACACATATTAATTTGTGGTTTTGTTTTGTGTTTCTTCGTCTTGTGTAACCTATGTTACCAGATTTTTCTGGATTGTCCATTTTTAATTGCCCTTTCGGTATTCTCTAACTTTTATTTCCGAATGTTCAAGCTTCTACCAGCTCCGTATATGGCACCAATTGGGACGAAATGGACATCGAGCATTTTAAATTCACGACAAATAAATTTGGACTCCATATATACATTTTACAAGAAAGATTTAAGAGGATGTCATCGTGCGTTACTTTGTTGGATATTCCATCTGCAACCATGAAAAGATGATGTAAACAGTGATTGTCAACAATTCCAATAGTATATTACATGTATTAATAAATCGAATTATAACTGGCTAATTAATTATCCATATATAACTACCAATATCAACAAAACGAACAATTACACCTCACCTCAAACCACTGAATACAAAAACAAAAAAGACCACGACATATGGCGTTAGAAATCCAGTCCTAACTTGAAAAAGGCACACAAATGTGGTGGGATTACATCATTTGAGAACAAAAACACTCTTGCTAATTTAATCTCCAACAGTAATACAGATATAAATATATAATAAACAAAAAATCCTGCACAGATTTTCTTCCACTATAAATGACAAAAAGGCCATGCATACACTATCACAAAAAATGATTTACAACATAAAACATGGACAGAGCAATAGCAGAGTCACTGAATGCTGTTGTAATTTATATTGAACGCTTTGTAATAATATATTACGAATACAAAGTAACTGCTCCCAGGAGATTCTCGATTAAAAAGACGATGACGATTAAAAAACAACAATGTAAACACAAAGGTAAAAACAAATCAACATATTGATTGATTGGATGATTGCTTTTTGTAGTTTAATTTCCGTCATGCATATTCATGATGAGAACACATTTAATATTAATCCCCGTGGAGGGTATGCACTCTGTAGTCGTGATCAGTGTTTCGGTACTATCATGGTTATATAGATTAATACATGGCCTTTTTCATATTGCCCTTGTTATCAGCTCGAGACCTTGATATCGGCCCCGAGGAACGATATCAGTCGAGGGCTCATGCCAAGGGCAATATGAAAAAGGTCATGTGTTAATCTATTTATCACATATTTTTCCAGGGCAGATAACATGTTATTGCCCTTCACAAGAGGGCAGATAACATGTTATTGCCCTCATAAAATGTTATTACCCCGGAGGCAAACAACACGCCGCAAATTATGCTTTTATTACACATGCAAATTCGGCGTTATTTCAATAAAATATGTGATGATACCAGATATATCTATCACTGAAATTTACAGTTCTTAAATAATGCTATTATATTCCTTGTATATGCCTTCAACCATTCGGGGTAAAATTGAGCATTGAATAAAGAATTATTATTATTATTAGTATTATTATTATTATTATTATTATTATTAGTATAAAACTAGCGTTGATCTATCACAGGCACATATATAACCTACCAGAATTTGGCTATCCTTTAGAGACCTTTTGCTTCTATTGACCATTAGCGTACCAGGTGAAGGTTATTACTGAAACTCACCGTGTGCACTGACATAGATATCTCCGATTCCATTGAATTATTTGGCTTTCAATTACATGTACACTAAATTAGTATATACTTATTGACTGGATATGAGGGGACAACAAACTTGCTATTCCCGAATACACAGTCTATAAATATTTTATTATACCGAAAAGCATTAGACTCATAGTTGAATGATCACCTCAAAATGATAAAGACCAATAAAATCACGTATCTGTTGCCAGTATTTTGCATTATAAATCTGAATATTGTCTCATGGACATTTTTATGCTATTTCCCCAGTCATTCATAAGAGTTTGATTCTTTTGAGAAAGGAAACTTCAACATAAATTTACATGGTGACTATAAGATGAAGAAGAGCAACAATGTACACATTTGAATATTGTCCCATGAACATTTAATCTCCTCTGTGTAAAAGTGCAAGACTTTTGTTTAAGAGAGCACCATTTTGTAGTAAAAAAGTCAACAATATTATTAACAACAAACAGTGACCTTGAACTTGTTACTTTTTAATAATCTAGTCCAACATGGTGGTATGTACTAAAAATACCAAACCCTCATTATAAAAATACCAAACCCTCATTATAAAAATACCAAACCCTCATTATAAAAATACCAAATCCTCATTATAAAAATACAAAACCCTCATTATGAAAATACCAAACCCTCATTATAAAAATACCAAACCCTCATTATAAAAATATCAAACCCTCATTATAAAAATCCGCGAAAACGATTCACATTGCCGTTCTTAAAAACTATGGACCGCTCAATAGTCAAACAACTGGAAAAGGAGAAAAATAGCAATTTTAATGTAGAAAATTCTGTAGTGATGTTCATATACTGAGGTACAATAAATAATTATGTTTTTTAAAAACATACAATACATCATATAGGCAGAAAGTTGGTACTGAGATTGTGCTATTGGTAGAACTATATATTGCCACAGGAAAACAGGATATATTATATTGTGTCGAGAGCTAAGACAACATTTAATAATAAAGTGTACAACATTATGTGATAAAGGTTGTCAGTGACTTGCGGCAGGTCGGTAGTTTTCTCCTGGCCCCCTTGTTTCCTCCACCAATAAAACTGACCACCACGATATAACTAAGATATTATTGAATGTGGTATTAAACACCATCACACAAACAACACAATAATAAAGCATCACTAGACAGCACCAAACTTAGAATCATCGGGAGTGAGAGTGGGCACTCAGGATGGTGTAGTCTATTGTGTATCATTTATTGGCATCTGTCGTAAAGACATACAATTGTAGTTTCAGAACCAGTTGATGAAGCAGAAATAACTCGATAAGAATTTACAGGAATTCGTGCTGTTCTGGCATGAAATATTGCTGCTACAAAAATGTGTATTATGCTGATATACATGTATCTGAAATGAACACAGCAAATTGCATAGCTGTGTCTTATCGATGTACATGTTTAAAGAATTAATATTATCGGAAACCCTTAATAATAGCGTTGCCGTCGTGGTCATGGTCGTATGGTAGTTGGATTGACAACTACCTGTACAATCAGTGCACATCACCACAAACGTTGTGCGTTCGAACAACGTTCATGGCGAGGTGTACTCGATGCAACAATATATGATACAGTTTGTCAGTGACTTGCGACAGGTCGGTGGTTTTCTCCGGGTACTCCGGTTTCGTCCACCGATAAAACTGACAGCCACGATACAACTGAAGTATTGATGAAAGTGGCGTTAAATACCACCAAGCAAACAAATAAAATCCTTATTAGTTGCAGGAGAACCGTTTACATTGACATTACCATGTAATTCTACTTTAAAATGTGTTGGTAAGCTACTTTTTTTGTTGAAATAGAGTATCTGCTCCTTTTATATGAAACTTAAAGGAAAATAGCTTTCGTGATATTACATCTGTTATCTCTATGTGATAGAAATACCTTTGTCACTTTCTAGCGCTTATAATTCGCTGGAAAATATCTACATGCGGAAGTCTCATTTTCCCGATAAACTGTGCTTGAAATTATGACGTATGTGTTTTAAAATTAAAATTACATTTCCGGATCACGGGAGTTTCCGGTGGGGACCATGTTGTCAAATCTTTGATTTTCCATGTAGTGTTTTGTTGACTATTCTTTTTGACCTTTCCTGTTTCAGCTAGATTATGGATTAGAGCCGTCGTGGTCGTGATCGCATGGTAGTTAGATTTACTACTACCTGTGTAATCACTACTTAAATTGTGAGTTCGAGCCCCGTTCATGGCGAGGTGTACTCGATACAACAATATGTGATAAAGTTTGTCAGTGACTTGCGACAAGTCGGTGGTTTTCCGCGAATACTACGGTTTCCTCCCCCAATAACACTAATATAAGTGAAATATTGTTGAAAGTGACGTTAAACACCATTAAACCAAATCAACCAAATGGGTTAGGACATCTGCTGCACTAAGCTAATATCCTTTTTGTTTTGTGTGTCCTTCGAATTATGGTTTCTGATTACCCATTGGAAGGTATTGTAGATAATATTATGATAATTTATGTGTTTCTCGCCAAAATAAGTGAAACATATATATAAATGTCAATAAAACATTTTATTCAAAAACTTAACAAGACAAAAATGTGTATAATTTAACATGAGATCAACACTTTAAAATAAAAGTAATTTTGGCAATTGTATGGCATGCGTAATCAATTAAAAGTTCGTTGTGTCACAGAACCAGCTGTGCCTCGTCCAATCAACTGAATACAATATGGTTTGATGTTCGTTCTTTAAAGCAATGCTGTACTAGGGATATTAATTCCAATATTGTCTCGTAGCCATTTAATCTGAAAGAAGAATAAAACATGAGGCTAAGAATACAACATGTATAATATCGTGAAGGGGTCATATTTAAATTATAATATCGTGAAGGGGTCATATTTAAATGTATAATATCGTGAAGGGGTCATATTTAAATGTATAATATCGTGAAGGGGTGATATTTAAATGTATAATATCGTGAAGGGGTCATATTTAAATGTATAATATCGTGAAGGGGTCATATTTAAATGTATAATATCGTGAAGGGGTCATATTTAAATGTATAATATCGTGAAGGGGTCATATTTAAATGTATAATATCGTGAAGGGGTGATATTTAAATGTATAATATCGTGAAGGGGTCATATTTAAATATATAATATCGTGAAGGGGTCATATTTAAATGTATAATATCGTGAAGGGGTCATATCTAAATGTATAATATCGTGAAGGGGTGATATTTAAATGTATAATATCGTGAAGGGGTCATATTTAAATGTATAATATCGTGAAGGGGTGATATTTAAATGTATAATATCGTGAAGGGGTGATATTTAAATGTATAATATCGTGAAGGGGTCATATTTAAATGTATAATATCGTGAAGGGGTCATATTTAAATGTATAATATCGTGAAGGGGTCATATTTAAATGTATAATATCGTGAAGGGGTCATATTTAAATGTATAATATCGTGAAGGGGTGATATTTAAATGTATAATATCGTGAAGGGGTCATATTTAAATTATAATATCGTGAAGGGGTCATATTTAATTGTATAATATCGTAAAGGGGTCATATTTAAATTATAATATCGTGAAGGGGTCATATTTAATTGTATAATATCGTGAAGGGGTCATATTTAAATGTATAATATCGTGAAGGGGTCATATCTAAATTATAATATCGTGAAGAGGTCATATTTAAATGTATAATATCGTGAAGGGGTCATATTTAAATGTATAATATCGTGAAGGGGTCATATTTAAATGTATAATATCGTGAAGGGGTCATATTTAAATGTATGATATCGTGAAGGGGTCATATTTAAATGTATGATATCGTGAAGGGGTCATATTTAAATTGCTATAACACTCGTTTTCCTAACAGATATCATTATGAAATCCGTTTTCTTTCTCAAATGGCAATTGCTATTTTGCCTTTTATGTAGATGTTGTCTTTCCTCTACTACCAACACGATTTTTACAGGAATGGACTATATGAGCGACACTACGGGGGTCTTATCAGGAGCAGGAACTGTTTACCCTTCTCCATCACCTGGGTTCATCACCGGTGTTTGGTTGGGTGTATGTTGCTCATGTTTTCAATCTTGTCTTGTAGGTTGTGTGTTTTTTCTTTGTTTGTCTTTGTTCTGTGTTGCCAGTGTCTCTGGATTGTTCATTTTTGATTGCCCATTCGGTTTTCTGTAACATTTATTTATTTACTGTCTTATTTATGTATTTTAAGTTAAGAAAAGGTGAAACATAATTTTATCTTAACTTTTGTACAATTTCAAATAACCTGAAACCTTCACATTCGTAATTTTGTATTGCGATTTGCTTGGATTTCAAGCCATTGTTATTGGTTTGGCTTTCATTACAATTACTTGTGATTCTAGTGATGTTTAACCGCTAATAAATTTAAATTTACAATAGGAAAAATTGATCGGTGATGAAAATAAGTTTGGATTTACAAGTACTCACCATACATATAATATCACTATATCCTACTGTAGGCTTATTAAGAAAATGGTCAAAGCCGTGGACGGACAAAATATAATCTGAAATAGAAAAACAAAAACATAGGTTTAATTTCCTTGAAAAAGTGATTAGAAAAGGATAATACATTATAGTTCGGCGTTGAATGTTTTTTTTTTTTTTTTTTTTTTCAAACATATTTTTATTGATGAATTTACATATTACATTTTTTTTCACAATACAATTAAACATAGGATTCAGAAACAAGTGTAACGCTTATATTAATCCGTTTTCTGTTGAATGTTTTAATGAGGTCATTGCCATATCACCACTAACGTTGTGAGTTCGAGCCCCGTTCACGGCGAGGTACGATACAACGTTTTGTTATTAAGTTTGTCAGTGACTTGCGACAACCATAAGCCACAACCACCACCAAACCGTCATTGCCATAGCAAAACATGTTGTTATGAACACGAGTTGGAAACTCAACATGAAAAATTACATTAAACACCCAAATTAATTATTAGGACGCGTACAGCATATCTTTTCATTATTTATTTAAATTTTGAGTAATTTTTAAAGGATGGGCTTAGTAAGTAAGGTTCTCTTCTCTAAGGCAGAGACGATTTTGGCCATCCCTTTAAGGCCCTTTGGTTCATTTGCTCACAAAGACTTAACAAGGTATAAAGGTTTCCCAAGATATAATATGAACGAAAACACTAACTTTGAAGCATTGTATAATAAACTGCAATATCATGTAAATTTTATTAAAACATGTGGTTTTATAACTTCATAATTTTGATGAAGATCTACTCATAAAGTGCAATTTGAATACACATTTAACATTTCTATAGCTACAATGTATTATGCTGCACCATAAATCATGCATTTTTAATTAAAGTATTTAATTACCGTGATGTACTCCCCTGGGTCATTGTTCAAACAAAATATATGCTTTATTGGAAAAAAAAAAAAAGCTCCTACGCTTATGAAACATTAGTAACACAAATTTTAATCAATGTTGTAGTCAATAATTCTAACAATATTTCATTTACAGTTAAACTTTGGCTAATATATTTACAAGAAAAAGCTTCCTAACTTACTGTTTTGGCCGCTTTGAGTGGTGTATGTTGATGGGATTGTTTAGCCAGTTAAATTTGGGCCGCTTTGACTTATATGTTAACATTTGAATGTGTGTGTATGCTTGGCCCCCTTTATTAACATTTTTACAGGGAGTGTTTCTTAATTTAATATTTTGGCAGTATTGGCCGATGTCTTCCCATGGCACCTTTGATGTCGTGCAGCCTATAGTAATGCAATTAGATGATATTATATCTGAACTTAATGTTGTGACAGCTTTGAGTAATGTATTCAAATTGGAGTGTTTCATAACTTGCCGATTTGGCAGCTTTAGCAGCTTTGGTTGATGTTTTTCACATGGAGTGTTTCTTAACTTTATGTTTTGCCGCCTTCAGTGGCGTACATGTATTTAGATAGTTGTGTTTCTTAGCTTAATTTTGGACAGCCTTGACTTTGTCTTTACATGGGTGCTTCTAAGCTAAATATTTTGTCGCTTTTAGAGATATATTTAGATGGTAACATTTCTTAAAGTAATGTTTTGGCAGTTATGTTTTTATATGGGGGTGTTTCCTTGTTTTTTTTGGGGAGCCTATTATGTACTGTATCTAGTTTAGAACGTTTTTTTTTTTTTATTAAGGTTTAAAAAGCTTTAGCTTGTTCCTGAATCTTGTTTTACTAGTGCTGTTGTTCTATTTATATATGTCACTTATACCAATAAACATACTTATAGTAGAACAAAGGTTTGACCCCTTTGGCTGACACCTATACTTTACTTTTACATTTTTATAGTCAGCTTTATAGAATAGTCACTTTTGTTTATATGGAGGGGTAATTTAGTCTAGTGTTTTGGTCACTTTATAGTCAGCTTTATAGAATAGTCACTTTTGTTTATATGGAGAGGTAATTTAGTCTAGTGTTTTGGTCACTTTAGCAGATGCTTTAAATGTAATTTGAAAATTGTGATTTGCTTATACTGACCAAATTGACGAATACGTAGCAATTTACTTTTTGTAGGTACCAAGCTACGTTTATAATATGACGATAAGTTTTAATCATACTATTTTACTTTAAGTAATGTTAAATTTAAATTTGTTATATTTTTTTATATAATAAAAAAAATCACACAGGAGTTTTTCCCAATGGGAGAATAGTTCCAGAAACAGCAACTCCCCATAAGACACCGATCCCCATAAAAAAGTTTTTTTTTATAAGTATTGTAATTATTATTTATTTTTGTTTTTTCTTTTCCCATCTTATTAGTTAAATAAACAAATGTAGTGTATTATAATTCAGATGATTTCTTCAGGTTAAATTTATATTTAATAAAAATATGTCTACTTTATTCAATATTAAAAGAAATGCATTCAACATGATTTTGTTCTTAATTTCTATTGTACAACAATAAACTACTGAGTTTATTAAATTAAATTATCATTTGTCCCGTTTTGCTAATCTATTTAATGAAATGCTTCAATATTATGGACCTTTAAAAGCAAAATCAATGTAAATTTGAATTCAGTCCATTATCAAATATTGTATAATATTAAAATAAATTCTAAAATACAAAATAAACAACATACCACATTTTTCAAGATCAACCTCTTCAAAGCACCTATGAGCATGACGCTTCCGATAAGCTGCAATACAACTAATGAGCAATATAAACAAAAAGTACTTGAACACACACATCGTTGCTTGGTACCTAAACAGACATTTAAGGATTGATAACACCGATTTTTATACATTTTCCTCGCGGATATAAAAGAAATAAAAATGAAAGTAAACTTTATAATTGATAATTTTGCGTCAGACACCAATTAATATAATTCAATGAATATCAAACTACGTGTATTTACCCTTTTTTTCTTTACCCGATAGACTTTTAAGTGTATAAGGATATAATACTCGGAAGTTATTATCTTCACAGTTGAGTTGATTCACCTGGAGACGATCTCAATTAACACCTTCGACTTATTCCTCCTATATCAAAATTGTTTCAATAAAATGGTATCAACTCTCTGATTAGTCCAATGAACAATCAATTTATTTATTTTGTTTTTTTTTTATTTAAAAAGGATGAGGCCCGACGTATGTGGTGATTGCGTGTTTCGTTTCAAAATCGTGACGCAATCACCATAAAACAATTACAACAACAACAAAACTTATTTTTGGTAGTCAATGGTAATGTTCATAAAAACAAAGTTATTGTCCGACAACCCTAGCAACCATAAACAGTGAACAAATAACTAAATACAAAACAAAGTTATTGTCCGATAACCCTAGCAACCATAAACAGTGAATAAATAACTAAATACAAAACAAAGTTATTGTCTGACAACCCTAGCAATCATAAACAGTGAACAAATAACTAAATACAAAACAAAGTTATTGTCCGACAACCCTAGCAACCATAAACAGTGAATAAATAACTAAATACAAAACAAAGTTATTGTCCGACAACCCTAGCAACCATAAACAGTGAACAAATAACTAAATACAAAACAAAGTTATTGTCCGACAACCCTAGCAATCATAAACAGTGAACAAATAACTAAATACAAAACAAAGTTATTGTCTGACAACCCTAGCAATCATAAACAGTGAACAAATAACTAAATACAAAACAAACTCAATAAAAAAATAAAAAACTGAACAATACAAAATAAAAGTAAAACATGAATAAAATACAAAACAAAAACACAAAACCAAAGCCCACTTTGCAAAAGACAATGTACTTTTTTTCATGAAAAAATGTTCAGTTCTGTTGCTCTACAGAAATCAGACACCAAAAAGACAATATTAAAAAACTAGACGAAGAAAGCAAAATATTGTTCTTATAACTTCATTGAACAGCTACTGTTCTGTATCATGCTAGCGTGATGGATATTATTTTCCGATGTTGTTTGTATAACTGAACTGGTGAAACTGTTAGATTCAAAGTTATCGATGCAACTTCCTGAATATAGCCATAGAGTTAATGGTTGGTGATAGTAAGGCAATTGAACTTTATATCTTCTTTTTCATTCAGTAGGAAGATGGGGAAAGGAAATTATTCACCAAATTCACTGCTATATATTCGAATGACAATGAGAACTATTTGATCGTACATCTTTCAAATGGACATCCATCGATGAGAACAAAACTTAAAGGGTGATATATTTCTCTGGTAGCTTTGTCTCTTTTGATCTTTAATCAAGGTCTTTATTACGCTGCATACAGTATACAAAGCAATTGTGCATTCACAGGTCTCTTGTTCACATTAGGTTGATTAATGTGGACAACAAATTGTTAATGATCACTTTCGGTTAATTAGATATTTGTGACACGGTACGACCAGATCTAGGTATGGTGACAGCAAAGATACTTGTAAGCAAATAAGTGTCTAATGTTCACTATTAAACTACCAAGTATTATGACTGTAGTTTGCTATTTCCAAGTTGTATTTGAGGAACACAAATGTGTTATCCACTCGTTTTCATATAAGCGAATTTTCCTAGTTACAACAAATATATATAAACGAAATAGCATATCCAATTTATATATATCAATTCGACTGAGCCAAACCATTATCAGTGCGATATGCTCCAACGTTCAGAAATAAGATGAGACCCGAAACTAAAACTATTCTTGAATAGATAAACCTCTCATCATCTTAGTTTCCTGTGTTCTTTTCTTTTTTATCTTTTGCCTGTCTTCGTCCCGTGTCTTGGGTGTCCAATGTTGCCAGTGTCTCTGGATTGTTCTTTCTTGATTGTCCTTTGGTTTTCTCTAACGTTTGTTTATCATAGAAAAGGTTAAAATCTACTTTGCCCATTGCTATGGGTTGAATGAAAGTTATGATTCATGATACAGAAGTGCCATAACAAAAAATCAGCATACTCCACAAATTAATAATTTGTATGATCAATATTTATTACGTTTGTATATTCCAGAATTACCGACATTATACAACATCATAATAAAAAGCATAGATATCTAATTTGGCACGGGCATTTCTGGAATAACCTTTATCGGGTACGCTTAAATAGTCATAAGATTGGAAAATTCAGTGAAGTAGGATTTAAAAACTATGCAATTCTCTGTAAATTCGATTTTCATTTTCCACTCAAACAGTTATCGATTTTAATTCCCGCCATTTCCTCGTTCATGACTTATCACCGGGTTTGCCACCAGTGTAGCAGGGACTGCCTACCCTTCAGGAGGATCTGAGTTTACCCCCAGTTTTTAGTGGGGTTCGTGTTACTCGATCTTTTGTTTTCTATGTAATGCTTGGCGGATCGCTGTTTGCACTTTTGTACTTTTTCTTTTGACCATTGTGTTGTCTGTCTTTCTTCGATTTACGGATTCTGATTACCTCCCTTTGGCATCTTCACATTCCTCTTAATTCATGTACCTCATGTGCGATCCTTCTATAGAACCAATATATTGGCGTTAAAAATTTTTCAAATTGAAAATAAAACATTTATCAAAAAACAACATAGAGGAGGAACACCTCTTTACGAAATCAAATACTGGATTACTAACTAATCTGATATCTTGTAATATGAAAATTAGAGAAATACCACCATCAGAACATTTCAAAACTCTAATAAAGAACTTGCAGAAACAGAGACAACAATGATACTCTAACACATGTTATTAGTGTGTATTTGTGTACACGTTATTAGTGTGTATTTGCGTACAGGGGGTGTCCAACACATATTGTGTTGTATTTTTATTTTGCTTTGCATCGTCTTGTGTACCTAATGTTGCCAGTTTCTCTGGATTGTCCATTTGTGATTGCCTCTTCGGTATTCTCTAACGTTTATATATATACATGACGGCTCAATTTCTTGGCTTGGTATAAACACTTCAATGTGTTATGCTTGTTTCATCGTGGATTTCGTTTCAGAACTCACACCTATATTCGGTGTGATGAAAGCACACCATGCAAACCACCCACTGTCATCAATCTAAGGTAGTGGTAGCATTTTTGTGGTCATGAACATAGCTCAAAAACAGCATCGGGACATCACGCACATACTGTTTACCCTTCCATAGAACCCGAGTTGAACACCGGTTTATAACGGTGTCTGTTTTGCTCATTCTTAGTTGTCTGCGTTTATTCATGTTGACTATTGGTTTTCTTTGTATCTTTTTATTTTCTAATAAAGGGATTACTTTCTAGCTTTAAAGACTTGTCCAAAAGGATTCTACGAAAACTCCAGAAAAGGCTTTTAGTTTTAGTTTTTAGTGGGGGTTTGTTTTACTCGATCTTTAGTTTTGTGTGTATGCTTTGTAGATCGTTGTTTGTTGTTTGTTCTTTTTCTTTTGGACATTGAGTTGTCTCTTCTTCGATTTACGGATTCTGATTACCCCTTTGGTATCTTCAAACTCTTATTATACTTATATTACGTTTTCACATTTATGATCTACACAAGAAAGGGCCGTCGTCATCGTGATCATATGATAATTGGATTTACAACTACCTGTGCAATCAGTACTCTGGTATCCTCCACCAATAAAACTGACCGCCATGATATAACTGAACTATTGTTGAAAGTAGCGTTAAACATCATAACCCTAACCCTAATAAGTACAAATAGATTTTGATTGCTATGTATTACAAAAATAAAAACAATTTAATTTGTGACAGTGTCTGTTTGTTTCTTCCTCAAGGCAACAGTTTCCAATAAATAACAAAAATATATAAACTAAACCTAATCTACACAAGAAAATCACTACGGTTAATATATTTTTATATCTTGAATTATTAATCGAAGGTTTCCGTTTAGAAACGTACAGATATTTAATACCAGTTATAATGGGTACATATAAGGGTCAATATGTAGGACGTTATTGAAAATAGGGTGCATTATTATGTAAGTTTGTTTGTCGCTAATCTTTTTAAATGTATTTTCTCGTATGCAAGCTAAGGATGATGCGGAAAACATTAGCATGCAAACACCCATTAACCGTTACAATAGTTGTCTTAACTTGTCCACTCCATTTAGGAAAACCCACAAAAACAAATATGAAGCAATAACAATGATTTGTAGTTTTAAGCATTGACTACGACTAACACAACGCACCCAGATTAAAGATCCGATCCGGATTTATAACAGTGACTAACAACGCAAAGGAAAAACCGGTAAATATTGATAAAACATTGGACAGCACGAATTCTGACAGAAAACGGGAGTGAGACCAGTTTCATTGAAAGTTCTAAAATCATCTACGTCATAAAATGAAAAACAAAAAATACCACACCGTCGGAACTTTAAAAAAAATCCAATAAAAATTGTAGAGACAGAAGTGAAATCAGTCCCTCTAACTAACACACAAATACGTCACCACTAACTAACACACAAATACGTCACCACTAACTAACACACAAATACGTCACCACTAACTAACACACAAATACGTCACCATTCACTTTCCTGGCTTGGTACAGGCAGCTCAATAAAAAGGGGCTTTTATGGATCCTAAATCATAAATTCAATTAAAACTGAAACATTTAAAACTTGATAAAATTGAAACATTTCTAAGTTGACCTTCACTACTTCTCATAGGAAACACAGCTGAAGTTAAAATTGGTCAAATCTGTCCATTTGTAAGTGGATTCACGGCTTCTGATTACTTATGGTATCTTCAATCTTTTCTTGTTGCCAATAACATATCTGTATACTATAAATACTATTATAAAACGAAAGATTAACTAGTGATGGTCAACATTTCCACCAATGCCACATATGGCGTTGTAAATATAGTTCCCGACATGGACAGACACAAAATGTGGCGGTATTGATATGGTTAAAGAAATCTCAACCCTCCGTGTGATCCTTATTACAGATTTGTTTTTGGTTATGGCTATTTTTGGTCACTTCTTTTATCTTATGCTTTTAGGGACCAAAATAAAGCAGTAATACCTCAGGTATGAACAACCCATTATGACTTGGAGTCCTTTAGATTTGCAGGAGCACAACTCTGGAATGAGCTACCAAACTGTTTTCGAAAAGAAACATCTTTAAATCAATTTAAAAATCTTATCAACACATGGAATAGTAGTTCATGCCAGTGTTTTGCCTGCAAACCAACATAATTTATCAACTCCTTTTATGTATTGCTAATACTTATTTTATTTTGTTTTACTTTGCTGTTTTAGTGAAAATCTGATTCAACCCACCATTTCTTTAGAAATGCCTGTACCAAGTCAGGGTCATTACGGTTTTCAGTTTTCCGGTTGTTGACTGATTTTGTTTGTTTATATACTTACGAGTTTTGACTTTCCCTTTGTAAGATTGTTCGGAGTTCGGTAATTTTATTATTACCCTTATTTGCAATGCTTGATTATTTTTAGTTCAAATTGTATTTGTTAGTCATAAATTTACTTGATTATTTTTAGTTCAAATTCATATGCTTGCTATAAATCTCATGTTTTGCTTGCTAGAATTTACATATATCTGTTTTGAATGGCATGACAGAAGAAAATAAGACATTTTCATTTTACTTGTCAAATTTAACTACCTTGTATTGTATGTAATGTGTTTGTAAATCGCATGCTTTGTTTTTATATATTATTTATGTTATGTCGGATTTAAAACATCTTCAGAGCTTATGTTGTATGTTCCTAACTGTACCGACTTTAAAACCTGTTGATAAGGGGGAAGGGGGAGGGGTCCATAAAACTAAATTTACTCTGCCACTTTTCATTGAAATGTCTGTATCAAGCCTAGAGTGTGAACAGTCATGTACATTATGTTTAAGTATGGCTTTTGCGTTTTTCTTTCTGTTTCTACGAATGTTCGATTGATTTGTGGAACTTTTCTGTAGAAAAATGATAACGTTAGAAGAAAGTTATCACACACACAAACACACACCGATAGAAATACAACACTGAAACAACATGAACTCACCAAAGAAGAAAACGAAAAGAAAAAGTAAAAAAAATGTAGCACTGAGAATCACCAAAGAAGAAAACGAAAAGAAGAAGAAAAAAAAATGCACCACTGAGAAAAAGGATAAAAATATGGCGAAGTTTTTGAAAGAGTCCATTTCTCTTTTCTGCTTCAAGCAATGCACCCGTCATAAATGCCAAAGTTAATACGCGGTAGACAGAAGAGATAAAGGAGATGCATAGCAAAATATACAATCGGAAACAATAAAATCGGAAATAAAACCAACTTCAAATGTTCCCAGTGTCTCTTGATTGTCAGTGTTACTGGATTGTCAATTCGTGATTGTTCCTTCGGGTTTTCTCTAACGTTTATTCAGTACTTGAGCCCACATTATTATTATTACTGTTGTAAAAGGCCCACTTCTAAAAGTACACAATTCCCGTGCTGTTAATATATCAATTGTAAATTTAACAATCTAAGCATTTTTGTCAATAAATCGTCCCACCTCTTGGCTTACAACAAACAAATACAAACGGATGTTCGTCTGAAAGCTTTAATAAAATATAATTTGATGCCATAAAATCAAAATTAATTCTTAAAAGATATAAATCGCGCAAGTCATATCGTGAAGTCCAGGTACTCCGATGTTCAGGTATTGCACACGTGACGCTATACGAACCCATAGTTTACGTAAACAATTCGCCTAAGGTTTTTTTTATTCAACCGTTTCTTCCTACGTATTTCCCCCCTTAATTTAATCAATATTAAAGCAGACTGTTCATTCATATAAATTGTTTGTATATGTAGATGAATGGTTATAATTGGAAATGAAGGTCGTATTAGTTTTTCTGATGTTAACGGTAGGACAAGTTTTATGCCTATTTAATTGTGATGGTAAGCTCATTATAAAATATTTTTTTCTCACACACTATATGAGGATATAAAATGTATTTTTATCTAGGTGTCATGAAATGGGACATAATGTGACAACTTTTTTAAATTTGTGAAATAGTCCAAAATCAAATAAAAAAAAAGAAGTAAAGTTACAAATATACCAATACATCTAGATGGAATAGATGAGATAGCTAATAACAATCATTATTAATTAACTCTATATTATTGTTGTCAATACAACCTAAACTGTCTTTACAATATAAAATCATAAACTCGGCCAATATAAAAAAAAATAAGTCAATATCGATATTGGCTTAGTTTTTTTTATATTGACCGAGTTTATGATTTTATAGTACCCATTATAAGATAAAATTTTATGGTTAATTAATAAATATATCATCACGTAATAATAGGTAAGTACTGTTATACTAAAAGATTGGTGTACCAAAAAAACAAACACAATTATAAAAGCGCTTTAGCTGACTTTAATTTTCTTCAGAATGTCAATAGAAATAATTACAAGTCCTCAAAATATTTATAGCAAGCCACATTTAATAAATGTTATCGTTACAATTACAGAATACTTAAAACAAATGAAAAAGAAACACGGTACAAACGAAAAGATAAGTTAAAAAATAGAACAAATGAATGGAGAGCACACTCAAAAATAAAATATGAGTGGGAGGTATTTTGTAGTAGTCCACTACTGACCATCCTAAAAAAAAAACAGAAAAAAACATTGGTAGCTTTTCTGCATTATGTTGAGAATTCGAAATTCCATACGGTCCTACTAGATGACGGTGGCAAATGTTTATCTGAAAGTGATACTAGTAACGAATAACGTGTTCTTTGAAATTAAACGTTAGCTCCCTATAATTAACCTTTACTTGAAATGCAAAAATATAAGTATTTTGCATAGTTAAAAAATATATATATAATACTATTTGTATGAGCTTTACAAATAGGCGGAAAAGAGAACTGCTGGGCAGTTTTGCAGCAAGTGCTAATAAAATGGAAAAATGCACCAAAATACTAAACTGTCGAAATTGTTGCAAAATCCAATAAAAAAAATAAAATCGTAAGACAGAGGCAAAATCGATACCCCTTGGCACACATATACATGACCCCCTCACTTTCCTACCTTGGTACAGGAATTTCAAAATATATATATTTTATTTTTTACCAACAATGAATTAATAATATCATTATCCTGCAATATCGAAAGTCCAAAATAACTTTCAAATTTAATGAATAGAGCAGAACAAGCATCGATCCAGTTTTGTCAAGTGTGACTTCTTTCATTTCTGCGTTATTACTCTTTTATCGTGTCGTGACATCTTCTCTATAATAATCAGGTGTATATACCAGGGAGCTTTAATCATAAAGTACGAATAAAGATAAAATTTATATGTGTACCTTTATTATTATATAGTAATAAAATTGCTTCTTGTCTATCAACAATACCAGGAAAAAATGCAAGAAAAAAATATAAAAAATGGAAGAAACAATTGAAATGTTTGGGAGTACGAATAATATCACTTTTCATTAGAATACAAAACTAAATCGACAGAAATTGTTGAAGAGTTTGTACCCTTGAATTGCTTTCGATATCTTGAAAATCTTCCAACTAAATTGGAGAACTATATATTTAAATCATAATATAATTAAGATCAGCACATTTAGTGTTCTGATAATATCATCTCCACTGTCAACAAATTAGCATGACCAATAACAAAACAAGTTTGGTTTCTATGAATGGCACAATAAATATATTATAAATATACTTACTGTGAAAGCTAAGTTACTGTTACAGCAGTGATAAAAGCTCCAGACTATTCAATTTGAAGACATGCATAGTACATTCTATTACTATACTGAAATAGCTATTATTATACAAAATTTAGTATTGTTAATCTTTTTAACGTTCATGAAATATGCAAAAAGTACGATTAAAAATTAGTTACTATTTAGATGTTCATATATCCTTTAAATTTAGTTTTGATAAAAAGTACAACCTTGTACTAACAAGCAATTCACTAATAAAAAAATAAGATTCAGTCACTTAAGAGAGCGAATATTTTCCTAACAAACAACAAGATTTTCAGATATGCAAGCGACATTAATAAGTAGGAGCAAACTCTGGTTGGTTCGGAGACCTAAGTCCGAGTGGCGTGATATGTGAACTGTTGTTTCATTTGACTGACATTTAAGCAAACATCCGGGTCATGGGTTGGTTTAATGCAAAACAAAGCATACTTCCTCTTGTTAAGATATAACTGAGAAATGCACACATATCATTTAGAAACAGGCAAGCACTCGTTACTATACGACATATACGACACAGTTTGTGGAAGTAACACTTAGAAAAAGTAACAATAAGAACATTCCAATAGATTGGTATTATGCAAAACACAATGGGAATACTATTGCACAAAGGATTAGAAACTTACTTTCGTTGGTAATCACGATTTCATCAGATGCAAACAGGGCATGATGGAGATATTTCCTTTCTCTCCCGAACAGCTGGTTTCACTCCTGATGTTTTTGTTGGAGTTCGCGTTGTCCGGGCCTTTGTCTCTGCTGTATGAACTTGTATTCTCTGTTTTCATCTTATTTAGTGTGTGATCGCTTAGGGATTTATAAAATTGTACCAAAAAGCATGTCACAAGTGCACATGTCCGCATGCCATTAATATAAATTTAAAGCATGTTTAATAATAGTGGATTATCTTTCTTGCCATGAACTAATACAGCAATACACATTACTACATGTATATTTACAGATTTTTCCCATCGTTTTCGATCCGATGATTTCTCGTCTCTTTTAGGAGATCTAAGTGCAAACAGGAATGGGATGAATGGAATATTATGTGCGGTGAGTAAACTAGTGCTATACAATAATGAACTATAACATGTCGTTATTGTGTTTTACATTGAAAAAACTGATAGATCAGAAACTGCTCACCCTTCCGGAGCACCTGAGTTCACCTCCGGTTTTTAGTGGGTTCGAGTTACTCGATCTTTAGTTTTATGTGTGTGTTTTGTAGATCGTTGTTTGTCCTTTTGTACTTTTTCTTTTGACAATTGTGTCGTCTGTTCTTCTTCGATTGACGGATTCTGATTGCGCCTTTGGTATCTTCAAACTCTTCTGTTTCGAAATGGTCACTTTACTTTACAGGATATCCTTTTTAACGAAAGTTTTAATCAAAGAAATATATAGGGCTAGGGTTATGGTGTTTAATGCTACTTTCAACAATATTTCATTTATATCGTAAATATACACAATGCATAGCCATAATATTAACCATACACATATTGAATGTATGGAGCCCAAAAGAAAGAAGGGTTTAGATTTGAAATTGGGAACTGAAATGACGGAATGAAGCAATAATTATTCTAAAATTTATATATATTTAGAACGATGAAACTAGCTTAATCCCACATTTTTTTTATTAAAATATCTGTACCAAGCATGGTGAGAGTGAACAGTCCTAAATATATGCTATGTGCGTTAAGGGTATCGATTTTTACCTCAGCTATTACGAATTTATTGATGGATATTTTTACCTCAGCTATTACGAATTTATTGATGTATATTTTTACCTCAACTATTTCGAATTTCTTGATGGAGTTTGAAACAGTTCTGACGTAGTAGTATTGTTTGTTTTTCATTTTATTCATCAAATTATCAATTAAGTAAACATACAAATCAATTTAAGGGATTCAGGAACAAGATATAATCTAATATAAATCTGTTAGTATAATGGATCTTTTTTATGTTTCTGTCTCGGAGAAACCATGGAAACAACTATAATTTATACTTCTACAGGTGTACATGTCATATCAATTGCTGTATTTAGTCCTAAAGTTGAATTCATGTCCTGTTTTAAAATACATTAATCGCCGGGGAAACAAGATAACTTATTCATGATAGAACTTTATTTTATTCAGTGAAAACGGACAGTTTATGAACATGGAAAGATATTAACATTCATATGCGAATCCAATTTATACAATAATTTTCCGAGTTCAACATTAGAATAGTTGACAATTAAAATTGAAATGAAGCTTTCCTGACACCTGATTCATATATAGCGAACACCAAGGAACAGCATAAACAAGACGTGAAAAGGACACCCTTGGAAAGTATTAGAACGACGCTTATTTCTGCTCTTCTTGAGAAAATTGGCAGTGGTTTTGAGACTTTTTGACATTACAAGATGAACAGAATATACCTGCATGGCAAAATACTCGCTTTTCAACCTGTTTCTAAAGGTCGTACACATATATCTTTAAGAGGGGGTTAATGAGTCCTACCAATGTGCTTAATGAAATAAGATTGTTATTACGAGTATTTGACAGAAATTTATCTTAAAATTCCTGAAGGTATTTTTTTTTATCAGCATTTTTCCTTAAGGAAGATTAAGTGACACAAATTTCCTACTGGTAAGTGAAAAAACAAAATCCATATGAAAGGTTTGAGCGAAATTTCGTCTGTAAGCAATACCAGTGGGATTAGCGAAAATAAAAATAAAATATTTAATTAAGATGCAATGAACAAATACATGTATGACTTAACTTTGAGTGTTGAAAGGTAAAATAAACGACACCGAATTTGAACTCCATCATAAAAAAATTACTAAATTTCTAAATCATTAGTTTCATATGTAGTAAATTTTATAAACTTTATAAATATAACATTAATATATCACATAACAAAACAACGCCGGGTTTGCGAAACAGTTTCAATAATTTAAATGTTAACAACATGTAAATAAAACCTTGGTGTGGTCCCATGACGTCGAAAGTTTTCAAGGCTCAACGTTTTGTTTATTTGTTATGGTACAGCCGTGGAGCATAGGAGTTTGCTAAATCGATCAGGTATTTGTGACGGAATTAACCGTTTTAATATTGTTTTTGTTCATGCAGTCGTTTTGAGTATAAAAACAGCATTTAATTTGGTAAAAATACATTTATTATTCCGTATTATACCATTGATTCAGTAAAGCGTAATGTTTTGTCATCCATGTTTCCGAATATATGCTGACATTCAGGGTTGAAGAACCAATGAAAATATGTGTAACAAACTAATTTCATAATATATAAATATATTTCTTGTGAATTGTTTTCCAGCTACAAACACTTCGTGATGATTTGCGACGTAGACACCGAAGAGATGTTGTACGAAGATTCCTAAATAGACATATTTTCTTATGAACACACAAAGAAATCTGATCCTTTAAGAACATAACAATAACAACCAAGACAGCAAGAATAACAACAAATCACACAATAGAATACACAGCATCTTGACCATACATGAAAAAGATTTGACTGATTCCGGAAGCACCACGCAGAAAATTATGGGTATCCCACATCAACCACTGTTTTCTGTGCCGGAGAGTGATGGAAGCGTATACACTGAGATAACTCTTACATATTTGGTTATTGCAATCGTAAATCATCCAATCACATCAATAGATATTTATCGAAGTGGAAATAAAGACGAAAACATGGATTTCAAATTTTGACCTACAAGGTGTCAGTTACGGTTTTCACAGTTTTCCGGTTGTTGACTGATTTTGTCTGTTTATATGCTTATGAGTTTTGACTTTCCCTTTGTAAGATTGCTCGGAGTTCCGTAATTTTGTTATTACCCTTATTTATTATATTCACCACTGTGTAAATTTGAGACACTTATTAGAAATAAGTTATGTCTTGTCTTGTAAGACTCAAATAAGGGAGAATGATATCATACAAATTGGTAACTATGGCTACATAAGAAATGAAATGAGCAGCATCAAGAAAATAAGAAGAATGCAAGGAAAAATAGTCTAGGCAACAGATAAAACAATTTTCACTTAAAACATTAAAGAAAACAGTATGAAATATAAAAATGGCAATACGAATCTTAATAGTTTGTTTTTTGGAATTAAAAACAAATGCACGTCAACAATCATAATCTTCTTAACATGGATTAACTATTAAACCATGCCTGTCATATCTCTTTCACAAGATACAAAATGTTAGATTTCATGACGGTTATTATATACATGTATATAGAACTTTGATTACACGTCTTACACCTCCAGTTTTGATTTGTTAAGTACAGCCGCGTCAGTAAGTAAAATGTTGGGACAGATATATTGTATGGTTGTCACCTGCTTAGATGTTTGTATAATATACTTTATTTCCTGTGACTTTATGATGAATTCTTCATCCTCCTATTCAATATATTAAAAATTGCTGAGCTAGATTGCTGTCAGATTATAATATTAAGTATATATGTACCATCTACACACGCTTAGACACATGTATTATGTCTATCTCTAGATTTTCCTTACGAGACAAGGTAACACTTCGACTATTGAAGCTATATTTTAACATAGCGGATGTGGTCGAGTGGTCTAGGGCACTGGACATCAGGCTAAGCGATTGGTGCTGCAGTGTGCCAAGGGTGTGAGTTCAAATTCCGTCGAGGTAAGAACAAAAATTTGTCGTCAGCTCAAAGATCTAATTCTAACACTGTTTGGTTTAATTTTCAGACGTATATATATATTGTATCTTTCTTGATTTTCGACCAGTGCTACCACCATGATAACATCAAGGCTTACAATATGGGTCAGCGTTAGAGTTATTGTGTTGAACGCCACTTTTAACAATGTTTCAGTTATATCGTTGTGTCAGTTTTATTGGTGGAAAGAGGAACACCCGGAGAAAGTAACCGACCTGACGCAAGTCATTGTCAAACTTTTTCATATAATGTTGTATCGAGTACTCCTCGCCATGAGCGGGATTTGAACTCGCTCACAGCTTTAGTGGTATCAATTACATAGGTAGTTGTAAATGCAATGGGCTATTGGACGACTTGAGTAGTCTGTATTTAAATTGACAATGTTTAAAAATTCTTGAAATCATAAAACAGCTGGTTTTATTTCAGGTTATTTTTAAAGGAATTTAACTTGTTCGATCATTTTTATCCCTAGAAAGTCCAATTTCCCAATGAATAGCTTTGGTCTACAAAATAAAGTGAAAAACAAAAATTACCACACTGTCGAAACAAATCCAAAAATATAACCCACAACAACTGTATAGAGGCAAACCATATACCATTAGCACACCTATAATATACACGAACGCCCACTTTCCTTGCTTGAGATCAATGTGGCGGGTTAAAACTGGATAATGTGATCACAACATATTTATTTTCCAGACAGTGGTTGTGTTGATATTGTTAGAATGGTTCGTATTGTATGGAGTTCCGGTAATAAAATATTTTGTTTTTTGCTTTCGAATTCGTTTCGCGTTATGTCAATCATGGAGTTTTGCATCCGGTTTTTATTATGTATATACATGTATATTGTGTAGGGGCCGTCTTGGTCGTAATCGTATGATAGTTGGATTTACAACTACCTGTTCAATCAGTGCCTATCACCACTAACGTTGTGAGTTCAGTGGTGATGTGTACTGCATACAACATTATGTGATAAAGTTTGTCAGCGGGTACTCCGGTTCCCTCACCAATAAAACTGACCGCCATGATATAGCTGAAATATTGACCGAATATTGTGTATTCTACATCTATAGCTGAAACGTGATTTATAGAATTAAAAATCAGCAAAACTCTACATTCAAACAACGTTAAAAGTGTATATTCGTTCGCATAAACCGCTTCCGTTCACCGATTTAATAGTTTTATGTGAACTCGTAAGAGAAATCTTTGATGTTTTTTGTCTTATGATGTATGTCCTCTTTAAATTCTATTTTATACTCACACAATAATTATTCGAGATTGTTTTGTTTTATTATAAGAATGTAAAATGAAAATACAATGTAATTGTGTAATTAAATATACAAAAATAACCACACTGATACTATATTTGATCCAAAATTGTTCAAATGGAAAATAATAAAAACAATTTTTTTTTTATAAACAACCACGTACTGTGTGACACTTACAATATATAATTAACTGTAATACGACAATGAGTAGGTATAAAGCTTCTATTTACCTGTCCCTATCTTACAGTGTCATAAATATAAGCAGCTATTATCGGAAGATAAAAAAAATAAACAAACAAAAAAAAAATAAAACAAAAACAAAAAAAGAAGAAAACAAAGCAAAACAAAACCTATCAATGAAAACATGCTATAATTAAAAGTGCTGCAATGAATATTAACAATGTCCACGTTCAATAATTGGTTTGGTTTGAATTGATTGATGGTGTTTAACGCCACTTTCAACAATATTTCAGTTATATCGTGACGGTCAGTTTTATTGGTGGAAGAAACCGGAGTACCTGGAGAAAACCACCGACCTGTCGCAAGTCACTGACAAACTTTATCACATAATTTTGTATCGAGTACACATCGTCATCACCGGGATTCGAAATCACAACTTTAGTGATGATAGGCACTGATAAGACACGTAGTTGTAAATCCAACTACTAAACGATCACAGCCACGACAGCCCCTGTTCAATAATTCATTTGAAAAAGTATATGATAAGACTAAGGGAACAGGGTGTTTATATGTTTGTTTTTAGGAAAACACTGATTATGTCGCCAAATTTGATAGTTGACCTGAAAGATGCAAAATAAACCATCTGCCCCTACACTTTTCGACAAGACATTTTTGGTAAAATTAGCGGTTCCTAATTCCAACACACATTCCCCCTTTTTTCTAGCAAAATTGTCAAACACAACATGTTCAAATTATGAATGTTTCTCTTAATAGTTTCAATAACCTTCAATATAAACGTCCAATAAGAAATATAACCACAAGACGAACATAAATAAAAACAAAGTTTTAAACCAGGACTTAAATATAATAAGAGTTTGAAGATACCAAAGGGAGGTAATCAGAATCCGTATATCGAAGAAGAACAGACAAAACAATGGCCAAAAGAAAAAGACCAAAAGGACAAACAACAATCTACAAAACATACACATAAAACTAAAGATCGAGTAATACGAACCCAACCAAAAACCGGGGGTGAACTCAGGTGCTCCGGAAGGGTAGACAGTTCCCGCTCCACTAGGTGCACCCGTCGTGTTAATCTAGTTACAAATCCGGTGATAAGTCGTGAATGAAGAAAGGACTGGGAAGTGTTTACGACAAGTGAAACGTGTTTTATTAGTACAGTAAAATGTCTTGTTTCTTTGGGTTTTGCATTTTGAGTATTATCCGTAAACGTTGGTATTTTGTTTATCAACTATTGTCGGCGTAAATTATGTCCTTTCCTTTAGTGCATTTGTACATTCGGTGATTTAGGAAAACTTGATAATAAGGAATGAAACCATGTCATTACTGATATTGGGTGTGATGATATCATTTCTGCAATACATGTTTCCGTATTAAAAGGGAAAAATGGCTGTTTTTGATAGACTGTTTTGGTTTTTGATATCTCTGCCATTATATTTACACAAAAAAGTAAATTGTTAAAATTCTAATTGATTTGGGAAAAAAAAAAAAAAAAAAAAAATAAATAAAATAAATCAACAAATCATCCAATTTTAAGGGAGTTTAAGGCTAAGTTATTATAGTGAGTGAGTGTGTGAATGAACGATTGCTGTTTAAAGCCAAATGAACGATTTTTCAGCTATATCATGACGAGACCAAGTTACATTCAATGAAATGATGATGATGTCCACTTCATACTAGACCAACACGCTTAATTGAATCTTTATTGTGCTAGCTCACTGAAATAACAGTCCGCGGGTAGACATGTCGCTCCAATCAGACGCATTATCATGATTCACATTTAACCAGCCTTTGCTCTTACTCCTTAATGCTACGTGCTTAGCTAAAAAACAACAAATATCATTTTTATACACCTTAGGACCCGCCCTGGGCTCGAACCCACGATCTACCACACTCGGAGTGTGCATGTTAACCACTACAACACATATGCGGCTCAATTGTACAGAGAAGATAAATAAATTACATTCAATATTTTCAACATATAACAAGATGGATGAAAGCAAATACATGTATATCAAAATTATAATTTAATCATAATTTAAGGAACCAAGAACTCAACAACATGGGACCGTTGTGGTCGTGATCGTATGGTAGTTGGATTTACAATTACCTATGCAATCAGTGTCTATCACCACTAATGTTTTAAGTTCGATTTTCGATCAGAGCGAGATGTACAACATTATGTGATAAAGTTTGTCAGTAATTTGTGACAGGTCGGTGTTTTTCCTCCACCAATAAAACTGACCGCCACAATATAACTGAAATATCGTTGAAAGTGGCATTAAACACCATCAAGCAAACAAACATACGTTATCCAAAGGCCTATAGTAATCAACCATATATCGACACATGATGAAGGACGTACATGGATTTTGACTGGTTCATTTACTTATGCCTCGACTTTTTAAAACAGTATAGATTGTCTCCCTTTAATCATATATTATTTATTACACAGTTATGATCATTACATTGTTCGTGTATTCTTTAATATTGACGATGACTATCATACAAAATTCAAGGTGGTGTCTTATAGAAAACAGGAACTGCACCTGGATTCATCCCGGAGTTTTGATGTTGCTCATCTCTTATATCTTCTGTGTTGTGTTTTTTTGTTTGTTTTGTTAGTCTTCGTCCCGTGTCTTCTCTACTTAATGTTGTAACTTTTGTACCCCAATGTTGTCCGTGTCTCTGGATTGTCCATTCTTGATAAACCTTTCGGTTTTCTCTAAACTTTTGTTTTTATAATTGAAACGTTTACTATTAAAATGGCACATACGCCAACGGGATAATTAAATTTTACCCATGTCTGGTGTATTTGTTTTCATTCGTTAGATGCATGCGCATGACCTGAGATATATTGTCGGAGGTCAATTGTTGTTTGTTTGTTTGCTTGCTTGTTTGTTTGATAGTGTTTAACGCCCTTTCAACAATATTTTAGCTATATCGTGGCGGTCAGTTTTATTGGTGGAGGAAATTGTAATATCTACTCTGATATTTCTTTCATTGATGTGCACAGTTTATTGGTAAGATTAACCTTTATCTTAGTAACAATGGTGGTTTTGGAACTTCCAGTTTATGTCTGAAATGTTGATACAATTTCCATTTTTATGTAGAGAAGACAAGCATGCGTATCAGTTCGTCGTCTGATATAGAATCTATCTATTTGTAAGAAGAGTTTGAAGATACCAAAGGGGTAATCAGAATCAATAAATCGAAGAAGGACAGACACCACAATGGCCAAAAGAGAAGGACAGACAACACAATGGCCAAAAGAGAAGGACAGACAACACAATGGCCAAAAGAGAAGGACAGACAACACAATGGCCAAAAGAGAACAGACAACACAATGGCCAATAGAGAAGGACAGACAACACTATGGCCAAAAGAGAAGGACAGACAACACAATAGCCAAAAGAGAAGGACAGACAACACAATGGCCAAAAGAGGACAGACAACACAATGGCCAAAAGAGAAGGACAGACAACACAATGACCAAAAGAGAAGGACAGACAACACAATGGCCAAAAGGACAAACAATGATCTACAACACACTACACTGACAGTAAATTAGTGCCTGTTCGGAAGCAGATACGAGGCAGATAAAAAGTGAGAAACTTGAAACATTATAGACACAGTAAAACTATGATGTTTGTTTGAGTTTCAGTTACATCCTAGCGGTCAGCTTTATTGGTGGAGGAAACCGAAAGACGCGGAGAAAACCACTTACCTGCCGCAAGGCACAGACAAATTGTATCACATAATGTTGTGCACCTCGCCCTGGTCGAGATTCAAACTCACAACATCAGTGGTGATAGGCACTGATTGCATAGGTAGTTGTAAATCCATGGCCCCAGTAAAACAATGAAAAAAAAAATTCAAATAATATTATATGACAAATGATATAACATTCACTATATAGATCCTAATTAACAATCATAAAAAAATATATGAAGGAAAAAAATGAAAATATTATATCTTCAATTTCACATGGAGCAAAGATGATGTGACTATATGCAGTTTTTGAACACTTTTTCAATTAAATTTGGTAAATCTTGGGATTTTCTTAATATGCGAATTGTTAGTTATAACTGGTGTTGTGTTTTTATCTGAATTGGGTGAATATTTTTAGAATTTTTCCTGTCCTTTGATATACACTGGAAATACATTACACACACGCTACCTCCGTTTGGTTAGGTTTGGTTTATGGTTGGTGGTTAACGTTGAAAGTGGCGTTAAGCACCATAAACCAAGCCAAACCACAAACTTCGTGGTCTAAGATTTAAAGTAGACCTCATTAATTATTAATGTCTGGTTGTATTATAAGTACAGTATGTGGACAAAAGCATTGCAACATGTAAAACACAGGATTGTCAACTTTTGGTATTTATTTTTAGGTGAAATATATAGGAAAATCAAAGTCAATTTTTATTTGTTATGTTTAAATTATGAACAAATAAAAACCACTCATATAAACATAATGAGCAAATAAACAATCAAAATATAGACAATTCTGAATGTTTTGGTGTAAAATTTGTTAAAATCTATCCAGAAATAACTTCACAATAAATTCTTTGAAAAAATATGGTTTTGGTTGATTATATAGGGATTTTTTTTACATGTTGCAAACTTTTGGCATCATACTGTATAAGTGAAATATTGTTGAAAGTGACGTTAAACACCATCAAACAAAACAAAACAAACAACAAACATGGAAAAACTTGCATATTTCATCTGCACAACATGATATATATCACTTATATTTGTTTTACAATAAAGAGTTAGGCTATTGAATTTAAAAGACCAAAAGATAAAAGTACATTGATCAAAAACGTGCACATTATAAGGTTACGATATATTTAAGGCATACAAAGCTAAGTTTAATAATGAAAAAAAAGATATGAATGAAAATTGACAAAACCTTGAAACATGATACGTTTTCAACCAAGTGCACCAGGAATACATTATGTAATCATACATATCTTTCAATTTATATATGTTGAATTTATGGTTATTATGCATACATTTGTGGGTTCATATCCCCGTGTGACAATAAGTCGGTCAGTCATTGGATAATGTTTGATTATTTTTTTCATGTTTGAAAAGTAAAAATTTTTTTCTTTGTAATTATGTTCCTCATCTATTCTTCTCACATGTGTAAAGTTCCATGGAAAAAAGATCGATAATAAGAACACACTGACCCATATTTGTTTACTACCCTTTTTCCAAATGGCGTCCTATTGCGTCACATAAGGCCGGTCAAAGGTCAATAAAGGACATGATTTTGTCATAGGTCAACCTGCAAGCTTAAAAGGTAAACCAGATTAAGAAAGTACAGTATTTTAGCTTTTTCAGTGTAATTGTTTTGTCTGAAAAATTTCAAAAGATGTTTTTTTTAAATAGTTTTAAATTGAAGTATTAAAAATTAATTATTTGATGCAAATATTAAACTTGCTTACCCATATACTAAAGTATTTAATCCAGTGAATTTGGTGTTTCTGCTTTTGTCAATGCAATATATTAGACTGACTACATACTGCCACATTTTTGTAAGACAATTAATGTCTGATTTCTGTTTATTTCAATCACATTTATTATCACAGAGTGGTAACAATACAGTTTTGTTGTAATAATGACAGTCCCCCCCCCCCCCCCCCCAGATAATCTCATTTTTCTGTCTGGTTTAATTTAATTTTCTGTTCAATTTATGTTATAAATTTTGATTATTGCTGTTCAAATAATTCTTTTTTTATCTTCTCTGTGAATATCATTTCATTCCATCAAGAATTAAGGGGTATATTTGTTATAAAAGCAGCAGTGGAAATGCAAAATAATCTGCCATTTTGTGACTAATGGAGCACTTGTTTTAAAAGTATATATATTCCCGGAAAAATCAGCCATTTTTTTAAAAAAAGGTAGAATCTGAATGATCAATCATCATATTTTCAAAGTATTTTAAAATACAATTTGCTTGGCCTACATTTCAGAAACGGTCATGAACTGTGATGACGATTATGTCAACAAACCGGGAAGGTAAACATGCTTGGGGAATACCATCGCTTAAAATAGATTTCACAGGCAGAATGACCAGGTAAAAAGGACATTGCAGTCGGAACGCAAACCCATTAATGGCGTCTCTGGAAAAACCACGGGTCACGTGATTCTATTTTGAAAATGTTGACATTTTCGTCGGTCATGAACATTATAGAACAAAGACCTCGTTTATTTATACCGTAGAAATAATCGAAACGTCTTATATTGTTTTCCTTTCAGCAATAATTACTTCCATGATTTGTTTATTAGATTTGTGTTAAAACGGCAGATTATTATTAAAATTTTGATGATTTACAGGGTGACCATCGCATTGAAATAAAATGCAAATATATTAAGTTTGCAGTAGAGTGACATTCCCAAACTTCACACTGCGCTCGGTTATATATTTATTTAACGAAATGTTTCTCTGGTACATGTTTTTATTCATTAATATGAGTTTCTGTCAGCTTTTAGTGTCGAAAAACCGTCAGTCAAGAAAGAATTTTGTATTTCTAAAAATAAGTTTAGAACTAACCGAATGACTTAAAACACGCTGTGCACAAATGTTAATGCCGATGCTGGCTGCTATTTTGATAACATATGCATATAATTAACAATGTTAGAACAACAAATTTCGGATAGACGACTAAAATGTACACGTCCACCGGTTTTATTGGTGGATCACTGTGAAAACTTTGAATTGTTATTTTCACAGGCCCCCTAGCGATTCAATAAAAATATATATATATTCTGTTGATGAATCATGAGCAGAACTTGTTTAATTATTTTCTAGGCATGAAAATAAAATTCAATATAAAGATAAAAAAATTGTATAAATATTTAAAGAAAATGTATACATATTAGTTTTCAAGTGTATTTCCTTTCCATAAACTATTAACAGAGTAAAAAGTTCATAAATTTTATGAAAGTTGAACAAATCCTAAGTACAATGAATTATTAATTTAATAGAAAATGAGATTAAAAAAAAAGAATGAAGTATCACCAGACTGACAGATAGCAACCAATTAACAAATTCACTCAAATCACTGAGTTTATAATGTAAAAATAAGAGAAATTTAATTAAAGCTCAATATTCAAAGAAGCAAAAAAAAATTCAAAGAAACAAAGAAAAAAAATCAAATATCATCAGATCTCAAAAATTTGCTAAGTTGTTTATAACAATGTAAGGCATACCATGACTTTGTCTGGCTGCAGACACGTCTTTTTCCACCTTCAGTTCCTGATTCAAATACATACTGAACAGATCAATTTTTGACATAGGTATAATGACTGATCTTTTATTTGATGTTATCTTATCACATATATAGCATGACTGCAAAGTTTCATAATTTTTATACTTCTGATAATGTTGTCTACACAAATTGACTTCTAAAAGGTCTCTGTCTTGACTCTCAGGTTCTAAATAAAAGCAAGAGTTAAACATGTGTACATCAACAGTAGTCTTATGGTCTGCCAATTTTTCACTCATTTGTTTTGCTTGTAAATACATGTAACATGTATTTTGATCTGAAGTATGTGTTACATACTGACTTACAGAGACCTGTTCTAAGTTCTAACTCAGATTGGTCAATTTCAATGAAACATCAAACTCTGTTCCAGTGTCAGTAGTATTACATGATGCCCCATCTACACTTTCAACTTTGAATTTTTTTGATGGACCTTTTGCATCCTCCTTATCCTGCTTCATTGCATTATGAAATCTCATGTCGCATCTGCGACAAATGCAGTCATCTTCTGCATAACTGTATTTTCTTTTTACATATTCATAGAAAACTGTGTTTTGGATCTTTCTTCTTTTCAACCAAATGAACATAACAAGATGACTTTGAATAAGGTTCCTTACAATGAACACATGGCCCAGGGTCCCTGCCACTGTGGGCCTCAGAACAGTTTTTTGGAGGGCATTACTAGTCAACTATGGTAAAATCACAGTCTTGCAAAATACAGTTGCTCAATCAATTAAATATCATATATACAGTTACATAGATAACAAATTTAGCCTACAGTTTTACTTTCTATTTATAACACACACACTGGCTGGTTTTTGTCACATTGTAAATTACACATAAATTTAATAATTCATTTGCAGAAGAAAATCAGGTAAAAGTCAGCATTCCTAAATATATTTGATAAACTAATTACCTTTGAAATAATCGCCACATAAGATATGTACAAGACAGAAAACGGAAAAAAGTCTAAACGTGTATTGATGAAACGGGGGAAAAGGGGGATCGTAATTTGATGTAAACAATGCAGTTTTCGTGTAAACTTTTGGTTAACATGTAAAGATATTAATAAATCTAATAAAAGGCAGACATATACACACTCCATGGGTGTTTTGAGGGAGAAATGTTCACCAAAATGGGCAAATTTTACACTAAAACAAGGCGAAAATTAAAAAAAAACATGCCTCAAATCAAATAAAATAAAATAAAAAAGTTTTATTTAAAGTCGGTACATTTTATAACAGTACAACATAAGCTCTCAAGAGCTTTTCAAACCGACATGCATAATAAAATTACATAAATTAAATACAGCATAATAAAACATGTCATGCAATACAAAATTAATGCATATCCAGATAATATTTATGCATACATTTCTGTGTTTTGACTTCTAGACTCCTACAGCCAGTGCGCATGTGGCAAGTGCCTCTCTGTGCACTTACTGTCATAGGACCAGAAGTCAAAACAGAAAATAGATGCCGACATTTATAGCACCCATTACACATACAAGTACATTCATGCAAATTATAAGCAGTCTATAATTAAGCAAATAATCAAATTAACCCAAAATACATATAAAATATTCATGTACTTTTAAAACATATTTTAAGAATATTCATGCAGAAATAGGTAAGCACTAAAATAAAGCACAAGTTAAACTGAAAAGCATACAAAGCAAGAAGGCAGCAGTAAGGCAAATTTCATACAATGTCTATTCTAGAACAAAATTAATACTAGCAGCAAGCATTGCAGCGACATGAGTTGCCATTCCATGAGTTTATTAAATTTTTGAATTGATTAAAAGATGTTTGTGTTCTAAAATGGTTTGGCAACTCGTTCCACAGTTTAGCAGCAGCATATCGAAAGGATCTTAGACCATACCTTGTGGTTCGTACTGAAGGAATTTCTGTAATGTTGTCGTACCTAAAACAATATTTAGTATCATTAATTTTAATATGAAGGACTTTCTTGATGTAAAATGTTATTAACCTCAATGGCCATAGTTCTCAGCCTTCTCACTTTTAATGTTAGATATTATTAACAAGTTTTCATATGTACTATTATAATCATTATACATACATCTTAGTGCTCGCTCCTGAATTGTTTCTATTTTATTTGTATTGGCTTCACTACAAAAGTGCCATGAAAGTGGATAGAAGTTAAAGTTAGACAATATGAATGAATGATATATGGTTAATTTACCCAACTTATTTAAATATTTACCTAGCCCTTTTAACACATTTAACTGCCTAGATGCTTTTTTACAAATGTTTGAAATATGAGAATTAAATCTAAGTTCAAAATCAACTGTAACACCAAGTAATTTTACTTCTTTTTCGCATTTAATTTTATTTCCTGCTAAATCAAGAACAATATTTCCATCCATTGATTTTTTGCCAATAGCTATGGCCTGAAATTTATCAGGATTTGCCTTCATCTGGTTACATGAAAACCATTCTATTAATGTCAAACTGTCTTTTTCTAAATTTTCAACTACTTTATCAATATTATCATCTGCATGTGCGAGAGTGTGGTCGTCTGCATAGTTACAAAGTGTGCTGCTTGTGGTAAAATGAAAAATGTCGTCTAAAAAGATGTTGAATAGTACAGGGACTAGAATTGACCCTTGCTGTACACCTTTGTAGATGTCTTGCCAGTTACTTAGTGTGGTACCAACTTTGACGCATTGTTTCCTGTTAGTAAGGTAGTTTTCAATTAACTGTAATGCAGATTTTGACATGCCATATGCTTCAAGTTTGAAGAATAAAAATTTGTGTGGTAGGCAATCAAAGGCCTTGGACAGGTCCATTAGTACTGTTGCAATGTATTTATTTTGGTCTAGTGCCTATTTCCAATCTTCTATAATTTTTAGCATTGTAGTATTGCAACCGTAGCCCGATCTGAAAGCT
The DNA here is from genome assembly GCA_963383655.1 of Bathymodiolus septemdierum. Classification (NCBI taxonomy): domain Eukaryota; kingdom Metazoa; phylum Mollusca; class Bivalvia; order Mytilida; family Modiolidae; genus Bathymodiolus; species Bathymodiolus septemdierum. Next base: position 131,659,560 of record OY726517.1, read on the forward strand.
GACAGAAATGGATGGAAGTGATTGTTAATATATTCTGTTAACTGTTTGTAAATGGCCCGTTCAAAGTATTTTGAAATAACAGGTAGTATGCTTACCGGTCTATAGTTACTTTTGTCTAGTGCATTGTTCTTCTTGTGTAGTGCAACAACTTGTGCTTGTTTTAGTTGGTCTGGAAACACAGAATTTGTCATTGTTTTATTTATCATTTTTGTTAATATTGGTTTTGCAATTACAGGTTTAGCTAGTTTTAATAATTTAGCTGATATACCATCTCTACCTGTTGCTTTTTTAACACTGGTCTTATTTATCTGTTTATGTACAAATTCAATAGATATTTCTTTAAATTCAAGATTAGGTATATCTTTTTTATTTTTGTTAATTTCAATGATACTAGGATGATCTTTATCTGCAACAGTTTCATTTCCAATATCTTTTGCCACATTTATAAAGAAATCATTAAAACATTCTGCTACCATGTTTTGATCATTTATGATTTCATCTTTTTCACAGAGTATAATATTTTTAGTTAAATGGCTACCTTTGTTGGTAATAAACGGCTTGATAGTAGGCCAAAAATCCTTTGATTTGGGACCACCTATACATCTTTCACAAGAAATAAGTTTTAATAGACTTTTTCTTAATTTTTGTAACTATATTTCCCTGTTGTCTATAATTTTCCCAGTTACTCTTAGCTTTACATTTATTATATTTATTATGCAACTGTCTTTTTTTTGTACACAGCTTTTCTTAATTCCTTATTTATATAAAATGGTGCTGGATTTTGACATGGTTTTCTTTTGCTTTACTGGGGCATGTTTATCTACAGTCTGTATGAAAGCTTCTTCAAAATCTGAATAAATTTTGTTCACATCATCTTGATCAGTTAATTTATCAAAATCAATTTTATTTAGGTCTTCAGTAAATATTTCCTGGTCAACATTTTTAAAACTTCTAAAACATTTTAACTCTTTTTTATTTGATGGCAGATTACCTTTCATTTGTATTGATATAATGTTATGTACATCACTAATACCACAGTTATAATTGTTGGTATTCATACAATAATTTGGTTTGTTAGTAAGTATGACATCATTTAAATTAGGCGATGCACCTTTTGTAAAACATGTTGAATCAACTACCATATTTGTTAGATCAAATATATCACAAACTTCTTTTAAAGCTGTACATTTTTCATTTACTAACATATCATAATTTAAATCACCAAGAATTAAGAAATTTTCATATTTAGTGGTTGTTTTATCAAACGTTTTGGTACAGTCTTTTGTAAATTCTGAATCAGATAAAGAAGGTGGTCTATATAAACCTGATATTAACCATTTTCTATTGTTTATAGTAATTTCTATACATATTGATTCTATAGTCTGGTATTCTAAGTTAATTTTTCTATCACAAGCAAGGTCAGACCTTGCATAAGCTACCAAACCACCACCATATTGGTTTCTGTCCGCACGCCAAAAGTGGAAATCATTTACTTTGAACTGAGTGTCAGTGAATGTCTCATCGATTTTAGTTTCAGCTAGGAACAACTATATTTGATGTTAATAGTTCCTCTATCAAACAAACTTTATACCTTAGACTGTTAATGTTCAGATATGCGCACATAAACTGAAGTGGATGTTTTCTTCGAAGGTTTTTGGGCTCGTCAAAGACATCTTCGACCCTGTCTTCGTGACCATGTGTTTCTGGTGTGTTTACACCGGATGTTGATGAATTGTCACAGGAGAGATAACCATCAGACTCAGCTGATTTATCGATGTCACTTTCGTTTTAATATTGACTTTTCGAAAAATGAGTCTGTAAATTCGGGAAGGGTACATATACTGCAGTACCAACTATCGGAATATTCCGACAATGTTATATAGTCTGTTACTGGAAGATTGATACATTTTATGTGGTACCAAAATAAACAATCTTCGCATTGTATGCCTTTTTGGTTTTTCTTTACTGGCTTTGCTCAGGACCTCGTCGAATTTCTTTCAGGAATGATTTCCGTTCGGGGTGACGCAATCTCCAGTTGAGGGAGCATTTTCTATTGGTTGATGATGCTATATCACTCCTGTATCATCAATTTCATGTCTTAATATAGATTTCTGTCAGCTTTTTCATTGGCCGAAAAATATAAGCAAACCGAACCTCGTGTTTTTACACATTTTAGACTGCACGGTTCGAAACACGTTTTTGACTAATATAAACCTTTTTCGCTTGTCTGATATAGCCAGTCATTGCAAAAAATATATAAATATTTTATAGAAATCACGTTTCTATCACATTTTTTTCTATTTAATACTTTAATTCACGTTTATCCTACAACAGTGCGAATGGAAAATTTTGCGGGACTTGTAAAGTGGCACCTAGCGGGAAATTTTTACGGTTGTCGCCCCCTGACAGCGTGGTTTTAGAATCAATATCTGCAACAGTCAAATCGTGGGTTTGTTTTCCGACTGATTAGTATAAAGGAGCTTTTTTACTTGCATGGAATTTGTTCAATTCAATCTCTCCTGTTTTAATCGCATTTTATAATCTTCAAGTTTTAAAAAACTGCTTCGGCGTCTATATGTTACGTTACAGTAAATTTGTATAATCAGGAATTATGCATAATTACTGAATTTTTTAGGAATTATGTATAATAACTGACGGGTTTAGGAATTATATATAATTACCGAAATTTTTAGTAATTATGTATAATTACTAAAAATATTGCCAGTTATTATGCATAATTACTGAAATGCTCATTTCTCCTTATTTAACTTTACAGGCATTAGAAAAGGGCTACACAGTTTAACGCTTTAATCAATCAATGTCACATAAAACATTTTACAAAGAAGAAGTGATAAATACATTCATTTATTTTTACAAGCAAGATATGGATGGCATCTACTATTGCACATTTGTCCAGCCTTTCTGCATGCACATCTATTTGTTTCACATCTTTCAAGTTCAATTTGTTTTTCATTAAAACATAAGAAACATAAGACTGATCTCCTGAAGCCTTCTTCACCATTTGTTTTTCCACAAATCACATGTACAGTGTTGCTACATTTTGAACATGAATGAGCATTTGAAGCTGGTTTCTGACACACAATACATGCTACACTGTCTATGTTTCCAGTGCCAGAAACCTCATCGGTTATTTCAATAATGTCAAAGTCATTTCTAAATCCAGTGTTTGTGATATCTTTAAGATCATCTTCAGTGCTGATTTTTGAAATTATTTCATCCGGTAAGGAAGATGAGGTCAAACCAACTTTCGCTTCTACTCCAAACATTGCCTTATATGGTGTTCGTTTAATTCCCGAATGGTAGCTAAGATTTTTCTGAAATTGCACAAATATTATTCCAACTTGCCAATCTTTACAATTGTTTTCACGCATCCATGTTACGGTCATATCTCTTATATCTGCCTTTACCCGCTCAACACTTCCCTGGCTTTGTGGGTGTCTCGGCTTCCCATGAACGAATTTGCACTCTGTCCATAAATCTTTTAATTGAGATATAATGCTGGCAGTAAATTCAGCACCGTTATCGCTCTGTAAAATATTTGGAGCTCCAAAAAGAAGAAAAATATACAAAATCTGCATTGCTACATCAGTCACTCTTTTTGATTTCAATGGCCACAGAACAACAAATATTGTCATATGATCTTGGTAAACCATGATGTACCTATGATCATTATATGATAGCGATTGCATATCGATTAAATCCATTTGACCACGGGAATTAAATTCCTTGCTAACAATAGGTTTAACAGCAAGACCTTTACTGGCAAGTTTGCGTTTCTTTAGCTGGCATTCTTCACATAGCTCTTTAAAAAGTTTAAGCGCCTCTATAGAAACATTAGCATATTTTTTATTAGCCTCCTTGATCATTTTATCTCGGCCTCCATGTTTGGTTGCAATGTGAATTTTTTGTACAACATGAAGCATATCTTCTAGACAAACATAATACTTTATATCATCTTCACAAGAACTGCGTTTCCTGATTATCTTTTGTACATCACCACACTGAAGGATTTCATACCTAAAACAGATGTAAGAAAGTGATCAGAGTCAAAACAGAAAATGGAAACTTTTTGTCTATATCAATGTTACCATATGCTTTCAATTTTTAGTGACTGATTTAGGTTCAGTTCTATGTTATTGCAATGTTCAAGTTCATAACTAAGTACAAGTACTTAAGATGCACTTTAGATGGTGCTTAAGTCTATGAATATTTTGTTGACAGATATAGTAAGGGTCTCATTTTAAATACCTTTCAAACCCATATATCTTTGTAATTTGAAAACTTTCGTCATAGAAAATGTTTTTTGTATTGGTAATAGCTCACATAAGTTATAGAGTAAACAAAAGTAAAATGTTTAAAATAAACTTACTTTTTAAACAGGTAATAATATGCAGGAGTTTTGTCTTCTTTGCATGTCTCTTTTGTCATCCAGTCCACAATCTCATCATATTTGCTCCTGGACCATATCTTACATTTAGATTTATCTTCTGCAAGTTGCAATAACTTTTGAGCATAGTTTTGCTCCAATCCAAGAGACATTTGTACCTGAGCCATATTTTATGCATCAATGTTACAACAGGTGAATTGAAAGTGTCATTCTTAAAATTAGTGTTCACTTAAGATTAACTAACTAAACTTTAGAAGAAATAACCAAACAAAATCTACTCATTTTTAAGGTTTTTAGAAAGATTAACATTCAATGTCTATGTTTTAATATATGGCATTAACATTGACTGATCAAGTTTAGAGATGATTATTATTATTCAAATTTCCTAAAATCTAACCAGTAAATCTGTAGAATAATTAAAAAATTGTTCAGTAATTATGTATATTTAAACTGGTCAATTTCAGGGATTATATATATTCACTAGCATGTTTAGTAATTATACATAATTACTGAAAATTCAGTAATTATGCATAATTCCTGATTATACAAATTTACTGTAACATATATACGTTATAAATATAGGGAATGACGTCATTAGTCTCGTGCTGCGCGAGAATGGTAAATCAAAACAAGTGACCGACTTTATTGCATGACCGAGCAAATGTCACGACGCGATATATATTACATCCATGTTAGTTGAATGATAATAGAATCAAGTTTGCATTATTAACCCACCACAATGACGACTCACATTTCAATTATTTACTAATGCATGACGTCATATTAGCTGTGAAAGACACAATTTCAACATGACAAAGCAAAACCCTTTCGTCATACAACTATTATCATTTATGCTAATTGTTTTCAGTTCCAACTATAGATATTTAAAAGTGTCAAATAGTTAGGAGAATACTAATTTAAATTACCCTGAAGTTTACAGTAAAGTTCAATCACGAAAAAAGGACATGTATACCGGGTACTTAAAATATTGAAAGAATTTTAGATTTTTTTAATAACACATTTTACGGTAGTTTATATCTATAATTAAATATTCAAATAGAAGTAAAATACAAAATTGTTTTTAGAATCATTGAATCTTTGTAATATATTTGAAAAAAAAATTGATTATTTTGATTTGAAAATGTATAAAAGAGTGGAAAAACAGTCCGACTTCGGAGGGCACAACAGAAACAACTTGATCTATCTCATTTCTTGACATTTACCTCGAATTTGACACCGGTGACCAACGTATTACCAGATTTTAAAACATAAGTAGCTTTATTTGCCATTTTATTATACAATTGTGTGATTTTGAGTACTAATAAAGGGGGTCAAATACACTTCAGTGTTATTTAGTCACGGATCTAATAAAGCTTTTCTGGCACCTGATTCATGTAGATCGACGGTAAGAAATTACACGAAAACAGTATAAGCGTGGGCTTCTCAGAAGACACCATAAAACAATTAAAACAACGATTGTTTCTGCTCTTTTTAAGCAAATTTGTAGTTGTTTTGGACATTTTGGCATTGCAGGATAGACACAATATGTGTATATTTTCAGTAAATATAAAATTTATTTGTACTCGCTGCGAAATAGTTCAAAATAGCTCACCACAGGCTCGCTTTTAAATATTATATCTTCCGACAATGAATGTACATGGATATTGTCTATTTAAATGTTGAACACCTTGCATTGATAGTAATATACCAAACCTTCTCCTGTATGGAGTTTGCATTGCACAACTCAACTCGAGCATTACGCTCGGACTTGCAGTCTGTATTCAGTCGTATCACAACATCACTGTTTTCTTTTGGGCTTGAGATAACCAGGTATAACTGTAATCATTCGACCGTCTAAATATTATCAAAATATTGATATTGTATCAATCGAATCGACCTCAAAATATATCCGTGCTTATTATATTACCAATCAGTAAGTCTATAATTATATTAGACTCAATAATTGTTTTGAAGAATAACATTTATTTTAAAGGTCGGCACTGTTGTGGGTTGGTAGTTGTCGAGTATCATTTTTTAAATATGCTCTTTGTTAATCATTGCCTATTTTCACTAGGACAAGAGTACATAACAGCAATTTACTTTAAAGGTGAAAGAAAACATAAAATTTGTGTTTATTTTGAAAATATGCATTGGAAAATAGTTCCGGCATTTCTATCTTTGTAAATAACCAATAGTTGATTCGTACATTTATGGTTGACAAAATTACCAGTTTTATGAGTGCGGACATTTTGTGGAACTCATTGATATTGAAAAGTACACAACTTATGTCATTCTACGTCACACCATCTATTCCGGTTTCCTCGCGCAATACCAAAATGACACTTGCTTAAGAGACATATTCCCATGTATCCAATGATAAGTACAATTATTGGAAGAGTAACAATGTTTACACATATATACCTTTGTAAAGGAAAAGGAATATTGTCTGTGGGTTGTTGCTGTTCCGCGAGACGATTGGCGTCATAAAGAGAAAATGGTGTGTTCCAGTGCTTAGAATTGGCTACTAAATGTTGACGACTTTAACTTTGCTCCACCCACTATTCTAGGCCAAAATGATAAGAAACTTAGTCTATGTTGTGTGTTTCACTATCCATAAAAACTCCCAAAATGTATTATTTTATTGACTTGTTGATAATGTTTGTTTTGCTGATAACATGCTTGAAATAACCGGGAAAGACGGAGTGACGTCATAACCATTGTCAGTGTGGCAGCTGCTTTGCCGATGTGAAATATTTATATAATAGTTACTTATGTATAGGGCATTATCGTGATTTATAGACCTGCCCAAGGGTCAGTAGTATAGACTGAAATAGTGATAGTGCCTGAGCCGCAGGCGAGGGCATTATCAGTGTTGAAGTCAATACTATTGTCCCATAGAAGGAAATAAAACTTTCTAAATAATTTTGCTCATTTTAGTACAACTCTAAAACCTCGAGCGGTCATTAACATGTTAATGACTGGTAAATTCCTTTAACGCAGATTAATGCATGACACAATCATGACCATCTCTACACCAATGAAAAAGTGGAATTTAGAACTGATATGAAATAATTGACTTTAACAACTGTTTCATTTCAACGGTTCATTTCAAATACACTCGGTTGCAGCCAATTGCGTAACAGGAGCGCAAAATTACATACATGTTTATAAAGCAACGAATCAAGTAGAACACAATGTACACTAATTATATAATAGTTACTTATGTATAGGGCATTATCGTGATTTATAGACTGCCCAGGGCACAGTAGTATTGATTGAAACGGTGATAATGCCTGAGCCGCAGTACCCTATGACACCTGTAATATTTGTTAATTAGTCCGTCACAAATATAATAGGACTCTTATGGAATTTATTTACCCATACAAATCATTAAAAGTTAATAGTTATATAGGTATATTATAGTTAAAGTACAAAGAAACCGCAAACAGATGATACATTTTATATTCTATTGTATGCTATAGTTAAAATACAAAGAAACCAAAAACCACAAATGATACATTTTTGTATTCTGTTGTTTTGATATTTTGCATAGTGATTTAAGGCGGATACTTCGTTCAATGATTAACTGGTTTCAAATGTATGGTGAAACATATTTCATTGAAAAATTTGTACTTTTATATTCGCATCGCGACATTGATCATGAAATGCACTCTTATAGCTGAAGGATTGTAAAGAATGGAATATAAAAGGGAATTCCGACGTGTGACTAAAAAGATGAGATTGAGTAGGTTATGAATGGAAACGAGTTTTCCTAAACCCTTAACCATTGATGAACATTAAAATCTGTTTAAATAAACAAACAAGCAAAAACACAAAAATTCAAAAAACAAAAACAGAAGAAAACAAAAGAAAACAAAAAATAAAATCAGGCTAATGCTAGAATATACTGTTATGGTGTTGAACGCCATTTTCATTAAAATATTAAAGTCATAGTATGGCGTTCGGCATTATTGATGGAGATATCGGTTTATATTAAGAAGAGTACCAACCTCTCGCATGTCACTGGCAAACGTTATGACCAAGATGTTGTATCTGATACACCTAACCATAGGCGAACTCATAAAGTTAGTGGTATTACTACATGTATAGTGTCGGGTACACAGTTGTATGTTAATACACGGTGAGCGGCTATATCAAGCTCCTTTTTGATGAAATGGAACAAGTTAAAATGCTGATAGGGTGTTGAATAACGCAAATATACATGATATACAAACGCTAAAGAATACCGAAGGGGCAATCAAAAATGGACAATCCAGAGAAAATCAGCAAATATTTTCTAAATCCAGCACATTATCTATCCATCATCGTTTTTTCCATCCACCAATCACCATTCTTCATATGAAACAATGTTGGCATCACTAATAAGCGTTTGCACTATGAATCTGTGTTCTCTCCATGAATCAGTGCTCTTCTTAAAACAATTTTATTATTATTTATAAACAACCAAATACTTGTAAACATACCAACGTATAATATATTGATGTAATAATATTATGGTTTTTCTTGTTAAGATTTGAAATGTGTATATTTTTAATTTACACTACATTTGTAGGTTCATATATTAGACAGTCAAAGTGATATCCCGTACAAACATACAATGTTGTATGCTTTTCCAGCTGGAACAACATCTTACGTGAAGGTTTGCCAATTCATCAGCAACTCTCCAATCTATGATGGTTTGTATTGCTTTAACACCATGTGATTTCTTAATTCTAATTACAATAAATCAATGATAGAACAGATTCGATTGAGCTTGAATGGACCTCGACGACACAACCCATCTTTCTTCTTTCATGCAATATATACATCTATTCCATTAAACATTAATTTTTTTCTCCAATCAATGAAATCGGGCTGTTACATAGTTAAAATGATTAATTATACAAAGTAACTTGAAAATATTTGTCCTTTTAATACCAGAGCAGGAAGTGTCACCCTTCCGGAGCACCTGTGTTCATCCTCGGTTTTTAGTGTTGCTCGATGTTTTGCTATCTTTTGGGCATTGTGTTGTCTGTGCGTCTTAGATTTACGGATTCTGTTTTTGCCTTTGGTATCTTCAAACTCTTGAAAACTACTGAGAATATACTTAGCCAATCTTACCACTACAGCAACACCAGAAAGAAGCTTCCCATCTCTCTGTCGTGTTAACGTATACATGTACCTTAGAAATACCATGATTCAAAGTCATTTAAATACACGTATGCTTGCATCTCTTTACAAGAACTTAACAAACTCAATGGATGTAACTGAAATTACTAGATCTTTTATAAGTAAGGTAGAAGACATAGAAAAGTTCTTCCGAAAGTTGTAATGGGAAACTTTGTTAATGGACACACACTATCTTATTTTTTTTTGAAAACTGTTGCCTAGATGAAGAAATATACACTGTCACAAATTAAACGGTTTTTTATTTTAACATTTTTTACTTTTCTGTTGCAAAACAAAATTCCACAATAATCAACCCATGCAATACCACAACCCTTTGAAAATGAATCACTTAGGAAAATAATATCCAACATTGGAAACGGATCCAGGATGTGTAAATATAATAGAGGGATATAAATATCGGACCAAGCAACTGAGTAAATCATAATTATACACTGGCTGAATAAGAATGAAGATAGTTATTATTTGTATCTTCCTCTTTACACATGAAGTACTGGGTCATTATCATAAGAAATATTCTAATCCATGCAATAAAGGTAGGTCAAATCATGAAGAAAAAAAGATTTTGGTGTATGGTGTTTAACGCCACTTTCAACAATATTTCAGTTATATCGTAGTAAAAAAAACAACAACAGAATAGGGGTGTGTGTTCAAAATATAGAAGTGGTTAATGTTATGGTTATGGTGTCGACGCCACTTTCAACAATAGTTCAGTTATATCGTGGCGGTCAGTTTTATTGGTGGAGGAAATAGGAATACTCGGAGAAAACTGACCTGTCACAAGTTACTGACAAACTTTATCACATAATGAGTTAGGGTTATGGTGCTTAACGCCACTTTCAACAATATTTCAGTTATATCGTGGCGGTCAGTTTTATTGGTGGAGGAAATAGGAGTACTCGGAGAAAACTGACCTGTCACAAGTTACTGACAAACTTTATCACATAATGAGTTAGGGTTATGGTGCTTAACGCCACATTCAACAATATTTCAGTTATATCGTGGCGGTCAGTTTTATTGGTGGAGGAAATAGGAGTACTCGAAGAAAACTGACCTGTCACAAGTTACTGACAAACTTGATCATCATAAATTGATGTAGAAATTGACATTATATTACATTCTTAGTGACGTATTTTTGTCAGTGATTTTTGTTACCATGTCAATTTCACGTACCTTTTTTTTAATTATTATATACATGCTATTTATTTTAAAAATAAATATAATTTTTATTATTTCCATGATGTTTATCTAAAAGGTAATGCTTCATTACAAGTTATAATACCCCGCTTTTTTTGTGGTTATTTAAATACCACGTTAGACTTATTTTAAACGGTGTATTATATGGTAATTAAATTCAAAATATAACACATACAAATCTGTCCTATGTTGTGATACATATCTACGTAATATGATATTGTATTCGAGATTTGATATTCCTGAGCATCATGGGTGATCGTTGATACATCTATATAAAGATAATCGTATTACTGAAAACATTAACTTGTTACACATTTAATCCTGCATGGGTCAATAAACAAATGTACGTTTATTTCTACATTGTTGTGTATCGTTGGAAATATAGGTCCTTATTTGGGACAGGCACAAAGATGTGGCGGTCTGAATCTAGTTAAAGTGTTCCCCAACCTCAGAGACCTAGTGTTCTACTATTGAAATATCGTCTTTATAGCAAAATATATTCTTTGAGATCACGCTCTCGTTTTGTAACATTTTGTCGATTTCATGAAATGCTACCGAATAAAATATTAATGTGCTAATCAACATGGAAGATACATTTTATGAATATTATTTTTTTTGGTTGCGCAAAGGTCGATTTTTTTTTCCAGAATTTAACATTAGGTTATATGACAAAAACTCTGAATCAGATTATTTTTTTTTCCTCCACCAAAATCAGAATATTTTTTTCAGCAACATTGAGAATCAGAATACTTTTTTTAGAAAAAAAACATAACCTCCCCCCCCCCCCCATTTAAGTTAAATGGTCGTTCCCTTAATACAACTTAATTTTATATCAATTTCTAAAATGTCACGTCTGTAAATTTATGATGCATGTATGTTTCAATATCTATTCAATTTCATGCCATCACTTGCGTACTGGCTGCTAGGTTGGCAATACACCAGGAACTAACAATTATCACTGAGAATAATTTATAGAAATAATTATCTTTTTACTTTAAGGTCTTAAGCAGACATTGAAAATGACCAATTACTACACTAAGTCATTTCTTGATGTGGTACAAGATGTCAAAATGTGGACAAAATCTAGAAGGGGCGAACGCAAAGCGATTGCTTGTTTGGTAAGTAAAATGGCATAACACACAAAGATTGAGTTTCAATCAATCAATCAATCAATCAATCAATCAATCAATCAATCAATCAATCAATCAATCAATCAATCAATCAATCAATCAATCAATCAATCAATCAATCAATCAATCACACCGCTAATATCTTCATTTTAAATATAGCAAATGTCAGTAGTTTGTGTGAGACAATAGGAATACGATGTAGGTTAAATACAATTTGTAACCAATATTCTGAAATGATATTTAAACGGTACGAATACATTACATTTGTTATTTTCAGATGTGGAAAATGGCAAGTGATCTTAAACGGATTCTACATACAAAGGTGACTACCATTATGCTTACTAGATGAATCCAGACAAGGAAAGTGAAGGAGATGAAAAGGACATAACATTTAGTAGTGTTGGATAGAGACGAACGAAACCAGATAACACTCTTCTATAATTGAATAGATTATTTTCTTGTTATAATACACCAGCAAGATAAACACGTCGACTGAATTTATAAATAAATTTATAAACATGTAGAATGAATTAATCAACAAGTAGAGTGAATTTATAAACACATATCAGGGACGGATCCAGGATTTCAAGTTAGGGGACGGACTGAAAAAAATTACGCCGAGCGGAGGGAGGCGCGAACATTTTTGGGGTATTTCGTGTGAAAAATCCGCCCCTGCATATGATGAATTTATAAACACATCAAATGAATTCATAATCACATAGATTGAATTCATTAACACTTAGACTGAATTTATTAACACTTATACTGAATTTATTAACACTTAGACTGAATTTATTAACACTTAGACTAAATTTATTGACATTTAGAATGAATTTATTAACACTTAGATTGAATTTATTAACACTTAGACTGAATGTATTAACACTTAGACTGAATTTATTAACACTTAGACTGAATTCATTAACACTTAGACTGAATGTATTAACACTTAGACTGAAATTATTAACACTTAGACTGAATTTATTAACACTTAGACTGAATTTATTGACATTTAGAATAAATTTATTAACACTTAGACTGAATTTATTAACACTTAGACTGAATTTATTAACACTTAGACTGAATTTAGTAACACTTAAACTGAATTCATTAACACTTAGAATGAATGCATTAACATTTAGACTGAATTTACTAACATTTAGACTGAATTTATTAACACTTAGACTGAATTCATAGCAACGTAAACTGAATGTATTAATATTCAAAATGAATTTATTAACACATAGACTCAATTTATAAACACGTAGACTGAATTTATAAACACATAGACTGAATCATAGACACGTAATCTGAATTTATTAACACGTAGACTGAATTTAAAGCTGAATTTATAAACACATAGACTAAATTTATAAACACATAGACTGCATTTATAAATACGTAATTGAATATTATGTATATTGATAATTTGAAATAAAAGCTGCACTATACTTATATTTTTGTCTTGTATATTGTTGCGTAAATATCATCATTTTAACTATTACACAAAGACTAGAAAACGGTAACACAAATGACCGTCTCGATTATGTAATAGTTAAGAGTAACAGGGCGGGTGCCACAAATGGCACAGAAACTGCTTATCTTTCGGAACACCTGTATTCGCCCCCAGTTTTTAGCGGTGTTTGTATTGCTCGATATTTAGTTTTCTGTGTAGTATTTTGTAGATAAATGTTTGATCTTTTCTGTTCTTCGATTTATGGATTCTGATTACCCCTTTGGTATCTTCAAACTCTTCTTAGGGTGCCCTACTAAAGTGCGGTAGATCTTAGAATCGATCTCAGGCATGGTGTAACCAAGAATTATAAAAATGCTTGTTGCTGTTTCTGTGCTATTCATAAAGGGCCATCATATCTTGACTTACTTGACTTATTCCACTTCATCCCATGGGGGACATAGGGAAACCACAGATTTTTTCCACCTCGTCCTGTCTTGGGCTTTCCTCTTTGCCTCTCCACATGTTGTCTTTATGGCCTGCAGCTCTGAGATAATACCTCTGCGCCATGAGTTCTTTGGTCTGCCTCTCTTTCTTTTTCCTTGGGGGCTCCATTCTAAGGCCTGTTTTGTAATGTTGTTCTTTGTCTTTCTTAGTGTGTGCCCTATCCACTTCCATCGTCTTGATCTTATTGTTAAGTTGATTGGTTACTGTTTTGTCTTTCTCCATAGTTCTTTGTTTTCCGGTTGTTGACTGATTTTGTCTGTTTATATAATTATGAGTTTTGACTTTCCCTTTGTAAGATTGTTCGGAGTTCGGTAATTTTGTTATTACACTTATTTGCTGATTGTATCTGGTCACCTCACTCCAAAGATAGTTCTGAGGCAACGGTCCAGAAAGACTTGAAGTGCTTTGATAGAAGATGCTGTTTCTCTCCATGTTTCAGAGCCGTAGGGAAGGACAGATGTTACATTTGAATTGAAGAGCCTTAGTTTGGTGCTTGTTCTCAATGTGGTACTTCTCCAAACTGGCTTAAGCATGGCAAAGGCTTGTTGAGCTTTTCTTTTCCTAGCTTTGATGTCTTCGTCGGTTCCCCCTGTAATGCTGATGATGCTGCCTAGGTACGTGAATTGTTCAACATGTTCTACTTCAGTGTCTCTGATAGTAAGCTTATCTGATTGAGTGGTGTTGATTCTCATGGTTTTTGTCTTTTGTGGATTAATGAGGAGACCTGTTTGTTTTGCTGTTTCCTCAAGACTGGTTGCCTGGTGTTGCATATCTTGGTAGCGATGAGATAACATACATGTATCGTCTGCGAAGTCAAGATTGTCCAATGTGGATTGTAATGTCCATTGTATGCCTTTAGGTTCTTTATATGCTGTTTTACTGACCCAGTCTATCACCATCAGAAATAGGAGAGGAGAAAGGAGAAAGCATTGTCTTACACCGGTAGTAACGGTAAATGGCTCTGTCAAGTTTCCATCATGTATTACTTGGCAACTAAATCCATCATAAAGTTGTTGTATGATAGAAATGATCTTCTGAGGTATGCCATAGTGTTTCAGAATTTTTCACAGTACCTGATGATGTATGCTGTCGAAGGCTTTTTTCAAATCTATAAAATTCACGCAGAGAGAAGTTTGCCATTCGATTGCTTGCTCTACAATTATTCTGAGAGTGACAATCTGGTCTACACAGGAACGCTTTTGTTTGAATCCTGCTCTGCTCGTCTCTTAAGGTTTTGTCTACTTCCGTTTTCTTCATATCTTGGTTTAGTCATAAACTTCTGGTATTGGCATAGTCTTCAACTATGAAAGGCGGTCAGAAGTTGGTAGAAGAAGTAAAGGTTTCACTTATAATGTCCTTAAGAAAATAAAGTTTATAAACAGTGATAGTCAACAATTCCACCAATATCAACAAAACAAACAATCACCTCTCCTCTTAATTTACCAATCACACTAAATGGGCTAAAATGTAAAATCAGAAAACGCCACCTTCAAGTATGAGTGTCACGGCATTCACCGTCTTTAAACACTATATATACTGAAGATGTGTATAAACTTTAACGTAAAAATAGAACGAAGTGTTCTTTAACTTTAAAAACGAATTCACAATACCAAATGTGAAAATTAATAGGTTAGGAGATCGAACACAGCCGTCTCTGGACAGTAATTTCAAACTTACCAACTTGTTTACGTTGGATACAAAAACGTCATGAATGTCATGAAATTTCCCGTAAAAACAATTTTTCGCGGATCTCGAACATCCGATTATAATACTGACAATATCGAATACGATTTTCTGGATACAATGCGGAAAGCCTGACCATGGACAATGATTGGTACAACGTTAGGAAAGCGCCACGGTCCCTGCCCACGAACAATTACTATTACCGTGTTAGGAGAGTGGCACGGTCCCTCCCCACGGGCAATTACTCTTACCGTGTTAGTAGAGTGGCACGGTCCCAGCCCACGGAAAATTACTCTTACCGTGCTAAGAGAGTGGCACGGTCCCAGCCCATTAAAGACATCTATTGTAAATTTCGATAAGTAAAAAATATAGGCACTTTGTAGAGGTCAATTCTCAATTCGTCGTCCATAATCAACCCATTACTCTTTTCCAGTTTCAGTCAAGTGTTGTTGATGCATATTATAATAATTGTTCTAGTCCTGAAATAACTTGAAATATTTGCCACTGGCTGCTAAGCATCAATCAATCCATCAATCCATCACTCACTCACTCACTCACTCACTCACTCACTCACTCACTCACTCACTCACTCACTCACTCACTCACTCACTCACTCACTCACTCACTCACTCACTCACTCACTCACTCACTCACTCACTCACTCACTCACTCACTCACTCACTCACTCACTCACTCACTCACTCACTCACTCACTCACTCACTCACTCACTCACTCACTCACTCACTCACTCACTCACTCACTCACTCACTCACTCACTCACTCGGTCAATCAATCAATCAATCAATCAATCAATCAATCAATCAATCAATCAAGGCAACCAAGACCAACCCATACATTTTTCACTCAAGAATGTCACAATAAAAGAGCAATTTACCAGAACGAATATGGATTTGACATTGTTCGGATGTTTGTCCGATCCGACAATGGGATGGTTTAGAATACCATAAGATATGTCACTTCCCAAATCGGAAATGAATTCATCACACAGGCACTTGTTTCATTCAACAAATATATGCCCCCTCCTCTTCCTTACTTCAAGGTAAACATCTGCCCTTTACCCCTTCCCCACTTCGCCTGAATATTTATCACTTATTTGTGATCCTTTCGCTGACCCAATTTTTCGTTACACTCCCGAGATATTTCTCTTTTCGACTGCCACATTTAAATATACCTACCCCCTCAGACGAATTGGACAAGAATATTCAGCGAAAGTTAGGTCATTGAAACGGATACAGCCACTTCCAACTTGCGCTGGATTTTTCATATGCATTCGGAATTCTCTAGATCGGCCATGTGTAACAATGCCATCATGATCATCTCCTCTCAAATGTAAAGTAAGCCTTTAAAATACAGATAATTGTTGCAATGCAGATTATAAAAATATGCTCAACTCCAAATTACCGACATATTATTTTTAAAACACCTTTTTTCTTAGTTTCTAAATAATTTTAGAACGGACCGGAAGTGGCTGTATCCGTTTCAATGACTGAAAAATAGAAAATGCGACGTTCGCTGAATATTCTTGTCCAATTCTTGAATGAAACAAGTGCCTGTGATTCATCACAAGTTTTCCAATAAACTATTCTTATTGCGTATTACATTAAAGTGTTAAATATGGAAGCATAGAAAGCACAAATTCTTGGATAAATGATTATCATATTTTTTATTTAATTAATTATCAATTGTTTGTTTGTTTTATGGTGTTTAACGTCACTTTCAACGATATTTAAATTATATCGTGGCGGTCAGTTTTTTTGGTGGAGGACACCGAAGGACCCGGAGAAAACCACCGACCTGTCGCAAGTCATTGACAAACTTTATCACATAATATTGTACACATCGCCCTGATCGAGATTCGAACTCACAACATCAGTGGTGATAGACACTGATTGCATAGGTAATTGTAAATTAAAAGCGGATATTGTATCATATGGCAATTATATAAAACGCCACAAAAAACATTTTAACAAAAGAAGTAAAAATAAGCACAAATGTGTATTTTTATTTAGCTATATATTGATATTATTGAAGAAAAACAAAAGACTATATATTTTGATAATACGCCAAAATATTTAATGAGAAATTTTGTAATGAATCCTATTCCAATTTTGTATGACATAAAGAGGTACCCGGACGTATTCCGACGTGAAATTTTACGGAGCACCATATAATTGGCAGCATGTTGTATTGATTTTCCACAATAGTAACATTTTTGCATTTTTGCTTTGTCTAGGAGAAAACAACTCACTGACAAACTTTATCACATTATGTTGTATCTAGTACATATCTCACTTGACAGATTCGAACTCAAACCTTTAGTAGTGATAGGTACTGATTGCACAGGTAGTTGGAAATCCAACTACCATATGATTACGACTACGACGACCCATAGAAACTGAGACAAATTCGATACCCATTACACACATATATACATGACCTTGAGCAATATATTGGCTTGGTACGGGCTCTTCAATAGAAAGCGGCGGGATCAAACTAATTTTATTTTGGTTTCTTACTGCATTTGTGTGGTCCACACTGTCGCAGCATTTCCAAAATCAAATATCAAAATTGTAGAAATAGGCTAAATTGATACCCCTAGCCCTCACATACATGACCGCTCACTTTTCTGGCGTGGAACAGGCACTTCAATAAAAAAAAGTGGCATGATTAAGCTAGTTTCATGGACCCAAACCTCCCCGAAATCGGAATGTTTCCTTACCCTAACCTGAAAGTTTTAAAATCAGTATCATGAATAATTTAAAAATATAACAATGAATTAACGATCCTATCCACAATTTTTTCTTATTTCTATTTGAAAATAGAATATATATATCTTTCCTAACATAGACCCACTTTACCAACTATAATGAAAAAAATATAACATCACGAAAGAGAAGTTTACACAGTGATGGGCAACAATTCCACCAATATCAACAATCACCTTTCACTTTCGTTCCCGGTCCTTTCCTCATTCAAGACATATCACCGGGTTTGTAACTAGATTAACACGACGGGTGCCACTAGCGAAGCAGGAACTACTTACCCCGGTTTTTAGTAGGGTTCGTGTTACTCGCTCTTTAGTTTTATGTGTATGTTTTATAGATCGTTGTTTGTCTTTTTGTACTTTTTCTTTTGGCCATTGTGGTGTTCTTCTTCGATATACGGATTCTGACTACCCCTTTGGTATCTTCAAACTCTTCATTCACTGAATTTAAAGCTAAACCATGACATATTACGCTTGAAATCCCGGTCCTGGCTTGAGAAAGGCAAAACAATGTGTTTTCTTTTTCGTGATTGAACTTTCAGGGAAGGATATGGGGATATTTTGGGAATTCAGTGGCTATTTGACACCTTTAAATATATGTCCATGAGGAATTTAAAATATTATTATCCTGTCTATTTGACACTTGTAGATATCTAGATTAAGATCTAAAAGCAATTATTTGATAATGACAATAATAGATTTATAATCAGTGTTTGTTTTGTCGTGTTGAAATTGTGTCTTCCACAGTCAATGTGACGTCATTCATGACAATTTTTTTTTATCTGAGCTGACTGTAAAGACCGGTACACACGATAAAATTTGTTTCATAAGACTTGTATTATAAGATTTTTGTATTATAAGACTCTCTATTACACACACTAATATTAATATTATCAGATTATAAACAAATGATCAAAAGCCTCGTGTTTTTCCCGCCAAATGGTGTCAACAATGGAAGATGAAGTAATTGCAACTGTTTCCATTATTTTACTATGTGCCGCTATGAAATTATTGTAAAAGAGGAAAGTTAGGAGAAACTTATCTTTGATAAAACGAAGAAATGTTTTTGGAGCACATCATGCCTTACTAGAAGAGCTGCGAAGAGAAGATCCAAATAGCTAAAAAAAACTGTGCTTTGCATCTTTTTTGTGTTAATTTTTCTCCGATATTTTCCATAAATCTCCTTTTTCTTCCCATGCAACAAAATGAAAAGATGAGCAACACGGACCATGCAAAAAACCGGTGGAGAAATCAGTAGTTGTATCGTTTGTTTTTCATTTTATTCATCAAATCATCAATTATACAAACAAAACAATGATAAATTTAATAAAAAGTAAACATACAAATCAATTTAAGGGATTCAGGAACAAGATATAATCTAATATAAAGTATAATGGATCTTTTTTTTATGTTTCTGTCCCGGAGAAACCATGGAAACAACCATAATTTATACTTCTACAGGTGTACATGTCATATCAATTGCTGTATTTAGTCCTAAAGTTGAATTCATGTCCTGTTTTAAAATACATTAATCGCCGGGAAAGCAAGATAACTTATTTATGATAGAACTTTATTTTATTCAGTGAAAACGGACAGTTTATGAACATGGAAAGATATTAACATTCATATGCGAATCCAATTTATACAATAATTTTCCGAGTTCAACATTAGAATAGTTGACAATCAAAATTGAAATGAAGTTTTCCTGACACCTGATTCATATATAGCGAACACCAAGGAACAGCATAAGCAAGACGTGAAAAGGACACCCTTGGAAAGTATTAGAACGACGCTTATTTCTGCTCTTCTTGAGAAAATTTGGCAGTTGTTTTGAGACTTTTTGACATTACAAGATGAACAGAATATACCTGCATGGCAAAATACTCGCTTTTCAACCTGTTTCTAAAGGTCGTACACATATATCTTTAAGAGGGGGTTAATGAGTCCTACCAATGTGCTTACTGAAATAAGATTGTTATTACGAGTATTTGACAGAAATTTATCTTAAAATTCCTGAAGGAATTTTTTTTTTATCAGCATTTTTCCTTAAGGAAGATTAAGTGACACAAATTTCCTACTGGTAAATGAAAAAACAAAATCCATATGAAAGGTTTGAGCGAAATTTCGTCTGTAAGCAATACCAGTGGGATTAGCGAAAACAAAAATAAAATATTTAATTAAGATGCAATGAACAAATACATGTATGACTTAACTTTGAGTGTTGAAAGGTAAAATAAACGACACCGAATTTGAACTCCATCATCAAAAAATTACTAAATTTCTAAATCATTAGTTTCATATGTAGTAAATTTTATAAACTTTATAAATATAACATTAATATATCACATAACAAAACAACGCCGGGTAAATATGTAAATAAAACCTTGGTGTGGCCCCATGACGTCGAAAGTTTTCAAGGCTCAACGTTTTGTTTATTTGTTATGGTACAGCCGTGGAGCATAGGAGTTTGCTAAATCGATCAGGTATTTGTGACGGAATTAACCGTTTTAATATTGTTTTTGTTCATGCAGTCGTTTTGAGTATAAAAACAGCATTTAATTTGGTAAAAATACATTTATTATTCCGTATTATACCATTGATTGAGTAAAGCGTAATGTTTTGTCATCCATGTTTCCGAATATATGCTGACATTCAAGGTTGAAGAACCAATGAAAATATGTGTAACAAACTAATTTCGTAATATATAAATATATTTCTTGTGAATTGTTTTCCAGCTACAAACACTTCATGATTTGCGACGTAGACACCGAAGAGATGTTGTACGGAGATTCCTAAATAGACATATTTTCTTATGAACACACAAAGAAATCTGATCCTTTAAGAACATAACAATAACAACCAAGACAGCAAGAACAACAACAAATCACACAATAGAATACACAGCATCTTGACCATACATGAAAAAGATTTGATTGATTCCGGAAGCACCACGCAGACAATTATGGGTATCCCACATCAACCACTGTTTTCTGTGCCGGAGAAGCGTATAAACTGAGATAACTCTTACATATTTGGTTATTGCAATCGTAAATCATCGAATCACAACAATAGATATTTATCGAAGTGGTAATAAAGACGAAAACACGGATTTCAAATTTTGACCTACAAGGTGTCAGTTAATATACTCACCACTGTGTAGATTTGAGACACTTATTATAAATAAGTCATGTCTTGTCTTGTAAGACTCAAATAAAGGAGAATGATATCATACAAATTGGTAACTATGGCTACATAAGAAATAAAATGAGCAGCATCAAGAAAATAAGAAGTATGCAAGGAAAAATAGTCTAGGCAACAGATAAAACAATTTTCACTTAAAACATTAAAGAAAACAGTATGAAATATAAAAATGGCAATAAGAATCTTGATAGTTTGTTTTTTGGAATTAAAAACAAATCAACGTCAAAAATCATAATCTTCTTAACATGAATTAACTATTAAACCATGCCTGTCATATCTCTTTCACAAGATACAAAATGTTAGATTTCATGACGGTTATTATATACATGTATATAGAACTTTTATTACACGTCTTACACCTCCAGTTTTGATTTGTTAAGTACAGCCGCGTCAGTAAAACAAATGTTGGGACAGATATATTGTATGGTTGTCTCCTGCGTAGATGTTTGTATAATATACTTTATTTCCTGTGATTTTATGATGAATTCTTCAATATATTAAAAATTGCTGAGCTAGATTGCTGTCAAATTATAATATTAAGTATATATGTACCATCTACAGACGCTTAGACACATGTCTTATGTCTATCTCTAGATTTTCCTTACGAGACAAGGTAACACTTCGACTATTGAAGCTATATTTTAGCATAGCGGGTGTGGTCGAGTGGTCTAGGGCACTGGACATAAGGCTAAGCGATTGGTGCTGCAGTGCGCCAATGGTGTGAGTTCAAATTCCGTCGAGGTAAGAACAAAAATGTGTCAGCTCAAAGATCTAATTCTAACACTGTTTGGTTTAATTTTCAGACGTATATATATATATATACAATATGGGTCAGCGTTAGGGTTATTGTGTTTAACGCCACTTTCAACAATATTTCAGTTATATCGTTGTATCAGTTTTATTGGTGGAAAGAGGAGTACCCGGAGAAAGTAACCGACCTGACGCAAGTCATTGTCAAACTTTTTCATATAATGTTGTATCGAGTACTCCTCGCCATGAGCGGGATTTGAACTCGCTCACAGCTTTAGTGGTATCAATTACATAGGTAGTTGTAAATGCAATGGGCTATTGAACGACTTGAGTAGTCTGTATTTAGATTGACAATGTTTAAATATTCTTGAAATCTTAAAACAGCTGGTTTTATTTCAGGTTATTTTTAAAGGAATTTGACTTGTTCGATCATTTTTATCTCTAGAAAGTCCAATTTCCCAATGAACAGCTTTGGTCTACAAAATAAAGTGAAAAACCAAAATTACCACACTGTCGACACAAATCCAAAAATATAACCCACAACAACTGTATAGAGGCAAAACAAATACCATTAGCACACCTATAATATACACGAACGCTCACTTTCCTTGCTTGAGATCAATGTGGCGGGTTAAAACTGGATAATGTGATCACAACATATTTATTTTCCAGACAGTAGTTGTGTTGATATTGTTAGAATGGTTCGTCTTGTATGGAGTTCCGGTTATAAAATATTTTGTTTCTTGCTTTCGAATTCGTTTCGCATTATGTCAGTCATGGAGCTTTGCATCCGGATTTTATTATGTATATACATGTATATTGTGTAGGGGCCGTCGTGGTCGTGATCGTATGATAGTTGGATTTACAACTACCTGTTGTGAGTTCAGTGGTGATGTGTACTGCATACAACATTATGTGATAAAATTTGTCAGCGGGTACTCCGGTTCCCTCACCAATAAAACTGACCGCCATGATATAGCTGAAATATTGACCGAATATTGTGTATTCTACATCTATAGCTGAAACTTGATTTATAGAATTAAAGATCAACAAAACTCTACATTCAAACAACGTTAAAAGTGTATATTCGTTCGCATAAACCGCTTCCGTTCACCGATTTAATAGTTTTATGTGAACTCGCAAGAGAAATCTTTGATGTTTTTTGTCTTATGATGTATGTCCTCTTTAAATTATATTTTATACTCACACAATAATTATTCGAGATTGTTTTGTTTTATTATAAGAATGTAAAATGAAAATCCAATGTAATTGTGTAATTAAATATACAAAAATAACCACACTGATACTATATTTGATCCAAAATTGTTCAAATGGAAAATAATAAAAACATATTTTTTTTTATAAACAACCACGTACTGTGTGACACTTACAATATATAATTAACTGTAATACGACAATGAGTAGGTATAAAGCTTCTATTTACCTGTCCCTATCTTACAATGAGTAGGTATAAAGCTTCTATTTACCTGTCCCTATCTTACAATGAGTAGGTATAAAGCTTCTATTTACCTGTCCCTATCTCACAGTGTCATAAATATAAGCAGCTATTATCGGAAGATAAAAAAAATAAACAAACAAAAACAAAAAACTAAAACAAAAACAAAAAAAGAAGAAAACAAAGCAAAACAAAACCTATCAATGAAAACATGCTATAATTAAAAGTGCTGCAATGAATATTAACAATGTCCACGTTCAATAATTGGTTTGGTTTGAATTGATTGATGGTGTTTAACGCCACTTTCAACAATATTTCAGTTATATCGTGGCGGTCAGTTTTATTGGTGGAAGAAACCGGAGTACCTGGAGAAAACCACCGACCTATCGCAAGTCACTGACAAACTTTATCACATAATTTTGTATCGAGTACACATCGTCATCACCGGGATTCGAACTCACAACTTTAGTGATGATAGGCACTGATAAGACACGTAGTTGTAAATCCAACTACTATACGATCACGGCCACGACAGCCCCTGTTCAATAATTCATTTGAAAAAGTATATGATAAGACTAAGGGAACAGGGTGTTTATATGTTTGTTTTTAGGAAAACAATGATTATGTCGCCAAATTTGATAGTTGACCTGAAAGATGCAAAATAAATCATCTGCCCCTACACTTTTCGACAAGACATTTTTGGTAAAATTAGCGGTTCCTAATTCCAACACACATTCCCCCTTTTTTCTAGTAAAATTGTCAAACACAACATGTTCAAATTATGAATGTTTCTCTTAATAGTTTCAATAACCTTCAATATAAACGTCCAATAAGAAATATAACCACAAGACGAATATAAATAAAAACAAAGTTTTAAACCAGGACTTAAATATAATAAGAGTTTGAAGATACCAAAGGGAGGTAATCAGAATCCGTATATCGAAGAAGAATAGACAACACAATGGCCAAAAGAAAAAGACTAAAAGGACAAACAACAATCTACAAAACATACACATAAAACTAAAGATCGAGTAACACGAACCCAACCAAAAACCGGGGGTGAACTCAGGTGCTCCGGAAGGGTAGACAGTTCCTGCTCCATTAGGTACACCCGTCGTGTTAATCTAGTTACAAATCCGGTGATAAGTCGTGAATGAAGAAAGGACTGGGAAGTGTTTACGACAAGTGAAACGTGTTTTATTAGTACAGTAAAATGTCTTGTCTCTTTGGGTTTTGCATTTTGAGTATTATCCGTAAACGTTGGTATTTTGTTTATCAACTATTGTCGGCGTAAATTATGTACTTTCCTTTAGTGCATTTGTACATTCGGTGATTTAGGAAAACTTGATAATAAGGAATGAAACCATGTCATTACTGATATTGGGTGTGATGATATCATTTCTGCAATACATGTTTCCGTATTAAAAGGGAAAAATGGCTGTTTTTGATAGACTGTTTTGGTTTTTGATATCTCTGCCATTATATTTACACAAAAAAGTAAATTGTTAAAATTCTAATTGATTTGGCAAAAAATAAATAAATAAATAAATAAATAAAATAAATCAACAAATCATCCAATTTTAAGGGAGTTTAAGGCTAAGTTATTATTTTGAGTGAGTGTGTGAATGAACGATTGCTGTTTAAAGCCAAATGAACGATTTTTCAGCTATATCATGACGAGACCAAGTTATATTCAATGAAATGATGATGATGTCCACTTCATACTAGACCAACACGCTTAATTGAATCTTTATTGTGCTAGCTCACTGAAATAACAGTCCGCGGGTAGACATGTCGCTCCAATCAGACGCATTATCATGATTCACATTTAACCAGCCTTTGCTCTTACTCCTTAATGCTACGTGCTTAGCTAAAAAACAACAAATATCATTTTTATACACTTTAGGACCCGCCCTGGGCTCGAACCCACGATCTACCACACTCGGAGTGTGCATGTTAACCACTACAACACATATGCGGCTCAATTGTACAGAGAAGATAAATAAATTACATTCAATATTTTCAACATATAACAAGATGGATGAAAGCAAATACATGTATATCAAAATTATAATTTAATCATAATTTAAGGAACCAATAACTCAACAACATGGGACCGTTGTGGTCGTGATCGTATGGTAGTTGGATTTACAATTACCTATGCAATCAGTGTCTATCACCACTGATGTTTTAAGTTCGATTTTCGATCAGAGCGAGATGTACAACATTATGTGATAAAGTTTGTCAGTATTTTGTGACAGGTCGGTGTTTTTCCTCCACCAATAAAACTGACCGCCACAATATAACTGAAATATCTTTGAAAGTGGCATTAAACACCATCAAGCAAACAAACATACGTTATCCAAAGGCCTATAGTAATCAACCATATATCGACACATGATGAAGGACGTACATGGATTTTGACTGGTTCATTTACTTATGCCTCGACTTTTTAAAACAGTATAGATTGTCTCCCTTTAATCATATATTATTTATTACACAGTTGTTCGTGTATTCTTTAATATTGACGATGACTATCATACAAAATTCAAGGTGGTGTCTTATAGAAAACAGGAACTGCACCTGGATTCATCCCGGAGTTTTGATGTTGCTCATCTTTTATATCTTCTGTGTTGTGTTTTTTTGTTTGTTTTGTTAGTCTTCGTCCCGTGTCTTCTCTACCTAATGTTGTAACTTTTGTACCTCAATGTTGCCCGTGTCTCTGGATTGTCCATTCTTGATAAACCTTTCGGTTTTCTCTAAACGTTTGTTTTTATAATTGAAACGTTTACTATTAAAATGGCACATACGCCAACAGAATTACATCAAAGTCATGGAATCAACTACACTATCGAGTATGTCAAATTTCAAGTAAGACGTCTAATTTTAGAATCAAAGTCGGCAAAGTCGGGAATGTGCAAATGGTCTATTGGCATAGATTCTTATTGAAGTACATGCGCGCTAAACCAAATATAGGAAATTAGTACTTATATTTGATTGATATCGGATTTGCTATAGCTTAAATCTAATTAAAATTATGTTTGTTGTACGCTGTATCGCAAATAAAAAGATACAACACACATCTATATAGGCCATGTGACCCCTGCAAGGCGTCGGGATAATTAAATTTTACCCATGTCTGGTGTATTTGTTTTCATTCGTTAGATGCATGCGCATGACCTGAGATATATTGTCGAAGGTCAATTGTTGCTTGTTTGTTTGTTTGCTTGTTTGTTTGATAGTGTTTAACGCCCTTTCAACAATATTTCAGTTATATCGTGGCGGTCAGTTTTATTGGTGGAGGAAATTGTAATATCTACTCTGATATTTCTTTCATTGATGTGCACAGTTTATTGGTAAGATTAACCTTTATCTTAGTAACAATGGTGGTTTTGGAACTTCCAGTTTATGTCTGAAATGTTGATACAATTTCCATTTTTATGTAGAGAAGACAAGCATGCGTATCAGTTCGTCGTCTGATATAGAATCTATCTATTTGTAAGAAGAGTTTGAAGATACCAAAGGGATAATCAGAATCCATAAATCGAAGGACAGACACCACAATGGCCAAAAGAGAAGGATAGACAACACAATGGCCAAAAGAGGACAGACAACACAATGGCCAAAAGAGAAGGACAGACAACACTATGGCCAAAAGAGAAGGACAGACAACACAATGGCCAAAAGAGAAGGACAGACAACACAATGGCCAAAAGAGGACAGACAACACAATGGCCAAAAGAGAAGGACAGACAACACAATGATCAAAAGAGAAGAACACAATGGCCAAAAGAGAAGGACAGAAAACACAATGGCCAAAAGAGAAGGACAGACAACACAATGGCCAAAAGGACAAACAATGACCTACAACACACTACACTGACAGTAAATTAGTGCCTGTTCGGAAGCAGATACGAGGCAGATAAAAAGTGAGAAACTTGAAACAGTATAGACACAGTAAAACTATGATGTTTGTTTGAGTTTCAGTTACATCCTAGCGGTCAGTTTTATTGGTGGAGGAAACCGAAAGACGCCGAAAAAACCACTTACCTGCCGCAAGGCACACACAAATTGTATCACATAATGTTGTGCACCTCGCCCTGGTCGAGATTCAAACTCACAACAACAGTGGTGATAGGCACTGATTGCATAGGTAGTTGTAAATCCACGGCCTCAGTAAAACTATGAAAAAAAAATTTCAAATAATATTATATGACAAATGATATAACATTCACTATATAGATCCTAATTAACAATCATAAAAAAATATATGAAGGAAAAAAATGAAAATATTATGTCTTCAATTTCACATGGAGCAAAGATGATGTGACTATATGCAGTTTTTGAACACTTTTTCAATTAAATTTGGCAAATCTTGGGATTTTCTTAATATGCGAATTGTTAGTTATAACTTGTGTTGTGTTTTTATCTGAATCGGGTGAATATTTTTAGAATTTTTCCTGTCCTTTGATATACACTGGAAATACATTACACACACGCTACCTCCGTTTGGTTAGGTTTGGTTTATGGTTGGTGATTAACGTTGAAAGTGGCGTTAAACACCATAAACCAAGCCAAACCACAAACTTCGTGGTCTAAAATTTAAAGTAGACCTCTTTAATTATCAATGTCTGGTTGTATTATAAGTACAGTATGTGGACAAAAGCATTGCAACATGTAAAACACAGGATTTTCAACTTTTGGTATTTATTTTTAGGTGAAATATATAGGAAAATCAAAGTCAATTTTTATTTGTTATGTTTAAATTATGAACAAATAAAAACCACTCATATAAACATAATGAGCAAATAAACAATCAAAATATAGACAATTCTGAATGTTTTGGTGTAAAATTTGTTAAAATCTATCCAGAAATAACTTCACAATAAATTCTTTGAAAAAATATGGTTTTGGTTGATTATATAGGGATTTTTTTTACATGTTGCAAACTTTTGGCATCATACTGTATAAGTGAAATATTGTTGAAAGTGACGTTAAACACCATCAAACAAAACAAAACAAACAACAAACATGGAAAAACTTGCATATTTCATCTGCACAACATGATATATATTACCTTAGGTATATTTGTTTTACAATAAAGAGTTAGGCTATTGAATTTAAAAAACCAAAAGATAAAAGTACATTGATCAAAAACGTACACATTAAAAGGTTACGATATATTTAAGGCATACAAAGCTAAGTTTAATAATGAAAGAAAATATATGAATGAAAATTGACAAAACCTTGAAACATGATACGTTTTCAACCAAGTGCACCAGGAATACATTATGTAATCATACATATCTTTCAATTTATATATGTTGAATTTATTGTTACTATGCATACATTTGTGGGTTCATATCCCCGTGTGACAATAAGTCGGTCAGTCATTGGATAATGTTTGATTATTTTTTTCATGTTTGAAAAGTAAAATTTTTTTTCTTTGTAATTATGTTCCTCATCTATTCTTTTCACATGTGTAAAGTTCCATGGAAAAAAGATCGATAATAATAACACACTGACCCATATTTGTTTACTACCCTTTTTCCAAATGGCGTCCTATTGCGTCACATAAGGCCGGTTAAAAGGTAAATAAAGGACATGATTTTGTCATAGGTCAACCTGCAAGCTTAAAAAGTAAACCAGATTAGGAAAGTACAGTATTTTAGCTTTTTCAGTGTAATTGTTTTGTCTGAAAAATTTCAAAAGATGTTTTTTTTAAATAGTTTTAAATTGAAGTATTAAAAATTAATTATTTGATGCAAATATTAAACTTGCTTACCCATATACTAAAGTATTTAATCCAGTGAATTTGGTGTTTCTGCTTTTGTCAATGCAATATATTAGACTGACTACATACTGCCACATTTTTGTAAGACAATTAATGTCTGATTTCTGTTTATTTCAATCACATTTATTATCACAGAGTGGTAACAATACAGTTTTGTTGTAATAATGACAGTTTTTTCCCCCCAGATAATCTCATTTTTCTGTCTGGTTTAATTTAATTCTCTGTTCAATTTATGTTATAAATTTTGATTATTGCTGTTCAATTAATTCTTTTTCTATCTTCTCTGTGAATATCATTTCATTCCATCAAGAATTAAGGGGTATATTTGTTATAAAAGCAGCAGTGGAAATGCAAAATAATCTGCCATTTTGTGACTAATGGAGCACTTGTTTTAAAAGTATATATATTCCCGGAAAAATCAGCCATTTTCTAAAAAAAGGTAGAATCTGAATGATCAATCATCATTTTTCAAAGTATTTTAAAATACAATTTGCTTGGCCTACATTTCAGAAACGGTCATGAACTGTGATGACGATTATGTCAACAAACCGGGAAGGTAAACATGCTTGGGGAATACCATCGCTTAAAAGAGATTTCACAGGCAGAATGACCAAGTAAAAAGGACATTACAGTCGGAACGCAAACCCATTAATGGCGTCTCTGGAAAAACCACGGGTCACGTGATTCTATTTTGAAAATGTTGACATTTTCGTCGGTCATGAACATTATAGAACAAAGACCTCGTTTATTTATACCGTAGAAATAATCGAAACGTCTTATATTGTTTTCTTTTCAGCAATAATTACTTCCATGATTTGTTTATTAGATTTGTGTTAAAACGGCAGATTATTATTAAAATGTTGATGATTTACAGGGTGACCATCGCATTGAAATAAAATGCAAATATATTAAGTTTGCAGTAGAGTGACATTCCCAAACTTCACACTGCGCTCGGTTATATATTTATTTAACGAAATGTTTCTCTGGTACATGTTTTTATTCATTAATATGAGTTTCTGTCAGCTTTTAGTGTCGAAAAACCGTCAGTCAAGAAAGAATTTTGTATTTCTAAAAATAAATTTAGAACTAACCGAATGACTTAAAACACGCTGTGCACAAATGTTAATGCCGATGCTGGCTGCTATTTTGATAACATATAATTAACAATGTTAGAACAACAAATTTCGGATAGACGACTAAAATGTACACGTCCACCGGTTTTATTGGTGGATCACTGTGAACATTTTGAATTGTTATTTTCACAGGCCCCCTAGCGATTCAATAAAAAAATATATATATTCTGTTGATGAATCATGAGCAGAACTTGTTTAATTATTTTCTAGGCATGAAAATAAAATTCAATATAAAGATAAAAAAATTGTATAAATATTTAAAGAAAATGTATACATATTAGTTTTCAAGTGTATTTCCTTTCCATAAACTATTAACAGAGTAAAAAGTTCATAAATTTTATGAAAGTTGAACAAATCCTAAGTACAATGAATTATTAATTTAATAGAAAATGAGATTAAAAAAAAAGAATGAAGTATCACCAGACTGACAGATAGCAACCAATTAACAAATTCACTCAAATCACTGAGTTTATAATGTAAAAATAAGAGAAATTTAATTAAAGCTCAATATTCAAAGAAGCAAAAAAAAATTCAAAGAAACAAAGAAAAAAAATCAAATATCATCAGATCTCAAAAATTTGCTAAGTTGTTTATAACATGTAAGGCATAAAATGACTTTGTCTGGCTGCAGACACGTCTTTTTCCACCTTCAGTTCCTGATTCAAATACACACTGAACAGATCAATTTTTGACATAGGTATCATGACTGATCTTTTATTTGATGTTATCTTATCACATATATAGCATGACTGCAAAGTTTCATAATTTTTATACTTCTGATAATGTTGTCTACACAAATTTACTTCTAAAAGGTCTCTGTCTTGACTCTCAGGTTCTAAATAAAAGCAAGAGTTAAGCATGTGTACATCAACAGCAGTCTTATGGTCTGCCAATTTTTCACTCATTTGTTTTGCTTGTAAATACATGTAACATGTATTTTGATCTGAAGTATGTGTTACATACTGACTTACAGAGACCTGTTCTAAGTTCTAACTCAGATTGGTCAATTTCAATGAAACATCAAACTCTGTTCCAGTGTCAGTAGTATTACATGATGCCCCATCTACACTTTCAACTTTGATTTTTTTTGATGGACCTTTTGCATCCTCCTTATCCTGCTTCATTGCATTATGAAATCTCATGTCGCATCTGCGACAAATGCAGTCATCTTCTGCATAACTGTATTTTCTTTTTACATATTCATAGAAAACTGTGTTTTGGATCTTTCTTCTTTTCAACCAAATGAACATAACAAGATGACTTTGAATAAGGTTCCTTACAATGAACACATGGCCCAGGGTCCCTGCCACTGTGGGCCTCAGAACAGTTTTTTGGAGGGCATTACTAGTCAACTATGGTAAAATCACAGTCTTGCAAAATACAGTTGCTCAATCAATTAAATATCATATATACAGTTACATAGATAACAAATTTAGCCTACAGTTTTACTTTCTATTTATAACACACACACTGGCTGGTTTTTGTCACATTGTAAATTACACATAATTCATAATTCATTTGCAGAAGAAAATCAGGTAAAAGTCAGCATTCCTAAATATATTTGATAAACTAATTACCTTTGAAATAATCGCCACATAAGATATGTACAAGACAGAAAACGGAAAAAAGTCTAAACGTGTATTGATGAGACGGGGGAAAAGGGGGATCGTAATTTGATGTAAACAATGCAGTTTTCGTGTAAACTTTTGGTTAACATGTAAAGATATTAATAAATCTAATAAAAGGCAGACATATACACACTTCATGGGTGTTTTGAGGGAGAAATGTTCACCAAAATGGGCAAATTTTACACTAAAACAAGGCGAAAATTAAAAAAAAAACATGCCTCAAATCAAATCAAATAAAATAAAAAAGTTTTATTTAAAGTCGGTACATTTTATAACAGTACAACATAAGCTCTCAAGAGCTTTTCAAACCGACATGCATAATAAAATTACATAAATTAAATACAGCATAATAAAACATGTCATGCAATACAAAATTAATGCATATCCAGATAATATTTATGCATACATTTCTGTGTTTTGACTTCTAGACTCCTACAGCCAGTGCGCATGTGGCAAGTGCCTCTCTGTGCACTTACTGTCATAGGACCAGAAGTCAAAACAGAAAATAGATGCCGACATTTATAGCACCCATTACATATACAAGTACATTCATGCAAATTATAAGCAGTCTATAATTAAGCAAATAATCAAATTAACCCAAAATACATATAAAATATTCATGTACTTTTAAAACATATTTTAAGAATATTCATGCAGAAATAGGTAAGCACTAAAATAAAGCACAAGTTAAACTGAAAAGCATACAAAAGCAAGAAGGCAGCAGTAAGGCAAATTTCATACAATGTCTATTCTAGAACAAAATTAATACTAGCAGCAAGCATTGCAGCGACATGAGTTGCCATTCCATGAGTTTATTAAATTTTTGAATTGATTAAAAGATGTTTGTGTTCTAAAATGGTTTGGCAACTCGTTCCACAGTTTAGCAGCAGCATATCGAAAGGATCTTAGACCATACCTTGTGGTTCGTACTGAAGGAATTTCTGTAATGTTGTCGTACCTAAAACAATATTTAGTATCATTAATTTTAATATGAAGGACTTTCTTGATGTAAAATTTTATTAACCTCAATGGCCATAGTTCTCAGCCTTCTCACTTTTAATGTTAGATATTATTAACAAGTTTTCATATGTACTATTATAATCATTATACATACATCTTAGTGCTCGCTCCTGAATTGTTTCTATTTTATTTGTATTGGCTTCACTACAAAAGTGCCATGAAAGTGGATAGAAGTTAAAGTTAGACAATATGAATGAATGATATATGGTTAATTTACCCTACTTATTTAAATATTTACCTAGCCCTTTTAACACATTTAACTGCCTAGATGCTTTTTTACAAATGTTTGAAAAATGAGAATTAAATCTAAGTTCAAATTCAATTGTAACACCTAGTAATTTTACCTCTTTTTCGCATTTAATTTTATTTCCTGCTAAATCAAGAACAATATTTCCATCCATTGATTTTTTGCCAATAGCTATGGCCTGAAATTTATCAGGATTTGCCTTCATCTGGTTACATGAAAACCATTCTATTAATGCCAAACTGTCTTTTTCTAAATTTTCAACTACTTTATCAATGTTATCATCTGCATGTGCGAGAGTGTGGTCGTTTGCATAGTTACAAAGTGTGCTGCTTGTGGTAAAATGAAAAATGTCGTCTAAAAAGATGTTGAATAGTACAGGCACTAGAATTTAACCTTGCTGTACACCTTTGTAGATGTCTTGCCAGTTACTTAGTGTGGTACCAACTTTGACGCATTGTTTCCTGTTAGTAAGGTAGTTTTCAATTAACTGTCATGCAGATTTTGACATGCCATATGCTTCAAGTTTGAAGAATAATAATTTGTGTGGTAGGCAATCAAAGGCCTTGGACAGGTCCATTAGTACTGTTGCAATGTATTTATTTTGGTCTAGTGCCTATTTCCAATCTTCTATAATTTTTAGTATTGTAGTATTGCAACTGTAGCCCGATCTGAAAGCTGACAGAAATGGATGGAAGTGATTGTTAATATATTCTGTTAATTGTTCGTAAATGGCCCGTTCAAAGAATATTGAAATAAGAAGTAGTATGCTTACCGGTCTATAGTTACTTTTGTCTAGTGCATTGTTCTTCTTGTGTAGTGCAACAACTTGTGCTTGTTTTAGTTGGTCTGGAAACACAGAATTTGTCATTGTTTTATTTATCATTTTTGTTAATATTGGTTTTGCAATTACAGGTTTAGCTAGTTTTAATAATTTAGCTGATATACCATCTCTACCTGTTGCTTTTTTAACACTGGTCTTATTTATCTGTTTATGTACAAATTCAATAGATATTTCTTTAAATTCAAGATTAGGTATATCTTTTTTATTTTTGTTAATTTCAATGATACTAGGATGATCTTTATCTGCAACAGTTTCATTTCCAATATCTTTTGCCACATTTATAAAGAAATCATTAAAACATTCTGCTACCATGTTTTGATCATTTATGATTTCATTTTTTTCACAGAGTATAATATTTTTAGTTAAATGGCTACCTTTGTTGGTAATAAACGGCTTGATAGTAGGCCAAAAATCCTTTGATTTGGGAACACCTATACATCTTTCAAAGAAATAAGTTTTAATAGACTTTTTCTTAACTTTTGTAACTATATTTCTCTGTTGTCTATAGTTTTTCCAGTTACTCTTAGCTTTACATTTATTATATTTATTATGCAACTGTCTTTTTTTGTACACAGCTTTTCTTAATTCCTTATTTATTTAAAATGGTGCTGGATTTTGACATGGTTTTCTTTTGCTTTACTGGGGCATGTTTATCTACAGTCTGTATGAAAGCTTCTTCAAAATCTGAATAAATTTTGTTCACATCATCTTGATCAGTTAATTTATCAAAGTCAATTTTATTTAGGTCTTCAGTAAATTTTTTCTGGTCAAAATTTTTAAAACTTCTAAAGCATTTTAACTCTTTTTTATTTGATGGCATATTACCTTTCATTTGTATTGATATAATGTTATGTACATCACTAATACCACAGTTATAATTGTTGGTATTCATACAATAATTTGATTTGTTAGTAAGTATGACATCATTTAAATTAGGCGATGCACCTTTTGTAAAACATGTTGGATCAACTACCATATTTGTTAGATCAAATATATCACAAACTTCTTTTAAAGCTGTACATTTTTCATTTACTAACATATCATAATTTAAATCACCAAGAATTAAGAAATTTTCATATTTAGTGGTTGTTTTATCAAACGTTTTGGTACAGTCTTTTGTAAATTCTGAATCAGATAAAGAAGGTGGTCTATATAAACCTGATATTAACCATTTTCTATTGTTTATAGTAATTTCTATACATATTGATTCTATAGTCTGGTATTCTAAGTTAATTTTTCTATCACAAGCAAGGTCAGACCTTGCATAAGCTACCAAACCACCACCATATTGGTTTCTGTCCGCACGCCAAAAGTGGAAATCATTTACTTTGAACTGAGTGTCAGTGAATGTCTCATCGATTTTAGTTTCAGCTAGGAACAACTATATTTGATGTTAATAGTTCCTCTATCAGACAAACTTTATACCTTAGACTGTTAATGTTCAGATATGCGCACATAAACTGAAGTGGATGTTTTTTTCGAAGGTTTTTGGGCTCGTCAAAGACATCTTCGACCCTGTCTTCGTGACCATGTGTTTCTGGTGTGTTTACACCGGATGTTGATGAATTGTCACAGGGGAGATAACCATCAGACTCAGCTGATTTATCGATGTCACTTTCGTTTTAATATTGACTTTTCGAAAAATGAGTCTGTAAATTCGGGAAGGGTACATATACTGCAGTACCAACTATCGGAATATTCCGACAATGTTATATAGTCTGTTACTGGAAGATTGATACATTTTATGTGGTACCAAAATAAACAATCTTCGCATTGTATGCCTTTTTGGTTTTTCTTTACTGGCTTTGCTCAGGACCTCGTCGAATTTCTTTCAGGAATGATTTCCGTTCGGTGTGACGCAATCTCCAGTTGAGGGAGCATTTTCTATTGGTTGATGATGCTATATCACTCCTGTATCATCAATTTCATGTCTTAATATAGATTTCTGTCAGCTTTTTCATTGGCCGAAAAATATAAGCAAACCGAACCTCGTGTTTTTACACATTTTAGACTGCACGGTTCGAAACACGTTTTTGAATAATATAA
Source organism: Bathymodiolus septemdierum (assembly GCA_963383655.1). Taxonomy (NCBI): domain Eukaryota; kingdom Metazoa; phylum Mollusca; class Bivalvia; order Mytilida; family Modiolidae; genus Bathymodiolus; species Bathymodiolus septemdierum. The sequence continues at coordinate 131,696,027 of OY726517.1, forward strand.
ACCTTTGTCGCTTGTCTGATATAGCCAGCCATTGTAAAAAATATATAAATATTTTATAGAAATCACGTTTCTATCACATTTTTTTCTATTTAATACTTTAATTCACGTTTATCCTACAACAGTGCGAATGGAAAATTTTGCGGGACTTGTAAAGTGGCACCTAGCGGGAAATTTTTACGGTTGTCGCCCCCTGACAGCGTGGTTTTAGAATCAATAGCTGTAACAGTCAAATCATGGGTTTGTTTTCCGACTGATTAGTATAAAGGAGCTTTCTTACTTGCATGGAATTTGTTCAATTCAATCTCTCCTGTTTTAATCGCATTCTATAATCTTCAAGTTTTAAAAAACTGCTTCGGCGTCTATATGCTACAGTAAATTTGTATAATCAGGAATTATGCATAATTACTGAAATTTTTAGGAATTATGTATAATAACTGACGGATTTAGGTATTATATATAATTACCGAAATTTTCAGTAATTATGTATAATTACTAAAAATATTGCCAGTTATTATGCATAATTACTGAAATGCTCATTTCTCCTTATTTAACTTTACATGCGTTAGAAAAGGGCTAAAAGGTTTAACGCTTTAATCAAATCAATGTCACATAAAACATTTTACAAAGAAGAAGTGATAAATACATTCATTTATTTTTACAAGCAAGATATGGATGGCATCTACTATTGCACATTTGTCCAGCCTTTCTGCATGCACATCTATTTGTTTCACATCTTTCAAGTTCAATTTGTTTTTCATTAAAACATAAGACTGATCTCCTGAAGCCTTCTTCACCATTTGTTTTTCCACAAATCACATGTACAGTGTTGCTACATTTTGAACATGAATGAGCATTTGAAGCTGGTTTCTGACACACAATGCATGCTACACTGTCTGTGTTTCCACTGCCAGAAACCTCATCGGTTATTTCAATAATGTCAAAGTCATTTCTAAATCCAGTGTTTGTGATATCTTTAAGATCATCTTCAGTGCTGATTTTTGAAATTATTTCATCCGGTAAGGAAGATGAGGTCAGACCAACTTTCGCTTCTACTCCAAACATTGCCTTATTTGGTGTTCGTTTAATTCCCGAATGGTAGCTAAGATTTTTCTGAAATTGCACAAATTTTATTCCAACTTGCCAATCTTTACAATTGTTTTCACGCATCCATGTTACGGTCATATCTCTTATATCTGCCTTTACCCGCTCAACACTTCCCTGGCTTTGTGGGTGTCTCGGCTTCCCATGAACGAATTTGCACTCTGGCCATAAATCTTTTAATTGAGAGATAATGCTGGCAGTAAATTCAGCACCGTTATCGCTCTGTAAAATATTTGGAGCTCCAAAAAGAAGAAAAATATCCAAAATCTGCATTGCTACATCAGTCACTCTTTTTGATTTCAATGGCCACAGAACAACAAATATTGTCATATGATCTTGGTAAACCATGATGTACCTATGATCATTATAGGATAGCGATTGCATATCGATTAAATCCATTTGACCACGGGAATTAAATTCCTTGCTAACAATAGGTTTAACAACAAGACCTTTACTGGCAAGTTTGCGTTTCTTTAGCTGGCATTCTTCACATAGCTCTTTAAAAAGTTCAAGCGCCTCTATAGAAACATTAGCATATTTTTTATTAGCCTCCTTGATCATTTTATCTCGGCCTCCATGTCTGGTTGCAATGTGAATTTTTTGTACAACATGAAGCATATCTTCTAGACAAACATAATACTTTATATCATCTTCACAAGAACTGCGTTTCCTGATTATCTTTTGTACATCACAACACTGAAGGATTTCATACCTAAAACAGATGTAAGAAAGTGATCAGAGTCAAAACAGAAAATGGAAACTTTTTGTCTATATCAATGTTACCATATGCTTTCAATTTTTAGTGACTGATTTAGGTTCAGTTCTATGTTATTGCAATGTTCAAGTTCATAACTAAGTACAAGTACTTAAGATGCACTTTAGATGGTGCTTAAGTCTATGAATATTTTGCTGACAGATATAGTAAGGGTATCATTTTAAATACCTTTCAAACCCATATATCTTTGTAATTTGAAAACTTTCGTCATAGAAAATGTTTTTTGTATTGGTAATAGCTCACATAAGTTATAGAGTAAACAAAAGTAAAATGTTTAAAATAAACTTACTTTTTAAACAGGTAATAATATGCAGGAGTTTTGTCTTCTTTGCATGTCTCTTTTGTCATCCAGTCCACAATCTCATCATATTTGCTCCTGGACCATATCTTACATTTAGATTTATCTTCTGCAAGTTGCAGTAACTTTTGAGCATAGTTTTGCTCCAATCCAAGAGACATTTATACCTGAGCCATATTTTATGCATCAATGTTACAACAGGTGAATTGAAAGTGTCATTCTTAAAATTAGTGTTCACTTAAGATTAACTAACTAAACTTTAGAAGAAATAACCAAACAAAATCTACTCATTTTTAAGGTTTTTAGAAAGATTAACATTCAATGTCTATGTTTTAATATATGGCATTAACATTGACTGATCAAGTTTAGAGATGATTATTATTATTCAAATTTCCTAAAATCAAACCAGTAAATCTGTAGAATAATTAACAAAATTTCAGTAATTATGTATATTTAAACTGGTCAATTTCAGGGATTATATATATTCACTAGCATGTTTAGTAATTATACATAATTACTGAAAATTCAGTAATTATGCATAATTCCTGATTATACAAATTTACTGTAACATATATACGTTATAAATATAGGGAATGACGTCATGAGTCTCGTGCTGCGCGAGAATGGTAAATCAAAACAAGTGACCGACTTTATTGCATGACCGAGCAAATGTCACGACGCGATATATATTACATCCATGTTAGTTGAATGGTAATAGAATCAAGTTTGCATTATTAACCCACCACAATGACGACTCACATTTCAATTATTTACTAATGCATGACGTCATATTAGCTGTGAAAGACACAATTTCAACATGACAAAGCAAAACCCTTTCGTCATACATCTATTATCATTTATGCTAATTGTTTTCAGTTCCAACTATAGATATTTAAAAGTGTCAAATAGTTAGGAGAATACTAATTTAAATTACCCTGAAGTTTACAGTAAAGTTCAATCACGAAAAAAGGACATGTATACCGGGTACTTAAAATATTGAAAGAATTTTAGATTTTTTTAATAACACATTTTACGGTAGTTTATATCTATAATTAAATATTCAAATAGAAGTAAAATACAAAATTGTTTTTAGAATCATTGAATCTTTGTAATATATTTGAAAAAAAATTTGATTATTTTGATTTGAAAATGTATAAAAGAGTGGAAAAACAGTCCGACTTCGGAGGGCACAACAGAAACAACTTGATCTATCTCATTTCTTGACATTTACCTCGAATTTGACACCGGTGACCAACGTATTACCAGATTTTAAAACAAAAGTAGCTTTATTTGCCATTTTATTATACAATTGTGTGATTTTGAGTACTAATGAAGGGGGTCAAATACACTTCAGTGTTATTTAGTCACGGATCTAATAAAGCTTTTCTGGCACCTGATTCATGTAGATCGACGGGAAGAAATTACACGACAACAGTATAAGCGTGGGCTTCTCAGAAGACACCATAAAATAATTAAAACAACGATTGTTTCTGCTCTTTTTAAGCAAATTTGTAGTTGTTTTGGACATTTTGGCATTGCAGGATAGACACAATATGTGTATATTTTCAGTAAATATACTATTTATTTGTACTCGCTGCGAAATAGTTCAAAATAGCTCACCACAGGCTCGCTTTTAAATATTATATCTTCCGACAATGAATGTACATGGATATTGTCTATTTAAATGTTGAACACCTTGCATTGATAGTAATATACCAAACCTTCTCCTGTATGGAGTTTGCATTGCACAACTCAACTCGAGCATTACGCTCGGACTTGCAGTCTGTATTCAGTCGTATCACAACATCACTGTTTTCTTTTGGGCTTGAGATAACCAGGTATAACTGTAATCATTCGACCGTCTAAATATTATCAAAATATTGATATTGTATCAATCGAATCGACCTCAAAATATATCCGTGCTTATTATATTACCAATCAGTAAGTCTATTATATTAGACTCAATAATTGTTTTGAAGAATAACATTTATTATAAAGGTCGGCACTGTTGTGGGTTGGTAGTTGTCGAGTATCATTTTTTAAATATGCTCTTTGTTAATCATTGCCTATTTTCACTAGGACAAGAGTACATAACAGCAATTTACTTTAAAGGTGAAAGAAAACATAAAATTTGTGTTTATTTTGAAAATATGCATTGGAAAATAGTTCCGGCATTTCTATCTTTGTAAATAACCAATAGTTGATTCGTACATTTATGGTTGACAAAATTACCAGTTTTATGAGTGCGGACATTTTGTGGAACTCATTGATATTGAAAAGTACACAACTTATGTCATTCTACGTCACACCATCTATTCCGGTTTCCTCGCGCAATACCAAAATGACACTTGCTTAAGAGACATATTCCCATGTATCCAATGATAAGTACAATTATTGGAAGAGTAACAATGTTTACACATATATACCTTTGTAAAGGAAAAGGAATATTGTCTGTGGGTTGTTGCTGTTCCGCAAGACGATTGGCGTCATAAAGAGAAAATGGTGTGTTCCAGTGCTTAGCATTGGCTACTAAATGTTGACGACATTAACTTTGCTCCACCCACTATTCTAGGCCAAAATGATAAGAAACTTAGTCTATGTTGTGTGTTTCACTATCCATAAAAACTCCCAAAATGTATTATTTTATTGACTTGTTGATAATGTTTGTTTTGCTGATAACATGCTTGAAATAACCGGAAAAGACGGAGTGACGTCATAACCATTGTCAGTGTGGCAGCTGCTTTGCCGATGTGAAATATTTATATAATAGTTACTTATGTATAGGGCATTGTCGTGATTTATAGACCTGCCCAAGGGTCAGTAGTATAGACTGAAATAGTGATAGTGCCTGAGCCGCAGGCGAGGGCATTATCAGTGTTGAAGTCAATACTATTGTCCCATAGAAGGAAATAAAACTTTCTAAATAATTTTGCTCATTTTAGTACAACTCTAAAACCTCGAGCGGTCATTAACATGTTAATGACTGGTAAATTCCTTTAACGCAGATTAATGCATGACACAATCATGACCATCTCTACACCAATGAAAAAGTGGAATTTAGAACTGATATGAAATAATTGACTTTAACAACTGTTTCATTTCAACGGTTCATTTCAAATACACTCGGTTGCAGCCAATTGCGTAACAGGAGCGCGAAATTACATACATGTTTATAAAGCAACGAATCAAGTAGAACACAATGTACACTAATTATATAATAGTTACTTATGTATAGGGCATTATCGTGATTTATAGACTGCCCAGGGCACAGTAGTATTGATCGAAACGGTGATAATGCCTGAGCCGCAGTACCCTATGACACCTGTAATATTTGTTAATTAGTCCGTCACAAATATAATAGGACTCTTATGGAATTTATTTACCCATACAAATCATTAAAAGTTAATAGTTATATAGGTATATTATAGTTAAAGTACAAAGAAACCGCAAACAGATGATACATTTTATATTCTATTGTATGCTATAGTTAAAATACAAAGAAACCAAAAACCACAAATGATACATTTTTGTATTCTGTTGTTTTGATATTTTGCATAGTGATTTAAGGCGCATACTTCGTTCAATGATTAACTGGTTTCAAATGTATGGTGAAACATATTTCATGGAAAAATAAAAATTCCAATATTTGTACTTTTATATTCGCATCGCGACATTGATCATGACATGCACTCTTATAGCTGAAGGATTGTAAAGAATGGAATATAAAAGGGCATTCCGACGTGTGACTAAAAAGATGAGATTGAGTAGGTTATGAATGGAAACGAGTTTTCCTAAACCCTTAACCATTGATGAACATTAAAATCTGTTTAAATAAACAAACAAGCAAAAACACAAAAATTCAAAAAACAAAAACAGAAGAAAACAAAAGAAAACAAAAAATAAAATCAGGCTAATGCTAGAATATACTGTTATGGTGTTGAACGCCATTTTCATCAAAATGTTAAAGTCATAGTATGGCGTTCGGCATTATTGATGGAGATATCGGTTTATATTTAGAAGAGTACCAACCTCTCGCATGTCACTGGCAAACGTTATGACCAAGATGTTGTATCTGATACACCTAACCATAGGCGAACTCATAAAGTTAGTGGTATTACTACATGTATAGTGTCGAGTACACAGTGGTATTACTACATGTATAGTGTCGGGTACACAGTGGTATTACTACATGTATAGTGTCGGGTACACAGTGGTATTACTACATGCATAGTGTCGGGTACACAGTGGTATTACTACATGTATAGTGTCGGGTACACAGTTGTATGTTAATACACAGTATAGTGTCGGGTACACAGTGGTATTACTACATGTATAGTGTCGGGTACACAGTGGTATTACTACATGTATAGTGTCGGGTACACAGTGGTATTACTACATGTATAGTGTACTACTTGATATATAGTGTCGGGTACACAGTGGTATTACTACATGTATAGTGTCGGGTGCACAGTGGTATTACTACATGCATAATGTCGGGTACACAGTGGTATTACTACATGTATAGTGTCGGGTACACAGTGGTATTACTACATGTATAGTGTCGGGTACACAGTGGTATTACTACATGTATAGTGTCGGGTACACAGTGGTATTACTACATGTATAGTGTCGGGTACACAGTGGTATTACTACATGTATAGTGTCGGGTACACAGTGGTATTATTACATGCATAGTGTACTACATGTATAGTGTCGGGTACACAGTGGTATTACTACATGTATAGTGTCGGGTACACAGTGGTATTACTACATGTATAGTGTACTACATGTATAGTGTCGGGTACACAGTGGTATTACTACATGTATAGTGTCGGGTACACAGTGGTATTACTACATGTATAGTGTCGGGTACACAGTGGTATTACTACATGTATAGTGTCGGGTACACAGTGGTATTACTACATGTATAGTGTCGGGTACACAGTGGTATTACTACATGTATAGTGTCGGGTACACAGTGGTATTACTACATGTATAGTGTCGGGTACACAGTGGTATTACTACATGTATAGTGTCGGGTACACAGTGGTATTACTACATGTATAGTGTCGGGTACACAGTGGTATGTTAACACACAGTGAGTGGTTATATCAAGCTCCTTTTTGATGAAATGGAACAAGCTAAAATGCTGATAGGGTGTTGAATAACGCAAATATACATGATATACAAACGTTAAAGAATACCGAAGGGGCAATCAAAAATGGACAATCCAGAGAAAATCAGCAAATATTTTCTAAATCCAGCACATTATCTATCCATCATCGTTTTTTCCATCCACCAATCACCATTCTTCATATGAAACAATGTTGGCATCACTAATAAGCGTTTGCACTATGAATCTGTGTTCTCTCCATGAATCAGTGCTCTTCTTAAAACAATTTTATTTTATTTACAAACAACCAAATACTTGTAAACATACCAACGTCTAATATATTGATGTTATAATATTATCGTTTTTCTTGTTAAGATATGAAATGTGTATATTTTTAATTTACACTACATTTGTAGGTTCATATATTAGACAGTCAAAGTTATATCCCGTACATACATACAATGTTGTATGCTTTTCCAGCTGGAACAACATCTTACGTGAAGGTTTGCCAATTCATCAGCAACTCTCCAATCTATGATGGTTTGTATTGCTTTAACACCATGTGGTTTCTTAATTCTAATTACAATAAATCAATGATAGAACAGATTCGATTGAGCTGGAATGGACCTCGACGACACAACTCATCTTTCTTCTTTCATGCAATATATACATCTATTCCATTAAACATTAATTTTTTCTCTCCAATCAATGAAATCGGGCTGTTACAAAGTTAAAATGATTAATTATAAAAAGTAACTTGAAAATATTTGTCCTTTTAATACCGTAGCAGGAAGTGTCACCCTTTCCGGAGCACCTGTGTTCATCCTCGGTTTTTAGTGTTGCTCGATGTTTTGCTATCTTTTGGGCATTGTGTTGTCTGTGCGTCTTAGATTTACGGATTCTGTTTTTGCCTTTGGTATCTTCAAACTCTTGAAAACTACTGAGAATATACTTAGCCAATCTTACCACTACAGCAACACCAGAAAGAAGCTTCCCATCTCTCTGTCGTGTTAACGTATACATGTACCTTAGAAATACCATGATCCAAAGTCGTTTAAATACACGTATGCTTGCATCTCTTTACAAGAACTTAACAAACTCAATGGATGTAACTGAAATTACTAGATCTTTTATAAGTAAAGTAGAAGACATAGAAAAGTTCTTCCGAAAGTTATAATGGGAAACTTTGTTAATGGACACACACTATCTTATTTTTTTTTGAAAACTGTTGCCTAGAGGAAGAAATATACACTGTCACAAATTAAATGGTTTTTTATTTTAACATTTTTTATTTTTCTGTTGCAAAACAAAATTCCACAATAATCAACCCATGCAATACCACAACCCTTTGAAAATGAATCACTTAGGAAAATAATATCCAACATTGGAAACGGATCCAGGATGTGTAAATATAATAGAGGGATATAAATATCGGACCAAGCAACTGAGTAAATCATAATTATACACTGGCTGAATAAGAATGAAGATAGTTATTATTTGTATCTTCCTCTTTACACATGAAGTACTGGGTCATTATCATATGAAATATTCTAATCCATGCAATAAAGGTAGGTCAAATCATGAAGAAAAAAATGTTTTGGTTTATGGTGTTTAACGCCACTTTCAACAATATTTCAGTTATATCGTAGTAAAAAAAAAAACAACAACAGAATAGGGGTGTGTGTTCAAAATATAGAAGTGGTTAATGTTAGGGTTATGGTGTCGACGCCACTTTCAACAATATTTCAGTTATATCGTGGCGGTCAGATTTATTGGTGGAGGAAATAGGAATACTCGGAGAAAACTGACCTGTCACAAGATACTGACAAACTTTATCACATAATGAGTTAGGGTTATGGTGCTTAACGTCACTTTCAACAATATTTCAGTTATATCGTGGCGGTCAGTTTTATTGGTGGAGGAAATAGGAGTACTCGAAGAAAACTGACCTGTCACAAGTTACTGACAAACTTGATCATCATAAATTGATGTAGAAATTGACATTATATTACATTCTTAGTGACGTATGTTTGTCAGTGATTTTTGTTACCATGTCAATTTCACGTACCTTTTTCTTAATTATTATATACATGCTATTTATTTTAAAAATAAATATAATTTTTATTATTTCCATGATGTTTATCTAAAAGGTAATGCTTCATTACAAGTTATAATACCCCGCTTTTTTTGTGGTTATTTAAATACCACGTTAGACTTATTTTAAACGGTGTATTATATGGTAATTAAATTCAAAATATAACACATACAAATCTGTCCTATGTTGTGATACATATCTACGTAATATGATATTGTATTCGAGATTTGATATTCCTGAGCATCATGGGTGATCGTTGATACATCTATATAAAGAATGATCGTATTACTGAAAACATTAACTTGTTACACATTTAATCCTGCATGGGTCAATACACAAATGTACGTTTATTTCTACATTGTTGTGTATCGTTGGAAATATAGGTCCTTATTTGGGACAGGCACAAAGATGTGGCGGTCTGAATCCAGTTAAAGTGTTCCCCAACCTCAGAGACCTAGTGTTCTACTATTGAAATATCGTCTTTATAGCAAAATATATTCTTTGAGATCACGCTCTCGTTTTGTAACATTTTGTCGATTTCATGAAATGCTACCGAATAAAATATTAATGTGCTAATCAACATGGAAGATACATTTTATGGTTTTTGTTTCGTTCAGAAATTTTTTTTTCCAACACGAGTTAGAATATTATTTTTTTTGGTTGCGCAAAGCTCGATTTTTTTTTCCAGAATTTAACATTAGGTTATATGACAAAAACTCTGAATCAGATTATTTTTTTTTCCTCCACCAAAATCAGAATATTTTTTTCAGCAACATTGAGAATCAGAATATTTTTTTTAGAAAAAAACATAACCTCCCCCCCTCCCCTTTAAGCTAAATGGTCGTTCCCTTAATGCAACTTAGTTTTATATCAATTTCTAAAATGTCACGTCTGTAAATTTATGATGCATGTATGTTTCAATATCTATTCAATTTCATGCCATCACTTGCGTACTGGCTGCTAGGTTGGCAATACACCAGGAACTAACAATAAATTGAAAATTGACATCAATTATCACTGAGAATAATTTATAGAAATAATTATCTTTTTACTTTAAGGTCTTAAGCAGACATTGAAAATGACCAATTACTACACTAAGTCATTTCTTGATGTGGTACAAGATGTCAAAATATGGACAAAATCTAGAAGGGGCGAACGCAAAGCGATTGCTTGTTTGGTAAGTAAAATGGCATAACGCACAAAGATTGAGTTTCAATCAATCAATCAATCAATCAATCAATCAATCAATCAATCAATCAATCAATCAATCAATCAATCAATCAATCAATCACACCGATAATATCTTCATTTTAAATATAGCAAATGTCAGTAGTTTGTGTGAGACAATAGGAATACGATGTAGGCTAAATACAATTTGTAACCAATATTCTGAAATGATATTTAAACGGTACGAATACATTACATTTGTAATTTTCAGATGTGGAAAATGGCAAGTGATCTTAAACGGTTCATAGGCTGATCGGATTCTACATACAAAGGTGACTACCATTATGCTTACTAGATGAATCCAGACAAGGAAAGTGAAGGAGATGAAAAGGACATAACATTTAGTCGTGTTGGATAGAGACGAACGAAACCAGATAACACTCTTCTATAATTGAATAGATTATTTTCTTGTTATAATACACCAGCAAGATAAACACGTCGACTGAATTTATAAATAAATTTATAAACATGTAGAATGAATTAATCAACAAGTAGAGTGAATTTATAAACACATATCAGGGACGGATCCAGGATTTCAAGTTAGGGGGAGGACTGAAAAAAATTACGCCGAGCGGAGGGAGGCGCGAACATTTTTGGGGTATTTCGTGTGAAAAATCCGCCCCTGCATATGATGAATTTATAAACACATCAAATGAATTCATAATCACATAGATTGAATTCATTAACACTTAGACTGAATTTATTAACACTTGTACTGAATTTATTAACACTTAGACTGAATTTATTAACACTTAGACTAAATTTATTGACATTTAGAATGAATTTATTAACACTTAGACTGAATTTATTAACACTTAGACTGAATGTATTAACACTTAGACTGAATTTATTAACACTTAGACTGAATTCATTAACACTTAGACTGAATTCATTAACACTTAGACTGAATGTATTAACACTTAGACTGAAATTATTAACACTTAGACTGAATTTATTAACACTTAGACTGAATTCATTAACACTTAGAATGAATGCATTAGCATTTAGACTGAATTTACTAACATTTAGACTGAATTTATTAACACTTAGACTGAATTCATAGCAACGTAAACTGAATGTATTAATATTCAAAATGAATTTATTAACACATAGACTTAATTTATAAACACGTAGACTGAATTTATAAACACATAGACTGAATCATAGACACGTAATCTGAATTTATTAACACGTAGACTGAATTTAAAGCTGAATTTATAAACACATAGACTAAATTTATAAACACATAGACTGAATTTATAAATACGTAATTGAATATTATGTATATTGATAATTTGAAATAAAAGCTGCACTATACTTATATTTTTGTCTTGTATATTGTTGCGTAAATATCATCATTTTAACTATTACACAAAGACTAGAAAACGGTAACACAAATGACCGTCTCGATTATGTAATAGTTAAGAGTAACAGGGCGGGTGCCACAAATGGCACAGAAACTGCTTATCTTTCGGAACACCTGTATTCGCCCCCAGTTTTTAGCGGTGTTTGTATTGCTCGATATTTAGTTTTCTGTGTAGTATTTTGTAGATAAATGTTTGATCTTTTCTGTTCTTCGATTTATGGATTCTGATTACCCCTTTGGTATCTTCAAACTCTTCTTAGGGTGCCCTACTAAAGTGCGGTAGATCTTAGAATCGATCTCAGGCATGGTGTAACCAAGAATTATAAAAATGCTTGTTGCTGTTTCTGTGCTATTCATAAAGGGCCATCATATCTTGACTTACTTGACTTATTCCACTTCATCCCATGGGGGACATAGGGAAACCACAGATTTTTTCCACCTCGTCCTGTCTTGGGCTTTCCTCTTTGCCTCTCCACATGTTGTCTTTATGGCCTGCAGCTCTGAGATAATACCTCTGCGCCATGAGTTCTTTGGTCTGCCTCTCTTTCTTTTTCCTTGGGGGCTCCATTCTAAGGACTGTTTTGTAATGTTGTTCTTTGTCTTTCTTAGTGTATCCACTTCCATCGTCTTGATCTTATTGTTAAGTTGATTGGTTGCTGTTTTGTCTTTCTCCATAGTTCTTTGTTTTCCGGTTGTTGACTGATTTTGTCTGTTTATATAATTATGAGTTTTGACTTTCCCATTGTAAGATTGTTCGGAGTTCGGTAATGTTGTTATTACACTTATTTGCTGATTGTATCTGGTCACCTCACTCCAAAGATAGTTCTGAGGCAACGATCCAGAAAGACTTGAAGTGCTTTGATAGAAGATGCTGTTTATCTCCATGTTTCAGAGCCGTAGAGAAGGACAGATGTTACATTTGAATTGAAGAGCCTTAGTTTGGTGCTTGTTCTCAATGTGGTACTTCTCCAAACTGGCTTAAGCATGGCAAAGGCTTGTTGAGCTTTTCTTTTCCTAGCTTTGATGTCTTCGTCGGTTCCCCCTGTAATGCTGATGATGCTGCCTAGGTACGTGAATTGTTCAACATGTTCTACTTCAGTGTCTCTGATAGTAAGCTTATCTGATTGAGTGGTGTTGATTCTCATGGTTTTTGTCTTTTGTGGATTAATGAGGAGACCTGTTTGTTTTGCTGTTTCCTCAAGACTGGTTGCCTGGTGTTGCATATCTTGGTAGCGATGAGATAACATACATGTATCGTCTGCGAAGTCAAGATTGTCCAATGTGGTTTGTAATGTCCATTGTATGCCTTTAGGTTCTTTATATGCTGTTTTACTGACCCAGTCTATCACCATCAGAAATAGGAGAGGAGAAAGGAGAAATCCTTGTCTTACACCGGTAGTAACGGTAAATGGCTCTGTCAAGTTTCCATCATGTATTACTTGGCAACTAAATCCATCATAAAGTTGTTGTATGATAGAAATGATCTTCTGAGGTATGCCATAGTGTTTCAGAATTTTTCACAGTACCTGATGGTGTATGCTGTCGAAGGCTTTTTTCAAATCTATATATTCACGCAGAGAGAAGTTTGCCATTCGATTGTTTGCTCTACAATTATTCTGAGAGTGACAATCTGGTCTACACAGGAACGCTCTTGTCTGAATCCTGCTTTGCTCGTCTCTTACGGTTTTGTCTACTTCCGTTTTTTTCATATCTTGGTTTAGTCATAAACTTCTGGTATTGGCATAGTCTTCAACTATGAAAGGCGGTCAGAAGTTGGTAGAAGAAGTAAAGGTTTCACTTATAATGTCCTTAAGAAAATAAAGTTTATAAACAGTGATAGTCAACAATTCCACCAATATCAACAAAACAAACAATCACCTCTCCTCTTAATTTACCAATCACACAAAAAACATACTAAATATGATGTTGGAAATCCAGGCTTAGGACAAGCAGAAAAATATTGCTAAGCCGGTGAATGGGATCCCAACCCTCAGTATGCTGTAAAATGTGAGTAAAAGATAGTAAATTTCTATTTGTTATAGTAGTAGCATGTGCACAGACAATTATTATATATTTTGTTTATTTATTTAGACTTAATTTATCTTTGAATGCAGTTACAATTTATTTAAATATATGATCATAGACATTTAATTCTGAACGCAGCCAGAATTATAAATACATGTATCCAAATCTAAACTTATCTTTGAAGATAATGGGTACGGCTGACGTTTTCCCTGGGTTCAACCCATAAAGTTGTCCAGCTCGTTTTCGAGTGGCTGACAGGGGATGCCCTCTTGATGGAGGATTTTCTGGATACTGTTATGAAAACGCAGAACTACCGAGCGAAAACTAAAATGGAATAAGGCGTGGAAGCTGCATGTGTAACACGACGATATAACATATTATTTATTATGCAGGATAAATTTTAGTATCAATCAAATAGAAAATGTCTTACAATATATTAATCAAATCAAAGAACCTGCATAATGTCAGTATTTAGAAATAAGTAATTATCAAATATGTAATTCCAATTTTATGCCAGGTTTGGGCTAAAATGTAAAATCAGAAAACGCCACCTTCAAGTATGAGTGTCACGGCATTCACCGTCTTTAAACACTATATATACTGAAGATGTGTATAAACTTTAACGTAAAAATAGAACGAAGTGTTCTTTAACTTTAAAAACGAATTCACAATACCAAATGTGAAAATTAATAGGTTAGGAGATCGAACACTGCCGATCTCTGGGACAGTCTAATTTCAAACTTACCAACTTGTTTACGTTGGATACAAAAACGTCATGAATGTCATGAAATTTCCCGTAAAAACAATTTTTCGCGGATCTCGAACATCCGATTATAATACTGACAATATCGAATACGATTTTCTGGATACAATGCGGAAAGCCTGACCATGGACAATGATTGGTACAACGTTAGGAAAGCGCCACGGTCCCTGCCCACGAACAATTACTATTACTGTGTTAGGAGAGTGGCACGGTCCCTCCCCACGGGCAATTACTCTTACCGTGCTAAGAGAGTGGCACGGTCCCAGCCCACGGACAATTACTCTTACCGTGCTAAGAGAGTAGCACGGTCCCAGCCCATTAAAGAAATCTATTGTAAATTTCGATAAGTAAAAAATATAGGCACTTTGTAGAGGTCAATTCTCAATTCGTCGTCCATAATCAACCCCTTACACTTTTCCAGTTTCAGTCAAGTGTTGTTGATGCATATTATAATAATTGTTCTAGTCCTGAAATAACTTGAAATATTTGCCACTGGCTGCTAAGCATCAATCAATCCATCACTCACTCACTCACTCACTCACTCACTCACTCACTCACTCACTCGGTCAATCAATCAATCAATCAATCAATCAATCAATCAATCAATCAATCAATCAATCAATCAATCAATCAATCAATCAATCAATCAATCAATCAATCAATCAATCAATCAATCAATCAATCAATCAATCAATCAATCAAATCAATCAATCAATCAATCAATCAAGGCAACCAAGACCAACCCATACATTTTTCACTCAAGAATGTCACAATAAAAGAGCAATTTACCAGAACGAATATGGATTTGACATTGTTCGGATGTTTGTCCGATCCGACAATGGGATGGTTTAGAATACCATAAGATATGTCACTTCCCAAATCGGAAATGAATTCATCACACAGGCACTTGTTTCATTCAACAAATATATGCCCCCTCCTCTTCCTTACTTCAAGGTAAACATCTGCCCCTTACCCCTTCCCCACTTCGCCTGAATATTTATCACTTATTTGTGATCCTTTCGCTGACCCAATTTTTCGTTACACTCCCGAGATATTTCTCTTTTCGACTGCCACATTTAAATATACCTACCGGACCCCCTCAGACGAATTGGACAAGAATATTCAGCGAAAGTTAGGTCATTGAAACGGATACAGCCACTTCCAACTTGCGCTGGATTTTTCATATGCATTCGGAATTCTCTAGATCGGCCATGTGTAACAATGCCATCATGATCATCTCCTCTCAAATGTAAAGTAAGCCTTTAAAATACAGATAATTGTTGCAATGCAGATTATAAAAATATGCTCAACTCCAAATTACCGACATTTTATTTTTAAAACACCTTTTTTTCTTAGTTTCTAAATCATTTTAGAACGGATCGGAAGTGGCTGTATCCGTTTCAATGACTGAAAAATAGAAAATGCGACGTTCGCTGAATATTCTTGTCCAATTCTTGAATGAAACAAGTGCCTGTGATTCATCACAAGTTTTCCAATAAACTATTCTTATTGCGTATTACATTAAAGTGTTAAATATGTAAGCATAGAAAGCACAAATTCTTGGATAAATGATTATCATATTTTTTATTTAATTAATTATCAATTGTTTGTTTGTTTTATGGTGTTTAACGTCACTTTCAACGATATTTAAATTATATCGTGGCGGTCATTTTTTTTGGTGGAGGACACCGAAGGACCCGGAGAAAACCACCGACCTGTCGCAAGTCATTGACAAATTTTATCACATAATATTGTACACATCGCCCTGATCGAGATTCGAACTCACAACATCAGTGGTGATAGACACTGATTGCATAGGTAGTTGTAAATTAAAAGCGGATATTGTATCATATGGCAATTATATAAAACGCCACAAAAAACATTTTAGCAAAAGAAGTAAAAATAAGCACAAATGTATATTTTTATTTAGCTATATATTGATATTATTGAAGAAAAACAAAAGACTATATATTTTGATAATACGCCAAAATATTTAATGAGAAATCTTGTAATGAATCCTATTCCAATTTTGTATGACATAAAGAGGTACCCGGACGTATTCCGACGTGAAATTTTACGGAGCACCATATAATTGGCAGCATGTTGTATTGATTTTCCACAATAGTAACATTTTTGCATTTTTGCTTTGTCTAGGAGAAAACAACTCACTGACAAACTTTATCACATTATGTTGTATCTAGTACACATCTCACTTGACAGATTCGAACTCAAACCTTTATTAGTGATAGGTACTGATTGCACAGGTAGTTGGAAATCCAACTACCATATGATTACGACTACGACGACCCATAGAAACTGAGATAAATTCGATACCCATTACACACACATATACATGACCTTGAGCAATATATTGGCTTGGTACGGGCTCTTCAATAGAAAGCGGCGGGATCAAACTAATTTTATATTGGTTTCTTACTGCATTTGTGTGGTACACACTGTCGCAGCATTTCCAAAATCAAATATCAAAATTGTAGAAATAGGCTAAATTGATACCCCTAGCCCTCACATACATGACCGCTCACTTTTCTGGCGTGGAACAGGCACTTCAATAAAAAAAGTGGCATGATTAAGCTAGTTTCATGGACCCAAACCTCCCCGAAATCGGAATGTTTCCTTACCCTAACCTGATAGTTTTAAAATCAGTATCATGAATAATTCAAAAATATAACAATGAATTAACGATCCTATCCACAATTTTTTCTTATTTCTATTTGAAAATAGAATATATATATCTTTCCTAACATAGACCCACTTTGCCAACTATAATGAAAAAAATGTAACATCACGAAAGAGAAGTTTACACAGTGATGGGCAATAATTCCACCAATATCAACAATCACCTTTCACTTTCGTTCCCGGTCCTTTCCCCATTCAAGACATATCACCGGGTTTGTAACTAGATTAACACGACGGGTGCCACTAGCGGAGCAGAAACTACTTACCCCGGTTTTTAGTAGGGTTCGTGTTACTCGCTCTTTAGTTTATGTGTATGTTTTATAGATCGTTGTTTGTCTTTTTGTACTTTTTCTTTTGGCCATTGTGGTGTTCTTCTTCGATATACGGATTCTGACTACCCCTTTGGTATCTTCAAACTCTTCATTCACTGAATTTAAAACTAAACCATGACATATTACGTTTGAAATACCGGTCCTGGCTTGAGAAAGGCAAAACAATGTGGCGGGGGTAAAATAGTTCATGGAATTCCAACCAATTTTGTTATTGAAATTTTTTCAAACATTATTTGAAGTACATGTGTTTTCTTTTTCGTGATTGAACTTTCAGGGAAGGATATGGGGATATTTTGGGAATTCAGTGGCTATTTGACACCTTTAAATATATGTCCATGAGGAATTTAAAATATTATTATCCTGTCTATTTGACACTTGTAGATATCTAGATTAAGATCTAAAAGCAATTATTTGAAAATGACAATAATAGATTTATAATCAGTGTTTGTTTTGTCGTGTTGAAATTGTGTCTTCCACAGTCAATGTGACGTCATTCATGACAATTTTTTTTATCTGAGCTGACTGTAAAGACCGGTACACACGATAAGATTTGTATCATAAGACTTGTATTATAAGATTTTTGTATTATAAGACTCTCTATTACACACACTAATATTAATATTATCAGATTATAAACAAATGATCAAAAGCCTCGTGTTTTTCCCGCCAAATGGTGTCAACAATGGAAGATGAAGTAATTGCAACTGTTTCCATTATTTTACTATGTGCCGCTATGAAATTATTGTAAAAGAGGAAAGTTAGGAGAAACTTATCTTTGATAAAACGAAGAAATGTTTTTGGAGCACATCATGCCTTACTAGAAGAGCTGCGAAGAGAAGATCCAAATAGCTAAAAAAACTGTGCTTTGCATCTTTTTTGTGTTAATATTCCTCCGATATATTCCATAAATCTCCCTTTTCTTCCCATGCAACAAAATAAAAGGATGATCAACACGGATCACACAAAAAACCGGTGGAGAAATCAGTGTAATAAATAAATAATTTAAATATATAACATGGAATTAATGATACTATCCACAATGTTTATCTATTATTTTTATTTGAATATTGAATATACTATCTTTTTCCTAAAATAGACCAACTTTGACAACTACAATGAAATATATAACACCACGAAAGTAAAATTTAAGCAGTGATGGTCAACAATTCCACCAATATCAACAAAGCCGACACTCACCACTCCTTTGCATTCACTGAATTCAAAAATAAACTGACATATTACGTGTGAAATCACTGTCCTGGATTGGGAAAGGCAAAACAATGTGGCGGGTGTAAAATAGTTCATGGAATTCCAACCAATATTTGTTATTGAAATTTTTTCAAACCTTATTTGAAGTACATTGAAATTTTTTCTAAAATTATTTAAAGTAGATGTGTCTTCTTTTTCGTGATTGAACTTTAAGGGAAAGTTATGGGGATATTTTGGGAATTCAGTGGCTATTTGACACCTTACAATATAAGCTTAGGTGAATTTAAAATATATTTGTCTATTTGACACCTTTAAATATAAGTCCATGAGGAATTTAAAATATCATTATCCTGTCTATTTGACACTTGTAGATATCTAGATTAGGATCTAAAAGCAATTATTTGAAAATGACAATAATAGATTGATAATCATTGTTTGTTTTATCATGTTAAAATTGTGTCTTCCACAGTTAATGTGACGTCTTTCATGACAACAAATTGTTGAACTACGCTGACTGTAAAGGCTGGTACACACGATAAGATTTGTATCATAAGACTTGTATTATAAGACTCTCTTATGCACACACTAAGATTAATCTTATCAGATTATAAACAAATGATCAAAAACCTCGTGTTTTTTCCCGGCAAATCGTGTCAACAATGGAAGATGAAGGAATTGCAATTGTGTCCATTATTTTACAATAAAATTATTGTAAAAGAGGAAAGTTAAGAGAAACTGCTGAACAAGACCTTGGATAAAACAAATAAATGTTGTTAGTGCACATCATGCCTTACTAGAAGAGCTGCGAAGGGAATATCTAAATAGCTATGAAAACTGTGCTTTGCATCTTTTTTGTGTTAATTTTTCTCCGATATTTTCCATAAATCTCCTTTTTCTTCCCATGCAACAAAATGAAAGGATGAGCAACACGGACCATGCAAAAAACCGGTGGAGAAATCAGTATAATAAATAAATAATTTAAATATATAACATGGAATTAATGATACTATCCACAATGTTTATCTATTATTTTTATTTGAATATTGAATATACTATCTTTTTCCTAACATAGACCAACTTTGACAACTACAATGAAATACATAACACCACGAAAGAAAAAATTAAGCAGTGATGGTCAACAATTCCACCAATATCAACAAAGCCGACACTCACCACTCCTTTGCATTCACTGAATTCAAAAATAAACTGACATATTACGTGTGAAATCACTGTCCTGGATTGGGAAAGGCAAAACAATGTGGTGGGTGTAAAATAGTTCATAGAATTCCAACCAATATTTGTTATTGAAATTTTTTCAAACATTATTTAAAGTACATATGTTTTCTTTTTCGTGATTGAACTTTAAGGGAAAGTTATGGGGATATTTTGGGAATTCAGTGGCTATTTGACACCTTAAAATATAAGCTTAGGTGAATTTAAAATATATTTGTCTATTTGACACCTTTAAATATAAGTCCATGAGGAATTTAAAATATCATTATCCTGTCTATTTGACACTTGTAGATATCTAGATTAGGATCTAAAAGCAATTATTTGAAAATGACAATAATAGATTGATAATCATTGTTTGTTTTATCATGTTAAAATTGTGTCTTCCACAGTTAATGTGACGTCTTTCATGACAACAAATTGTTGAACTACGCTGACTGTAAAGGCTGGTACACACGATAAGATTTGTATCATAAGACTTGTATTATAAGATTCTCTTATGCACACACTAAGATTAATCTTATCAGATTATAAACAAATGATCAAAAACCTCGTGTTTTTTCCCGGCAAATCGTGTCAACAATGGAAGATGAAGGAATTGCAATTGTGTCCATTATTTTACTATAAAATTATTGTAAAAGAGGAAAGTTAAGAGAAACTGCTGAACAAGACCTTGGATAAAACAAATAAATGTTGTTAGTGCACATCATGCCTTACTAGAAGAGCTGCGAAGGGAATATCTAAATAGCTATGAAAACTGTGCTTTGCATCTTTTTTGTGTTAATTTTTCTCCGATATTTTCCATAAATCTCCTTTTTCTTCCCATGCAACAAAATGAAAGGATGAGCAACACGGACCATGCAAAAAACCGGTGGAGAAATCAGTATAATAAATACATAATTTAAATATATAACATGGAATTAATGATACTATCCACAATGTTTATCTATTATTTTTATTTGAATATTGAATATACTATCTTTTTCCTAAAATAGACCAACTTTGACAACTACAATGAAATACATAACACCACGAAAGTAAAAATTAAGCAGTGATGGTCAACAATTCCACCAATATCAACAAAGCCGACACTCACCACTCCTTTGCATTCACTGAATTCAAAAATAAACTGACATATTACGTGTGAAATCACTGTCCTGGATTGGGAAAGGCAAAACAATGTGGTGGGTGTAAAATAGTTCATGGAATTCCAACCAATATTTGTTATTGAAATTTTTTCAAACATTATTTAAAGTACATATGTTTTCTTTTTCGTGATTGAACTTTAAGGGAAAGTTATGGGGATATTTTGGGAATTCAGTGGCTATTTGACACCTTAAAATATAAGCTTAGGTGAATGAAAAATATATTTGTCTATTTGACACCTGTTGATATCTATACTAGGATCTAAAAGCAATTATTTGAAAGTGGTAATAATAGATGTATTGTGAGCTTTTGTTTTGTCGTGTTGAAATTGTGTCTTCCACGGTCAATGTGACTTCATTCATGACAAAAACTAAGTCTTCCACGGTCAATGTGACTTCATTCATGACAAAAACTAAGTTGACTGTAACTCTATATATGACACAGTCACTCTGGGTAATTTAATATTACGAACTGAACAGATTTGTATTGTTTGTGTTACCATTCAACCCAATAACAATTGAATTTATCAACCCACAATTTTATACAAGGTTATATAAAATATTTTAGTTATAAGAATGCAAAATTTAGATGGCAAAAAAACTGTAAAAATACCAAAGGAGTAATCAAAAGCCATAAATCGAAGAAGGGAATACAATGCAATGCCAAAGAAAAGCACCAAACAAAAGGACAAACAATGATCTATAAATTACTACAGAATAAAACTAAATATCGAATAACAACGACCCCTACTGAAAACTGTGAATGAACTCAGATTCTTCGGAAAGGAAACATTTCCTGCTCCACAAATGGCACCCGTCGTGTTACACTTGTTATAAAGCCGATGCCCGGTCAGAAGTCATGTTACTTTATTATTAATATCTTTTTTCTTCTACTTTTTGTTACCTTTCTCGTTTTATTATTATTGTTTTTAATCAAAAGAGTATTCCCCACTGATCAACCATTTTCTCACAATCGAGCTTGAATTTTTTTTGGAACCAGGAGAACAAAAGTAGTGAAATGGGACAACTTTGGCTAAAATCATAATAAACTTTCAGACCTATTGAAAAAACCCATAGCAACCATACATATCTTGAAGCAGAGGAACAATTCAGACTTCGACAAAACAAAATGCCTAATCACATAATATATTGAATAATTATAATCAAATTCAGTGTTAACCTTGGGATAAACAATTCCTGGTTTTATGGGTGATCAGTGGGTCAGTGGGAAATCATCTATAAATTCTGGTCAAACCTGCGAATCTGTTGGTATGTTTGTAGCTCGGATGGAAATACCAATCATCGATACCATTGGGTTGGTACTATTTAACAGTAATTGAGTTTGAATATCATCATATTTAAGGGTTGGCATACATTTTACTCACTCGTGGAAAGCACTGGCATGACCGCATCATTTCACTAAGAGGGATTTTGCATTTTATATGATTTTGTAATGAATTTGGGATCTGTTCGAACAGTGTGGGATTTCTCCTTCATTTAATCATTCCTAAAGATAGGGTTGTATGCATGCTCAATGGTTTCCTTTAGGTAACGGTATTGTGTATGGAATGCATTAATGAATGGCGCATGCTTCGTAACTTTCTGTGTTTTGACGTCCGTTACGATTTCCGCATAATGAATAACAAAGATTGAATAAGTTTGACGTTGTTTTTATTATAGTACACCTTTTAGGAATACAGTTACAATGTAACTATTTACCTGTGAAAACAAAACAATTAAATATGATCACACAACAAATAGACATACAACTATGATTTGTGTTTTTCAGATCCGGAAGAATTAGGCGATATAATATCAATTGAGATGCAATGATACCCGGATTTATAAAATCATATAAATCTCCCCAAACTAGAAGTTAAACACATTATTGGTAGACAATATAACTTGATACATTACACAAATTTCAGTTTGAAAATGTCATATCACTTCAAAATGATGATTTTTTATGTTTTTATAATTGCTGCTGGAACGATATCCACGATATTTTGTTCTAATAACCATAAGTGTATAGGAACTTATGATGATGAAATTTGCCGTAAGTATTTTTTTTTTAAATTTAAACAACTGTGTAAAACAAATTATAGAAAATTCAAATGAAGAAAGTGATAATATTGTCATTGAATGATTATTTACTTATTTACTGATTTCAAAATATTTTTCAAACAAACATAGTTGTATATAAACTGTACATAACCAAAACATGTAATCCCAACCCCTCCCCCCAACAAAAAAGGAAACAGGAGAAGATACAAAAAATATATGGTATAAATAAAAACGCAGAAATTTTATATTAATGCGCAGGATTTTTTTGGGGGAATATCCTTCATCAGATACGCTTATAATTCAAAGATTGGAAAACCAGATAATTAAAACGTTTTCTGGAACAAGTTTACCAAAAGAGTTGAAACAGGATAGCCAACAATCGGTTATGTTTTCATGTGCCGATACACTATACACGATGGCGACCGGCATTTATTAGTATTAATAATTATTTCATTAGATCAGAACTGTAAAATATAACCGATGAGAAAACTAATTCCTGGTCGAATGATGCATTGAGGGATTATAGTCTAACAACAGATGCATAGAACGATTGATAATAATAAAAAAAAAAAAACATAAATATTTATTGTAGTCCACATGACGGTTTTCTGCAGAATCTGATTCTTTTTGGTTGTCGTACTTCTTCCGTTTGGAAGACATTGGTTGTTTAGGTAACATCGATTGATCGATTATTGCTTAAAGCCCAGTGACCAGTATATTAATTATATTAAAGACCAGATTAAGTTCATAATACTTTCGCGAGTGCAAAATTTCTTAAGCCTATCAACATTTTCATCACGTCCTCAAAATTAATTTTTGAACCAGGTAGCGGAACAGTTTCTGTGTTAACCTAATCTACACTGTCGGTTTCATTGTCAAGCGATTGCGACGAAATGGTATCTCGAGTAAATTTCAGAATCAAGTCTGATTTCCATTCATCATCGAAAATTGATTCCATTATCAAATTGTTGTTAAATTCCTCTATATCATCATGCGAAACAGACGGGTCACTCGATTGCATACGTTGGACGGGTTCATTGAGAGGAATGTCATCATCCGGGTCTTTTGCTTCGGAAGATAACGAGGCATCCAGGAGGAAACCTGCATCTCGAAAACATGATTCAAGTCAGAAAATTTACCTGGACTGACATACCGTTTTCTCTTACTACCAATATTTTCCTCAAATTGTCTTCGATATTCATCCTTACGTTTATCAATGTCACAGACTGTAGCTTTACCAATATCATATTTTGAACTTAAATCCTTCTGTCAAATTTTTGGAATTCTTTTCTGAATCTGTAATAAGATCAAGTTTATTATCCAGACGAAATTCCTTACGATCCCTTTTTGGAGAAGAGGTAGATTTGTCATTCTCAAATAAACGTCTTTTCCTTTTCGGAGTTTCCATTATTAATGCAGAACAGAAAACTAATCAACTACACAAGGTGTCAAAAGTGATCAGTGCTCACCTGTTGTGTTTTTAGTTAATTACCTTCAAGAAGCCTCATGGTGTATTTACTCAACCGATTCATTGTATTGATTGAATATATCAGTTGTACTTGGAATACACATTCAATTATAGGATATCAAAGTGCGCTTAGATTAATCAGATGTGTTTGCGATACATATTCAGTTACGGGACTACAAAAAGAGTGTTCGGATTAATCAGGTGTATTTGTAATATACATTCATTTACGGACTTCAAATTGTGTTCGGTAATGACAGGGTTTGGTTCATTCAGGTTAAATAAGCATTAATTGGAGGAGGATTTCTTCGGGACTTGGAAATTTGTTCGGTTTCCACAGAAATTTGGTTTCGTCAGTGTCCGGTTTTGTCAGGTTTCACTGTATATCAAAACTAAACAGAAATGGAGGAATAGCTCGGTCAATCAGGTCAAATTGGAGAGGTGGGTAGGAGAGAAATACGTAGTCTTTCGTAGTGGCTACAATGCGCCTATTCCTTTTAAAAATATACAAATGAGATCTTTCGCGTGCAGGAAGCGTGGTACTCTCCATTATGGTCCACAGTCAAGCTGACCACCCAATTGAGGTGGTTCCCTCTATATGCAACGCTGGGACCCACTGAGCAACTCTGTGTGTGTCTTAATTCTGGGTACATTCATCAGTACCAAGTGTTAAGATAAGAAATAACCATAGCGAACAATTCCTTTTACACGATTTTTTTAAAATTTTATTTTAGGTAAAAAGTTAGCTAGCATTAATGGATATGACAATGACTTTTTCAACAAAACTGAATTCAGCTACCATGATACAATATGTATGGTAAGTAAGCTATAATATGATAATAGATGTTACCTAACTTGGGACGAAGTTCAATAATTTTGAATTTTTTTTTTATAAATCCATTTATCGCTATTTTGCGGTATTTTCCTTTGATCTTGCTATCTGAGAATTTTCAATCTCACGCTAGTAGAGTGAGGTGGAAAATTATCACCAGTAACTAAGCGTTGTCAAGGACGCACGTAGTATTATCGCTATTTTCTAATATGAAGTTATAATGACGTTACATTACCAAATCCTTTATAATAAGTGATTTACGATATAAAATATTAATTGTGTTTAAAAAAATGTCAGTATCTCAACAAAAATTATTTAATTATGAATACAAAATAGCTATAGAATAATTAAAGATGCTTTTCTAAAACTCGAGGACGTTTCTCAGTCGTCTCGATTTAAAAAAACATCGTTAATCACTTAGGATTGACCGAATGGTAGGCTATAATTGTTTTATCATTTTTCAATATCATTATTTAAATATTAAAATTTTGAAATTTTATGAAAACTTTTTGAAAATTTCATCATTTTGAATTTTTTTTGAAAATTTTGAAATTTTTGAAAGTTTTGATTTTTTTTTGGAAAATTTTGAAATTTTATGAAATTTTTGAAATTTTTTGCAATTTTGGAAAATTTTGAAATTTTGATCTTTTTTGTATATTGCCACGAGTACCAGATTACTGCGCATCCTTACAGAGTCGAATTCCACCAGTAATTCCACCCTGTATTGGTTTCCGGTTGCGTCATTTCCGGTGCAAGGCATTTTATCCATTAGTGCTATGGATCTGGAATCAAAATATTGCTATTTCTACCATAGTTGGGACTTCGTCCCATATATCTAAAAGAGGTACATTGTGCATTGCATCAGGCCGCATAGCTAAAGTGCTGTATATCGTGAGTTTGGACGCCGGTCGGGTCAAATGACAGACCATGCAATTTGTGTTGGCTTCTACTTGTAGCGTTAAGGATATTTGCGAGTCGAGCGACATATCTAGGTGTAGGCTGTTGTTTCAGTGAGTTAGCTCTATTAAAATCCAACTGTCGGCCTGATACAAAGCGGGCATCATAGTCATCATCTCATAGAATGTAAGAAGAGTTTGAAGAAACCAAAGGGGCAATCAGAATCAGTAAATAGAAGAAGGACCGACAGCACAATGGCCAAAAGAAAAAGAACAAAAGGTCAAACACCGATCTACAAAGCATACACATTATTAACTTATTCTGGTCATGTTGTAGCTGACTGATTGCTCATTTGGTGTTGTTAATCTATTGCCTGGGGAAGAAGGTGTTGTTAATCTATGCCTGGGGAAGAAGGTGTTGTTAATCTATGCCTGGGGAAGAAGGTGTTGTTAATGTATGCCTGGGGAAGAAGGTGTTGTTAATCTATGCCTGCGGAAGAAGGTGTTGTTAATCTATGCCTGGGGAAGAAGGTGTTGTTAATCTATGCCTGGGGAAGAAGGTGTTGTTAATGTATGCCTGGGGAAGAAGGTGTTGTTAATCTATGCCTGGGGAAGAAGGTGTTGTTAATCTATGCCTGGGGAAGAAGGTGTTGTTAATCTATGTCTGGGGAAGAAGGTGTTGTTAATCTATGTCTGGGGAAGAAGGTGTTGTTAATCTATGCCTGGGGAAGAAGGTGTTATTAATCTATTGCCTGGGGAAGAAGGTGTTGTTAATCTATGCCTGGGGAAGAAGGTGTTGTTAATGTATGCCTGGGGAAGAAGGTGTTGTTAATCTATGCCTAGGAAAGAAGGTGTTGTTAATCTATGCCTGGGGAAGAAGGTGTTGTTAATCTATGCCTGGGGAAGAAGGTGTTGTTAATCTATGCCTGGGGAAGAAGGTGTTGTTAATCTATGCCTGGGGAAGAAGGTGTTGTTAATGTATGCCTGGGGAAGAAGGTGTTGTTAATCTATGCCTGGGGAAGAACGTGTTGTTAATGTATGCCTGGGGAAGAAGGTGTTGTTAATCTATGCCTGGGGAAGAAGGTGTTGTTAATCTATGCCTGGGGAAGAAGGTGTTGTTAATCTATGCCTGGGGAAGAAGGTGTTGTTAATGTATGCCTGGGGAAGAAGGTGTTGTTAATCTATGCCTGGGGAAGAAGGTGTTGTTAATGTATGCCTGGGGAAGAAGGTGTTGTTAATCTATGCCTGGGGAAGAAGGTGTTATTAATCTATGCTTGGGGAAGAAGGTGTTGTTAATGTATGCCTGGGGAAGAAGGTGTTGTTAATCTATGCCTGGGGAAGAAGGTGTTATTAATATATGCCTGGGGAAGAAGGTGTTATTAATCTATGCCTGGGGAAGAAGGTGTTGTTAATCTATGCCTGGGGAAGAAGAACCTTAGCTTTAAATAATAATTACAGTATTTGGGAAGTGTAAATGTCAATGCAAAGACAATATAATATATATTATATAAATCAAAACATTAATTAATTTGCTTTTTTCAGATGAAATGGCTACGTTCTGAAATGAAATCAAAATGTCTACGATCATTTTAACCTTGAGAAATATATGCTGATATAACCTACCAAATGGACATGATATGAAGAGGAATATATGCAGGAGAAACGAAGATCACACATTAAGATACCATTACGAGAAATATTCGTCGTTATTTATTAAATTTCATTATCTATTAATTTATTAAGATATTTGTATTATATACAATAATAATAATTTTTTCCAGTGGATTTCTTATTGTTGTTGTTATTGATTATATTGTTGATCATTACTATTTATTTTCTAATACAATAGGGGCCGTCGTGGTCGTGATCGTATGGTAGTTGGATATATAACTACCTATGCAATCAGTGCCTATCACCACTATAGTTGTGCGTTCGAATCTCGTTCAGGCGAGGTGTACTCGATACAACAATATGTGATGAAGTTTGTCGGTGACTTGCGACATGTCGGTGGTTTTTCCGGGTACTCCGGTTTCCCCTCCAATAAAACGGACCGCCACGATACAACTGAAATATTGTTGAAAGTGGCGTTAAGCACCATGACCTTAACCTTAGTTCTCTAATACAATAACTGTTATTGGTACTCAAACAACTATCATGATACCCGAAACGTAAAATCTTGTACATAAAAGTTGCTCTTTCATCTTAAAGCCGTGTGCATAGCGGAGAAGGAATATATATCAGTTTTATAGTCATTGGCTTGACCCGACTGGGACTCGAACCCACGATCTACCGCAATTGAGGTGAGCACGCTAACCATTACGTCAGCCGGTTCTCTTGTAATTCAAAGGAAATGAGTGAGTGATTGTTGTTTAACTTCAAACGAGAAAATGTTCAGCTATATCAATGTGAGAACAAGTAACATTGGATGAGATAATGATGTCATCTGCTTTGTACTAGAACTACATGCTTAGATGTATCTTTATAGTGCTTGCTGACTGACACTGGTACATATTATCACGAATGCGAGCCAATCAGTCTTTGGTTTTACTCCTTAAAACTGCATGCTTAGCTGAGAAGCAGCAAATGTCAACTTAATTGTCTTTTGTTTGACCTGAACAGGGTTCAAACCTCCGATCTACCACACACGATGCACCACAAATACGGTTCAAAAAGGAAATAAGCGTTCCTCAAACGGAACATATATAACACTCTACTCTATAGTGCACTACGGTCAAAATAAGGATTCCCACGAGAATAACACATACAGACATAACTATCTGTGTCATATCTGTGATTCACATCATCACCAGTAGTTTGTAAACAAGTCAAGTATATGTTGTATGGTAGAATGAACGATAATTTTATTCACAACTTGATATAAGATTTATGAAAAATGTTATTCATAAAGGACGTACAAAATAGTATTAGGTAGCGGTTACAATACTCTTTTTTCCTAATCTACGAGAGAGGGGTATAAAGTGCAAAGAGCGTGCTTATCTTCAAGCACGTTGCCGACTATGATACGCGGTCAGGCTTTCAATTTTGCAACCTGACAATCCTCCAAATCGAGAGGGAATCATTATCCTCCACTCTGTGTCGACCCACGGGGACCACCACCAGTACCCAAAAGCATGCGCATGATTTCAGCAATACAAACTACAATGGGTTCTTAAAATAAAAAAAAATAACAACTAAATCTACAGTACCGCACTGTCGGAACATTTCCTAAATCTAAAAGAAAAATCGTATAAAGAGGCAAAATCGATACCTCTAACACACAAATACATGACTGTCCAATTATCTGGATTGGCATAGGCACTTCAATTACAAATGTGTGGATTAACATAGTTTTATTGGGCCAAATCTCCTATCTTAGTGAAATGATGCTTCCATGTAATTGCTTTACTATCACCATTAACGCTGAGAATACGAATCCCGATAATGGTTACAACATTATGGAATTAAGTTTGTCAGTGACGTTTGGCAGGTCGGCGGTTTTCTCTGGGTACGCTGGCTTCCTGATTGACTGCCACAATATAACTGAAATATTGTTGAAAGTGGGCTTAAGCACCATAACCCTACCCCACCCCATAACCCTACCCCATCCCATATTACTTTCAACATGTGAGTAAAATACCAACCATTACCTATACCTGGGCGAACAATGTTATTATAAAGAACTATTTCTAATGGATGTCACTTTATGAGGAACCAAATTATGATTATTTATTATTTGAAATGTTACGAATCTGACATACTAATGATGGGTGTCACTTTATGAGGCGTAAAATTAAAATTATTTATTATTTGAAATGATATATATTACTAATGCGACATCTAACGATAGGAGTTACTTTATGAAGTGTCTAATTTAAAATATAAATTATTTTAAATGTTAAGAATGCGACTTATAATGATGATTTAAAGTGCAATTTCTCATAAGTGTTGTATTTAATATGTCAATCATTTTGATCGACAGGAAAGGTTGAACACATCCTATAATAATTAGCAGTGTGACTTTGGTTGGAGTAGTAATAAGAACTGGTCGCATATTTCATACAAATATTAATAAACGTTAGCGAAACCCGAAGGGTAAATTAATCAAGAATGGACAATTCCGAGACCCAGGCGACATTGGATACAAAACGTAGATGAATGCTTTATAGCTTATGGTGTTTAACGACACTTTCAACAATATTTCAGTTACAATCGTGGCGGTCAGTTGGAGGAAATCGGAGTACCCGGAGAAAACCACTGACCTGCCGCCACATTATCACATAATGTTGTATTGCATGAGCGGGATTAGTATTCACAACTTTAGTGGTGATATGTACTGATTGCATAGTTAGTTGTAAATCCTACTACCATGCGGTCATGACCACGAATACCACTGTCTTACAAGACATAGAACAAAGACAAATAGAACAGTAAACACGACACAGCAAACTAAGCAAATGAACAACACAGACACCATAAAAAAACAACAAACACAAAAGACACGGCTTCTCGCAAAGGGTAGGCAGTTCCTGTTTCTTCGCTGTTTACTCATCGTCAAATCCGGTAAAAGTATGTTTGGTGTTAGAGGATAGGCAAAAATCTGCGTAAAAGGGGAAAGATCCATTGCCATCTGAGAACATTTGATTGGACTACTTTCAGAAAAACCGAGTTCTTGTGTAGTTCCTTTCAAATCCGCACTTGATAGATAATTAATAGATGCATATGTGTCAGTTAAAGTAGGAGATTTTAATTTTCTCCATTATGATAGTTTTTAAATATCAAATTCGAGATGATATCGACCCCGGGAGGAGAGGGGTTGAGCTATGGTGTTTAACGCCACTTTCAACAATATATCAGCTATATCGTAGTTTTATTTGTGGAAGAAACTGGAGTATCTAGAGAAAACCACCGACCTGTCGCTAGTCGCCGACAACTTTATCACATAATGTTGTATCGAGTACACCTTGCCATGAGTGGGATTCGAGCTCCAAACCTTAGTAGTGATATGCACTGATTGTATAGGTTATTCCACTGCTACTATGCGACCACAACCAAGACGGCTCAGATAGCGACTCAGTGATAGCAATAAAAGCCTATACTATATTTATTTTTAAATTAGTACACAAAACGCGTGTTTGAAATAACTTTCATCAGGTACGTTCATAGTCAAAAGATTAGAATTACCTTCACCAGGTACCCTCATAGTCAAAAGATTAGAATTACCTTCATCGCGTACGCTCATAGTCAAAAGATTAGAATTACCTTCATCAGGTACGCTCAGAGTCAAAAGATTAGAATTACCTTCATCAGGTACGCTCAGAGTCAAAAGATTAGAATTACCTTCATCAGGTACGCTCAGAGTCAAAAGATTAGAATTACTTTCATCAGGTACGCTCATAGTCAAAAGATTAGAATTACCTTCATCCGGTACGCTCATAGTCAAAAGATTAGAATTACCTTCATCGGGCACGTTTATAGTCAAAAGATTAGAATTACTTTCATCAGGTACGCTCATAGTCAAAAGATTAGAATTACCTTCATCGGGTACGCTCATAGTCAAAAGATTAGAATTACCTTTATCAGGTACGATCAGTGTCAAAAGATTAGAATTACCTTCATCGGGTACACTCATAGTCAAAAGATTAAAATTAACTTCATCGGGTACGCTCATAGTCAAAAGATTAGAATAACCTTCATCGGGTACGCTCATAGTCAAAAGATTAGAATTACCTTCATCGGGTACGCTCATAGTCAAAAGATTAGAATTACCTTCATCGGGTATGCTCATAGTCAAATGATTAGAATTACCTTGATCGGTTATGCTCAGAGTCAAAAGATTAGAATTACCTTCATCGGGTATGTTCATAGTCAAAAGATTAGAATTACCTTCATTGGGTATGCTCAGAGTCAAAAGATTTGAATTACCTTCATCGGGTATGCTCATAGTCAAAAGATTAGAATTACCTTCATCGGGTACGCTCAGAGTCAAAAGATTAGAATTACCTTCATTGGGTACGCTCATAGTCAAAAAATTAGAATAACATTCATCGGGTACGCTCATAGTCAAAAGATTAGAATTACCTTCATCGGGTACGCTCATGATCAAAAGATTAGAATTACCTTCATCGGGTATGCTCATAGTCAAAAGATTAGAATTACCTTCATCGGGTACGCTCAGAGTCAAAATATTAGAATTACCTTCATCGGGTGCGCTCATAGTCAAATGATTAGAATTACCTTCATCAGGTACGCTCATAGTCAAAAGATTAGCATTACCTTCAGCAGGTACGCTCATAGTCAAAAGATTAGAATTACTTTCATCAGGTACACTCATAGTCAAAAGATTAGAATTACCTTCATCGGGTATGCTCAGAGTCAAAAGATTAGAATTACCTTCATCGGGTATGTTCATAGTCAAAAGATTAGAATTACCTTCATTGGGTATGCTCAGAGTCAAAAGATTTGAATTACCTTCATCGGGTATGCTCATAGTCAAAAGATTAGAATTACCTTCATCGGGTACGCTCAGAGTCAAAAGATTAGAATTACCTTCATTGGGTACGCTCATAGTCAAAAAATTAGAATAACATTCATCGGGTACGCTCATAGTCAAAAGATTAGAATTACCTTCATCGGGTACGCTCATGATCAAAAGATTAGAATTACCTTCATCGGGTATGCTCATAGTCAAAAGATTAGAATTACCTTCATCGGGTACGCTCAGAGTCAAAATATTAGAATTACCTTCATCGGGTGCGCTCATAGTCAAATGATTAGAATTACCTTCATCAGGTACGCTCATAGTCAAAAGATTAGAATTACCTTCAGCAGGTACGCTCATAGTCAAAAGATTAGAATTACTTTCATCAGGTACACTCATAGTCAAAAGATTAGAATTACTTTCATCGGGTACGCTCAGTCAAAAGATTAGAATTACCTTCATCGGGTACGCTCATAGTCAAAAGATTAGAATTACCTTCATCGGGTACGCTCAGAGTCAAAAGATTAGAATTACCTTCATCGGGTATGCTCATAGTCAAAAGATTAGAATTAACTTCATCGGGTACGCTCAGAGTCAAAAGATTAGAATTACCTTCATCGGGTACGCTCAGATTCAAAAGATTAGAATTACCTTCATCGGGTACACTCAGAGTCAAAAGATTAGAATTACCTTCATCGGGTACGCTCATAATCAAAAGATTAGAATTACCTTCATCGGGTATGCTCATAGTCAAAAGATTAGAATAACCTTCATCGGGTATGCTCAGAGTCAAAAGATTAGAATTACCTTCATCAGGTACGCTCAGAGTCAAAAGATTAGAATTACCTTCATCAGGTACGCTCATAGTCAAAAGATTAGAATTACCTTCATCGGGTACGCTAAGAGTCAAAAGATTAGAATTACCTTCATCAGGTACGATCAGAGTCAAAAGATTAGAATTACCTTCATCGGGTACGCTCATAGTCAAAAGATTAGAATTACCTTCATCAGGTACGCTCAGAGTCAAAACATTAGAATTACTTTCATCGGGTACACTCATAGTCAAAAGATTAGAATTACCTTCATCAAGTATGCTCAGAGTCAAAAGATTAGAATTACCTTCATCGGGTACGCTCAGAATCAGAAGATTAGAATTACCTTCATCGGGTACGCTCAGAGTCAAAAGATTAGAATTACCTTCATCGGGTACGCTCATAGTCAAAAGATTAGAATAACCTTCATCGGGTACGCTCAGAGTCAAAAGATTAGAATTACCTTCATCGGGTATGCTCAGAGTCAAAAGATTAGAATTACCTTCATCAGGTACGCTCATAGGCAAAAGATTAGAATTACCTTCATCAGGTACGCTCAGAGTCAAAACATTAGAATTACCTTCATCAGGTACGTTCAGTGTCAAAAGATTAGAATTACCTTCATCGGGTATGCTCAGAGTCAAAAGATTAGAATTACCTTCATCGGGTATGCTCAGAGTCAAAAGATTAGAATTACCTTCATCGGGTACGCTCAGAATCAAAAGATTAGAATTACCTTCATCGGGTACGCTCATAGTCAAAAGATTAGAATTACCTTCATCGGGTACGCTCATAGTCAAAAGATTAGAATTACCTTCATCGGGTACGCTCAGTCAAAAGATTAGAATTACCTTCATCGGGTACGCTCATAGTCAAAAGATTAGAATTACCTTCATCAGGTTTGCTCAGTGTCAAAAGATTAGAATTACCTTCATCGGGTATGCTCATAGTCAAAAGATTAGAATTATCTTCATCACGTACGCTCATAGTCAAAAGATTAGAATTACCTTCATCGGGTACGCTCATAGTCAAAAGATTAGAATTACCTTCATCGGGTACGCTCAGAGTCAAAAGATTAGAATTACCTTCATCAGGTATACTCATAGTCAAAAGATTAGAATTACCTTCATCAGGTACGCTCATTGTCAAAAGATTAGAATTACCTTCATCGGGTATGCTCATAGTCAAAAGATTAGAATTACCTTCATCGGGTACGCTCATAGTCAAAAGATTAGAATTACCTTCATCGGATGCGCTCATAGTCAAAAGATTAGAATTACCTTCATCGGGTACGCTCATAGTCAAAAGATTAGAATTACCTTCATCGGGTATGCTCAGAGTCAAAAGATTAGAATTACCTTCATCGGGTATGCTCATAGTCAAAAGATTAGAATAACCTTCATCGGGTACGCTCAGAGTCAAAAGATTAGAATTACCTTCATCAGGTATGCTCAGAGTCAAAAGATTAGAATTACCTTCATCGGGTACGCTCAGAGTCAAAAGATTAGAATTACCTTCATCGGGTACACTCAGAGTCAAAAGATTAGAATTACCTTCATCAGGTATGCTCAGAGTCAAAAGATTAGAATTACATTCATCAGGTACGCTCATAGGCAAAAGATTAGAATTACTTTCATCAGGTACACTCAGAGTCAAAACATTAGAATTACCTTCATCAGGTACGTTCAGTGTCAAAAGATTAGAATTACCTTCATCGGGTACGCTCATAGTCAAAAGATTAGAATTACCTTCATCGGGTATGCTCAGAGTCAAAAGATTAGAATTACCTTCATCGGGTACGCTCAGAATCAAAAGATTAGAATTACCTTCATCGGGTACGCTCATAGTCAAAAGATTAGAATTACCTTCAGAGGTTACGCTCATAGTCAAAAGATTAGAATTACCTTCATCGGGTACGCTCAGTCAAAAGATTAGAATTACCTTCATCGGGTATGCTCAGTGTCAAAAGATTAGAATTACCTTCATCGGATATGCTCATAGTCAAAAGATTAGAATTATCTTCATTGGGTACGCTCATAGTCAAAAGATTAGAATTACCTTCATCGGGTACGCTCAGTGTGAAAAGATTAGAATTACCTTCATCGGGTACGCTCATAGTCAAAAGATTAGAATTACCTTCATTGGGTACGCTCAGAGTCAAAAGATTAGAATTACCTTCATCGGGTATGCTCATAGTCAAAAGATTAGAATTACCTTCATCAGGTATGCTCATTGTCAAAAGATTAGAATCACCTTCATCGGGTATGCTCATAGACAAAAGATTAGAATTACCTTCATCGGGTATGCTCATAGTCAAAAGATTAGAATTACCTTCATCGGGTATGCTCATAGTCAAAAGATTAGAATTACCTTCATCGGGTACGCTCATAGTCAAAAGATTAGAATTACCTTCATCGGGTACGCTCATAGTCAAAAGATTAGAATTACCTTCATCGAGTACACTCAGAGTCAAAAGATTAGAATTACCTTCATCGGGTATGCTCAGAGTCAAAAGATTAGAATTACCTTCATCGGGTACGCTCAGAGTCAAAAGATTAGAATTACCTTCATCGGGTACGCTCATAGTCAAAAGATTAGAATTACCTTCATCAGGTATGTTCAGAGTCAAAAGATTAGAATTACCTTCATCAGGTATGCTCAGAGTCAAAAGATTAGAATTACCTTCATCGGGTACGCTCAGAGTTAAAAGATTAGAATTACCTTCATCGGGTACGCTCAGAGTCAAAAGATTAGAATTACCTTCATCGGGTACGCTCAGAGTCAAAAGATTAGAATTACCTTCATCGGGTACGCTCAGAGTCAAAAGATTAGAATAACCTTCATCGGGTACGCTCAGAGTCAAAAGATTAGAATTACCTTCATCAGGTACGCTCAGAGTCAAAAGATTAGAATTACCTTCATCGGGTACGCTCATAGTCAAAAGATTAGAATTACTTTCATCAGGTATGCTCAGAGTCAAAAGATTAGAATTACCTTCATCGGGTACGCTCAGAGTCAAAAGATTAGAATTACCTTCATCGGGTACACTCAGAGTCAAAAGATTAGAATTACCTTCATCAGGTATGCTCAGAGTCAAAAGATTAGAATGACCTTCATCAGGTACGCTCATAGGCAAAAGATTAGAATTACCTTCATCAGGTACGCTCAGAGTCAAAACTTTAGAATTACCTTCATCAGGTACGTTCAGTGTCAAAAGATTAGAATTACCTTCATCGGGTACGCTCATAGTCAAAAAATTTGAATTACCTTCATCGGGTATGCTCAGAGTCAAAAGATTAGAATTACCTTCATCGGGTACGCTCAGAATCAAAAGATTAGAATTACCTTCATCGGGTACGCTCATAGTCAAAAGATTAGAATTACCTTCATAGGGTACGCTCATAGTCAACAGATTAGAATTACCTTCATCGGGTATGCTCAGTCAAAAGATTAGAATTACCTTCATCGGGTACGCTCATAGTCAAAAGATTAGAATTACTTTCATCAGGTACGCTCAGTGTCAAAAGATTAGAATTACCTTCATCGGGTATGCTCATAGTCAAAAGATTAGAATTATCTTCATTGGGTACGCTCATAGTCAAAAGATTAGAATTACCTTCATCGGGTACGCTCAGTGTGAAAAGATTAGAATGACCTTCATCGGGTACGCTCATAGTCAAAAGATTAGAATTACCTTCATCGGGTATGCTCAGAGTCAAAAGATTAGAATTACCTTCATCGGGTATGCTCATAGTCAAAAGATTAGAATTACCTTCATCAGGTACGCTCATTGTCAAAAGATTAGAATCACCTTCATCGGGTACGCTCATAGTCAAAAGATTAGAATTACCTTCATCGGGTACGCTCATAGTCAAAAGATTAGAATTACCTTCATCGGGTATGCTCATAGTCAAAAGATTAGAATTACCTTCATCGGGTACGCTCATAGTCAAAAGATTAGAATTACCTTCATCGGGTACGCTCATAGTCAAAAGATTAGAATTACTTTCATCGAGTACACTCAGAGTCAAAAGATTAGAATTACCTTCATCGGGTACGCTCAGAGTCAAAAGATTAGAATTACCTTCATCAGGTACGTTCAGAGTCAAAAGATTAGAATTACCTTCATCAGGTATGCTCAGAGTCAAAAGATTAGAATTACCTTCATCGGGTACGCTCAGAGTCAAAAGATTAGAATTACCTTCATTGGGTACGCTCAGAGTCAAAAGATTAGAATTACCTTCATCGGGTATGCTCAGAGTCAAAAGATTAGAATTACCTTCATCGGGTACGCTCAGAGTCAAAAGATTAGAATAACCTTCATCGGGTATGCTCAGAGTCAAAAGATTAGAATTACCTTCATCGGGTACGCTCATAGTCAAAAGATTAGAATTACCTTCATCAGGTATGCTCAGAGTCAAAACATTAGAATTACCTTCATCAGGAACGTTCAGTGTCAAAAGATTAGAATTACCTTCATCGGGTACGCTCATAGTCAAAAGATTAGAATTACCTTCATCGGGTATGCTCAGAGTCAAAAGATTAGAATTACCTTCATCGGGTATGCTCAGAATCAAAAGATTAGAATTACCTTCATCGGGTACGCTCACAGTCAAAAGATTAGAATTACCTTCATCGGGTACGCTCATAGTCAAAAGATTAGAATTACCTTCATCGGGTACGCTCAGTCAAAAGATTAGAATTACCTTCATCGGGTACGCTCATAGTCAAAAGATTAGAATTACCTTCATCAGGTACGCTCAGTGTCAAAAGATTAGAATTACCTTCATCGGGTATGCTCATAGTCAAAAGATTAGAATTACCTTCATCAGGTATGCTCAGAGTCAAAAGAGTAGAATAACCTTCATCGGGTACGCTCAGAGTCAAAAGATTAGAATTACCTTCATCAGGTATGCTCAGAGTCAAAAGAGTAGAATAACCTTCATCGGGTACGCTCAGAGTCAAAAGATTAGAATTACCTTGATCAGGTACGCTCAGAGTCAAAAGATTAGAATTACCTTCATCCGATACGCTCATAGTCAAAAGATTAGAATTACCTTCATCGGGTACGCTCATAGTCAAAAGATTAGAATAACCTTCATCGGGTACGCTCAGAGTCAAAAGATTAGAATTACCTTCATCAGGTACGCTCAGAGTCAAAAGATTAGAATTACCTTCATCGGGTACGCTCATAGTCAAAAGATTAGAATTACCTTCATCAGGTACGCTCAGTGTCAAAGGATTAGAATTACCTTCATCGGGTATGCTCATAGTCAAAAGATTAGAATTATCTTCATCGGGTACGCTCATAGTCAAAAGATTAGAATTACCTTCATCGGGTACGCTCAGTGTGAAAAGATTAGAATTACCTTCATCGGGTACGCTCAGAGTCAAAAGATTAGAATTACCTTCATCGGGTATGCTCATAGTCAAAAGATTAGAATTACCTTCATCAGGTACGCTCATTGTCAAAAGATTAGAATTACCTTCATCGGGTATGCTCATAGTCAAAAGATTAGAATTACCTTCATTGGGTACGCTCATAGTCAAAAGATTAGAATTACCTTCATCGGGTAAGCTCATAGTCAAAAGATTAGAATTACCTTCATCGGGTACGCTCATAGTCAAAAGATTAGAATTACCTTCATCAGTTACATTCAGAGTCAAAAGATTAGAATTACCTTCATCGGGTACGCTCATAATCAAAAGATTAGAATTACCTTCATCGGGTACGCTCAGAGTCAAAACATTAGAATTACTTTCATCGGGTATGCTCATAGTCAAAACATTAGAATTACCTTCATCGGGTATGCTCATAGTTAAAAGATTAGAATTACCTTCATCGGGTACGCTCATAGTCAAAAGATTAGAATTACCTTCATCGGGTATGTTCATAGTCAAAAGATTAGAATTACCTTCATCGGGTATGCTCATAGTCAAAAGATTAGAATTACCTTCATCGGGTACGCTCAGAGTCAAAAGATTAGAATTATCTTCATCGGGTATGCTCATAGTCAAAAGATTAGAATTACCTTCATCGGGTACGCGCATAGTCAAAAGATTAGAATTACCTTCATCGGGTATGCTCATAGTCAAAAGATTTGAATTACCTTCATCGGGTACGCTCAGAGTCAAAAGACTAGAATTACCTTCATCGGGTACGCTCAGAGTCAAAAGATTAGAATTACCTTCATCGGGTACGCTCATAGTCAAAAGATTAGAATTACCTTCACCAGATACGCTCAGAGTCAAAAGATTAGAATTACCTTCATCGGGTACGCTCATAATCAAAAGCTTAGAATTACCTTCATCGGGTACGCTCATAGTCAAAAGATTAGAATAACCTTCATCGGGTATGCTCAGAGTCAAAAGATTAGAATTACCTTCATCAGGTACGCTCAGAGTCAAAAGATTAGAATTACCTTCATCGGGTACGCTCATAGTCAAAAGATTAGTATAACCTTCATCGGGTACGCTCGGAGTCAAAAGATTAGAATTACCTTCATCAGGTACGCTCAGAGTCAAAAGATTAGAATTACCTTCATCGGGTACGCTCATAGTCAAAAGACTAGAATTACCTTCATCAGGTATGCTCAGAGTCAAAACATTAGAATTACCTTCATCGGG
This sequence comes from Bathymodiolus septemdierum, assembly GCA_963383655.1. Lineage (NCBI taxonomy): Eukaryota > Metazoa > Mollusca > Bivalvia > Mytilida > Modiolidae > Bathymodiolus > Bathymodiolus septemdierum. Next base: position 131,736,577 of record OY726517.1, read on the forward strand.
TACGCTCATAGTCAAAAGATTAGAATTACCTTTATCAGGTACGCTCAGTGTCAAAAGATTAGAATTACCTTCATCGGGTATGGTCATAGTCAAAAGATTAGAATTACCTTCATTGGGTACGCTCATAGTCAAAAGATTAGAATTACCTTCATCGGGTACGCTCATAGTCAAAAGATTAGAATTACCTTCATCGGGTACGCTCATAGTCAAAAGATTAGAATTACCTTCATCAGTTACGTTCAGAGTCAAAAGATTAGAATTACCTTCATCGGGTACGCTCATAATCAAAAGATTAGAATTACCTTCATCGGGTACGCTCAGAGTCAAAACATTAGAATTACTTTCATCGGGTACGCTCATAGTCAAAAGATTAGAATTACCTTCATTGGGTATGCTCATAGTCAAAAGATTAGAATAACCTTCATCGGGTATGCTCATTGTCAAAAGATTAGAATTACCTTCATCGGGTATGCTCATAGTCAAAAGATTAGAATTACCTTCATCGGGTACGCTCATAGTCAAAAGATTAGAATTACCTTCATTGGGTACGCTCATAGTCAAAAGATTAGAATTACCTTCATCGGGTATGCTCATAGTCAAAAGATTAGAATTACCTTCATCGGGTACGCTCAGAGTCAAAAGATTAGAATTATCTTCATCGGGTATGCTCATAGTCAAAAGATTAGAATTACCTTCATCGGGTACGCGCATAGTCAAAAGATTAGAATTACCTTCATCGGGTACGCTCATAGTCAAAAGATTAGAATTACCTTCATCGGGTACACTCAGAGTCAAAAGATTAGAATTACCTTCATCGGGTACGCTCAGAGTCAAAAGACTAGAATTACCTTCATCGGGTACGCTCAGAGTCAAAAGATTAGAATTACCTTCATCGGGTACGCTCATAGTCAAAAGATTAGAATTACCTTCACCAGATACGCTCAGAGTCAAAAGATTAGAATTACCTTCATCGGGTATGCTCATAGTCAAAAGATTAGAATTATCTTCATCGGGTACGCTCATAGTCAAAAGATTAGAATTACCTTCATCGGGTATGCTCAGTGTGAAAAGATTAGAATTACCTTCATCGGGTACGCTCATCGTCAAAAGATTAGAATTACCTTCATCGGGTACGCTCATAGTCAAAAGATTAGAATTACCTTCATCAGGTACGCTCATTGTCAAAAGATTAGAATTACCTTCATCGGGTACACTCATAGTCAAAAGATTAGAATTACCTTCATCAGGTACGCTCAGAGTCAAAAGATTAGAATTACCTTCATCGGGTACGCTCATAGTCAAAAGATTAGAATTACCTTCATCGGGTACGCTCATAGTCAAAAGATTAGAATTACCTTCATCGGGTACACTCAGAGTCAAAAGATTAGAATTACCTTCATCGGGTATGTTCAGAGTCAAAAGATTAGAATTACCTTCATCGGGTACGCTCATAATCAAAAGATTAGAATTACCTTCATCGGGTATGCTCAGAGGCAAAAGATTAGAATTACTTTCATCGGCTACGCTCAGAGTCAAAAGATTAGAATTACCTTCATCGTGTAGGCTCATAGTCAAAAGATTAGAATTACCTTCATCGGGTACGCTCATTGTCAAAAGATTAGAATTATCTTCATCGGGTACGCTCATAGTCAAAAGAATTAGAATTACCTTCATCGGGTACGCTCATAGTCAAAAGATTAGAATTACCTTCATCGGGTAAGCTCATAGTCAAAAGATTAGAATTACCTTCATCGGGTACGCTCATAGTCAAAAGATTAGAATTACCTTCATCGGGTACGCTCAGAGTCAAAAGATTAGAATTACCTTCATCGGGTACGCTCATAGTCAAGAGATTAGAATTACCTTCATCGGGTACGCGCATAGTCAAAAGATTAGAATTACCTTCATCGGGTACGCTCATAGTCAAAAGATTAGAATTAGCTTCATCGGGTACGCTCAGAGTCAAAAGATTAGAATTACCTTCATCGGGTACACTCAGAGTCAAAAGATTAGAATTACCTTCATCGGGTACGTTCAGAGTCAAAAGATTAGAATTACCTTCATCGGGTACGCTCATAATCAAAAGATTAGAATTACCTTCATCGGGTATGCTCAGAGTCAAAAGATTAGAATTACTTTCATCGCCTACGCTCAGAGTCAAAAGATTAGAATTACCTTCATCGTGTAGGCTCATAGTCAAAAGATTAGAATTACCTTCATCGGGTATGCTCATAGTCAAAAGATTTGAATTACCTTCATCGGGTACGCTCAGAGTCAAAAGACTAGAATTACCTTCATCGGGTACGCTCAGAGTCAAAAGATTAGAATTACCTTCATCGGGTACGCTCATAGTCAAAAGATTAGAATTACCTTCACCAGATACGCTCAGAGTCAAAAGATTAGAATTACCTTCATCGGGTACGCTCATAATCAAAAGCTTAGAATTACCTTCATCGGGTACGCTCATAGTCAAAAGATTAGAATAACCTTCATCGGGTATGCTCAGAGTCAAAAGATTAGAATTACCTTCATCAGGTACGCTCAGAGTCAAAAGATTAGAATTACCTTCATCGGGTACGCTCATAGTCAAAAGATTAGTATAACTTTCATCGAGTACGCTCGGAGTCAAAAGATTAGAATTACCTTCATCAGGTACGCTCAGAGTCAAAAGATTAGAATTACCTTCATCGGGTACGCTCATAGTCAAAAGACTAGAATTACCTTCATCAGGTATGCTCAGAGTCAAAACATTAGAATTACCTTCATCGGGTACGCTCATAGTCAAAAGATTAGAATTACCTTTATCAGGTACGCTCAGTGTCAAAAGATTAGAATTACCTTCATCGGGTATGGTCATAGTCAAAAGATTAGAATTACCTTCATTGGGTACGCTCATAGTCAAAAGATTAGAATTACCTTCATCGGGTACGCTCATAGTCAAAAGATTAGAATTACCTTCATCGGGTACGCTCATAGTCAAAAGATTAGAATTACCTTCATCAGTTACGTTCAGAGTCAAAAGATTAGAATTACCTTCATCGGGTACGCTCATAATCAAAAGATTAGAATTACCTTCATCGGGTACGCTCAGAGTCAAAACATTAGAATTACTTTCATCGGGTACGCTCATAGTCAAAAGATTAGAATTACCTTCATTGGGTATGCTCATAGTCAAAAGATTAGAATAACCTTCATCGGGTATGCTCATTGTCAAAAGATTAGAATTACCTTCATCGGGTATGCTCATAGTCAAAAGATTAGAATTACCTTCATCGGGTACGCTCATAGTCAAAAGATTAGAATTACCTTCATTGGGTACGCTCATAGTCAAAAGATTAGAATTACCTTCATCGGGTATGCTCATAGTCAAAAGATTAGAATTACCTTCATCGGGTACGCTCAGAGTCAAAAGATTAGAATTATCTTCATCGGGTATGCTCATAGTCAAAAGATTAGAATTACCTTCATCGGGTACGCGCATAGTCAAAAGATTAGAATTACCTTCATCGGGTACGCTCATAGTCAAAAGATTAGAATTACCTTCATCGGGTACACTCAGAGTCAAAAGATTAGAATTACCTTCATCGGGTACGCTCAGAGTCAAAAGACTAGAATTACCTTCATCGGGTACGCTCAGAGTCAAAAGATTAGAATTACCTTCATCGGGTACGCTCATAGTCAAAAGATTAGAATTACCTTCACCAGATACGCTCAGAGTCAAAAGATTAGAATTACCTTCATCGGGTATGCTCATAGTCAAAAGATTAGAATTATCTTCATCGGGTACGCTCATAGTCAAAAGATTAGAATTACCTTCATCGGGTATGCTCAGTGTGAAAAGATTAGAATTACCTTCATCGGGTACGCTCATCGTCAAAAGATTAGAATTACCTTCATCGGGTACGCTCATAGTCAAAAGATTAGAATTACCTTCATCAGGTACGCTCATTGTCAAAAGATTAGAATTACCTTCATCGGGTACACTCATAGTCAAAAGATTAGAATTACCTTCATCAGGTACGCTCAGAGTCAAAAGATTAGAATTACCTTCATCGGGTACGCTCATAGTCAAAAGATTAGAATTACCTTCATCGGGTACGCTCATAGTCAAAAGATTAGAATTACCTTCATCGGGTACACTCAGAGTCAAAAGATTAGAATTACCTTCATCGGGTATGTTCAGAGTCAAAAGATTAGAATTACCTTCATCGGGTACGCTCATAATCAAAAGATTAGAATTACCTTCATCGGGTATGCTCAGAGGCAAAAGATTAGAATTACTTTCATCGGCTACGCTCAGAGTCAAAAGATTAGAATTACCTTCATCGTGTAGGCTCATAGTCAAAAGATTAGAATTACCTTCATCGGGTACGCTCATTGTCAAAAGATTAGAATTATCTTCATCGGGTACGCTCATAGTCAAAAGAATTAGAATTACCTTCATCGGGTACGCTCATAGTCAAAAGATTAGAATTACCTTCATCGGGTAAGCTCATAGTCAAAAGATTAGAATTACCTTCATCGGGTACGCTCATAGTCAAAAGATTAGAATTACCTTCATCGGGTACGCTCAGAGTCAAAAGATTAGAATTACCTTCATCGGGTACGCTCATAGTCAAGAGATTAGAATTACCTTCATCGGGTACGCGCATAGTCAAAAGATTAGAATTACCTTCATCGGGTACGCTCATAGTCAAAAGATTAGAATTAGCTTCATCGGGTACGCTCAGAGTCAAAAGACTAGAATTACCTTCATCGGGTACGCTCAGAGTCAAAAGATTAGAATTACCTTCATCGGGTACGCTCAGAGTCAAAAGAATAGAATAACCTTCATCGGGTACGCTCAGAGTCAAAAGATTAGAATTACCTTCATCAGGTACGCTCAGAGTCAAAAGATTAGAATTACCTTCATCGGGTACGCTCATAGTCAAAAGAGTAGAATAACCTTCATCGGGTACGCTCAGAGTCAAAAGATTAGAATTACCTTCATCGGGTGCGCTCATAGTCAAAAGATTAGAATTACCTTCATCGGGTACGCTCAGAGTCAAAAGATTAGAATAACCTTCATCGGGTACGCTCAGAGTGAAAAGATTAGAATTACCTTCATCGGGTACGCTCAGAGTCAAAAGATTAGAATTACCTTCATCGGGTACGCTCATAGTCAAAAGATTAGAATTACCTTCATCAGGTACGCTCATTGTCAAAAGATTAGAATTACCTTCATCGGGTATGCTCATAGTCAAAAGATTAGAATTACCTTCATTGGGTACGCTCATAGTCAAAAGATTAGAATTACCTTCATCGGGTAAGCTCATAGTCAAAAGATTAGAATTACCTTCATCGGGTACGCTCATAGTCAAAAGATTAGAATTACCTTCATCAGTTACATTCAGAGTCAAAAGATTAGAATTACCTTCATCGGGTACGCTCATAATCAAAAGATTAGAATTACCTTCATCGGGTACGCTCAGAGTCAAAACATTAGAATTACTTTCATCGGGTACGCTCATAGTCAAAAGATTAGAATTACCTTCATCGGGTATGCTCATAGTTAAAAGATTAGAATTACCTTCATCGGGTACGCTCATAGTCAAAAGATTAGAATTACCTTCATCGGGTACGCTCATAGTCAAAAGATTAGAATTACCTTCATCGGGTATGCTCATAGTCAAAAGATTAGAATTGCCTTCATTGGGTACGCTCAGAGTCAAAAGATTAGAATTATCTTCATCGGGTATGCTCATAGTCAAAAGATTAGAATTACCTTCATCGGGTACGCTCATAGTCAAAAGATTAGAATTACCTTCATCGGGTACGCTCAGAGTCAAAAGATTAGAATTACCTTCATCGGGTACGCTCATAGTCAAAAGATTAGAATAACCTTCATCGGGTACGCTCAGAGTCAAAAGATTAGAATTACCTTCATCAGGTACGCTCAGAGTCAAAAGATTAGAATTACCTTCATCGGGTACGCTCATAGTCAAAAGATTAGAATAACCTTCATCGGGTACGCTCAGAGTCAAAAGATTAGAATTACCTTCATCAGGTACGCTCAGAGTCAAAAGATTAGAATTACCTTCATCGGGTACGCTCATAGTCAAAAGACTAGAATTACCTTCATCAGGTACGCTCAGAGTCAAAACATTCGAATTACCTTCATCGGGTATGCTCATAGTCAAAAGATTAGAATTACCTTCATCAGGTACGCTCAGTGTCAAAAGATTAGAATTACCTTCATCGGGTATGCTCATAGTCAAAAGATTAGAATTACCTTCATTGGGTACGCTCATAGTCAAAAGATTAGAATTACCTTCATCGGGTACGCTCATAGTCAAAAGATTAGAATTACCTTCATCGGGTATGCTCATAGTCAAAAGATTAGAATTACCTTCATCAGTTACGTTCAGAGTCAAAAGATTAGAATTACCTTCATCGGGTACGCTCATAATCAAAAGATTAGAATTACCTTCATCGGGTACGCTCAGAGTCAAAACATTAGAATTACTTTCATCGGGTACGCTCATAGTCAAAAGATTAGAATTACCTTCATTGGGTATGCTCATAGTCAAAAGATTAGAATAACCTTCATCGGGTATGCTCATTGTCAAAAGATTAGAATTACCTTCATCGGGTATGCTCATAGTCAAAAGATTAGAATTACCTTCATCGGGTACGCTCATAGTCAAAAGATTAGAATTACCTTCATCGGGTACGCTCAGTGTGAAAAGATTAGAATTACCTTCATCGGGTACGCTCAGAGTCAAAAGATTAGAATTACCTTCATCGGGTATGGTCATAGTCAAAAGATTAGAATTACCTTCATCAGGTACGCTCATTGTCAAAAGATTAGAATTACCTTCATCGGGTATGCTCATAGTCAAAAGATTAGAATTACCTTCATTGGGTACGCTCATAGTCAAAAGATTAGAATTACCTTCATCGGGTAAGCTCATAGTCAAAAGATTAGAATTACCTTCATCGGGTACGCTCATAGTCAAAAGATTAGAATTACCTTCATCAGTTACATTCAGAGTCAAAAGATTAGAATTACCTTCATCGGGTACGCTCATAATCAAAAGATTAGAATTACCTTCATCGGGTACGCTCAGAGTCAAAACATTAGAATTACTTTCATCGGGTATGCTCATAGTCAAAACATTAGAATTACCTTCATCGGGTATGCTCATAGTTAAAAGATTAGAATTACCTTCATCGGGTATGCTCATAGTCAAAAGATTAGAATTACCTTCATCGGGTACGCTCATAGTCAAAAGATTAGAATTACCTTCATCGGGTATGCTCATAGTCAAAAGATTAGAATTACCTTCATCGGGTACGCTCATAGTCAAAAGATTAGAATTACCTTCATCGGGTACGCTCATAGTCAAAAGATTAGAATTACCTTCATCGGGTACGCTCATAGTCAAAAGATTAGAATTACCTTCATCGGGTACACTCAGAGTCAAAAGATTAGAATTACCTTCATCGGGTACGTTCAGAGTCAAAAGATTAGAATTACCTTCATCGGGTACGCTCATAATCAAAAGATTAGAATTACCTTCATCGGGTATGCTCAGAGTCAAAAGATTAGAATTACTTTCATCGGCTACGCTCAGAGTCAAAAGATTAGAATTACCTTCATCGTGTAGGCTCATAGTCAAAAGATTAGAATTACCTTCATCGGGTACGCTCATTGTCAAAAGATTAGAATTATCTTCATCGGGTACGCTCATAGTCAAAAGAATTAGAATTACCTTCATCGGGTACGCTCATAGTCAAAAGATTAGAATTACCTTCATCTGGTAAGCTCATAGTCAAAAGATTAGAATTACCTTCATCGGGTACGCTCATAGTCAAAAGATTAGAATTACCTTCATCGGGTACGCTCAGAGTCAAAAGATTAGAATTACCTTCATCGGGTACGCTCATAGTCAAGAGATTAGAATTACCTTCATCGGGTACGCGCATAGTCAAAAGATTAGAATTACCTTCATCGGGTACGCTCATAGTCAAAAGATTAGAATTAGCTTCATCGGGTACGCTCAGAGTCAAAAGACTAGAATTACCTTCATCGGGTACGCTCAGAGTCAAAAGATTAGAATTACCTTCATCGGGTACGCTCAGAGTCAAAAGAATAGAATAACCTTCATCGGGTACGCTCAGAGTCAAAAGATTAGAATTACCTTCATCAGGTACGCTCAGAGTCAAAAGATTAGAATTACCTTCATCGGGTACGCTCATAGTCAAAAGAGTAGAATAACCTTCATCGGGTACGCTCAGAGTCAAAAGATTAGAATTACCTTCATCGGGTACGCTCATAGTCAAAAGATTAGAATTACCTTCATCGGGTACGCTCAGAGTCAAAAGATTAGAATAACCTTCATCGGGTACGCTCAGAGTGAAAAGATTAGAATTACCTTCATCGGGTACGCTCAGAGTCAAAAGATTAGAATTACCTTCATCGGGTACGCTCATAGTCAAAAGATTAGAATTACCTTCATCAGGTACGCTCATTGTCAAAAGATTAGAATTACCTTCATCGGGTATGCTCATAGTCAAAAGATTAGAATTACCTTCATTGGGTACGCTCATAGTCAAAAGATTAGAATTACCTTCATCGGGTAAGCTCATAGTCAAAAGATTAGAATTACCTTCATCGGGTACGCTCATAGTCAAAAGATTAGAATTACCTTCATCAGTTACATTCAGAGTCAAAAGATTAGAATTACCTTCATCGGGTACGCTCATAATCAAAAGATTAGAATTACCTTCATCGGGTACGCTCAGAGTCAAAACATTAGAATTACTTTCATCGGGTACGCTCATAGTCAAAAGATTAGAATTACCTTCATCGGGTATGCTCATAGTTAAAAGATTAGAATTACCTTCATCGGGTACGCTCATAGTCAAAAGATTAGAATTACCTTCATCGGGTACGCTCATAGTCAAAAGATTAGAATTACCTTCATCGGGTATGCTCATAGTCAAAAGATTAGAATTACCTTCATCGGGTACGCTCAGAGTCAAAAGATTAGAATTATCTTCATCGGGTATGCTCATAGTCAAAAGATTAGAATTACCTTCATCGGGTACGCTCATAGTCAAAAGATTAGAATTACCTTCATCGGGTACGCTCAGAGTCAAAAGATTAGAATTACCTTCATCGGGTACGCTCATAGTCAAAAGATTAGAATAACCTTCATCGGGTACGCTCAGAGTCAAAAGATTAGAATTACCTTCATCAGGTACGCTCAGAGTCAAAAGATTAGAATTACCTTCATCGGGTACGCTCATAGTCAAAAGATTAGAATAACCTTCATCGGGTACGCTCAGAGTCAAAAGATTAGAATTACCTTCATTAGGTACACTCAGAGTCAAAAGATTAGAATTACCTTCATCGGGTACACTCATAGTCAAAAGACTAGAATTACCTTCATCAGGTACGCTCAGAGTCAAAACATTCGAATTACCTTCATCGGGTATGCTCATAGTCAAAAGATTAGAATTACCTTCATCAGGTACGCTCAGTGTCAAAAGATTAGAATTACCTTCATCGGGTATGCTCATAGTCAAAAGATTAGAATTACCTTCATTGGGTACGCTCATAGTCAAAAGATTAGAATTACCTTCATCGGGTACGCTCATAGTCAAAAGATTAGAATTACCTTCATTGGGTACGCTCATAGTCAAAAGATTAGAATTACCTTCATCAGTTACGTTCAGAGTCAAAAGATTAGAATTACCTTCATCGGGTACGCTCATAATCAAAAGATTAGAATTACCTTCATCGGGTACGCTCAGAGTCAAAACATTAGAATTACTTTCATCGGGTACGCTCATAGTCAAAAGATTAGAATTACCTTCATTGGGTATGCTCATAGTCAAAAGATTAGAATAACCTTCATCGGGTATGCTCATTGTCAAAAGATTAGAATTACCTTCATCGGGTATGCTCATAGTCAAAAGATTAGAATTACCTTCATCGGGTACGCTCATAGTCAAAAGATTAGAATTACCTTCATCGGGTACGCTCAGTGTGAAAAGATTAGAATTACCTTCATCGGGTACGCTCAGAGTCAAAAGATTAGAATTACCTTCATCGGGTATGGTCATAGTCAAAAGATTAGAATTACCTTCATCAGGTACGCTCATTGTCAAAAGATTAGAATTACCTTCATCGGGTATGCTCATAGTCAAAAGATTAGAATTACCTTCATTGGGTACGCTCATAGTCAAAAGATTAGAATTACCTTCATCGGGTAAGCTCATAGTCAAAAGATTAGAATTACCTTCATCGGGTACGCTCATAGTCAAAAGATTAGAATTACCTTCATCAGTTACATTCAGAGTCAAAAGATTAGAATTACCTTCATCGGGTACGCTCATAATCAAAAGATTAGAATTACCTTCATCGGGTACGCTCAGAGTCAAAACATTAGAATTAGCTTCATCGGGTACGCTCAGAGTCAAAAGACTAGAATTACCTTCATCGGGTACGCTCAGAGTCAAAAGATTAGAATTACCTTCATCGGGTACGCTCAGAGTCAAAAGAATAGAATAACCTTCATCGGGTACGCTCAGAGTCAAAAGATTAGAATTACCTTCATCAGGTACGCTCAGAGTCAAAAGATTAGAATTACCTTCATCGGGTACGCTCATAGTCAAAAGAGTAGAATAACCTTCATCGGGTACGCTCAGAGTCAAAAGATTAGAATTACCTTCATCGGGTACGCTCATAGTCAAAAGATTAGAATTACCTTCATCGGGTACGCTCAGAGTCAAAAGATTAGAATAACCTTCATCGGGTACGCTCAGAGTGAAAAGATTAGAATTACCTTCATCGGGTACGCTCAGAGTCAAAAGATTAGAATTACCTTCATCGGGTACGCTCATAGTCAAAAGATTATAATTACCTTCATCAGGTACGCTCATTGTCAAAAGATTAGAATTACCTTCATCGGGTATGCTCATAGTCAAAAGATTAGAATTACCTTCATTGGGTACGCTCATAGTCAAAAGATTAGAATTACCTTCATCGGGTAAGCTCATAGTCAAAAGATTAGAATTACCTTCATCGGGTACGCTCATAGTCAAAAGATTAGAATTACCTTCATCAGTTACATTCAGAGTCAAAAGATTAGAATTACCTTCATCGGGTACGCTCATAATCAAAAGATTAGAATTACCTTCATCGGGTACGCTCAGAGTCAAAACATTAGAATTACTTTCATCGGGTACGCTCATAGTCAAAAGATTAGAATTACCTTCATCGGGTATGCTCATAGTTAAAAGATTAGAATTACCTTCATCGGGTACGCTCATAGTCAAAAGATTAGAATTACCTTCATCGGGTACGCTCATAGTCAAAAGATTAGAATTACCTTCATCGGGTATGCTCATAGTCAAAAGATTAGAATTACCTTCATCGGGTACGCTCAGAGTCAAAAGATTAGAATTATCTTCATCGGGTATGCTCATAGTCAAAAGATTAGAATTACCTTCATCGGGTACGCTCATAGTCAAAAGATTAGAATTACCTTCATCGGGTACGCTCAGAGTCAAAAGATTAGAATTACCTTCATCGGGTACGCTCATAGTCAAAAGATTAGAATAACCTTCATCGGGTACGCTCAGAGTCAAAAGATTAGAATTACCTTCATCAGGTACGCTCAGAGTCAAAAGATTAGAATTACCTTCATCGGGTACGCTCATAGTCAAAAGATTAGAATAACCTTCATCGGGTACGCTCAGAGTCAAAAGATTAGAATTACCTTCATTAGGTACGCTCAGAGTCAAAAGATTAGAATTACCTTCATCGGGTACGCTCATAGTCAAAAGACTAGAATTACCTTCATCAGGTACGCTCAGAGTCAAAACATTCGAATTACCTTCATCGGGTATGCTCATAGTCAAAAGATTAGAATTACCTTCATCAGGTACGCTCAGTGTCAAAAGATTAGAATTACCTTCATCGGGTATGCTCATAGTCAAAAGATTAGAATTACCTTCATTGGGTACGCTCATAGTCAAAAGATTAGAATTACCTTCATCGGGTACGCTCATAGTCAAAAGATTAGAATTACCTTCATTGGGTACGCTCATAGTCAAAAGATTAGAATTACCTTCATCAGTTACGTTCAGAGTCAAAAGATTAGAATTACCTTCATCGGGTACGCTCATAATCAAAAGATTAGAATTACCTTCATCGGGTACGCTCAGAGTCAAAACATTAGAATTACTTTCATCGGGTACGCTCATAGTCAAAAGATTAGAATTACCTTCATTGGGTATGCTCATAGTCAAAAGATTAGAATAACCTTCATCGGGTATGCTCATTGTCAAAAGATTAGAATTACCTTCATCGGGTATGCTCATAGTCAAAAGATTAGAATTACCTTCATCGGGTACGCTCATAGTCAAAAGATTAGAATTACCTTCATTGGGTACGCTCATAGTCAAAAGATTAGAATTACCTTCATCGGGTATGCTCATAGTCAAAAGATTAGAATTACCTTCATCGGGTACGCTCAGAGTCAAAAGATTAGAATTATCTTCATCGGGTATGCTCATAGTCAAAAGATTAGAATTACCTTCATCGGGTACGCGCATAGTCAAAAGATTAGAATTACCTTCATCGGGTACGCTCATAGTCAAAAGATTAGAATTACCTTCATCGGGTACGCTCAGAGTCAAAAGATTAGAATTACCTTCATCGGGTACGCTCAGAGTCAAAAGACTAGAATTACCTTCATCGGGTACGCTCAGAGTCAAAAGATTAGAATTACCTTCATCGGGTACGCTCATAGTCAAAAGATTAGAATTACCTTCACCAGATACGCTCAGAGTCAAAAGATTAGAATTACCTTCATCGGGTACGCTCATAATCAAAAGCTTAGAATTACCTTCATCGGGTACGCTCATAGTCAAAAGATTAGAATAACCTTCATCGGGTACTCTCAGAGTCAAAAGATTAGAATTACCTTCATCGGGTACGCTCAGAGTCAAAAGATTAGAATTACCTTCATCGGGTACGCTCATAGTCAAAAGATTAGAATAACCTTCATCGGGTACGCTCAGAGTCAAAAGATTAGAATTACCTTCATCGGGTACGCTCAGAGTCAAAAGATTAGAATTACCTTCATCGGGTACGCTCATAGTCAAAAGATTAGAATTACCTTCATCAGGTACGCTCAGAGTCAAAACATTAGAATTACCTTCATCGGGTACGCTCATAGTCAAAAGATTAGAATTACCTTCATCGGGTACGCTCATAGTCAAAAGACTAGAATTACCTTCATCAGGTACGCTCAGAGTCAAAACATTCGAATTACCTTCATCGGGTATGCTCATAGTCAAAAGATTAGAATTACCTTCATCAGGTACGCTCAGTGTCAAAAGATTAGAATTACCTTCATCGGGTATGCTCATAGTCAAAAGATTAGAATTACCTTCATTGGGTACGCTCATAGTCAAAAGATTAGAATTACCTTCATCGGGTACGCTCATAGTCAAAAGATTAGAATTACCTTCATTGGGTACGCTCATAGTCAAAAGATTAGAATTACCTTCATCAGTTACGTTCAGAGTCAAAAGATTAGAATTACCTTCATCGGGTACGCTCATAATCAAAAGATTAGAATTACCTTCATCGGGTACGCTCAGAGTCAAAACATTAGAATTACTTTCATCGGGTACGCTCATAGTCAAAAGATTAGAATTACCTTCATTGGGTATGCTCATAGTCAAAAGATTAGAATAACCTTCATCGGGTATGCTCATTGTCAAAAGATTAGAATTACCTTCATCGGGTATGCTCATAGTCAAAAGATTAGAATTACCTTCATCGGGTACGCTCATAGTCAAAAGATTAGAATTACCTTCATTGGGTACGCTCATAGTCAAAAGATTAGAATTACCTTCATCGGGTATGCTCATAGTCAAAAGATTAGAATTACCTTCATCGGGTACGCTCAGAGTCAAAAGATTAGAATTATCTTCATCGGGTATGCTCATAGTCAAAAGATTAGAATTACCTTCATCGGGTACGCGCATAGTCAAAAGATTAGAATTACCTTCATCGGGTACGCTCATAGTCAAAAGATTAGAATTACCTTCATCGGGTACGCTCAGAGTCAAAAGATTAGAATTACCTTCATCGGGTACGCTCAGAGTCAAAAGACTAGAATTACCTTCATCGGGTACGCTCAGAGTCAAAAGATTAGAATTACCTTCATCGGGTACGCTCATAGTCAAAAGATTAGAATTACCTTCACCAGATACGCTCAGAGTCAAAAGATTAGAATTACCTTCATCGGGTACGCTCATAATCAAAAGCTTAGAATTACCTTCATCGGGTACGCTCATAGTCAAAAGATTAGAATAACCTTCATCGGGTACTCTCAGAGTCAAAAGATTAGAATTACCTTCATCGGGTACGCTCAGAGTCAAAAGATTAGAATTACCTTCATCGGGTACGCTCATAGTCAAAAGATTAGAATAACCTTCATCGGGTACGCTCAGAGTCAAAAGATTAGAATTACCTTCATCGGGTACGCTCAGAGTCAAAAGATTAGAATTACCTTCATCGGGTACGCTCATAGTCAAAAGATTAGAATTACCTTCATCAGGTACGCTCAGAGTCAAAACATTAGAATTACCTTCATCGGGTACGCTCATAGTCAAAAGATTAGAATTACCTTCATCAGGTACGCTCAGTGTCAAAAGATTAGAATTACCTTCATCGGGTATGCTCATAGTCAAAAGATTAGAATTATCTTCATCGGGTATGCTCATAGTCAAAAGATTAGAATTACCTTCATCGGGTTCGCTCAGTGTGAAAAGATTAGAATTACCTTCATCGGGTACGCTCAGAGTTAAAAGATTAGAATTACCTTCATCGGGTACGCTCATAGTCAAAAGATTAGAATTACCTTCATCAGGTACGCTCATTGTCAAAAGATTAGAATTACCTTCATCGGGTATGCTCATAGTCAAAAGATTAGAATTACCTTCATTGGGTACGCTCATAGTCAAAAGATTAGAATTACCTTCATCGGGTACGCTCATAGTCAAAAGATTAGAATTACCTTCATCGGGTATGCTCATAGTCAAAAGATTAGAATAACCTTCATCGGGTACGCTCATTGTCAAAAGATTAGAATTACCTTCATCGGGTACGCTCATAGTCAAAAGATTAGAATTACCTTCATCGGGTACGCTCATAGTCAAAAGATTAGAATTACGTTCATCGGGTACGCTCATAGTCAAAAGATTAGAATTACCTTCATCGGGTATGCTCATAGTCAAAAGATTAGAATTACCTTCATCGGGTACGCTCAGAGTCAAAAGATTAGAATTACCTTCATCGGGTACGCTCAGAGTCAAAAGATTAGAATTACCTTCATCGGGTACGCTCAGAGTCAAAAGACTAGAATTACCTTCATGGAGTACGCTCAGAGTCAAAAGATTAGAATTACCTTCATCGGGTACGCTCATAGTCAAAAGATTAGAATTGCCTTCACCAGGTACGCTCAGAGTCAAAAGATTAGAATTACCTTCATCGGGTACGCTCATAATCAAAAGCTTAGAATTACCTTCATCGGGTACGCTCATAGTCAAAAGATTAGAATAACCTTCATCGGGTACGCTCAGAGTCAAAAGATTAGAATTACCTTCATCAGGTACGCTCAGAGTCAAAAGATTAGAATTACCTTCATCGGGTACGCTCATAGTCAAAAGATTAGAATAACCTTCATCGGGTACGCTCAGAGTCAAAAGATTAGAATTACCTTGATCAGGTATGCTCAGAGTCAAAAGATTAGAATTACCTTCATCGGGTACGCTCATAGTCAAAAGATTACAATTACCTTCATCGGGTACGCTCATAGTCAAAAGATTAGAATAACATTCATCGGGTATGCTCAGAGTCAAAAGATTAGAATTACCTTCATCAGGTACGCTCAGAGTCAAAAGATTAGAATTACCTTCATCGGGTATGCTCATTGTCAAAAGATTAGAATTACCTTCATCAGGTACGCTCAGAGTCAAAACATTAGAATTACCTTCATCGGGTACGCTCATAGTCAAAAGATTAGAATTACCTTCATCGGGTACGCTCATAATCAAAAGATTAGAATTACCTTCATCGGGTACGCTCATAGTCAAAAGATTAGAATAACCTTCATCGGGTACCCTCAGAGTCAAAAGATTAGAATTACCTTCATCAGGTACGCTCAGAGTCAAAAGATTAGAATTACCTTCATCGGGTATGCTCATAGTCAAAAGATTAGAATAACCTTCATCGGGTACGCTCAGAGTCAAAAGATTAGAATTATCTTGATCAGGTACGCTCAGAGTAAAAAGATTAGAATTACCTTCATCGGGTATGCTCATAGTCAAAAGATTAGAATAACCTTCATCGGGTACGCTCAGAGTCAAAAGATTAGAATTACTTTCATCAGGTACGCTCAGAGTCAAAAGATTAGAATTACCTTCATCGGGTACGCTCATAGTCAAAAGATTAGAATTACCTTCATCAGGTACGCTCAGAGTCTAAACATTAGAATTACCTTCATCGGGTACGCTCATAGTAAAAAGATTAGAATTACCTTCATCGGGTATGCTCATAGTCAAAAGATTAGAATTACCTTCATCAGGTATGCTCAGAGTCAAAATATTAGAATAACCTTCATCGGGTACGCTCAGAGTCAAAAGATTAGAAATACCTTCATCGGGTACGCTCAGAGTCAAAAGATTAGAATTACCTTCATCGGGTACGCTCATAGTCAAAAGATTAGAATTACCTTCATCGGGTACGCTCATAGTCAAAAGATTAGAATAACCTTCATCGGGTACGGTCAGAGTCAAAAGATTAGAATTACCTTCATCGGGTACGCTCATAGTCAAAAGATTAGAATTACCTTCATCGAGTACGCTCAGAGTCAAAACATTAGAATTACCTTCATCGGGTACACTCAGAGTCAAAAGATTAGAATTACCTTCATCAGGTACACTCAGAGTCAAAAGATTAGAATTACCTTCAACGGGTATGCTCATAGTCAAAAGATTAGAATTACCTTCATCAGGTAAGCTCAGAGTCAAAAGATTAGAATTACCTTCATCGGGTACGCTCATAGTCAAAAGATTAGAATTACCTTCATCAGATACGCTCAGAGTCAAAAGATTAGAATTACCTTCATCGGGTACGCTCATAGTCAAAAGATTAGAAATACCTTTATCAGGTACGCTCAGAGTCAAAACATAAGAATTACATTCATCGGGTACGCTCATAGTCAAAAGATTAGAATTACCTTCATTGGGTATGCTCATAGTCAAAAGATTAGAATTACCTTCATCAGGTATGCTCAGAGTCAAAAGATTAGAATTACCTTCATCGGGTATCCTCAGAGTCAAAAGATTAGAATTACTTTCATCGGGTACGTTCAGAGTCAAAAGATTAGAATTACCTTCATCGGGTATCCTCAGAGTCAAAAGATTAGAATTACTTTCATCGGGTACGTTCAGAGTCAAAAGATTAGAATTACCTTCATCGGGTACGCTCATAGTCAAAAGATTAGAATTACCTTCATCGGATACGCTCATAGTCAAAAGATTAGAATAACCTTCATCGGGTACGCTCAGAGTCAAAACATTAGAATTACCTTCATCAGGTACATTCAGTGTCAAAAGATTAGAATTACCTTCATCGGGTATGCTCAGAGTCAAAAGATTAGAATTACCTTCATCGGGTATGCTCAGAGTCAAAAGATTAGAATTACCTTCAGCTGGGACGCTCAGAGTCAAAAGATTAGTATTACCTTCATCGGTTACGCTCATAGTCAAAAGATTAGAATTACCTTCATCGGGTACGCTCATAGTCAAAAGATTAGAATTACATTCATCGGGTACGCTCAGACAAAAGATTAGAATTACCTTCCTCGGGTACGCTCATAGTCAAAAGATTAGAATTACTTTCATCAGGTACGCTCAAAGTCAAAAGATTAGAATTACCTTCATCGGGTATGCTCATAGTCAAAAGATTAGAATTACCTTCATCGGGTACGCTCATAGTCAAAAGATTAGAATTACCTTCATCGGGTACGCTGAGAGTCAAAAGATTAGAATTACCTTCATCGGGTACGCTCAGAGTCAAAAGATTAGAATTATCTTGATCTGGTATGGTCATAGTCAAAAGATTAGAATTACCTTCATCAGGTACGGTCAGAGTCAAAAGATTAGAATTACCTTCATCGTGTACGCTCATAATCAAAATATTAGAATTACCTTCATCGTGTACGCTCATAGTCAAAAGATTAGAATAACCTTCATCGGGTACGCTCAGAGTCAAAAGATTACAATTACCTTCATCAGGTACGCTGAGAGTCAAATGATTAGAATTACCTTCATCGGGTACACTCAGAGTCAAAAGATTAGAATTACCTTCATCGGGTACGCTCAAAGTCAAAAGATTAGAATTACCTTCATCAGGTACGCTCAGAGTCAAAAGATTAGAATTACATTCATCGGGTACGCTCATAGTCAAAAGATTAGAAATACCTTTATCAGGTACGCTCAGAGTCAAAACATAAGAATTACCTTCATCGGGTACGCTCATAGTCAAAAGATTAGAATTACCTTCATTGGGTATGCTCATAGTCAAAAGATTAGAATAACCTTCATCGGGTACGCTCAGAGTCAAAAGATTAGAATTACCTTCATCAGGTATGCTCAGAGTCAAAAGATTAGAATTACCTTCATCGGGTATCCTCAGAGTCAAAAGATTAGAATTACCTTCATCGGGTACGTTCAGAGTCAAAAGATTAGAATTACCTTCATCGGGTACGCTCATAGTCAAAAGATTAGAATTACCTTCATCGGATACGCTCATAGTCAAAAGATTAGAATAACCTTCATCGGGTACGCTCAGAGTCAAAACATTAGAATTACCTTCATCAGGTACATTCAGTGTCAAAAGATTAGAATTACCTTCATCGGGTATGCTCAAAGTCAAAAGATTAGAATTACCTTCATCGGGTATGCTCAGAGTCAAAAGATTAGAATTACCTTCAGCTGGGACGCTCAGAGTCAAAAGATTAGTATTACCTTCATCGGTTACGCTCATAGTCAAAAGATTAGAATTACCTTCATCGGGTACGCTCATAGTCAAAAGATTAGAATTACATTCATCGGGTACGCTCAGACAAAAGATTAGAATTACCTTCCTCGGGTACGCTCATAGTCAAAAGATTAGAATTACTTTCATCAGGTACGCTCAAAGTCAAAAGATTAGAATTACCTTCATCGGGTATGCTCATAGTCAAAAGATTAGAATTACCTTCATCGGGTACGCTCATAGTCAAAAGATTAGAATTACCTTCATCGGGTACGCTGAGAGTCAAAAGATTAGAATTACCTTCATCGGGTACGCTCAGAGTCAAAAGATTAGAATTATCTTGATCGGGTATGGTCATAGTCAAAAGATTAGAATTACCTTCATCAGGTACGGTCAGAGTCAAAAGATTAGAATTACCTTCATCGTGTACGCTCATAATCAAAATATTAGAATTACCTTCATCGTGTACGCTCATAGTCAAAAGATTATAATAACCTTCATCGGGTACGCTCAGAGTCAAAAGATTACAATTACCTTCATCAGGTACGCTCAGAGTCAAATGATTAGAATTACCTTCATCGGGTACGCTCAGAGTCAAAAGATTAGAATTACCTTCATCGGGTACGCTCAAAGTCAAAAGATTAGAATTACCTTCATCAGGTACGCTCAGAGTCAAAAGATTAGAATTACCTTCATCGGGTACGCTCATAGTCAAAAGATTAGAATTACCTTCATCAGGTACGCTCAGAGTCAAAACATTAGAATTACCTTCATCGGGAACGCTCATAGTCCAAAAATTAGAATTACCTTCATCGGATATGCTCATAGTCAAAAGATTCGAATAACCTTCATCGGGTACGCTCAGAGTCAAAAGATTAGAATTACCTTCATCAGGTATGCTCAGAGTCAAAAGATTAGAATTACCTTCATCGGGTACGCTCAGAGTCAAAAGATTGGAATTACCGTCATCGGGTACGCTCATAGTCAAAAGATTAGAATTACCTTCATCGGGTAAGCTCAGAGTCAAAATATTAGAATTACCTTCATCGGGTACCCTGAGAGTTAAAAGATTAGAATAACCTTCATTGGGTACGCTCAGAGTCAAAAGATTAGAATTACCTTCATCGGGTACGCTCAGAGTCAAAAGATTAGAATTACCTTCATCAGGTACGCTCAGAGTCAAAACATTAGAATTACCTTCATCGGGTACGCTCATAGTCAAAAGATTACAATTACCTTCATCGGGTACGCTCATAGTCAAAAGATTAGAATAACCTTCATCGGGTACGCTCAGAGTCAAAAGATTAGAATTACCTTCATCGGGTATCCTCAGAGTCAAAAGATTAGAATTACCTTCATCGGGTACGTTCAGAGTCAAAAGATTAGAATTACCTTCATCGGGTACGCTCATAGTCAAAAGATTAGAATTACCTTCATCGGATACGCTCATAGTCAAAAGATTAGAATAACCTTCATCGGGTACGCTCAGAGTCAAAACATTAGAATTACCTACATCAGGTACATTCAGTGTCAAAAGATTAGAATTACCTTCATCGGGTATGCTCAGAGTCAAAAGATTAGAATTACCTTCATCGGGTATGCTCAGAGTCAAAAGATTAGAATTACCTTCAGCTGGGACGCTCATAGTCAAAAGATTAGTATTACCTTCATCGGTTACGCTCATAGCCAAAAGATTAGAATTACCTTCATCGGGTACGCTCATAGTCAAAAGATTAGAATTACATTCATCGGGTACGCTCAGACAAAAGATTAGAATTACCTTCCTCGGGTAAGCTCATAGTCAAAAGATTAGAATTACTTTCATCAGGTACGCTCAAAGTCAAAAGATTAGAATTACCTTCATCGGGTATGCTCATAGTCAAAAGTTTAGAATTACCTTCATCGGGTACGCTCATAGTCAAAAGATTAGAATTACCTTCATCGGGTACGCTGAGAGTCAAAAGATTAGAATTACCTTCATCGGGTACGCTCAGAGTCAAAAGATTAGAATTATCTTCATCAGGTACGGTCAGAGTCAAAAGATTAGAATTACCTTCATCGTGTACGCTCATAATCAAAATATTAGAATTACCTTCATCGTGTACGCTCATAGTCAAAAGATTAGAATAACCTTCATCGGGTACGCTCAGAGTCAAAAGATTACAATTACCTTCATCAGGTACGCTCAGAGTCAAAAGATTAGAATTACCTTCATCGGGTACGCTCAGAGTCAAAAGATTAGAATTACCTTCATCGGGTACGCTCAAAGTCAAAAGATTAGAATTACCTTCATCAGGTACGCTCAGAGTCAAAAGATTAGAATTACCTTCATCGGGTACGCTCATAGTCAAAAGATTAGAATTACCTTCATCAGGTACGCTCAGAGTCAAAACATTAGAATTACCTTCATCGGGAACGCTCATAGTCAAAAGATTAGAATTACCTTCATCGGATATGCTCATAGTCAAAAGATTCGAATAACCTTCATCGGGTACGCTCAGAGTCAAAAGATTAGAATTACCTTCATCAGGTATGCTCAGAGTCAAAAGATTAGAATTACCTTCATCGGGTACCCTGAGAGTTAAAAGATTAGAATAACCTTCATCGGGTACGCTCAGAGTCAAAAGATTAGAATTACCTTCATCGGGTACGCTCAGAGTCAAACGATTAGAATTACCTTCATCAGGTACGCTCAGAGTCAAAACATTAGAATTACCTTCATCGGGTACGCTCATAGTCAAAAGATTACAATTACCTTCATCGGGTACGCTCATAGTCAAAAGATTAGAATTACCTTCATCGGGTACGCTCATAGTCAAAAGATTAGAATTACCTTCATCGGGTATGCTGAGAGTCAAAAGATTAGAATTACCTTCATCAGGTATGCTCAGAGTCAAAAGATTAGAATTACCTTCATCGGGTACGCTCATAGTCAAAAGATTAGAATAACCTTCATCGGGTACGCTCAGAGTCAAAAGATTAGAATTACCTTCATCAGGTACGCTCAGAGTCAAAAGATTAGAATTACCTTTATCGGGTACGCTCATAGTCAAAAGATTAGAATTACCTTCATCGGGTATGCTCAGAGTCAAAAGATTAGAATTACCTTCATCGGGTACGCTCAGAATCAAAAGATTAGAATTACCTTCATCGGGTATGCTCATAGTCAAACGATTAGAATTACCTTCATCAGGTACGCTCAGAGTCAAAAGATTAGAATTACCTTCATCGGGTACGCTCATAATCAAAAGATTAGAATTACCTTCATCGGGTACGCTCATAGTCAAAAGATTAGAATTACCTTCATCGGGTACGCTCATAGTCAAAAGATTAGAATTACCTTCATCGGGTACGCTCATAGTCAAAAGATTAGAATTACCTTCATCGGGTATGCTGAGAGTCAAAAGATTAGAATTACCTTCATCAGGTATGCTCAGAGTCAAAAGATTAGAATTACCTTCATCGGGTATGCTCATAGTCAAAAGATTAGAATAACCTTCATCGGGTACGCTCAGAGTCAAAAGATTAGAATTACCTTGATCAGGTACGCTCAGAGTCAAAAGATTAGAATTACCTTCATCGGGTACGCTCATAGTCAAAAGATTACAATTACCTTCATCGGGTACGCTCAGAGTCAAAGTATTAGAATTACCTTCATCAGGTACGCTCAGAGTCAAAACATTAGAATTACCTTCATCGGGTACGCTCATAGTCAAAAGATTAGAATTACCTTCATGAGGTACGCTCAGAGTCAAAACATTAGAATTACCTTCATCAGGTACGCTCAGAGCCAAAACATTAGAATTACCTTCATCGGGTACGCTCATAGTCAAAAGATTACAATTACCTTCATCGGTTACGCTCATAGTCAAAAGATTAGAATAACCTTCATCGGGTACGCTCAGAGTCAAAATATTAGAATTACCTTCATCAGGTACGCTCAGAGTCAAAACATTAGAATTACCTTCATCGGGTACGCTCATAGTCAAAAGATTAGAATTACCTTCATCAGGTACGCTCAGAGTCAAAACATTAGAATTACCTTCATCGGGTACGCTCATAGTCAAAAGATTAGAATTACCTTCATCGGATATGCTCAGAGTCAAAAGATTAGAATTACCTTCATCAGGTACGCTCATAGTCAAAAGATTAGAATTACCTTCATCGGGTATGCTCAGAGTCAAAAGATTAGAATTACCTTCATCGGGTATGCTCATAGTCAAAAGATTAGAATAACCTTCATCGGGTACGCTCAGAGTCAAAAGATTAGAATTACCTTGATCAGGTACGCTCAGAGGCAAAATATTAGAATTACCTTCATCGGGTACGCTCATAGTCAAAAGATTACAATTACCTTCATCGGGTACGCTCATAGTCAAAAGATTAGAATAACCTTCATCGGGTACGCTCAGAGTCAAAATATTAGAATTACCTTCATCAGGTACGCTCAGAGTCAAAACATTAGAATTACCTTCATCGGGTACGCTCATAGTCAAAAGATTAGAATTACCTTCATCAGGTACGCTCAGAGTCAAAACATTAGAATTACCTTCATCGGGTACGCTCATAGTCAAAAGATTAGAATTACCTTCATCAGGTACGCTCAGAGTCAAAAGATTAGAATTACGTTCATCAGGTACGCTCATAGTCAAAAGATTAGAATTACCTTCATCGGGTACGCTCAGAGTCAAAAGATTAGAATTACCTTCATCGGGTATGCTCATAGTCAAAAGATTAGAATTACCTTCATCAGGTATGCTCATAATCAAAAGATTAGAATTACCTTCATCGGATACGCTCATAGTCAAAAGATTAGAATAACCTTTATCGGGTACGCTCATAGTCAAAAGATTAGAATTACCTTCATCGGATATGCTCAGAGTCAAAAGATTAGAATTACCTTCATCAGGTACGCTGAGAGTCAAAAGATTAGAATGACCTTCATCGGGTATGCTCAGAGTCAAAAGATTAGAATTACCTTCATCGGGTATGCTCATAGTCAAAAGATTAGAATAACCTTCATCGGGTACGCTCAGAGTCAAAAGATTAGAATTACCTTGATCAGGTACGCTCAGAGGCAAAATATTAGAATTACCTTCATCGGGTACGCTCATAGTCAAAAGATTACAATTACCTTTATCGGGTACGCTCATAGTCAAAAGATTAGAATAACCTTCATCGGGTACGCTCAGAGTCAAAATATTAGAATTACCTTCATCAGGTACGCTCAGAGTCAAAACATTAGAATTACCTTCATCGGGTACGCTCATAGTCAAAAGATTAGAATTACCTTCATCAGGTACGCTCAGAGTCAAAAGATTAGAATTACCTTCATCGGGTACGCTCATAGTCAAAAGATTAGAATTACCTTCATCAGGTACGCTCATAGTCAAAAGATTAGAATTACGTTTATCAGGTACGCTCATAGTCAAAAGATTAGAATTACCTTAATTGGGTACGCTCAGAGTCAAAAGATTAGAATTACCTTCATCTGGTGTGCTCAGAGTCAAAAGATTAGAATTACCTTCATCAGGTATGCTCATAATCAAAAGATTAGAATTACCTTCATCGGATACGCTCATAGTCAAAAGATTAGAATAACCTTTATCGGGTACGCTCATAGTCAAAAGATTAGAATTACCTTCATCGGGTACGCTCAGAGTCAAAAGATTAGAATTACCTTCATCAGGTACGCTCAGAGTCAAAAGATTAGAATTACCTTCATCGGGTATGCTCAGAGTCAACAGATTAGAATTACCTTCATCGGGTACGCTCATAGTCAAAAGATTAGAATTACCTTCATCAGGTACGCTCAGAGTCAAAACTTTAGAATTACCTTCATCGGGTACCCTCAGAGTCAAAACATTAGAATTACCTTCATCGGGTATGCTCATAGTCAAAAGATTAGAATTACCTTCATCGGGTATGCTCATATTCAAAAGATTAGAATAACCTTCATCGGGCACGCTCAGAGTCAAAAGATTAGAATTACCTTCATCAGGTACGCTCAGAGTCAAAAAATTAGAATTACCTTCATCAGGTACGCTCAGAGTCAAAACATTAAAATTACCTTCATCGGGTACACTCATAGTCAAAAGATTAGAATTACCTTCATCGGGTATGCTCATAGTCAAAAGATTAGAATAACCTTCATCGGGTATGCTGAGAGTGAAAAGATTAGAATTACCTTCATCGGGTACGCTCATAGTCAAAAGATTAGAATTACCTTCATCGGGTATGCTCATAGTCAAAAGATTAGAATTACCTTCATCGGGTACGCTCATAGTCAAAAGATTAGAATTACCTTCATCGGGTATGCTCATAGTCAAAAGATTAGAATTACCTTCATCGGGTACGCTCAGAGTCAAAAGATTAGAATTACCTTCATCGGGTACGCTCATAGTCAAAAGATTAGAATTACCTTCATCGGGTATGCTCATAGTCAAAAGATTAGAATTACCTTCATCGGGTACGCTCATAGTCAAAAGATTAGAATTACCTTCATCGGGTACGCTCATAGTCAAAAGATTAGAATTACCTTCATCGGGTACGCTCATAGTCAAAAGATTAGAATTACCTTCATCGGGTATGCTCATAGTCAAAAGATTAGAATTACCTTCATCGGGTACGCTCATAGTCAAAAGATTAGAATTACCTTCATCGGGTACGCTCATAGTCAAAAGATTAGAATTACCTTCATCGGGTACGCTCATAGTCAAAAGATTAGAATTACCTTCATCGGGTATGCTCATAGTCAAAAGATTAGAATTACCTTCATCGGGTACGCTCATAGTCAAAAGATTAGAATTACCTTCATCGGGTATGCTCATAGTCAAAAGATTAGAATTACCTTCATCGGGTACGCTCATAGTCAAAAGATTAGAATTACCTTCATCGGGTACGCTCATAGTCAAAAGATTAGAATTACCTTCATCGGGTATGCTCATAGTCAAAAGATTAGAATTACCTTCATCGGGTACGCTCATAGTCAAAAGATTAGAATTACCTTCATCGGGTACGCTCATAGTCAAAAGATTAGAATTACCTTCATCGGGTACGCTCATAGTCAAAAGATTAGAATTACCTTCATCGGGTATGCTCATAGTCAAAAGATTAGAATTACCTTCATCGGGTACGCTCATAGTCAAAAGATTAGAATTACCTTCATCGGGTATGCTCATAGTCAAAAGATTAGAATTACCTTCATCGGGTACGCTCATAGTCAAAAGATTAGAATTACCTTCATCGGGTACGCTCATAGTCAAAAGATTAGAATTACCTTCATCGGGTACGCTCATAGTCAAAAGATTAGAATTACCTTCATCGGGTATGCTCATAGTCAAAAGATTAGAATTACCTTCATCGGGTACGCTCATAGTCAAAAGATTAGAATTACCTTCATCAGGTACGCTCAGAGTCAAAAGATTAGAATTACCTTCATCGGGTACGCTCATAGTCAAAAGATTAGAATTACCTTCATCGGGTACGCTCATAGTCAAAAGATTAGAATTACCTTCATCGGGTACGCTCATAGTCAAAAGATTAGAATTACCTTCATCGGGTACGCTCATAGTCAAAAGATTAGAATTACCTTCATCGGGTATGCTCATAGTCAAAAGATTAGAATTACCTTCATCGGGTACGCTCATAGTCAAAAGATTAGAATTACCTTCATCGGGTACGCTCAGAATCAAAAGATTAGAAAACAAAATAATATCTGGGAGTAGGAAACACAAAGGACTTAAACAGGATAGCCAACATCTGGTAAAATTACCTATTCCCAGAGGAAATGATACCTAATTTCAATAATGAACTGTAAATGTCATTAATTGAACATGTCAATTTGGAAGGAGGGGGAATGCTACCATCGGGAACTAATAGTCCATCAACATAAACATCGACCCAGTGATGGTAAAAGCAACCCGAACAAACTATCGAACAGATTAAAAAAGAATGTGGATACATAAATGAAGTTGGAGAAACGACTATGTTATACCATTTAATGTTCAATAAGGTAATGCTTAAACATTGCGAGTCCAAAAACATCGGGTATCTTTCACACAGACACACCCACACCTTTACAGAATATTGGGACAGACTTAGACTAACGATATCATATTTTGTAAAGCGAACGAATACAAAATTCCGGGTATTAAAGTTCTTAGAGATTTACGACTTTTTGGACTATCCGGATACAATAAGGGTAATAACAAAATTACCGAACTCCGAACAATCTTACACATTTTCCAGAAATACCACTAAATATCATGCTTTTTTGGATAAATGTAGTAAATAAAAGTGAAAAAAATACCCTACTCTCATAATAGTTACAAAATTTAAACAGAAAAATCGTTATCCTTAATAATACAACGCTCACTATCCTAGCTTGGTACAGACACTTCAATATAAGGTGGCGAGTTAAACTAGTTTTATATCATCCTTTTTTTCCCTAGATAAATGTAGTAATACAATGAGGAAAAAAATACCACACCCTCAAATGAGTTTCAAAATCTAATAAGAAAAATGTTATCCTTAGTACACATTTAAATGAGCGCTCATTCTCCTAGTTTGTTATGGAATGGTATGGAAACTTCAATAAAAAGATGGCGGGCTTAAATTAGAGCTATGGCTTCAATCGTTCCCTCCTGATGAAATGATCCTGTCAGACAAGTGTTTCCCACATTTAGTTGAATGCTTTGTTTGATATTGATTGTCATTTTACTTACTACCATCATGTACTCCGACAGATCAAGCCTCTTTAGGAGGTTTGGGCCCATAAAACTAGCTCAACCTCGATATTTTGTACTTCAATTCTTCTACCAGGTCAAGAAATTGAGCGGTCGTGTATTTGTGTGACAGTGGCATCGATTTTGCCGCTTTCTACGATTCTTCTATTGGATATTAGAACTGTTCCGATAGTGTGGTATTCGGTTTTCTCCGGGTATTCTGGTTTCTTCCGCCAATAAAGCAGACCACCACGATATAACTGAAATCTTGTTGAAATTGACGTTAAACAACATAATGCCTTTACTCATATTATTCGTGTTAACGGATTGTTATTTATCAAATGTTGTTCATTCTTTAGTTTCTGTGTAGTGTTATGTCTGTCCTTCATTTGTCTGTTCCCCTTTTTCTTTGGCCATTGTATTGTCTGTCCTTCATCGATTTACAGAATTTGATTACCCCTTCGGTATCTTCAAATCTTTGTTGTGATATGTACATATATTGGTGTACATGTAAGTAAACAAAATATAACAACAAAATATATATTATGGTAATAGTGCATTACCAAATTCCCATATAAAATAGGATGATATGTATTTTATAATGTTGCGGTCTAAAATGTAGAAAACGACCACAATTTAGGAACAAATTTAGGAAATGCGGAATTCCATTGTAAATTATAAGATAACATAGTACATGTATTTATAAACGGGATACACACATTATGAGGATAGGCGTATTAAAAGTTCAAGGATAAGTGTCATTTTTGTAAACATCTTGAGACACAACAACATCGAATTGATGTAATAATTATTAGTTATTTACAAATAAAGGTATTTTATGTGAGAAAAAATATAAACAAGTTAATAGATTTCGTGAATATTCAATACGATGATTATTAAAGGAAAATATAATAATTAATGTTTGAAATTTACATTTCCTAAATACAACAGGTCGGTGGTTTCCTCCGGGTATTCACGTTTGCTTCACCAATAAAACTGACCGCCACGATATAACTGAAATATTGTTGAAAGTGGCGTTAAACACCAATATCCTAACCCTAAGCCTACATTACCCAAATAATGTGACCTTTTTAAAACTAACATAATCTTCGACTTGTTGAAGGCGGTCAGTATTTTGTAGATGTAATGTCAATCACATTCAGGCATAAGTAACATTAGACGATTTGGCTAGCTATTCTGCCTGCTTAGGCTCTTTTGCTGACCTGCTGCCAAAGTTTTTGAATTATTGGGTTTTCAAGTCTTTGTATGATGAGCATAACTGACAATTGTTATTCCAGAAACGAGTCGCGCACACTAAATTAGATACCTACTGTTTTTAACTGTAACAGCAAAAATGCGTTATTAGTATAATATAGAATAAGATAAAATAAAAACATAGTAAATCTTCTTTCTAGAACAGCAATATTTTCATCACAGAAATTTAGCATAAAGAGTTTCAGGGCAATAATAAAGCGAAAAAAGGAAATACCACACTGTCAGAACAGTTCAAAGTTCAAAAGAAAACCATAGTAATCGATATCACTTGCACACAAATACTAGAAAGAGACAAAATGGATACCCCTACCACAAATACATGACCGATCCCGTTCCAGGCTTGGTACAGGCCCTTCAATAAAAAGTGACGGGGTTAAGCTAGTTTTAGGGGGGCAAACCTCCCTTTTAATGAAAAGACCGATCGGTAAATTTAAGTTCTAACTTCCTTCAATTGCTTTAGTCATAATATTAACATAAAAAGAAACGTTTGAAGATGCCAAGCTGATAACAGAAGCTGTAAATCGAAGGACAGACAATACAATTAGCAAAAGCAAAGGGACAAACAATAATCAACAAAACACTACATATACATGTTTAACAAAGCGAACCCCAAATAATAGTAGGTGTGATCTTAGGTGATCCGGAAGGCAAAGTAGTGCCTGCTCCAATATAATATTTGAATGTCTACTTTTAAAACATTAGCATGAATCTTCTTCCCGAAGCTTTCGGTGGATTTTCACGTATAGCATGACAGTTCTATCAAAACCGAGGCAAACATATCAATGTACATTAAAATATATATATAGCATTTAATTGCCTGTACCCGTATACTCTTAATCTTCAAATTGATGCTTTCTTTAATCTATGGACATTGATTCGTATGACCGTTTGAAGGTCTTCAATGTAAAGGTGTTGTTGGTATGGCTAATCTGTATGTTGTACTGTTTCATGATCGTCCCATGATTG
The DNA here is from genome assembly GCA_963383655.1 of Bathymodiolus septemdierum. Classification (NCBI taxonomy): domain Eukaryota; kingdom Metazoa; phylum Mollusca; class Bivalvia; order Mytilida; family Modiolidae; genus Bathymodiolus; species Bathymodiolus septemdierum. The sequence goes on from OY726517.1 coordinate 131,766,655, forward strand.
GATTGCGCCATTTGTGTTCCCTCCTTATTGATATGTGTCGTTGTAATACGCGGGTATTGGGTTTGTCATACGTTTATGTCCAATCCGGAATATGCTGTTCTTAATATTTAGCAGAACTATGACTTTTTCATTTACCTTTCGCGGAATGAATTTCACAATCTTCAGTACGTGTGTTGTTTATAGCTCACAAACATGCGGGATCCAAGATATTAATTGACAACAAAAGGTAAATTGTATAAATTGAGGTAAAACATTTATCACAATAGAGATAAACAAGGTCACACCCTCACCCTCTTCTGTGTATTGTTTTGTAGATCGTTGTTTGTCCTGTTTTCCGTTTTCTTTTGACCATTTCATTGTCTGTCCTTCTTCGATTTACGGATTCTGATACCCCTTTGTTTTCTTCAAACTCTTCTCAATATATATATAATATAGACATATCCATTCGTAAGCAAGCACTCAATAATGTTTCAGTTAGAAGTATGCCAGTTTATATGGGAGTGGAAAGAATCATGAAGTCAACCTTTCTAAATGAAAGAACATTTTAAACAAGAAACCGTTAGAGAAAAGCGAAGGGAAATCCAGAATGAACAATGCAGAGACACCGACAACAGTGGACACAAGACACAGAACGAAGACAAGCGAAACAAGCAACTCAACACAGAAAACTAAAAACCGGAAGTGAACCAAGTGAATGCCGTATTACGCAAGGTCAAGTACGGTAAGAGTCTTGTATGTGATAGGAGACGAAACAAATCTACGTTTATTGACATTTAATAAATGACTATTTAGTAGCGGTCAACCAGTTCGTGATGACGAACGTATAATTATTGTAGCGATGACTTTAGCAATATAATGTAATATTGTTTGAGCGGCTTTTGTGTTAGCAAACATTGTGTCCAGAAAATTACTGTACTGAACACAAACTCTTGAGTAACGTTAGAGTTGTGAAATGTAAACTCCATACGCTTGTAGTGCTGGAAAATTGATACTTACTGAATGAGAAGTTGATCATTCATATATTCATGTGTTAATCCAGTATAAATGTATATGCAATACATACCTTATGTAACCACATCGGTGGTGAAAAGGTTAGTATGTTTGTCACGAATGCAATAGATCGTGGGTTCTAGCCCCGGTCAAGTCAAACAAAAGGCTACAAATTTGGTATTTGTTGCTTCTCCGCTAAGTACGCAACATTGAGGAGAAAGAGCAAAGAATGGTGGGCTCAGAATCAGGATAATGTATCCGAGTGGGGTGACATGTCTATCCGCTGACTGTTGTTTCAGTGAGCTAACACTATAAAAATTCAACTAAGCATGTTGGTCTAGCACAAAGCGGACGTCATCATCATTTCATTGAAAATTAGCTTGTTCTCGCCATCAAATTGAATCGCAATCGGGATGATGTATCCAAGTGCATCGACATGGTTACCAAAGGACTGTTATGTAAGTAAGCTAGCACTATAAAGGTGCAACTAAAGATGTTGGTATAGTTCAAAAATGAACATCATTATCATATCGTCGAATGTCGCAACTATATAGCTGATAAATTGTACATGATGCGTTAAACAACAATCACTCACTCATACCTTATATTGTTTAAAATATGCGAAGCACAAAATATTTTTTTAATAAATATTTAATTTGTTAGGTTTCTAGAAAATAATTTAAATAACATTGAAACACATATCTGATTTTCGCTTTTGACAACACACAATACATACATTCATGCAATTGGGATTCATAAGTCTTAACATTATAGTTCAATATATAATAAATAATATCACAGAATTGCTTGGATATCACAATAATAATACTGGAAGTTTTCAGACTAAGTTAACTATGCATTAGCTAAATCGTTTTTGGTGAAATCTTCCAACATGTCTCACTTTTCTTGAATTTTCAGCAAGTGTTCTCACTTCAGCTTTTAAGAATTCGACCGTCTTAATTAAACATCCTATCTGTAAAATAAAAAATATAGTAAATATAAAATAGAGTAAAGTATTAAAAAATAATATTATTTGTATTTTTGACATACCTAATTGCTATGAGATACTACGAGATATGTGCATTGTATTCAAGCTTTGCCGACGCCAATCGTCTATTTTACTGTGACAAATAAAATGGAAAAAAACCCAACAAATAATACCACATTGTCGGCACGGCTCCACGATGCAATACCAAAAGGCAAAATCAATATCCCTACCACACAAATACATGATCGCCCACTTTCCTGGTTTGGAGTTTAAAAGCGAAGAATATGAAGTTCAAAATGATTAAGATCATGTTGGCTTACAACTGACCCCATCCTATGATTATACCTTTCTCCATTGTATCATTGTCGAATTATTATGTAGGTGATAATAAGTAATAATTTTTAATAGAAATTGTCTAATCCAAGTTCAAAAATAGATATAAGTTTCTAACTCTTTCGAAACACTTGCACTCATGTCCAGTTTTTAGGGGGTTATTGATGTGTATTACTGCAAGCGTATCTTATTTAACTCAAGTTTAGATTGAGCCATTTCAATATGTCTTCTGGTGCCAATCAAACTCTTTAGTATCCTATATCAGAAAACGCTATTCTATGAAGCTCATATTTTAATGCATGTTTTTATTATTTATAGGATATATAATGTAGATAGATTCTCTTGTAAGTAGGTTTATTAAATGTTATTGTTTTAGTTCTAAGATTATTTAATGCTGATAATTTTTGCAACAAATAAATAAATAAATAAATAAATAAAAATAAGTAAATAAAAATTAAATAGATAAACAGATACATAACTAGACTTTTCTCCTCAAAAGCATCATGGTTCATAAAACTAGCTTAACCCCACAACTTGGTATTGAAGTGCCTGTACCAAGCCAAGAAAGTGCGCGATCGTGTATTAGGTGTATCGAATTTGTCTCTTTCTAAGAAATTGATATTTTATTTTGGAATTGTTCGGAGAGTAATATTTTTTGTTTTCCGTTTTCTACTCTTAGAATTTAATTTTCATCTCAATGACTATTACCCATCGATAAATATTGGAAAACTGTAGTATGCCTTTCATTAATATTTAAGAAAATATATTTTGATGAGCTAATAAAAAGGGAAATATTGGATAGCCTTGCAAAAAGTAAATTCGTTTTTTTCCTTCTTATTACACTCTTCAAAAACAAATGAAGAATTATACACATGTTGTATATGATAATGATGTAAACCACAATACAAATGTGCCTATTGTATAATAAAGACAACATATGGTATGTATCACTTATAACGACGTAAGAATTTCCTTATTTATTAGTATAATTACCTGTGATACGATGGCTTCCATAGGTGTTTCTGCATCCATATAAAATTCTAATTCTTTAACTGTCACAGCTGCAAGAGAAAATGGAAGAATGAAGAATGATAGGTCATGATAAAGAACAATGTGGAAAAATATGCTTCATAGAAACAGGAAACGAAATCATGATATTGTCGTTCTTTCTATTGTCATAAGAATTATATATATATCGTGTTGATGTGGTACCGTGGTAGTTGAATTACAATATGGCAGCGACATTTTATTGAAATTCCCGTGATTACACGGAACCATTTAACCCGTGGTACCATATGATCGGACTATACTAAGCAAATAAAGCAATAAGATGCATACTAAATGTTGCTAAAAAATAAACTTGACATTTACTAAATTAATAATAAAATGCATTAATAAAGTATATTAGCAGGCGATATACACACCACGACGGTGTCAATTCAATTTTTAGATATAGTCATCGTCCTGAGTTTATAATCCTCAAGTCTAAGTGTTTTTCTAAGTGCTTTTTCACAATATAAGTGTTATAAATAAACACTCAATTACTCTCTTTAAATGTATAGCCGGTGACCTTACACTAAGGGCATTCCCATGTAAAATATCATTTAAAAGGAACAGTATAAAAATCACAATCAGAATAGAAACATATCCCCATAATGGGTGGAATAACTAAAACAAAATAACATTTTAGCTTATTCTTTGACTCGGCTATTTTTAAATGTATAGCGAGTACATTAGAATAATGACAAGAGTTTGAACATACCAAAAGGGTGATCACAATCCATAAATCGAAGAAGGACAGACAACGCAATGGTCATCACGGTAAAATATTATTTAAAAGCAACAGTGCAAAAATCTCATCTCTAATAGAACAAAGATCCCCCATAATGGGTAAAGTAACTAAAAGAGTCCTTATAATTAAATAACTGTTCCACCTTAGTCTTAAAAAAAAAATATTATGAAGTAATAATCAGGAACAAAATGAAATAAAACTTAAAAAAAATAATTAGTGTTTTAAATTTGTCACTTACCACAAGGTATACTCTTAGCTGATATACATGAAGTATAAACCATTATTAATAAAGACACAAGTAACATACTTCCGGTTGGTACTGAACACATTATCCTCACTTACTTTATATTGTTTTAATAACTACTATTTTCTGAACGATGTTCTATTTATATTATTTATTAAAAACCGCAAAGTTGATGTAAACTATTTCTAGAATATATTAATGAATGTATCAAACCGGGCATTGGTGGACAAAATCAAAATCTATTGGATGAACGTAAATATAATTTTATGAATGACACGTATAAAACAGTAAGATAGTAATGACGACATTATGTGGACATATTTATGAATGACCTCTACCAGAAAATTACATCTGTGACGTAGTGTCATTTTCTAGACGGAAATGTAAAGTCGTTGTAGAAGACTAATGGTGCAAACTTGTGTTGTTGCTCAATTGATTAAAAAAACTTGTTGATTACGTGAAATTAATCATCCTAAACAACGTTTGTCATGTTAATGCTACCACCAGATGGCGCTATTTATCAAAAGTTCATTCAGTATAAATATTTAAGCTTTGTTGATGATTAATGGATGCATATGAAATAAAGAACAAATCTTATATTAGTATATGTGTATATGTATGTTTATTACTATGAATGCTTTATGATAAGCATATATTCTCCTTCTGCTACCAGTGGAATGCGATATTTCTCCACTCGTCAATTTCAAATTTCCAAGCTCGAGATAGCTAAATTTTAAAATTTAAGCTCAAACATTAAGATTTGAAAACAAAATTTGAGAAATATCGTAATGCGTTGGTAGCAGAATGATAATCTGCTTCTCCTATGACTAAAGCATCATTTGTTTTTCAAAGTTGTTAAATTTCCATCGTTGCTGACCATCGAAAGGAAATTTGTGGGAATTGTCATGTAGAAATTTAACCACGAGAATATTACCAAAATTCTAGCTAACTGGCTAAACACTCTAAGAATAGGAGAAAATAAAATGATATATCAATTCGTCACGCGTTGCAAAAAACACCATAATCCATATAAAAATGCAATACCAGTGAAACATACAAAATAAAAAAAACCAAATAACTCCAAAAGAAACCAATAGAACAAATTCGAACGAATCCGACTCTAAATATAAGCTACCACGCAAAGCAAAGCTATTTATGGTCTCGTTGTAAAGTCATGAAGTACATGATCATTGTCCAATAAAACAAACCAGGTCAGGAGACAAATGCTATACTTATTCAATCGGCAACATGTATGTTGACCTTGAAACTCTTTTTATTAGAGAGATGACCTTAGCTTAGACACTGCCGGCATAAATCATTTTCATGACATATATAGTCCACTGGTAAGAAAGTCCCACTAATTTGGAATAAGATAGAGAGTAGCCGATAGACTGCTAAGCATAGATCATAATGCAAAGAAGACAGTTATATTACTGTTCGCAAATGACATATTTACAGTTTACATTATACTTTATTTCTATCACTTACTAGAGATATTTTCATTGTTTCGAATTAGATTATTTTATTGGCATACAACAAGGTTATCCTTTGTACACTCGATTATTTAAAAAAGACAAGGTAATGTGACAAAGTTATCCAATATTTCCCTTTTTTTTAAGCTTATTGAAATAGTGTTTTCAATACTAATGGAAGACAAGGTTTGGGCCCATCAAACTAGGTAAACTCCGCCACGTTGCATTGAAGCACATGTACCACCAAGAGAGTGATCTGTAATGCATTTGTTCATCGATGCTTGTTTCTATTTTATTTTGCACCTGTTTCAACATTGCGGTATTATTTTTTTTCAATTTATTACTACATTTTTTTCAATATTCTTTCGATTATTAATAGTCATTGAGGTAAAATTTAAATAAATCATGAAGTTTGTCTTTTGGTGGTTTGTCACCTGGTTTCGCTCCTGATTTATGTGGGAGTTTGTGCTGTATAAGCTTTGTTCTTTTGTTTTGCCTAACCCTGTCTATGTACTATTGTTGTTTTGCATTCGGACTATCCCTTTGCCTCTGACCTATATATACTAAGCTCCTTTTATAACTAAATTCGTAATTTAATGTTCCAAAATCATCTAGCGAAAAGAGTATAGAAAAACGAGAAAATATGGAATCCTAGATTTTATGATAAATTAGTATGTACAAACATATAGATATAATTTTGTATATGCAAAATGGACAAGCTCTGTTAAATAAATGAATAATTGCAATATAATTACGCCCACAACTAAAATATAGGTAAAGCCCACATCAAAGAAACAGGTGGATTACAATGTCAATTCTTTACTTGTTATAGATACGATATGAAGATAAATTGGAACAGACGATATCATACATCTTGATTTTGTATGTTAGGGTGTGTCTCGATACGTCATTATCATGCAATTGTCCAACCGGTCAGAGGTGAATTTGCTTACTAGGATTAGCAAAGGATGATTCTAACAATGGATTCTCTATTTATATGGACAATAGAGTTTCCTATGAAGTCACAACAGTCGCTTACTTTAAACATATTGTATTGTCATGCAAAGCTAGACACATGGATTTATAGACTTATAAAGTCTTCTCCATTTATTCGCCATTTAGAATTGCAATGCAAAGAGTAGCAATTCAATCCTATGTTGTTTTATTTTGTCTTATAAAACTTCTCTTTGCATCAATTCAATATTCGTATCAAGTCTGTGTCATATTATATTAATTAATAAACAAACAAAAATGTTCTTCGGGGGGGGGGGGGGGGGGGGGGGGTTCTTCTTTGTTTTTTGTTTGTTTTTGTTTTTGGTTTGTTTATTTGTTTGTTTTTAAAATAAATTTTCAATATACATGTATTTCAGATATCACAAACGATACAATAACATTAACGGTAAGACACAATATCACACAACACATCTGCTATAAATTGAGTTGCAATATAATAATAAATTCTGTACTCTGTCCTATATATTAAATAATGTAAAATACAACAGACTTAATTTAGAATATTCCAATAATTTTTTTCTACTTTTTCTCTGCATTTTGATTTGCGCAAGAAGATGTCTAGGGGTGGCAGACAGCCACACCATTTTATTTTAGTATAATGTATATAATTTCTGGTCAATAAAAACAAGAATAAAAATAATATAAGTATGCATTTTCGAAGGAAACGATGACGTCATAAAGCGTTCTTACTGGTACGTAAACCCATATGCTGAGGATATATGTATATTGTGATAAAGTAATAAGTACCAAACACAAATCTGTGTATTTTTGATCACACCTTGCAACATTCCAGAAGCACCTGCATATGGAGTACATATCTCTCAGTTGATACGATATTCCAGAGCTTGTGGTTCTTATCAGGATTGTCTTGATAGAGGGTTGCTGCTAACAAAGAAGCTACTGAACCAAGGGTTCCTCTTGGTTAAGTTGAGGTCGTCACTTCGAAAGTCTTACGGTTGCCACTTGGTTGACCGTTATGGAATATATGTGTCACAAATGACCACGGATATGTTCCACTTGTCGTAAGCACTTCCCGGTCATTTCCTCTTTCGTGACTTATCACCGGGGTTGTACCTAGATTAACACGACGGGTGTCCTTTTTCTTTTGGCCATTGTGTTGTATGTCTGTCTTCGATTTACGGGTTCTGATTACCTCTTTGGTATCTTCAAACTCTTCGTAGCTTAGATAAGGAGGAATATGGTTAATATCATTTCCGGTTGAGATCCCACTTCCTGTTCCTGTCATAGGTATTTCAAATACTGCACGTTGTTTTGCATCATCGATGGTCCATTTGCTATTAATCAGGTCTGATTTGGGTACTACATCCGTCTTATCCATATTTATATTATTTTCTTGATAAAAGGGAAATTGTTAATAAGACAAATGAGAGGACAAACAAAAATTTCTACCTTAAATCCTGCTTCATTTAAGCAAAATTTAATAGACACTTTTAATGACAAAGTGCAATATGTTTTATAAACGTAGATATCAAATTAAGTGCACACGATGCGTTTTCTTAATAACCTTCATCAGGTACGCTCAAAGTCAAAAGATCAGACGGCCAACCAATTTACAAATGTTTGTGTCCTTAAGCTAAGTAACAATACATGTTCCTTTCATTTTGCACATTAAAGGTGTTACACATATACGTACGTCATCAATTAAAATTTAAAAGCAGCAATTCCATGCATTTTATAGCAATTTATTTACAGTAAAAATATAAAAACAGTTAATTGTACATGTAGTACATATAATATTCGGATTTGATTTTTTTTCTTCATCTATTCATTTTAATAGCAAGACGAAAGGTATATGCTAATACATATATAAATCCACATTTCATGTACACAACTGCAGTACAACATTTGTATACCGAATTGTGTTAAGCCGAACACCATAACTAGTCCAAAAACCTGAAATCTTTGCCATGCAATACCTGTCTATTCCAATTTATCATCCCCTGGTATTCCGGTTTTCTTCAGCAATAAAGCGGACTTCAAAAATATAGCTGAAATATTGTTGCAAAACAAGTTTGAAGATACCAAACAGGTAATCAGATGAAGGAAACCGAGGGAGAGACAGTACAAAGGCCAAAATAAAGACAAATAATGATCTTCAATATACTATGTAGAAAGCAAAAGATTGAGTAACATGAATTGTACAAAAAAAACAGGGGCGGACTAAAGTTCCCCGGAAGAATAAGCATCATCCGTCGTGTTACTCTTCGCAAAAATCGAATTGCGCTAAGCCCATATCCATGACCTAGATATGGATGTTTGTTGGAATCAATATATTTCTTCTTCTCTTTCATTTGTTTCTTCAATGATCTAAGGGAATAAGAAGATACATATATTATACAATAACTCAGAATAGTATAATTTGCTATGGAAAACAATATTCCACTTTGCATTGCCGTATTAGTAAATTTGTAACGTTACTCGTGACGTTGTTTGTACTATCTGGTTATTATTTGTGCTATGAATGCAGTATTAGTAGATTTGTAATCTTACTCGTGACGTTGTTTGTACTATCTGGTTATTATTTGTGCTGTGAATGCAGTATTAGTAGATTTGTAATGTTACTCGTGACGTTGTTTGTACTATCTGGTTAATATTTGTGCTATGAATGCAGTATTAGTAGATTTGTAATGTTACTCGTGACGTTGTTTGTACTATCTGGTTAATATTTGTGCTATGAATGCAGTATTAGTAGATTTGTAATGTTACTCGTGACGTTGTTTGTACTATCTGGTTAATATTTGTGCTGTGAATGCAGTATTAGTAGATTTGTAATCTTACTCGTGACGTTGTTTGTACTATCTGGTTATTATTTGTGCTGTGAATGCAGTATTAGTAGATTTGTAATGTTACTCGTGACGTTGTTTGTACTATCTGGTTATTATTTGTGCTGTGAATGCAGTATTAGTAGATTTGTAATGTTACTCGTGACGTTGTTTGTACTATCTGGTTATTATTTGTGCTATGAATGCAGTATTAGTAGATTTGTAATGTTACTCGTGACGTTGTTTGTACTATCTGGTTATTATTTGTGCTATGAATGCAGTATTAGTAGATTTGTAATGTTACTCGTGACGTTGTTTGTACTATTTGGTTATTATTTGTGCTATGTATGCAATATTAGTAAATTTGCAAGATTTTCATTGACTTGGTCTGTAATGTGTGGTCATTAACTACTGTGTATGTATAATCATTGAATATAACCTTGCACTGTCCAGTAACGAGGTTACTACGTGTGTACTAGAATTAAATTAATCAATGGCGTTGAAGGTACTGTCCACTCGTGGGTTTGATATGTGTCCAATAGACTTGAATTTATCATTGGCGTTGTTGGTACCGTTTGGTCATTTGGTGTTTATGTATGTAATATATTTAGGTGTATAAAATAGCCTCAATAGCTTTATTGTTGACTGCCAAGACTGTTGTAAATAATATTTGAACAATAGGTTGATTGTTTGCTGGCTGTGTTCCTTAGAGAGGTAAATATTTCATGCGTACATGATGAGTATAAGTTCAACAATAAACACAAATATGTACAGAATGAGGCAGGGATGGAACAACCGCAGCAACGAATATTGACTGCAAGTGGGCAGTTGAATAGGAGCGAACACGTTGGCATTTGTACAGGGTACAATGTTTCAACCCTTTTTCGAACTTTGTAATTTTTGCTATATACGAAATTTGTAATATCACAGCTTCTACTGGATATATATATATAAGGTAAGAATTAATCTACAATTGCATAGCCATATTATCACTAAAGTTGTGAGTTCGAATCCCACTCAGGCGGACTGTAATTGATACTACATTATGTGATAACGTTTGTCAGTGACTTGCGACAGGCCAATGGTTTTCTCATGGTATTCCGGATTCCTCATCCAATAAAACTAACCGCCATGATATACCGGTAACTGAAATATTGTTGAAAGTAGAGTTAGATACCATATCCCTAACCCGATGTAATCAGCGGCAATTTGAACTTCAGATTTGGGTTAAATAACAAGTATTTTCCCTTACGTATGCAAACAGTGTTTATCGCAACAAACAGTGTTTATCGCAACAAACAGAAAGCGAATATAATATTAAACAGACATATAATAGGGGCCATTACATATATCTTCTTGTGGTATGATTGCCAATCGGTGTCATGTTATTAGACCAATTCGTTTAAAAGTTAAGATAGCTTGGTAGCTATTAGTATTCTGAAATAAGTTGACATCTTTGTGTACCCTATTTTCATAACAATAATGAATACTGTTTGTTCGATCGATTGATTGATTGATTGATTGTTGCTTAACGTCCAGTATGAAATGTGCTATAGGCCTACATACTCATGACGAAAACAAGTTGGACAATATCAAAATATCTACAGAGAAATAAGGGAGGAATTAGAAAACCGGAACTGCAAATGTGAAAGAATGGAAGTCTGGGTAACGAGTAAAGTATAGCATTTTGTAGCGGTTACAATGCGTCTACTCGACATTGACTACTGATTGCATAATCAATTCAAAGCACATGTCATTTTACTGATTGTAAATGATATATTATCATTCAAACTGGGCAGTAATTCAAGTACGTATCTAAAATAGGAAAATAGTTTTGATACACTCCCATATGATAAAATAGTAGAATGATCTACAGTTTTGTCTTTTTCAATTAACTGCATCTGAATATGGCGGTAAACATAGATAGAGGTAATGATCACTTTTCAGACTTAAAAAGCAGGTAAATTGTCTTTAGTGTATGATAAGTATATATAGTGTTTTGTAGATCAGTTTTTTCCATTTCTTTTGGTCACTGTATTTTCTATTCTTCGAGGCACCATTTCTGATTCTCACTTAAATTTTTCTTTACACAAAGAATTGAAAATTCATTACTTTGTCACAATAAACTTGTTTTTTCCAATGCAAAAATTAAAAGAAACCTCGTCACGATTTTCAGCAATGAAAAAACAAGAACAACCTCTGGTAACTCTTATCTTAAGGTGTAACAGTTGAATAATGATCTGACAGGATATCTAAATATAGACGTAGTTTATATACTATATAAAATTACAAGGTCAAGTGGGGCAAAAAGTAATAAACCAGACACTTGTCACGTGACTTCATTTGTATTACCGTCACTGTAATTATATACAATAAATTCACCGTATTGTACTGCATATAACCTGGGACTCACATTATAAGTTATAAGCTCCCTAGTGACCGTCTATCGTTATTTAGACGGTCAGTAAATCGTTGAAGGGTGAGCGCTCCAGCGCGAACCCTTCAACTATTTACTTACCGTCTAAATAACCATAGTCGGTCACGGGAGCTTATAACATTTTTGTACGATGTTGCTGATCTATAACTTGAAACAGTAGCTAAGTTTTTTCCACGAACTATGTTTAACGGACTTTCTTGGAAGTTCTAAGGCTAAAGACGTAATGGTCAATACACAAAATTACGAACCGCCCACTGACCTTCTGTAATTTTCCTCCGTATGCATCGTTTCATAACTGCACGTTATTTTAGAAGAAAATATAAATCATCATCTTTCTTGCAGTTGTTTTTAATTATGCTAAATCAAAATACACCCATATATATAGAGAGCCTGGTCAAATACGTCGTCTCAGTTATCGATTACAATATTTCTTTTTCTCGGACAGCGTCAAGGTCAAATTATGCAATAATAGATTACACAATGCTACAGTCTGCTTCTATCGTTATTTTTAGGAATGGAATTTTCCACTGGCCAGTAAAGCGTATTAATCTTATTCTCTAGATTTCCATATATGGCTCTGCCTTCATCGTTATTTGTAGGAATGATTTTATCCAATCATAGGTCGTCAAATAAATGCAACATCGTACAATGACCTATATTCCTCATTAGGTTATAAATAGTCTTGATTGTTGTTGTGTTTAACGCCACTTTCAACAATATTTCATCTATATCTGATAAATGGAAATGAGTGTTTTTAATTTTTGTTTTGATTGTTTGATTGAACGTTGATTAATACCTATTAATTCAGCTCCTTTTAATTCGATGTAAACAAGTTTAGAAACAGTACATCTGATAGGCACATATATTTCTAGGTGAATGCTTTGATTTTCACATAAAATTAACAATGTCAGATTAAATTTTAGGTTGGATCGAACCACTTACGATCAATCCTAACAAATCATTGCTCATTATCAGCTACGTAAAGTAGTCTTGTACGTGTAAGGAGTGTTGCTTTCTCCTAATACGAGTCACATGCGAACGTGATTCGTCACACATATTCAGCAGACGACACAGTCGAATGGACTGTACTATTGATAGGAGCAACTGTTATATTTCTGTATCCTGGAAATTTATATTCAAAAGTATAATGTTCTATGCCTAACATATATTGTGTATTGTAAATAATATTCCACGAACATTTTATGGCCGTGATATTTTGTGCCATTTAAGTGATATTTGGTTGTTATTTTTTGTTGATAATATGCAGTTTTTTGTGTCCTTCTTTATTCTTTTGGGGGTGGGTTGGGGTTTATGGAGTTTAACGCCACTTTCAACAATATTTCAGTAATATGGTGGCGGTCAGTTTATTGGTGGAGGAAACCGGAGTTCCCGCAGAAAACCACCGACCTGTCGCAAGTCACTGAAAAACTTTATCACATAAGATTGTAAAGAGTACACCTCCCCATAAACGGGGTTCGAACTCACAACTTTAGTGGTGATAGGCATTGATTGCACAGGTAGTTGTAACATTCAGCTACCATACCTCATGACCACGACGGTTCCTTATTCCATTGAACAAGTAATATACTATCCTATTTTTCATAAGTCACCTTAATCAGTGATTATGCCCGTCTGTACCAACAAGTGTTTTTGTCAAATTGTTGAAATTCCAATGGTAGCTACATATTGTAATTGTAATCATCTGACACCGACTTATATTGATGCGAATCTTCAATATGAATCTCAGATTATAAGTGAATTTAAAGAGGCATCAATAGAAAATTTCACTTATTCATTTGTAAACTAAGGAGTAACATCCTGGTGGTAGGTTTTATTGGTGTAAAAAACCGAATATTCATTTCAGAATACGGCCGACCTGGCGAAATTCGTTGGCAAATGGTATATCGATCATACCTCGTCACGGAAAGGAATATAGCTCATAACATGGACTCGTTGCATCGCTGGCATTAATTCCAGCAGCCAGTACTTATCCGGGTATTGTTTTAATAAATCTCTCTAAGTCGTATTTTGCCTTTCTGATGCCTGGTGCAAATAGAAAAACTTTCAATCTAATTGTAAATATTATGATTATATATTTTTGACCTAAATTTTAAAAGGAAGATCACACTATATAGATGTCTATTTCTATTAAAGCTAATTAAAATTTTATTAATTAGTGTTTATTAGATTTGACCATATAATTCAAATCGAGTCACCTTTATTTTAAATGATTGCTATTATCATTAATAATTCAAACGCGTCATGTAACGAGGAAGAAAAGGTTAGGCAGACGACAGTGGTACGACAGACGACAATCACATCACATTATACTGTTAAATAGCTACTTCATTGTGTAATTAATATTTCCAAATGTAGTACAAGATATATTTAGTATAACAAATTAGGTTTATTGTCAGCGGAAATAGTCCTTTTATTGAAATAACCCCTATGACAGACAAGTGTTACATAGACGAGAAAACTTACATGTCAAGTAAGTACACATGGTCGATTGTAATGGATGAAATAGAAGTTGTTTTAATACTATGATTAATATACATAAAAAGTGCATGTTGTTATTGTATTGAGAAATGGTATTAAAATACGGATGAACAGAAAATTAAACTATACTACCAATGAATACGAAAAATCTTACAGGAGCTGCTACCGTTCCGGAGCACCACCAGTTTTTAGTGAGGTTCGTGTTGCTCAATCTTTAGTTTTCTGTGCAGTGCTTAGTATATCATTGTTTGTCCTTTTGTCCTTTTCGCTTGACCGATGTATTCACTGTCTTTCGATATACTGATTACCTCTTTTGTATCGTCAAATTTCCCTACACTGTATCTAAAAGATGTGTAGCCAGTTGAACTAGGATATGGCTCCCCTTGTTTGGTAGACTCATAACAGACAAGGAGCAGGTTCGTCGACCAGTCGAACCATGATTTGTTCCCCATAGTTTTGCAGACTCATCAATGGCAAGGGAACCATGAATGAGCCATTGAATGAGTGATTGTTGTTTAACGACAAGTCAGCAATATGTCAGCTAAAACAAGCTACATTCATTGAGATGATGATGGTGATGATGATAATGTCCTCTTTGTGCTAAACCAGCACGCTTAGTTGGCTTTTTTGTCGGGTAGACATGTCCCTCAACATCCGGGTTCCAAGCCAGCAGTTTTTGTTCTTCCTCCTTAATGTTGTGTTCTTAGCGGATAAGCATCAAATACCAATTTTATAGTTTTTGGTTTGACCCGACTATGGATAGAATCTACGATCTGCCAGATTTGACACAGGAACACTAACCATTACATCATCGAGCCGGTCACCATGTTCTTGTATGAGACAATGCAACTGGGGCGACAAGACAAGTGGTGTCTGAGATGCAGCTGGCACCAAAACTTAAATATTTTACATATCACAATGATGTGTCATGCCAACTATTGGGAGTAACATCTACCAATGCATGAAGTGCCTATCACCACAAATAAAAAGTAGATATTTAATATTAAGCAAGAGATATAACCGGAACCATAGCATACCTATTTTTGTCACATGATCACCAATCGGTACTATGTTCCCAGATTTTAAAAGTTATAGTGTAGTAATTAGAAATCTGAAACAAGATGGTATTTTTCTTGTGTCCTACTTTCTGACCAACAATGGCTACTGAATGTTGGATCAACCACACGATCTACCACACACGAGGCGAGCACGCTTACCATTACACCACCGATAAGATTGAATCATGAATGAACATTTCTTTTTCACATGACGGAAAGCTCCTAATTCATTCCCTGTGGCAGTACGAGATGTATGACTGTTAACATATAAATATAATTTACTGTCATTAATAAAACATAAAATAAAAAATAAACCACAAAGTTATTTCTATAACGTGGTCTAAATATAGTTTGAAATTATGGTGGTTATTTCCCCTTTAATTAATAGTAGCATTATGTGTATATAATATGCCAATAAAGTGAAGGTATGTGATATTCATTTTTTTTTTAGTTTTCTGGGCAATTGCATCAGACAGTTTAATAATGTAGTTGTTTTTTTATTATCCCATTGCCTTATTAAAAGCGTAGATATCTAAATTAGTGAGCACGACGCGTATCTGGTGTAAACTTTATCCGGTACGCTCAAAGCAAAAAGATTTTTAAAGAAAAATAATCTAAAAATCCTACACAGGATAGTAATAATCAGCTAAGGTCACGTATGCCTGAGGTAGGAGAACCTTAGTTTTAATAATAATTAATTTATTTAGTAATAATAAATTACGATAATACATATATTTAATCAAGCCTGCCAGTTTCGAAGTGTCGACAATATATGATAAAGTGTGTCATTGTATATGATAAAGTGTGTCATTGAATTGCGGCAGAACGGTGGTTTTCTCCTGGTACTCCGTTTTCCTCCACCAATAAAACTGACCACCACGATATAGCTGAAATATTGTTACTTTAAACATATTTTATTGTTCAAAAAGACAAAAGGATAAGACACAAGTTAAACAACTTAGACAGTCTTCTCCCATTACATATATTACAAAATACACAATTGAACATAATAATATTTAATTACACAAATTTATAGTAACGTTTATAGTAAATGAAGGCATGAAGAAAAATATAAACAGTAAAACAATTAAAACCCTCATGGAGCCTCATTGACTATGTGATCAACATATAGATAACCTATTGATACATATCGAACAGACCCAAATGCGTACTACGTGGCAATGGACATATTAACTTTCATTCATCTATTGGGATTTAGTTGCTGAAAATAGTCATGGTAAGTAAATATATTTCTATTTATTTTGTAAGATCAAATAGTCTTCAAAGATCATCCAGAGGTTTTATTTTCAATTATGATCATTCGAATACCACGTTAACATTTTTGTCAAAATGGTATACCTGTAAGGGAATTCACCTGGTTGTTTTGTTACAATTATACTGAAAAACGACCAGTATCTTTAATATATCTTTGAATAATTAAAAATATTTCACAATTTGTTTCATCTGATAGAAAATCATTTCCAAATAACAAAGTATCAACATTTATTTCTACCCCGTTCATATTCAGTATTGCCAATGACGATAACATTTTATTTCTATATACAATATAACGATTACAAAATAGCAAATAATGATCCGCATTTTCGTTTTGGTATCCACATATACAGTTTGGATTTGAAATTAAATTAGTACTATGCAAGTCTTCTTTCAATGAACTACATTTGTTTCTTATCCTCGTGTGTAATACACTAAGATATCTATTACCACATGAAAAGTGTGCGGATTTTTTCACATTTTGAAAATATATTTGACGGATTTTTGACTTAAAATGAGCTAAAATAGGGATTTGTCGGATATTAAGATCCAAGGTATTCCACAGCTTAATAGTTGAAGGAAAAAAAGATTGTTGAAGAAGTGCAAGTCTGTTTACTTGTTGACTTATATTTTGACTGTTACGTAAATAATTATTTGAAGTTTCAGAAACTGTAGGTGGTATTAAATCTGATAAATATTCAGGTGCCAGATTATTATAAATTTTGTAAAATAATGTGAGATTTTTAACTTCTCTCCTTACTTTCAATTTTTGCCATCCCGTTTCTTTGTAAATAGATGCTATACTAGCGTAACCGGGAAAACCACAAACAATACGAGCGGCTTCAGTTTGCACTTTTTCTAAACGATTTGAATTGAATTGGCCACAATTAAACCAAACTTCAGACGCATATTCTAAAATTGGCCTTATAAATGTTAAATAAATTTTTTCAAGATAGTTTCGTTTAAGTTTAAATTTAAGTTTTCTTAATACATTTATTTGTTTAGAAGACTTTTCTATAAGTTTATCAATATGTTTGGTCCACTTACAGTCATTACTAAAAATAACACCTAAATGTTTATGCAATTCAACATCTCTTAATGAAGCACCCTCAAAGTCAAAATTGAAATAAAGTTTTGTGTCTCTGGAACTGAAGACCATAATTTCAGTTTTATTTTGATTGAATTTGACTAACCAACGTTTTGACCAATCTTTTAGGTAAGCTAAATCTAAATTTACCATGTCTTGTAAAGAATCTTTGTCATTTGCAATGTGCCCAATCGATGTATCATCTGCAAATAATCTACCTAAACCAGTCATACCATCTGCAATGTCATTTATAAATACCAAAAATAATAACGGACCTAAAACCGACCCTTGAGGCACCCCTGCTTTAAGCTGACCAATGTTTGATAGAGCATCTTTTATCACAACTCTTTGTGTGCGGTTTGATAAGTAACTTTTTAACCAGATAAGCAAATTGTCTCCTATACCATATCTTTCCAATTTGAGTAAAAGCCCTTTTATCCACACAGTGTCGAAAGCTTTACTTATATCGGCAAACGTTACACTTGTAAATTGCTTACTGTCTAAAGCTAGTAAAATTCTATGATATAACTCTACAAGTTGATGGGTAGTAGAGCAACCTGGTAAAAAACCTGACTGAAATTTACACAATAATTTATTTCCCTGTAAATGATTAAAAATATGTTTAAAAACTATTTTTTCTAAAAGTTTACTAACACAGGAAAGCAATGAGACTGGTCTATAATTAGAAGGGAATGATTTGTCTCCTGCTTTGAATAAAGGAATGACATGGGCTAATTTCCAATCTGTTGGGAAACTATTTTGATGGAGAGATTTATTAAACAACATGCATAATGGTTTTGAAATTTGAACTTTTACTGCAATAAGCATCTTGTTACTTATGATATCCGGTCCAACAGCTTTATTAGCATCTAAAGTGGAAATCATATCCACAATATCTTGCTCACTCACTATTATTTGCGAGAGAACATTTGTACACCTAACTTCAAAAGGGGGTAGGTCTTTATTTCTGTCATTTAGATCAGAAACAGAGCAAAAGTGTCTATTCAATATATCACCTTTTTCGAAACAATCGTAAGATAAATTTAAATTATTATCACGATCTCTAAGAGTTGGCATAGTATTCGCAGAACGTTCGTTTTTTATTAACATATGTATCGTTTTCCAATACATCTTGCTATCAGTAGTTTTAAGTTCGTCTAGATTTTCGTTAATATTTGCATAAAATAATTCTTTTGCCTGCTTTTTTAAGTTATTAACTCGATTACGTTGTTGTTTGTACTGTTTTTCGGTAGAAACAGTTTTAGTTCTTAAAAACGCTTTTCGAAGCCTATCTCGTCTTCGAGATTCCCGGCGCAAATTTGAATCAAACCACATTTTGTCATCTGTTCGGATAGTTACTTCCCTTGTTGGTATACATTCTTTGGCTATAGTTAAAAAGGCATCTGTAAAATTTGAGCAAGCATTATTGACATCTAATTCATCATTTATCAATTTCTCCCAATTTGTATCAATAATTTTTTGTTTCATTAAAGTATAATATCCCCTTTTGTAATCCCAAATAGTACGTTGATAAGTTTTCTGATTAGAAAACCCACACTTAAAGGTGACATAAGTTCCATCGTGATCACTGATTTGTCGATCAATTTCTATTGTATCTGAATCGATAACCTGTCTTGAATCAGTAATCAAAATAGGATCTAATAGTGCAATATTACCTGTATGTTTATCAAAATGTGTTGGTTTGTCAATTATATTAAAAAGACCGTTGACCACGACAATATCATTTATTGTTGTCGGTAGATTTACCATAATTTTTTTATTTAAATCACCAAGGCAAATAATATTGTTTTAACATTAAGTCAAAAAATTGCCAATAAAACGTAGCTCTGACCTATAATTAATATTAATCAAGAGAGGGTGAACTTTAGTTTTTAATTCAAACCACATACTCTCTACGTGTTCATGTTCTAAGTCAACACGCCGCAGTATATTTATATTACTCTTATGATACATAATTATTCCACCTCCATGTGCATTCCTGTCTTTTCTAAAAGGTACATCAAAACCACTGATAGCAATATCATCATCGGTTATTTGATTATTTAAATGTGTCTCTGTAAAAAACACTATGTCAAACTCTTCAATTAAATTAGTTATATAGTTAATTTTATTTCTTAGACTTCTAATATTACCATGATATATTGACAAAACACTTTCGATCAAATCAGGTGTGCCTCCAGGCCACGGGGTTCAATTCAATGTCTCCAGCTAACAAAAGCAAATGGATGACCAGTAAGGTAATCACAATAACATCATAATTAATTAATGACATGGCATGTACATATTTAAAAATATTACGAAAAAAAATCGCCATATTAGAGAAAACATCTCGGAAACAAAACTTGACAAAAACACAGTTTTTAAGACTGATCCCATTAGTTTTACAATAAAACAGTCCAATAGCAGCTCTGTGAGCAGCAATATCATTACCCATTATCAAATGAAAAATTCAAATCAATAAGTATAAAAATGGACTGAACATAAATGCAACCAGTAAATATCCCTACCTTGTACTTCGAATGATCATAACTAAACAACAAATTGTAGCACAAAATTATTGACAAATATATATACAAGTATAAAACGTGCATTTTATTTGACATTCTGTCAAAATTCTCAATTCATTGAAAAAAATATAAAAAGAGAAAATAGTGACTTCTAAAAGGAAAGACAAAAAAGATGTCAGTAATTCGGTTATATACTAAATTATAAATAGTTTTGTTGGCTAATAAATAAGTTACAGACTTAAAGCTGAAGGGATGAGTTTTTAGTTACTTTTTGTTAAAGCTTATGGATTCTAATTAAAACATTTCAAGGAAAATGTTGAACGGCCTTGTAATGGTAAATACTACAAGGCTATTTATATTATTTGTTGACTGAAGTATAGGTGGACTCGAACAAGCAGAAAAAATGTGTTATGTTACTATAGATTGATCATTTAAATGTATATTGAATAATAATGAATAATATTGTTGAAAGTGGCGTTGAACACCATATCCCTAACCCTAACTCTATCTCGAAGTGCAGGCTACTGGGCGGATGGTGCCATCGGAGACTAATACTCCACAAACTCAAGTGATAAAGTAATAAAGACGTTTTCGTACACACGATAAATATTACTCAAGATAAATTTTCAAGCAAAGGTAACAGAAAGATGACTAGCGCCTTCCAACGAAACCTAGCTATCTCAACTACATTATTCTGCCATTTTAAAGAATGCAGCTATTGCAGAATTCGATCACGTTCTACTTGACATGAATTCTGAATTTTATTTTACACCCAGTGAAGAAGCAATTATTTCTTATAATGGTCTGGTAGTGTCGGTAGTATTTTTTCTTCTTTAAAAAATGCTGAGCCATTCATTATACGAAGACATTTCCTACAGAAAACCAAGCATAACAAATAGACGTTATCATAGGCATGTAATTTGTTATGGAACCAGATTTGTCTTGCTATGATGTCTCAACTGTACATACATTTCATATTAATCATATTTCTATGCGAAGCTATAAAGGTTAAAGTTCTAGATTTGATGTGTAGATAGTGCATAGCTTAACATGGTATTTCCTGTGATAAAACCTCGTGTTTATATTTGTGGAGACTTTAATAATAATTCCTGTCAATCACACCGTGATGCTTAATGTACGGAGAGAAATGAAAATTTCATAAAAACATTTTTGGAATTTCCCCAGTGTTTAAGAATGATTCACATGTACTTAAAATATGTAGGTCAAGCAGAATAAAATAACAATTCATTTAGCCAGTGTCGTCTTAATTATTATGATTCAAGAACGAATTGTGTCAATTATAGAAAAATAATTATTTCATTTCTGCTTTATTTGACCCATAAAACTAGCGTGACCCAGCCATTTTTAATTGAAGTGCCATTACCAATTCAGCAAAGGTGGACGGTCATGAATCTGTCTGCTAGGAGTATAGATTTTGCCCCTTTCTGTGATTTTTATATTGGATTATGGAACTGTTCCGACAGTGTGGTATTCTCATATTGGATTATTGAACTGTTCCGACAGTGTGGTATTTCTTGTTTGTCATTTTATAGGATGTATTTTTTGTTGTCTATCTGGATTGTGATGTCTTAGTATTTGTTCTCTCTAATAAGTATTTTATCTTTAAACGTTATTTTCTAAAGATTATTAGTGTATCTTACGATTTCCACATAAAAACGATGTCCGGCTCCAGTTGTTTTTCCTCATGTTTTATTTATATTATTTGTGTTTGTTGTGATAGTGGTGCCCAACATATATTGTGCTGTGTTTTTTGTTTTGTTTGTCTTTGTCTTGTGTACCCAATGTTGCTCAGGATTTTCCATTCTTATTTGCCACTTCGGGTTTTTCTAACGTTTATTTACAGCAACATTTATCAAACGACGACGAACATTTTTATCTTGAAAGATCAGAATGGATATTATTTTGATACCAGTTAATAGATTAGGATGTCCAATGTTTAATGTAAATATTTAAATATATTCATGCATATCTCCCAGTCGTATTTATATAAAATAATAACAAATACATGTTAAAAAAAAGGGAAATTAAAAGAACCTTGCCAGAAGGTCTTTGACGTTGTAGCGGTATACTTAAATTAACTGTATCCGGCATTCAAGGCTGCACAGCACTCGTGTAATTTCACGCTGATACATATTTCTGCATTTTATATGCATTCGTAATCGTTATATCCGTCTTCGTGTGATAGCTAGGTCTACCTATGCAATCAGTACCATCATCACTAAAGTTAAATTCACATCCATAAAGAGGTATAATGTTATGTGATAACGTCTTGTCAGTGATTTCCGGCTTATCGGTGATTTCCACACACAATTCGATTTCCTCCTCGAATCGAACTGACCCCGATAACATATCTGAAATATTGCTCAAAGATGCGTTAAGCATCCCTTACCATAACCTTCTTCTTAATATACGTCATCATCATCTTCATCGTCGCCCTACTACTCCTTCTCTTTTATACAATATTACAGCTTTCATTTTAGAATTGTTCTGGAGGTGTAGTATTATCTATATTGATGATCGCATAAAATGCGATTCCGTGAATTCATCATTTCGTATCCTTTATGTTATCCACCATGGCAAACTGTTACGGAAGATCTGTACGACATTAATAGGTTCCGTTTGTAATAATTGCAATCCGGTCATTTTCTCATGCATGACTTATATATTGTCACATGAGTAACACGGCGGTTGCCACTGATGAAGCAGGAACGGCTGACCCTTCCGAAGCACATGAATTCACGCCCACTTTTAGTGGGTTTTGAGTTGCTCATTCTGTAGTTTTCTGTGTAGTATTTTGTACATCATCGTTTGTCCTTGGTTAATGTATTGTCTGTCTTTCTTCGATTTAGGACTGCTGATTACCATTTTGGGATCTTTAAGCTTTTCTGACCCCCGCCACATTTTGGTGAAGTGCCTTATCAAACCTTGAGAGAGATAACGGCTATATTCGTGTTAAGATTATCGATTTTGTCTTTGTTTTTTCGAGTTTCTAATTGAAACTGTTCTGACCGTCACAACTTCAGACCGTGTGGTATGGTATTAATTGTTTTTCATGTTTTTATATTTATTGCAAGAACGAAGATAATATTTACTTAAACAAATAAATTAGTTAAATAAATTAGCTAAAGTTACCAACGTAAGGTACCAAAGTAGGAAGTTATTTTTCGGAAAAAAGTGAAAATCTGGAAACAGGGAAATTGTTATATCCTCAAACACAACTTTTAATAGGTGAAAAAAAAAAACCCGACCAGATAGTGGAATAACACCTCAAATGCGTGCACTTGTTCCGACAAGATCGCATCAGGTCCTCGGTATATAGTATTCTTCGTCTATAACAGGGTTAGGAAAGATATAAATGTTGTATTAGGATGTGAATCGTCGGGATATCACAAAACACAAACGTACACACCAGAAAAATTACCTATAAAACAGGGGGGAAAAAAAATCCAAATAGATCTGACAGCTATATATATCCTGTATTTCAGAATGAATTGCATTGTTTACCGAATATTTCGTACCTGTCGTTAAGTCTAAATGTTGTAACCCAATTAGACATTTTATGACAAAAATATTTATTCAAGAGGTGTAATTCTGTTGGATAAACGAGCTCAAGATGATTGTACTCTTTTGAATAAAAATACATTTGACGTCATTGTACGTCTTGTAAGAGGCTGTATATGACACGAAGCATTTAATTATTCTATTTATTTATTACTTGTTTACTACCACAATTTTGTTTTCTTTCATTAGTATTCCCTTGGAGACAAAAATCAACAACAACAATATGTATGTACATAGATTTTTAAACTTGATCTGCTATATCACGGCTGGTAATCGACACAAGCAGAACAGTTGGTTCTGCAAAGAAATTCGTGAGGATAACTTCCGGTTTTGGTGGAGGAGAGTTCACGAAGACGCTTCGCAAGGTATGTACATGTCAAAAATTGAAATTTTCTTTTTTACTACTCGAATATTGCAAAATCAGAGAATGCTATGCTGTGGCGAATGCTTTCACGATTAGAAACATGTATAGTTTATTCTTGTATATGAAGTGTAACTCTCGCAAAATCAATCGTCCCACGAAAAGCATGACGAAAATTGTGACACTCTTACATTTCTAAGTTGTTCTTGACAAAGATGCAAGTTAAATTTTCAATATTTTTTCATCATAGGAGTCTAATTGTAATCGGGGATAAATTCCGATTCGTCAGAAGTAAATTGAAGTCTAGATATATCTACAAACTGTCAATTTTCTCGTTTTCCTGCTTCAGGAGATCGGTTCTGATAGAGCACATTGCGAATGCATGAGGAGATTTGCTAGTTTTGGTAATTGTTTTCTGCAAAATTGATAAATTGACACTTTTAAACACAAAACTGATAAATACTCTAATCAAAATAAACTATTCTCTGTCTACTTTCAGGAGATGCCAGGATTCAAGGGAAAGAGGAAAAGGGGACTGACATTGACTCTTTACAAAAAAACATTTCGATATAGATTGCCTGTATCACCGCCAAGGAAACGAACAAAAACAAGTAGCAGTACACCAAATTTAAAATCCCCATCAATCAGGACACCAAGTTTATTAAAAAAATCTCTTTCAATTTCAAAATATTTATATCCTTTCAAACGGGTTTCCACATCTATTCGGCGCAACCTTTTTACTAAAGATGACGGAAACTTCACCGCAGATCTACACAAGTTATAATATTACATGATTTCAGTACATACATAGGTCTAGATACGATAACGGAACCGCTTTTGCTCCCAGCGAGGGTTACGAATCGGTTCCACACCGGGCGGTTTTTTGTCCTAATTCCGTTGTAAGTGGTTGGAAAAATTAAAGAGGGTGAAAGATAAATATATTTAGGTAAACCTTGAGGTGTTAAGTAAGCGCTGCATCAATCCATGGTAGACTTATATCCATCTGAAAATTTGAATGCATGAGATCTTCTTTCTGTCCGACATTTTGTTTACAAGTTGCTATTTCACGTGCACTTGCCTCGTTTTGGAGATATCCTTATTTGCATCAATCGTAGTAAAACACATCGTACTATTCGTAGTAAAGTTTTTCATATTTGGCATTCAGATCCATCACGAGAGTATACGTAAGGTGCAATGGCGGACAAGAAACAATTTTCGAATACTAAATCGATCGTGAAGGTAGAAACAGGTATTGTAACACTTATTTCGTAACGCCATTACTTAAAAATTGTAGGGAATAACAGATATATGACGTCAAAATCATGGAATAACATCAAGATTTTCATGTTAGACCATGGTTTGTAAATGTTCATTATTTTTAAGTTGATTATTGCATAAAAACATCACAGGAAAAATACGTATTTATGTTACAATAACAAGTTAAATCATGGAAACCGCAGTTACAATTATGAATTGATTCCTTAAATGAAATGTTTCTTTCTAGGTGGACAGCCCATGAACAATGAAATATTACTTTTATACTTTTAAAAACCCGACGGGCATCAGTTCGTGAATTTATTACCAGACAGACATGCACAATTTGTGATTATACAGTGGATTACATATGTCGTACCAAAACTAGCAAATCTCCTCATGCATTCGCAATGTGCTCTATCAGAACCGATCTCCTGAAGCAGGAAAACGAGAAAATTGACAGTTTGTAGATATATCTAGACTTCAATTTACTTCTGACGAATCGGAATTTATCCCCGATTACAATTAGACTCCTATGATGAAAAAATATTGAAAATTTAACTTGCATCTTTGTCAAGAACAACTTAGAAATGTAAGAGTGTCACAATTTTCGTCATGTTTTTCGTGGGACGATTGATTTTGTGAGAGTTACACTTCATATACAAGAATAAACTATACATGTTTCTAATCGTGGAAGCATTCGCCACAGCATAGCATTCTCTGATTTTGCAATATTCGAGCAGTAAAATAGAAAATTTCAATTTTTGACATGTACATACCTTGCGAAGCGTCTTCGTGAACTCTCCTCCACCAAAACCGGAAGTTATCCTCACGAATTTCTTTGCTTGCAGAACCAACTGTTCTGCTTGTGCCGATTACCAGCCGTGTATATATATTTATTTAAGATACTTAAGAACACGTGTTCGTGTTTACCTTTAAGGTCAAACATGTGCTTTATTTAAAATATAAGCGATATGATTAGCTTACATTGGCATTTAACTCCAAGGTTAAAGTTTCTTTACGTGCTTCACGAGCTCCTTTTGCTTTGCGGAAAATACTACATTCTTTATAGCATTCGACGCTCGGCCTTCGGTGTAGATAAAAGTAATTTTCTACTGTTACAGCGGCCAGTGCAGATTCATGTGTGATGTTTATAGGGACTATATTTGTATTTAATTAATAAATTGTTGGCTGCACGTCTGGCGAGTTGATCCCAAAATATTTGGTGTTTGTGTCTTTTTATGATAATTGATGATGTTAAATACATAAATAATTTATGCTCGGTTGAGGAACGAATAAGAGCATAAAAAATATTTTTTACCATACTTCAATATAATTTATGACCAATACAAAAAATGGCCTCGAGACCTGCATGGATGTCCGAGTGATTATGGTATTTGATATTTGACCACAAGCATGCATGTAACACCACTGACGAGGGTTCGAATCTCGTGACCAATCTCAAGTGTTACGGATTCAGGACACCTACGAATGACAATGTGTTTTACTAACCAGTAGATTGTAAATGTCCAGGTTTTACTACACCCCTATAAGTCTGGTATTTACGGTATAACTGACCAATAGTATATGATTTAAGATTTGTTCGATTGGCACAACAATATTTTAGTTATATAATGGCGGTCAGTTTTATTGTTGGGGGAAACCAGAGTACTTGGAGAAAACCACCGACCAGCGCAAGTCACTGACAAACTTTATCATATAGTGTTGTATCGAGTACACCTCGTCAGAGCGGGGTTCGAACTCGCAACATTAGTGGTGATAAGCACTGATTTCACAGGTAGTTGGAAAGTAAATTACCATGTGATCACGACGCCGACGGTCCCCAATAACAAATGGACAATCCAGAGAAACTGGCAACATAGAGTACACAAGAGGAAGAACAACAAAACAACGCAATACCGTATCTATTGGACACAACTATACACAAACAAACAAACAAACAAACAAACAAACAAACACAAATAACGTAAAGAAGACTAAAAGCAACAAAATGACAAATATTGATCAATAAAATACTACACAAAAGCTAAAGATTAAACAACACGAACCCTACTGAAAACCGGGTGTATTTTCAACACGAACCCTACTGAAAACCGGGTGTATTTTCAACACGAACCCTACTTAAAACCGGGTGTATATTCAACATGAACCCTACTGAAAACCGGGTGTATTTTCTGTTTTTCATTTTATAAGTACATGTAGAATATAACATTTCTTGTTAATATATAAAAATAGAACAAATCTGGTATCATCAGGTAAATCAGGAATATGATGTGAGAATGAGATGGAACATAATGCATTATATATCAATAAACCATGGGTAGAAAAATGGAACAGATAATCGTACAAATACAGTCAAACCTGTATATAAAGAGCAATCAAGGAAATCTGAAAATATTCACTTTATGATCATTAGCAATTGACCTTTATGTACAGGTTCAAATTCTATGCACTATTCGTTAAATGGGGAAAATGAAATTGTCCTTTATAGACAGTGATTTGCTATATACATGTGTCCTTTAAGGTAGGCTTTGCTGTATATATTGTTGTTGAATAAATTAGAATAGACCTTTTCACGGTAACTGCGGAGCTGTTATCGGTGCATGCGCACAAACGCTTCCGGACGGCAACATTTTTAACACAAAATGGTAATATGCATTGCGTTGTTTACAAGACAGTGCTGCTAAAGAGAATGGTATCAGTTTTTTTATCTTCTCCAAGGATGTGAGGAAGAGAAAGTCTTGGGTAAATGCTGTCAACAGGACAGACTGGTCACGACATCGGCACATGAAATATTCAGTAATTTAATTATGTTCCGCGCATTTGTTGATGGATGGCACAGTGTCAGTCATGATCCAGTCTTTTCATACAACGAAAAATACAGAACTGATTGGACTTGCAGGTGATTATTTGCCCCCTCCTTTGCCAACACGCCATTAATACTCAATGACATAGCGCCATAGGCCATGAATCGGGCATGGTAGTGGTTTGTTTACGATTTTTTGTATCCCTCGACTGACAACACGAAAATTTGACATTCCTCCCTTGTGGTTTTTAGAGTCATCATAAAGATAAAAAAAAATCTTAACAAGCCCCTGTGGTGGACATACAACATTTCCTAAGCTAAGTACAGCAATTATAGATTAGATTGCAGAAGTTCAGCAAAAAACTATCAGATTTCTGAAATTCCATATACAGGTACATGAAGGGCTCTACCCAGTGGCTGATCCAAATTTTCTTCATAGAGGGAGCCATGCAAGAATTTCCTATGAATATTAAAGATTTTTAACCTCGTATCCCTTTGTATCCAGGTGTTCGTGGTTGTACAGTAGTTGGATTTACAACTACCTATGCAATCAGTGCCTATCATCACTGACGTGAGTTCGAATCCCGATCAAGGCGAGGTTTACATTATGTGATAAAGCCAGTGACTTGCGACAGGTCTGTGGTTTTCTCCACCAATAAAACAGACCGCCACGTGCACGATATAACTGAAATATTGTTGAAAGTGGTGTTAAACACCATAAGACCAACCAACCAACCCTATGTATCCATGACTGCTACACTAAAGGTTTTTATTTTAATTTCTTTTAATATAAAGATACAATTAATAGACTAAATTCACATTAACCTATTCTTTGTTGTAATCGGTCTTAGTCCAAAGTCCAATCGGAGTTAAATCCAGGTGGTAAGCGGCCTTACTGTTTGGATTATTTCATGGCGATACGCTGAATTTCGATTACCACTTCATTTTTAACCTTTTCGAAGTTTTATTCAACTATTTATACATGTATCCTTGTGAGCAAATCTACACTGACTCCTGATGAGCTTAGATGTTGGAATGTTGAGAATCTGAGACAGTACTTGACGATGAGAGATCTGGCGAAAACAGGAAAGAAGGAGGAGCTAGCTATGTTTTTCGGCATGTAAGTTAAACTTGCGGTTGGTGCCACCTAAGGATGATGTTAGAGGTGCTAAGACAAAATGTTTAGTAACTGGTATTTCAGGTTGGTAAAAAAAAGTTATGTCTGCAAGACTTGATAGATGAGATGCATATGGTGTCAAAATAGTATGTATTATTGTAATATAAGGACCTATATCCGTCTGCAAGTTCTAATTTTAAATGTTGTACCTGACATACATCTGAAACCATCCTCAGTAGTATAGAGGCTATTACGTCTGTCTACATGACAGAAGACCGAGGTTCGATTCCTCGCTGTGGATATCAGATGCTAAGGAAACTTTGAAAATAATTTGTTGGTATATGTAGTACTATTTTGTGGGAATATGACACACAACCAAAATTAATGTGTATATGTTCATGTTTAATAGTTGTAATGCCTCTATATGTTAAAGGGCCTGGGTGGCTCAATGAGGTAGGTAGTTGGATTACCTAACAACTCATACAAAAAAAATGTACAAGCCTAAGACTAATACAGCGTGGGTTCGTGCCCGGCTTTGTAAATTACAAAAAAGGATGCACTCGACTCGCAGCCGCAAGTGATAAAGTTTACCAGTTTGCCCATGGTCGGTGGTTCTCTCTGGATACTCTTCTTCCACCACTAAAACTGGGCACCATGATATAGCTAAGATATTGTTGAAAGTGTCGCTAAACACCAAAAATCAATCAATCAATCAATATGTTAACCTATAATAGTAATTAGTTGGAGGGATAATCAATCAGAGGTTGATAATTTCACACCTTAGGGGAGATGATGAGCTTAGACCTGACTTCAGGAAAGTTGGTATTTTTGAGATCTCTGTTTATTTGGTATTGACAGCCACAGCTACTGTAAATCTGGAAAATGTATTAAACTATAACAACCCAGACATTGTATGGTCCAACTCAGACAGTCAAAATATTTATATAAAAGTTTATTAAAAAAAAAAAAAAAATATTAAAAAATATGATGATGACATGTTTCTGTAAGAAATTATTAAACTATTTTGGTTTCAGTAATATGTTGTACAATAGAAATAAGAGAAGATGTTGCTCGTTTTGTAAAAGTACATGTAATTAATTTGGTATCTTCTTAATTTTGTTGTTCAGTTACTTCATTGTGTAATAAAGTAGCATTAACAATTACATATTTTACATTTTATCGTACAGTCATAGTTTTCAGTTCACTGTCTAATGAAACCTATAACAGGGTATTTCTTTACAAAGAAGGGTGCAACTGATTTCTATCTGTTTTCCTCATTAGAATTGGCATCGATTACTTCGCTACACATTTAGAACAACACATTCAAATTTATTCTTGTCAAAAGTTAAAGGGGTTTTACTGATTCCTTCAAAGTTTAAAAATGCACTGACATCATTTTTAGTCCAAGGGTTTAATTTGATGACTTCTCTTAAAATAATCATGACATCTTCTTTGCAAACTTTTTCTTATGGCTTGACTGCTTGCTCTCTACATTGACCATTTGGTCAACATTGTTAACTATATCCTGAATGACAGGGGCTGACTTTGATACTGTAATAATTGCATGTTCTGTTTTATTAGAACCCAAACTTCCAATAAGTTCTTTTAATACTAGGACTTGGTTTTCCTTTTGAAAGTCTGCTGCCTTATTTTGAAGAGCACATATATTGTTCTTTGGCTGACATATTTAATCACAAATTCATTGCCTAATATTTTATCACATTGTGGTACTTCTAATTCCTAAAAAATAAAAACCAAAATCATTTTAGCACATGAAAACAGTAAAAATTAAATGGTTGGTATTTTGTGTGATCAAATCTTTATAAATCATCAAATATTGACTACTAATACCAAGTAAAATACTGTCTTTAAACCATGATTTGTCTTTGCTGATTTCATGTTAGAAAAGGTGGACTTTTCAACTACTTCAGTTTCGATACATCATGACAGTTTTATTCAATTGGGTCTGAAACTGCCTTTAATGAGTATTTACCTATTATCCAAAACTTTGTCCACTAGATAAAGCAAAATTTCCACATACAGAAAAAGAAAAAAATAAATAGTGTCTTTGTGTAATAATATTTACACCAAAAATGAGGATGTATTTGTATCAATGATGGTAATAAATGTATATTGGGCGACTTTTCAAAAACCCACTTATTGGGAGAAAACTCACTGTTCCACATTAAATGTTTTGTTTTTGCAATAAATATTTCTTGTTAATGAATATTTGTTTAATTTTTGCTGCCCTATAATAAGTTACAAAAGTTACAGAGTTGAATCATTTACAAAGTATATGGGCATGTACATATTTTATGAATACTGATCAGCAGTCAGGGAAATTCAAATTCATTTCAGATGTTTCAGGGAAAAAATGATTAATGTATGTTAGGACTAAGAAGTTTGCTGTTGGTTAGATATGCAACTTAAATAATTTGGACCAATATTCATAAACTGTTTATCAGTATCATTTAGACTCTGTAAGGGTTTTTTTTCCATTAAATTATTAACTGGGCATTCTGATCAAATTTGAGGCAAACAATTTGATTTTAAATTCATATGATTAATTTAAAGTTTACGGTTATTGGATTATCAAAGAATTACTTAATTATTACAATATTAAAATAGAAGGTCATTGATATGTGACATCTCAGCATTTTTATAACCCCACACCTACAAAAAAACTCCTCCTAAACCGCTTTATGGATTTTGATGAAACGTTACACAAAGAAAGTACATACTATGTTCATGTGCATAATGTCATATCAATCAGTTCTGAGAAATCCCAGGGAAATTGGAGCTTAACTTTTTTATTCTTATTAGATGCAAAAGACCATGTCATGCAACTCCTAATTAACTGCTTGATAAATTTTGTTTAAACTTTACACAAAGGAAGTACACCATATATTTATTTACCCTATAGGACACTGCCAGTATCCATACATGTATACTACTTGTGAGTCCCTGTCATCTGACTTTGAATTGCAAACATATACATCATAAGTGCGCTTCTTCGTGGAAGCATGGTAGCTTGCTTTTACATAAGTAATGGATTCTTCAATCTGGAAAAAAAATCATAAAAGGGTAACAGTAAAAATTTTAAATTAGCCATTTATGTCAAAACTTTAAAAATCTTTTGTATTGAATTTATGTCCTGTTTTTGTAATGTTTGAGAAAGGATGAATTTTCAACCATTATCTTAATGAACATAAATAAGGGTAATAACAAAATTACCGAACTCCGAACAATCTTACAAAGGGAAAGTCAAAACTCATAATTATATAAACAGACAAAATCAGTCAACAACCGGAAAACTGTGAAAACCGTAATGACCCTGACTTGGTACAGGCATTTCTAAAGAAATGGTGGGTTGAATCAGATTTTAAATGCACCAACCATTTTAATTGAAGAGGGGACTAAGGCTGTAACCTAGCTGCAATAATGTAGCTCCTGTGACAAACTTCTGCCGAGTAAGCGAGCATTTAGGGTTTTATTATTAGAACTAGCTGTAACCCTGAGGTCAATAATTTTTTTGCTGACAGTGAAGCATATTGGATTCTTTTCAATATTTAATAAAATTCTTTCATACTAATTTTTCTCAGAAAGTTTAATAAAAACATGTAATGCAACTGTCATTAAATTAAATGGTTCGTCAGATATCTTACTCCTAGTTTAAACATGTAGGAGTGCTTAAAATGGTAATAATTTGGTTAAATACCTGGACAACTCCATGTATTTCCACATCTCCTGCACTGTACTGTGGTGCTTCACTGCCCTGTCCAGACCTTTGAAGTGGTGCTGACACTCTCTCACGACTAATGCCTAATCATAAAGTCATATATTCTGGTAACAGAGCTAACTTTGTTGAAGAGTGATGAAAGATGGTGCTATAGCTTCAACTTCATAAGCTTGATCATTGATGGAAAACTGACACTAGTGAAACTTCAGTCTGACAAGTTAAATTTCCTTCACTAGTTCTTCTTTCAAGTCAGGGTTTTCAGTAAACTCAAGTTTAACTTGTTTAAATTCTCCCGCTTAGCCATAACGTAATCAACGTAGCCAATGTAAACAATACTTTGCAATGGAATCGGGCAGCTTTGCCGTCCGGAAGCGTTTCTGCGCATGTGCGGAAATTATCGCGAAAAGGTCTATTGTGTTGGATTGCTTCCAACACTTGTATGTCTAAGAATAACATAAGACTATGCAATTGGTATTTGTTGTTTCTCCACTAAGCATGCGGCATTTAGGAGAAAGGCCGATTGACTCGGAATCGGGATAATGTGTCCAAGTGAATCGACATGGTTACTCACGAACTGTTGCTTCAGTGAGCTAGCACTTTAAGAAGCCAACTAAACGTATTGATCTGGTACAAATCGTAACTGCGGTACTGTAGCACTTGCGGAATTCCGACTCCAACTGAGGTCGGTACTTTCAGGCGATATCAACTTATTTTGTCTAATAAGTAAATTGATATCGTTGGGTTCGTTAATCGTTTTTCTATGACTTTCCATAGTTAATTACATTCGAATATCTCTATTTACGTCCTTCAAAAGGGATACATGCATATATGTTTTAACCCCCCTTTAGTTCTTCATCCTAATTTATCTTTCCATTTTCAGCGTATCTGATGAAAGTTATTCCAGAAATGCATCGTGCGCACTAAATTTGATATTTACGTTTTTATTGCTACAAGAAATGCACAGAAACATAGAATCGATTTCGGACGGTGATTGACTTTGCACACGCTTTTCCAGAAATCACTTATCGGACTTTCCAAAGCTGTCTAAGTCGGATCTGAATTTCTCGAAACAAGATGGCGGAGTTAAAACATATGCATTTATCCCTTTTAAGAAGTAAATATAGACATGCAAAGGTAGTAAACTATGAAACAAATTGTTAAATAGCATACTTTATGAACCGAACAATATCAATGTTCGTATTCAACGAACTCGACACATGGTTTTATATTACCCGAAAGGCCACAAGTTTATACAAATTTGGAATTGCAGAAATATTTAATCTGAGTACTTTGTGTGGAAAATTATATAAAATAATATATATGATGTCGTAAAGAGAATGTTTGTTACCGTAAAAGTAGTATAAAATGGCATTTTCTTATAAGACGTTTTCGAGCAAAGACAATATCCGGCAACAACAATTTAACGAAAATCTAAATACCGGGATTGATCACTCACGACAAAAGATCAAGGTCCATGTGATGCTAACGTTTGTGAAATTTTGTCCTTTAATGATAAATGACACGCTGTTCTTTTTCATGGACCATACACACATTAGATATTCTGCTATATTTTATTGTATTGTATCTAATTTACAGTTGGCTTAATCCCATATCGAAATGTCCAATTTAATGATATACAAAAATGTACAAATTTGACCATCAAGCGACGGGTGTCACTAGTGAAGCAGGAACTATTTACCCTTCCGGAGCTTATGAGTTCACCCCCTCTTTTAGTGCGGTTTGTGTTTCTCAATCATTACTTTCCCATGTAGTGTTTTGCAGATCATTGTTTGTCCTTTTGTTTTTGTTTTGTTTTTTTCATTTGCCATTGTATTGTCTGTCCTCCTTCTATTTAAGGCTTCTGATTACTCCTTTGGTATCTTTTCTTAAAATATAAATGTAACTATGCTATGTTTTCAATATTTGTTTGTTTCATCATTTCAGTAAATGAAAGGCATGTTCCCTTCAATGTACGACGTTCTCCACGGCTGATATAGCTAATTGTCATTAAAGTATATTGTTTCACCATGTGATGATTAAATTATTTAATAGTTTATCATGAGTTTGCTCATACATTGCATGATCAATGAAAGACACCATAGAATAACTGCTATTTGTCAAGACAGTGATATCTTGGAAAATATATCTGAAATGACATATAATATAATATAATATGATATATTGCACAAAGGGAGACCACTCACATTTCATAAATGAATGTTTTTCTTCAAAATTTACCTCCAGTTTATAATTCAAAATATATAATTGAGTCAATAAGACATCACAAATATCATTCTATTATCAGGCAGCTTTGAATGAGACAATGCAAAAAGGTGTATGTGTGAGTAATTGTTGTTTAGCGCCAGGTCATCTATTTTTCAGCCGTATCATGGCGAGTTCAACTGAGTTACATTTAATAAGATGATCATGATGATGTCCGCTTTGTACAAGACCAACACGCTCAGTTTGATCTTTATAGTGCTAGCTCACTGAAACAACAGTTCGCGGGTAGACATGTCGCTTCACTTGGGTGCATTATCCGAATTTCGAGTCGACCAGTCTTTGTTCTCACTCCTTAATGCTGCGTGCTTAGCGGAGAAGTAGCAAATATCAATTTTAGAGTCTTTGATTTATTCCGACCGGCTCTTGAAATCACGATTTACCGCACATGAGGCCAGCATGCTAACCATTACACCACCGATGCTGTTTTTAACAATATATAAGTTTCACGTAATAGATATACTTTATATAATTAGCAAGAAAGGATATGGATGTCAATGATCATACGAGAACGATCCAATTTCATCATGATTTCCTAGATGCTGCTAACAACGGCTATGTTCACAATCCAGTCCTTTCCTCAACCACGACTTACCACTGGCTTTGTACCTAGAGCAAGACGACGGCTGTCACTAGTGAAGCAGTTCCGGTGTACATGAGTTCATCCCTGGGTTTAGTGGGGTTCGTGTTGCTCGATCTTTAGTTTTCTGTGTAATGTTTTGTATATCATTGTTTGTCCTTTTGTTCTTTTTCTTCTGTCCATTGTATTGTCTGTCCTGCGATTTATGGCTAATGATTATCCCTTTGGTATCTTTTCTTGAATAATAAAGATTTCAATTGAATAGGAAACCTGGAATACTAATGTTAGTCATTTATAATTTCAGTATTATTTTGGTACTCAACTTTGCTACCAAATACATGTTGTAGTTATATCAGAGACGCTGAAATGGTCATTCTTTTTCGAAAGTTATATAAAAGATATTTTAACCCACAAGGAGAGTGACACTCTTCAAACACGACACCCAATGAATGGTCCGCGTCCAGGCCATTTGGTATCCTGTAAACCCACATCCTCATCCATCACCTGGAGACGCATTGGACAACTTTACTCAGTGCATGGTCGTGAGATTTCCCAAAGTTCAACTATATGTACATGTAGTGTTGAAAAACTTTCAACCGTCGTGGTCGTGATCGTATGGTAGTAGGGTTAACGACTACCTATGCAATCAGTGCCTATCACCACTGATGATGTGAGTTCGAATCTCGATCAGTGCGAGGTGTATAACATTCTGTGATAAAGTTTGTCAGTCATTTGCGACAGGTCGGTGGTTTTCTCCGGGTCCTCCGGTTTCCTCCCCCAATAAAACTGACTGCCACGATATAAGTGAAATATTGTTGAAAGTGACGTTAAACACCATCAAACAAAACAAAACAAACAACAAACATGGAAAAACTTACATATTTCATCTGCACAACATGTTATATATCACCTTAGGTATATTTGTTTTACAATAAAGAGTTAGGCTATAGAATTTAAAAGACCAAAAAATAAAAGTACATTGATCAAAAACGTTCATGAAGTGGATAATTTATCATGTTAAGACATTCTTGCGGTTGATTTCAAGACACGCTATATAATAATAAAAGCTACAAAAATAACCATTAACAAAATAATGGACGTTTGGCATGATATTCTTTCGAAAATAACATCATAATTATTTGCGGTTCCAATTTATATAATGCATACAATTTGCATGAATTTACACAATGGATATTTCTTTTAAAACTAATTTTATCGAAATGAACAATCTCGGCGGGGTAGATATTCAACAGTTTGCTCACGTTTCTCCCACAAATATACTTGGTGATTAATCAGCATTTAAAATTGTTTATATTATCAAGTTAGAGTGAGGCGTGCAAATCATGTAGTTAAATTTAAAGGCATAAATGTAATAATATGCTTTACATAAGTATAAAAAATGTACGTGCAAAAAATATTTTTTATTAAATAAATAAGTCCATCATAATAATTCAATAATTATAATAATACCTATCTACATATATATTCTTATTTATCATATACTTAGTACTAAATAAAGGAAATTTATATTTATATAAAACTGAAAGAACATTACGACTGTATTTGTCTGCCGTGACTGATATCGATATCATCACCCCTTTATCATACCCCTTAAAATGATACTGATCACGAGACTACTTCGACATGATATTGGTCGAGGGTTGATACGGGATGTCATACGGAAAGAGCCATATCATATTATGTTTATCATATATTCTAATATGACGTCCTTCAAACGCTTTGAGTCCAAAACCATGGTAAAACTAATATTAATCTATGACCGATTAAATTTATGACGTCATCGGCAATTTATAACGATATTTTACCAATTTTTATATATTAGAATCGAAATAATTCATGGAAGCCATATGTATATATTGTTTTTACCACGGGTAGGCCTTTATGTCGGCCTTTTATCCCTCGCTAACGCTCGGGGTAAAACTTCGTGACATAAAGGCCTACCCGTGGTAAAAAAACAATATATACATATGGCTTCCATGAATTATTTCTTAACTTAAACATGAGAAAGTCTTGTTCTGTATGTGATACGGAAAGAGCCATATAATATTCTTTATATAAAATGCTAACTAGATTTAGATTTTTGAACAATTTTTCAAAAAATAAATACTTGAGATAAATTGATTTTTTATTAAATTTATTAAAAACAGTTAACCAACAGTTGAAGAGACCACACAGGAAGTGATAACAGGCTTTATTAAAGATATTCTGAAAATTGAAGAGGACGTTCCACTTCAAGTTGCCCATAGATTGCGTAGACTTAGAGATGGCCGCCCGAGATATATAATGGCTAACTATGACCACAGGAAAGACAAGGAACGTGTGTTAGACACGTAGTTGGGTCCGAGAGTTAGTAAATAAAGTTGTTGTTCAAAGATGTTATTAATTAATTATTTAATAATTCAGCTAATCATGTGGCTCAGTGTGAACTTACCAAAGCAAGTCATAACTTCGATTCATGACTTGGTTGACTGTTATGGAATATCTGTGTTACAAATGACTACGGATATGTTCCACTTGTCGTAAACACTTCCCGGTCCTTTCCTCATTCATGACTTATCACCGGGTGTGTAACTAGATTAACACGACGGGTACCACTAGTGGAGCAAGAACTGCCTACCCTTCCGGAGCACCTGAGTTCACCCCGGTTTATAGTGGGGTTCGTGTTACTCGATCTTTAGTTTTATGTGTAGTGTTTTGTAGATCGATGTTTGTTCTTTTGTCCTTCTTCTTTTTGCCATTGTGTTGTCTGTTCTTCTTCTTTTTGCCATTGTGTTGTCTGTTCTTCTTCTTTTTGCCATTGTGTTGTCTGTTCTTCTTCTTTTTGCCATTGTATTGTCTGTTCTTCTTCTTTTTGCCATTGTGTTGTCTGTTCTTCTTTTTGCCATTGTGTTGTCTGTTCTTCTTCTTTTTGCCATTGTGTTGTCTGTTCTTCTTCTTTTTGCCATTGTGTTGTCTGTTCTTCTTCTTTTTGCCATTGTGTTGTCTGTTCTTCTTCTTTTTGCCATTGTATTGTCTGTTCTTCTTCTTTTTGCCATTGTGTTGTCTGTTCTTCTTCTTTTTGCCATTGTGTTGTCTGTTCTTCTTCTTTTTGCCATTGTGTTGTCTGTTCTTCTTCTTTTTGCCATTGTGTTGTCTGTTCTTCTTCTTTTTGCCATTGTGTTGTCTGTTCTTCTTCTTTTTGCCATTGTGTTGTCTGTTCTTCTTCTTTTTCCATTGTGTTGTCTGTTCTTCTTCTTTTTGCCATTGTGTTGTCTGTTCTTCTTCTTTTTGCCATTGT
The DNA here is from genome assembly GCA_963383655.1 of Bathymodiolus septemdierum. Classification (NCBI taxonomy): domain Eukaryota; kingdom Metazoa; phylum Mollusca; class Bivalvia; order Mytilida; family Modiolidae; genus Bathymodiolus; species Bathymodiolus septemdierum. The sequence continues at coordinate 131,806,193 of OY726517.1, forward strand.
GTTGTCTGTTCTTCTTCTTTTTGCCATTGTGTTGTCTGTTCTTCTTCTTTTTGCCATTGTGTTGTCTGTTCTTCTTCTTTTTGCCATTGTATTGTCTGTTCTTCTTCTTTTTGCCATTGTGTTGTCTGTTCTTCTTCTTTTTGCCATTGTGTTGTCTGTTCTTCTTCTTTTTGCCATTGTGTTGTCTGTTCTTCTTCTTTTTGCCATTGTATTGTCTGTTCTTCTTCTTTTTGCCATTGTGTTGTCTGTTCTTCTTCTTTTTGCCATTGTGTTGTCTGTTCTTCTTCTTTTTGCCATTGTATTGTCTGTTCTTCTTCTTTTTGCCATTGTGTTGTCTGTTCTTCTTCGATATACGGATTATGATTATCCCATTGGCATCTTCAAATCTTCTTAACAACCTGAACAGAAATAATATATAAAATCTTACCAACAACCACCTAGAGGGATGGCACAGCAAATTAAAGAGCACGTCAACCACAAACACTCCAACATCTTCGTCCTAATTGAACTTCTTCAGAAAACACAAGCTAACACAGAAGCCAACCAGATCCGGATATCAGCGGGAGACACGCAACGACCCAAGTTAAAGATGTACAGAAACATCGACAACAGGCTATCAATCACTCAAACACCGATTCTTGAAAGCAGAACTTACCGTCCAAGACTACGCCGACCAAACGCCATTCTTTCTCCGCATGGAAATTCGACAGTAGTGTAATTGGCTTTTATAAGACAATGTGTACATGTATTTCCATGGTGATCTTAATTTGTTTGTAATATTAATCTTTATTTAAAGTATCTTGAGCTCATTTCTTATTTTAATATTGTATTACATTAGTTTAGGGGGCCATCGTGGCCGTAATCGCATATGGTAGTTGGATTTACAACTACCTATGCAATCGGTGCCTATCACGGCTGATGTTGTGGGTTCGACTGTGATAAAGTTTGTCAGTGACTTGCGGCAGGTCGGTGGTTTTCTCCGGGTCCTCCGGTTTCCTCCACCAATAAAACTGACCGCCACGATATAGCTGAAATAGTGCTGAAAGTGGCGCTAAACACCATAAAATAAAAACAAACACACATTAGTTTAATTTGTATGAATAACATTTATGCTTATTAGTTTGTGTATAATACTTGTATTACATATTTCTAACATCATGCTTAACTAATCTTAATAAATTTCTTGTACTCATTTATTTGCATATCACATTTATTATTTTAATTATGTATTACATTAGCATAATTTGAATAAATAATATCTAGATTATTTATTTATGTATACTACTTATATTACATATTTATTTGTGAAATGTTATACAATACCTGACTCTTGTATGAATATTTTCTTTGTGTTTATTTAGAAGTACATTTCACTTATTAGTGTTTACCATTTTGAGTAATAGTGCGTTTTAATGTGATATGATAATAAATATTGTCTCCCTTATTTAAATATGAAGTTTTAATTATACTGAATTCACTGGAAGCCAAAAGTACAGGTCAATTTATTTAATCCCTTTTATACATTATTCACGTTTCTCCCACAAATATTCCTCTGCATGTATTCCAAAAAAATATAAAATGGGAGACACGTGACCACACCATATTCTACAAATCTAAGAATGTAAGTGTGACTTAGTGCAAATCTTTCAATCAAAGAAGAAAACTCATATAGCACTCAACCTACACCAGCTAATTATCTATTCTGTAATCTTTTTCAATTGCAGTGAAATATCATCTTTAAAACCCCAAATGAATATATTATAATATCTTTTGTTTATTTCTTAAAAATTATAATCCACAATTCCGGAAGTAACAGACCAGAGGACCTTATAAGGGGGACAGTGCATCTCGGGGGTGGTAGGTACATTTCTGAACTATTACTGTACAATTAGTAAAACTATATAAAGTGGGATTTTGAATACAAGTCCGTTCATACCATTAAAAATGAAATCGTCTGTCATCGTATGCTTTATTCTTCTAATAATACTTGTGTCCATAAGTGACCAAGCACCATGTGGTAGGTTTTGATTATTAAGTGGCTTGAAAAAGTTGTTTGTGTTAGTAGTGACCATCCGTGATTTCTAGTTATTGGAATTTAGCGACAGTTTTCAACTATTTCGTAACTATCCTTGGTTACAATCCGTGATTTCTAGTAATTGGAATGTATCGGTAGTTTTCAGCTATTTCGCAACTATCCTTGGTTACAATCCGTTATTTCTAGTTATCGGAATTTAGTGGCAGTTTTCAATTATCTCGTAACTAGCTTGCTTAAATTTGAGAGAAATACTCGGAGAGCTTTAGCGAATTGGCAGATGAAACCTTCGAGCATAGCATAGGTAGGTGTCTGGAAACCATAACAGCTGAGGTCCCACTAGTGGTGTGGGGCTTGTTGTGTGAAGTCAGCGACCCTAATAATTCAGCTTTCCATGGTCCTCACCAAGCCCTGCGATTACCGCGGGTCAAAAAGATTTCAGCTTGACAACATATTTTCCCGAAAAATCAATAAGGCATGGTATATGAGCTATCAGATGATACTTACACCTCATTTTATGAGTTCTAAAGGCAAAATAAATGAAGATGTGAGGGAACTTCTTTTATTTGATTAAATGTTTGATATCAATGTTAAACTATGTATATTGATTGACTTTGAACAATACTGGTATGATACTGCGCGCTATAACAACACAAGAAGTACTTTAAATATGAAATACAATAATAATAATAAATTGGACAACAGAATACACGGTCCTATGCTGTTCCAAAATTGATTAGGGGAATATTAATACTCGCACTCTCTGTGCATCATACTCACTGCAAATACAAATGTAAAAATAATTCAGTAGAGAAAAAACAGAGTCATCAGTTGTGGGGTATCGAAGGTGACTTAACATCAACATGTCCCTTTTGTATTTACATATATTATTTTCCCCCTAAAAATTATATCCTGAAATGCATGGGGAATTAATTGTACACTACCACTGTTACATGCTAATTCAAGTCTCCGTTGCTTGAAATAACGTTCAACTTTTACGTTTTATCCTTTTTATTAGTTTAGAATGGGGAATATTTGTGTAAGGGGATTGTTCAAAAACTACATATTTTCCCACAATTAGATTATTTATTTTTTGTTTTCAACACGAAAATCGGTATTTTTCTTCAAATTTTACCAATATATTTTCGCTGAAAACTGCAAAAACAGATTAGGTATTTTGTTGCATCTTTCAGGTCAATTTATTTTTTCTAAAACATTTTGGGATGGGAAAAACTCTAGCCAATACCCCCCTCTAGTCTCGAAAAAGGCAAATGGTCATTCCCTAAAGGGTATAAATATCTAATGTTATAATACTATTACATTGATGAATTCACATCTGATTTTTTTGTCACAACAGCCCTAGCCTGGAGTAGCTAGTGTCTATACGGTTTTTTTCAGTAACTATTTTTTTAATTATCGTAAAAGCATTAAGAAATTTTAGATCATCTGTAGTTTTAATTCTGCTATATATACACATGTCGGTGAGTCTCAATATTGTACTTTTTATATTTAAACATTATAATTTTGTCATTCTTGAGATAAAAGATGTATTTACTTAACATTTATTTAGAGATATTTTCACTAAATAATGCTTTTATTTAATTATTATATTTGTTTTCTTTTTAGATAAATTAACTGACAAATTTTTTCAAATACTATATCATACACAATCAGAAAAAATATGGTATTTAAAGAAAAAGGTAAGATTATACATTTATTTATTTGTTTGTTTGTTTGATGGCGTTTAACGCCACTTTCAACAATATTTCAGTTATATTGTGGCGGTCAGTTTTATTAATGTTGTACACCTCGCACTGATCGAGATTCGAACTCACAACATCAGTGGTGATAGGCACTGATTGTGCATAGGTAGATATAATTCCAACTATTATAGATCACGGCCACGACCGCCCCCATATAAACATTTTAAGATAATTAATCAATTAACATTGTGTATTTCAATGCAGTTAATTTCCAGACGTATTAATGTTGACTCAGCCAAGGTTAATTGTCTTGATCGAGGAATAGATAACTTTAATCGATTTTGAATATACTGTTTAAACCCTGTGGTTTCCTAACGCCCAAGTTTTATATTATTTGACTTATAGAGTAGCTGATTAAACTCGTGTGCACTAAATTATATGTTCACGTATTTTTCTTATACCACAAAAAATTCCGGGGGTGAACTGAGGTGATCCGGAAGAGTAGACAGTTCCTGCTCCACTAGTGGCACCCGTCGTGTCGCTCCAATTACAAACCCGGTTTATTAATACTGTAATATATTAAAGCTAAGGCCAATATCTGTTAGACAAAAACAAGAATAACTGAATTTGGCTATCCTCTTTTGGCCTATTTGTTTACATGATCACAAAAACTTTCTTGAATTCTTATCTTTTGCCTTTCAAATATTTTGACATTGAGCGTACTTGATGAAGGTTATTCTAGAAACGTCATTCACTCATATGCTTAACATTGTGTCCCTTTAAATAGGGCCCATCTTGGAATTTCTAGCCAAATCAAAAACGTCCAGTTTGCAAAGGACTACCCAATGATAATTTATACATTAAAACTTTGATTTAAATCAAGCGTCTGAGACGACATTTTTTATACACTTCTCCCATGTGCATATGGTTTTATGTTTAAATTGGATGTTGTGTGAGTAGCCATCGAGGATTTTGTCAATACACTAAAATAAATTGTGTTGTAGTCCATCTACAGAACATTGCAGCCAATGATTATGTCATATGGTGTAGTGTAGTATAGATGAGGGAAATCTAATAATCTAAACGGTAACAAACACGCACAAAATTTGATGGCAATATAGCTCACGATCGTTTGCCATTTGCGTCAGATGAACTAATTAATAAAAAGATCTGACAAACTTATAACTTATATGAACTTGATCATGAGTAACACGGCGGTTTGGTTGGTTTAGTGTATGGTGTTTAACGCCACTTTGAACAATATTTCAGTTATAGTGTGGCGGTTAGCTTTATTGCTGGAGGAAACCGGTGTACCCGGAGAAAACCACCGACCTATCGCAAGTCACTGACAAACTTTATTACAAAATGTTGTATCGAATACACCTCGCCATGAATGGGGTTCGAACTCACAACTGCAGTGGTGATAGGCACTGATTGCATAGGTAGTTGTAATTCCAACTAACATACGATCGCGACCACGACGGCCCCAGTAACACGGTGGTTGTCATATATGAAACAGGAACTGCTTACCTGTCGTAAACACCTGGGTTCACCTCCAGTCTTTTCATGGGGTCCGTGTTGGTCGTCATTTTAACTTTCTGTGTTGTGATCGTCTGTATTTTTTTTCTTCGTTCTGTGTCTTATGCCCAATGTTGCTTGTCCATTCTTGATTGCCTTTCTGGTTTTCTCTAGACTGTTCATTCTTGATTGCCCTTCTGGTTTTCTCTAGACTGTTCATTCTTGATTGCCCTTCTGGTTTTCTCTAGACATTTCATTCTTGGTTGCTCTTCTGATTTTCTCTGACGTTTATTTAATATTGGCTCTTTTTTATATTTCAGATAGATTGCTTATCAAGAGACTTTAACCGACTACGGCATCTATGTGGATAATAATGACAGAAAGATTGCTTATCAAGACAATTTAAACACATACAGCAGCTAAGTTGACCATGATGGCAGATATATTGCTTATCAAGACAATTTAATGGACTACGGCAGCTAAGTCGATCATGATGAATGAACAGATCGAAACATGTTAAACTACATGTATCTAAATACTGCATATTAATGTATGAACATTTTTGTAAGGCATGGGATTCATTTAATCATTATTTATTAAATAAACAGTTAAATATGTTGCATGGTGGATATTGTTGTTCATAACGATTTAGAAAAATTCTAATTTTATTTTTTATTAAGCGGTATCTCTATAAACGGTTTTTCTCTATAAAATATAAAAATTTTAAGACACAGCCAAGGTCTTCTTACATGTATATATTAAAGAATGAACCGAGGAATTATAATTGGTTTTGGTTTGTTTGGTGTATGTTGTGTAACGCTAGTTTAAACAATATTTCAGTTATATCATGGCGGTCTGTTTTATTGGTGGAGGAAACAGGAGTACCCTGAGAAAACCACAGACCTGTGACAAGTCACTGACAAACTTTATCACATAATGTTGTATCGAGTACACCTCGCAACGAACGGTGTTCCTATAGTAAAAAACAAAAATCAAAGCAAAAAAGCAATAACAAACAAACAAACAAACAAACAAACAAGCAAACAAACAAACAAGCAAACAAATAAACAAAAAGGCTAAAAGTACTGTGTTATAAATTATTTTTGAATAACATCCATTTTGGACAGATTAAGTCTCCAGGTCAAAAGGTCAACGTGAATGCTGATGTATTCAACAAAATTTAGATTACTGTGAAAATAAATATAATTATGGTATCATTATTTGTATTTACAAGGCGAATCTGTTTGTGTCGTATTCAAAGGGATCAGAGCTCATTGTGAGGTGTACTCGATATAACATCATATGATAAAGTTGTGACTTACGGCAGGTCGGTGGTTTTCTCCGGGTACTCGGTTTCCTCTGACAATAAAACTGACTGCCACCATATAGCTGAAATATTGTTGAAAGTGGCGTTAAACACGATAACCCTAACCTTCCCAACCCTTAAAGAGACAGATGATTTGACTTCGAAATAACCGTGCTAAATCAAAATGAAAGCTTACACGAATGGATCATATGTTTACTTTTGATTCGAGTTTTTCCAGGAAACCACATATCCTACGTTGAAATAGTGGTTCAATTGAAGTCATCACTTCAAAGTTTTACGGTCATGACTTGGTTACCCGATACGGAATATCTTTGTAACAAATGACCACGGATATGTCCCGTTTGTCGTAATCACAATCCGGTTATGACTTATCATCGTATATATAACAAGACATGTGACACTAGTGGAAAAGGAACTGCTTACGGAAGCCGTAAATCGTAGAACAGACAATACAATGACAAAACAAAGCAAGACATGTGACACTAGTGGAAAAAGAACTGCTTACGGAAGCCGTAAATCGTAGAACAGACAATACAATGACAAAACAAAGCAAGACATGTGACACTAGTGGAAAAGGAACTGCTTACGGAAGCCGTAAATCGTAGAACAGACAATACAATGACAAAACAAAACAAGACATGTGACACTAGTGAAAAAGGAACTGCTTACGGAAGCCGTAAATCGTAGAACAGACAATACAATGACAAAACAAAACAAGACTAAAGGGCAAACAATAATCTACAAACACTACACAGAAGATTAAAGATAGAGCAACACAAAGCCCACTAAAAAGGGGGGGGGGTGAACTCAGGTGCTCCATGAGGATAAATAGTTCCTGCTCCACTAGTGACACCCGTCATATATTCATTGATTGTTTTTATTACAGAAGCAGTAATTTGTAAAACTGCTTTTTTTTTGCTCAGAATGGATAGCTGTCATTCCACCCCCCACCATTGGATCCTGATTTTCGAATCTCGAACTTCAGATATTAAATTTTGAATTTCGAATTATGAATCTTTAATGATCATTCTGGGCCTTTGTACTAGTTATATAGTTTAATTCAATTTGACCTCCAATCATATGGAAGATAGTAAACTATATTGACCAATCGAAAAACAGCTCGCAGTATCAGATTGGTTGTAACAACAAACAAGGTGACGTTCGTAATAGAAGCTGGTGTCAGAGTCAATCCAGATTACTTTATTTCAGTTTGGACAGACGGAAACTCATATATTACACAATTAGTTTGTTTAATATAGAAATCTGACGTGGAGTCAAAGACATTTTAAAAACATATAAATACAACTACATATTGTACATTCGTGCTGATACCTTTGATTTTAATACCAATGTATTTCTTTTCGGGGTTTGGCATTGGGGGGTTAATAATTTTTAATTCTGTTTTCAAAATAAGGTCAGACAATCTGTTTATAAAGTGTTGATAACTGGCTTTAAGAGTTATGGGTAGATTTTGTACGACAAAGGTTTGGCGAGGTATTTTAATTGGTATACAAACGATCGCTGCAATAGTTTTAATATGGAAGGTGTTCACAGTAAAAACGTTACGGACACTACAGTTTGTTGGCTGCACAGTTTATTTTGAATTTATGATGATCTGTTATATTTTGTCTAATGGATTTAGAAAGGAAATAATTGAAATGCCCTGTGATAATGAAAAATTATGTTAGTATGAGTTTATTACATTTGATACGTTTTCTAGTGTAAGGGGTGTTTGCGGGGGGGGGGGGGGTAGTGTTATGTTGGGGGGGGGGGGGGGGGTTATGTTGCTTAACACCACGTTTATCACATAATGTTGTATCGAGTATACCTCGCCATGAGCGGGATATGAATTCACAACGTTAGTTGTGATGTCCACTGATTGCATAGGTAGTTGTAAATCCAACTACCATACGATCACGTCCATAACATACCCTTTAACATGGAAGGTGATCACAGAATAAACGTTACAACACTACAGTTTGTTGGCTGCATAGTTTGGCTTGATTGCATCATGATCTATTATATTTTGTCCAATGGATTTAGAAAGGTAAAATAAATTAAATTCGGATGAGCTGGCAAGGGAGAATTTAGATTAACCTTTAATACACATGCTAATTACATGATTAAATAAATGCATTTGTTCGTCAGTTCATTAATGTAATAATATTTTATTGCGATAAATTAAGCAATAGGATCAGACACAAGTTATTGCAACTTATATTAAGTCCCCTCCTTACATGTACAATACACATACTATATAATGACAGTAAAACATATACAACACAGTGCTGATAACTTGGAGTACACATTGTTTTGTCTGTTTAATAAAAAAAAAGCGAACTTTCTCAAAAACAATTTCAGTCAGTCATGAGCGGAATTCGAACTCACAATTAAACAATAAAAATAGCTGTACTAGTATATGAACAACATGTATACCGGTATTGCAAATTTTTTTGAATTCATTCAATCTTCTCAATTTCCTTGTTACAATAATAATAATAATAATAAAATCATATAAGAAAAATTACCGCTGTCTCTGCGCGAAAAAAATATAATTGTTAGTTTTAGCATTCGCGAGCAACTCAACCGCATCGGTGGTGTAATGGTTAGCGTGCTCGCCTCGAGTTTGGTAGATCGTGGGTTCTAACCCCGGTCGGGTCAAATCAAAGACTATAAAATTGGTACTTGCTGCTTCTCCGCTAAGCACGCAGCATTAAGGAGTAAGAGCAAAGACTGATTGGCTCGAAATCAGAATAATGTGTCCTAGTGGAGCGACATGTCTATCCGCAATCTGTTGTTTCAGTGAGCTAGCACTATAAAAGTACAACTCAGTGTGTTGGTCTTGAACAAAGCGGACCTCATCATCATCACATTGACAATGAACTTGTTTTCGCCATGATATAGCTAAAAATTGCTGAGTTGGCGTTAAACAACAACCACCCACTCGTGAGAAAGTAATTAGGATAGGATTATCGTCACGGTGATAACCCATCTGGTAAACACCACCTGTTTACGAACAATGAATTAGTCCAAATAAGGAATGCATTTCGTTCAATTTGTTATTGTTTTGATGGTCCCTGCTGTCATGTCAGCGTTTTAAAATATATTTCATCACGAAAGGCTTAAAATCGGTACACAATAAAACAATTAAATATCGTGTTATAGTGTATCCAGTTCGTCCTCAACTTCCTTGTCAATGACTGTTGTGGGGGTTTAACACCACTTTCAAGAGCGATATTTTTTTTTTAATAATTGTTCGTTTGAGTATTCTTGAGGAAAGTATTTTGATGTCTTATATAGTTCAAGTATTTAGATATTAGTACAAATAGATTAGATAAAAGACACGTGTGAACTTAAAAAGTTGAGGTTAATAATAATGGTTATGTTATTTATTATAAAAAGGGGGGGGGGGCAACACCAATTTACACAATATTTCATATATGCTATAGCCGAGTCTTTTTTGTTGTTCTTGTTGGTTTCCTGCTTGTGTAATGGTTAGAGTGTTTGCCTCGAGTGTCGTAGATCGTGGGTTCGAACTCCGTCGGGTAAATCCAAAGACTATGAAATTGGTATGTGTGGCTTCTCCGCTAAGCACGCAGTATTAAGCAGAAATATGAAAAAAAAACTGGTTGGACCGGAATCAGTATAGTGTGTCCGAGTGGGGCGACATGTCTGCTGTTTCAGTGAGCTAACACTGTAAAAATCTAAGCGTGTTGGACTAGTACAAAGCGAATCTCATGATCATCTCATTGTAAATTTACTTGTTCTCGCCATGGCCCACCTGAAAAATTGCTTGAGTTGGCGTTTAGCAATAATCACTCACTCATTGGCTTCATTAGCATCCAGAGAAACCACTGATTAGCATTTGTGAGAAAATCATTTACATAGAATAAGGTTACTGTTGTGGTGATAACACATCTAGTCAACACGTTTACGAATAAGGAATTTTGTCAGCCAAGGAATGTATTTCGTTCAATTTGTTATTGATTTGATTGTCCTGTCAGCGTTTTAAAGTTTTAAAATATATTTCATGATGAAAGGCTTAAAATCGGTACACAATAGAACAATTAAATATCGTGTTGTAATGCACCCAGTTCGTCCCCAGCTCCCTTGTCAATGACTGTTGTGGGGGTTTAGCACTACTTTCAAGAGCGATATTTTTTTTATATAATTGTTTGTTTGAGGATTCTTGAGGAAAGTATTTCGATGTCTTGTATAGTTCAAGTATTTAGATATTAGTACAAATAGATTAGATAAAAGACACGTGTGATCTTTTAAAAAACGTTGCGGTTAATAATAATGGCTATGCTATTTATTATAAAAAAAAAGGGGGGGGGGGTACCACCACCTTAAACAATATTTCAGATATACCATAGCAGTTTTGATTTCTATAGTGCTAGCTCACTGAAATAACAGTCCGCGGGTAGACATGTTGCTTCACTCGGACACATTATTATGATTCCGAGCCAACCAGTCATTGTTTTTACTCCTTAGTGCTGCGTACTTAGCGGAGAAGCAACAAATAGCAATAATCTTTAGTTTGACCTGACCGGGAATGGAACCCACGATCTACCTCACTCGAGGCGAGCACGCTAACCATTGCACCACTGATGTATCAAGAGTCATCTTCTAACATAGCTTTATTCTTAGCCATAGCTTTTCATTTGTCTGATCTATTTGTACTAATGTCTAAATTAAATACTTCAAATACATGTATCTAATTTTTCTTTATTAAAGAATGCTCAAATTAACAATTATATATATTTTTAGATTATTAGACAAACAGCGTCAATGTTTGATTTTATTTTTTTAACGCCACTTTCAATAATATTTCAATTATATCGTGGCGGTCAGTTTTAGTGGTGGAGGAAACCGGAGTACACCGGTGAAAACCACCGACTGACCGCAAGTCACTGACAAACTTTATCACATAATGTTGTATCGAGTACACCTTGCCATGAACGGGGTTCGAACTCACAACTATAGGGTATGATTTTATTTTGTAAATACAACATGTACAAGGAATTTGAGAAGAAATTGATTTCATTAGAAGTAAAAACAATATGCAGCTCATATAATTTGATATTTATCTATTTTTTTCCGTTTAACTTAGATAACATACAAAATGGAAGAACTGCCATCAACATAATTTTGAAATACCACATAAGTCACTTCCGTTCTTTAAAAAAACCAAAAAAAACCCCAATAAATATATGATCGAAAAGTTCAGGGTGGGCGTGCAATTCTAGGATAGGACGGAAACGTGTGGGATATAATTTTCGGAATGGAAAGGAAATGGGAGCGTGACAATTTTCAAAACTGTTAAGGAAAAAAATGTTACATGGCTTCATTCCCTTACATACCAGCCTACACTTATCTGTTTCTTATTTTTTGCTCCCATGCTCAAAATTCAGCTTTCGCCATTCTGTCATAACTTTTATTTGATAATTTTTTTTCTCATTATTAGGAAAACATGTTGATGGTTGTCGATAAGGAATCTTTTACAGGAACCGTTATATCAATGAGAACTATATATGTAAAATATATATATTACAAACCTCAAATATATTTATTATTCAATATTGAATCACCTGCTTACAGACAATTCTTTCATCTTAGTCAGGTAGACAGTAAGTTAATGATCTACTTATCTCAGGATAGAATCATGGAGGTGGCAATTGAGAATTTTCCGGTTTTGCGGTTTTAATAACCAAAAGCCCCCCCCCCCCCCCCCCCCCCCCAACCCATAAAAAAATAACATAAATAAATTAATTAATTACAAAAAGAGAAAAAAAAAATATATATATATATCCTTAAACAATTTTGATAATGCGAATTAATCATTCAGGCTGTAAGTATGTTGCTAAAACTGTTTTGTATAGACATGTTCAGTTTAATTTCAAATTATTAAATTTACATATAAAGTAAACCGATCTTTAAATAAAGATGAATATCAGTAACAAATGTTATTGTTCGAGTAATACGATTTAAGAAAAATAATAAACCTTATTTCTAATTATAGATTATTAAAAAAACTAACAGAGTATTTATATATTTTATATTTAATTTATGACTGAAATATGATTATGTTTATCGATGATGACCTATCGATAGCAACCATTGTTATGATATGTTTCATTCCATAGAAACTTGCACTATACGATTTGGTTTATTTGTATTGTTTGGAAACCAGTTACATGGCGTCGCAAGACAATGATATTATTCATTGTTTATTATTTTATCTGTTTGTGTATATCTAAAATTGATAGACAATCGGAAGTAAATATAAATTCAGTTGAATACCAAAATTTAAAGCGTACACTCCTATAATGAATTAGGTTTGTATGTCAATTGTTGGGTTATAATATATATATTGAGAGGAAGAGAACATTCATTTATATAAACAAATAAAAGATATATTTTAAACCGCAAATATGCATCAAATCAAATTGATAATTGTTATACTTCTGATGAGATTTTGGGAAAAGTCAGTCGTTAACGCGGAAGTTAGTAATACACTTTGTGGTAAGTAATTTGTTTTAAAATATCAACCTATATATACATTTATATTTAAACGTTTATTAGAATGTGAAAATAGTTTTAACCTGAGATAATTTTAGTTCGTTTATCCGATCACTCAGCAGAAATTGAAACTCTAATATACCAAACATATACCAAAGAGAGTTAAACATGTAAAAGAATTGATTGAGTGATTGTTATTTAACGGCAATTCAGCAATATTTCAGCTATATCATGGGGAGAACAAGTTAATTTTCAATGAGATGATGATGAGGTCCACTTTGTACTAGACCAACACACATAGTTCGATTTTTATTGTGCTAGCTCACTGAAACAGCAGGCCACATTATTCTGATTCCGATCCAACCAGTCTTTGCTCTTTCTTCTTAATGCTGCGTGCTAAGCGGAGAAGCAACAAATACCAATTATAAAGTCTTTGGATTCACCCGTCCGGTGCTCGAACCCACGATCCCGAGGAGAGCACGCTAACCATATATTACACCACCGATACGGTTAATCAGAAATTGAAACTCTCAGATAACAAAAATATACCAAAGAGAGTTAAACATGTAAAGGAATTGATGATGAACAACATTTCTTCATAGATTGTAATAAAGAAAACAATCTTAAACTACTTCTACTTCTACAATATAAGAAGCCTCCTTCAACTAACTGAAGATTCCGCCAATTACGTTGGGTACTACGCTTCGCGCTCTAAAGAAATTATAAATTTACTTTAGAAAATGAAATTTAACTAGAATAACTCTTAAATAAGGAAGAATTTTACCCATGTTTCACTGAAAGAAGTTTCAAATTACAAAAATTAAAATACATTTTAAAACCTAAATTTGAACTTTTATGTGACTTTATTGGAATTGAGAAAATAAAGTGCATGTCTTCCAAAAATTCCCACAAATATTTTACTGCTATGCTTTTTTAAAAATTGTATTTCTTGCATTTGCTTGACACATAAGGTTCTAAATGCCATTAAAGATTTATCAAATTTCTGAAAATGAAACTTAACAAGCTTAGAGTTTTCGACTATATCGTGGTTACCAGACATAATAGGGAAAGAAAACCTTGACGTTACAACGAACTAACTGGTACCCCTGACTCTAGGTTGGTTACGGGGAACCTTAACAATTAAGATGGGTATCTGTACTGCAAAATCAACGTCAGTTAGGTATCTGGTCAATAGTCAAAAACCTTTAACACTCGACAGTCCACCAACAGAGGTGATAGTAATTAAAACGTAAATATTTAATTTAGGACGCACGGCGTGTTTCAGAAATAAACTTAAATAGCTGTCAAAAGATTAGAAAACCATATAGTTGAAAAGTCTTTGGGAACAAGGAAACCAATGGATCTAAACAGTATAATCAAAATCGTCTGAGGTTACAGATGAACCTTCAGTTAGGAACTGTAAATTTCAATAATAATAAAAACGTAGATATCAAATTCAGTGCGCACGCCGCTTTTCTGGAAGAACCTTCCCCAGGTACGCTCAAAGCCGAAATATTGGAAAGCCAAATAATTTAAAAAGTTTTGTGATCAAGTAAACCGAATGGCCTAAACAGGATCACCTAAATCGGCTATGGTAACTTATGCCTGAGAGAGGGGAACCTTATTATTTCTTATATATATATACGACAATACTATGAATTTACTGAAACACATTGTAAATTTTACAAATGCATTCGTATAAGAAAATTTGAAGATACCAGAGGGGTAATCAGAAACCGTAAATCTAAGATACCAGAGGGGTAATCAGAAACCGTAAATCGAAGGACATACAATTTATAATGGCCAAGAAAAAAAGGTCAAAAGGACAATACAATGGCCAAAAGAAAAAAGAACAAAAGGACAAGCAATGATATACAAAATACTACACAGAAAACTAAAAATTAAGCAGCACCGATTCCACTAAAGACCGGGGGCGAGCCCAGGTCCACCGGAAGGGTGAGCAGTTCCTGCTCCACTAGTGGCATACGTCATGTTACTTTTGTTATTCTTTCGCCTTCAGTTTTTAGCCTATAAAATATTTACAAAATGTAAAATTATTTTTTCAGATGTTGGATACTGAGTTTTTCCAAAGTGTATATCGTACAAAATAAAAACAAATCAGATACTTAAATGAAAGGGTAAGTAAACCATAGTGTTTTATCCCGCACTTGTTTTATTTTAGCAGTCAAATTATATTTACTAGATAAAGTTTTGTTACATACGGACACTGACCGAAATATAATAGCTTTTCTGGTATCCCTGTCACGTTTCACCTGTAGAGCGTTGTGAAACTGGTTGTAAATCAGTTGACTTCCTGTTGACAGAAAATATCCTAAGGGGGTAACCAAGGGATATTTGCATAATTTTATTATTTAATTAAAATATGACCACCTATGGATTAATGTTATTTTTTTCTGCAGAATTCAAAATACAATATTAATGCAGTGTTTTAAAATATAAAACATTTGCGTATTCGGTGCCACATTTTTCAGCCTCATACGCATAAACTTTCTATTTTAAGACAATACACTAATATTGTATATTCATTTTACTGTTGCTGTCTGGTCAAAAATCCCAAACTTGTTAACAATTGGTATTTTCTGATTATCCACTAAGCACACATCATTACATATAAGGACTAAGAGTAAAGACTGATTAACATTGGCTCGGAATCAGGATAATGTGTCCTAGTGGAACGATATGTTGACTCGTGGACTTGGTTCAGTGAGCTAGCGCTATAAAAATCACACTAAGCGTGTTGATCTAGTACAAAGCGGCACCATATATATAGCTGAAAAATAGTTTATTTTCGTTCTAAAAAAACAAGCAACCCATCTCTCACTCAAAATTGCTCACAATATAACGGCTGAAATAAGACTTCTGTGTATTAATTCTTTAATTCATGACATATGCTACACATGTTTAGCAAAAACATAAAGTAACGTTTTATTCTTTTCGGCCCGCAGTGAAGAAAGTAGATCATATATCCATACTAGGTTTTTTGCATGGGGTGACATTTTAAGAAAAAGAAAGTAACTATAGCTGTTATACTGTTATGTATAAAGCTGATCTATTCTAGAAGAGTTTGAAGATACCAAATGGGTAATCAGAATCCGTCAATCGAAAAAGGACAGACAACACAATTGCCAAAAGAATAAGGACAAACGAAAACCACTAAAAACCGGGGGTGCTTTGGAAGGGTAAACAGTTCCTGCTCCTCTAGTGGCACCCGCTGTGTTAATCTAGTTCATGACATATTTCCGTTTTCTGTTATTTTATTTCGCATATACTTTACATTGCTTAGTTATCGGCGCTTAGTCTACAAATTATATATTGAGTCATCTGTTTAGAATAAGAAGTCCCGTTCATAGTGAGGTGTACTCGATACAACATTATGTGATAAAGTTTGTCAGTGCCTTGCTACAGGTCGGTAGTTTTCTCCGGTTTCCTCCACCAATAGAACTGACCGCCACGATATAACTGAAATATTTTTGAAAGTGGTGTTAAACACCATAACACTAACCCTAACCATAGAATAAGCAGTTCAGCAACAATGATCATTTATTTAATTGAACCAACCACACGACAAGAAACCACTCCTCAGCTAATTCTCAAACTCCAAAAAAAAAAATTTAAAAGACGAGAATAGAAATCTAGCTCCTGGCTTGGGAACGTCGCAATAAACGTGGCGCTTTAAGCGGTCTCAATCCCCCTAGTATGACTAGATATGAATTCGGACTATCAACTATTTGTCAAATATATTTAATTGCATTTTGTAAATTACGACCTGTAATTAATTATGATTATAATTATAACTGGAGTAAAAAACTTCTTTCGTTTCTTTCAGATTGAATGCTTAGTAAGAAAGTTTCAGATACTTCAGACATTTTGTTTGTCTTGACAAGACGGATAGATGAAGCCAGATAATATATTATGGATTTTTTTTGTTACAGTTCGTTACAATTGTCTGTAACTTGACGATGGTTTTTAGTGAGACCAGGAAATCTCGATTTCTTCTTACAATGGAAATGTCGGGTACAGGATACGCCAAACTTTTGTAACTAGACAGATAGAGGAATGAAGGAAAATTAATATCTATTTTAAAAATGTTCTTTCCTTTTGTTAATGATGAGTAAAATAAAATAAGGATTTTTAATAATTTTTTTATGGTTTGCCAAACAATTTTTTGCAATGTCAAGGTATTTATTAATGATATTAATTATTTACCATGATATCAGACTGAGTAAGTGATTGATTGCTTTTTAATTAAGTTGAATTTTTTTTCACCTGAATCATATTGAGAACAAGGAATGCATTTGTTCAAATATGAAGGTGACGATCCCTTACTTTGTGTTAAAACCTTTACGCTATGCTAGAGTTTTAGAGTATCAGCTCACTTGAACCACAGTTGGTAAGGTGGTAGACATGTCATGTCATTTCAGACACATCAATTCGGACACAGAAACAAACTCATAGAATTATAAGAATATGGAGGAGGATATATTTAATATACAATATTGTAAGCTTTTAAAAGTTAAATAAACTAAATATAATATTGTGATTGCTTAATTGCAGATTGTTGGTTATATTAATCTCCGTGCTCCCATGCCTCCTTTACAACATAAACATAGTCGTACAACTACTCCGTCATTGTTCACAATATGGGCCTGACTGATGGCTTGAAGTGCTCCACACCCTCCCATGTTTCGTCAATTTCCAAACTTGTTGTCCACTCTAACTGCAGATTTTGAAAATTATACGTATTGGGAGTGAGTTAGTGAGTGATTGCTGTTTAGCGCCAACTCAGAAAATTTTCAGCTATATCATGGCGAGAACGAGTTAATTTACATTGAGATGACGATGAGGTTCACTTTGTACTAGACTAACACACTTAGTTTGGTTTTTTTAGTGCTAGCTCACTGAAACAACAGGTCGCAGGTAGACATGTCACCCTACTCAGACACATTAACCTGATTCCAATGAGTCTTTGCTCTTTCTCCTTAATGCTGCGTGCTTAACAAATACCGATTTTATAGTCTTTGGTTTGTCTCAACTGAGACTCGAACCCATGATCTACCACACACAAGACAAGCACGCTTACCATTACACCACCGACGCGGTTAAACGCATTGGGAGAAGACGCCCAAGCGATCCTCCCATGCCTCCTCTACATCACCTATACAGTCGTACCCCGTCACTGTCTCGAATAAGGGCATTATTTGTAACTCCCAAATTTTGTCAATTTTCAAACTTTCGTTTCTTACTTCAGATTTTGGAGGTCAGGGGGAATGTGTTTTAATTTTTATTTTATTGCTAAATATCCTAAGAAATAAATTGGACACTTACAGCTTCCAAAGGTCCTCTTCATAAAATGCATTATACATACATAAAAAATGTTACTAAATACATACATTTTGAGAACTAAACGATTAAATCAAGGATTTAGAAAAGAAAAAAAGACTCGTATTATCTTTCAAATTTTTTTTTTCGGAAGGTATCAATGTCAGTTGCGTATAGATGACAAAAGATGGTATTGAAAATTAGATTTTGGAAGTTGACTATTGTTTCCCTATTATGTCTAGCGATGGCCTTGTATACTGTCTTATATTTAGATAATGCTTGAGGTCATCGGTTCTCTTTAAAAGAACTAATATCATACATATGACAACTTCTGTGTCACGGAGATCAAATACATGTATAATGTTCAAGATTATAGTGTTATTTATAATAACGCTGTTCTCCCAGTTGTAGTTGATGGTTAACATTTTACTCACATGTGGAAAGCAGAACCCCGCCACTTTTTAAGTGCTTGTACCAAGCCAAGAAAGTTTGCGGTCATGTATTTGTGTGTTTCTACGATTTTGATATTATATTATATTTTTTTTTCCGGCAGTGTGGTATATTTTGTTTTGATCTATTTATATAATCCTAATGGAACTCAGATGCAAAAAAGTGTGTGTGTTGGTGGAGGGGCTCTAAATGTGGACCGGAAAGTGGTGGAGGATCAAGTTTTGGAGAGAACAGGAAAGTGAGGACAATATTTCTAAACTGACGAGCATAAGCAATTTCATTGGCTTCTATTCTGAGACCTCTTTTCACTGAACATTTTTGTTTCCATGTTACAAATTCAGCTTTTTCTAAGCTTCCCCCCAAAAGAATGGCGGGGTGAGGTGGGAGCACACCTATAGTATGTCTCTGTGTTCGTCGCGCTAACAGTAACGTGACAGCTGTCACAAATAGAACAGGAACTGCTTATTCTTCGCAGAATTTTTAATTTATATATATTATTATTATTAAATTATATATTAATATGGATGATAATTACAATAAAAATGACATTCAAATGACATGAAATTATGAACATTTTAATTTGTATGAAAATATTGAAAATGTTGAAAATGTTTGCAAAAATATACACAGACCCTTTTACCTATAAAAAAAAAACCCCATAAGATATTTGACAGTTTATCCCCCTTTCATTTCTAAACAATTACGAATTGTACAATAAAGAAATAATACTGATTTAACCTTGACGAGTCGAGCACACCTAAATACACAATGAATCACAATAAGTGGAGTCCCATATCCAACTCCACGTGCACGGCGTTCTACGTACTGTCACTGGGGTATATAAACTCGTGAAATCCTCATTTCTGAACCATCCGTTGTAACATCTGGAATAGAAGTCGACCTCGTAAGTACTATTTTATTTTTTATTATTAGCATTGAATTATGTTTCCATGGAAGACAATATATAACTCTATTTTATAATACATCTATCTATCTAAATGTTGAACTTTTCATTTCAAATGAAGTTTGGACTTTTTAAAAGTGGACGATGGATTGAAATGCAATTGTATCAAGATTTTTGCCACAGGCGAGGGGAAATTCCTACCGACTTACTTTTTATATATCTTGCAAACGTATTCTCTCTATGGAGTGTATTTTTTTTTATCAAAAAGACTTCCATGATATAGCTGAAATATTGTTGAAAGTGGCGATAACACCATAAACCAACTTTTATCAAAAAAGCTGAAATGGGTAATCAAAAACCGTAAATCGAAAAAGGACACAACAGTTAAGTTTTACTGCATATATCTAATATCTCTATTCATAAAAAATTACTGCCAAGATAAAACTAAAATATTGTTGAAAGTGACGTTAAACACCCTAACCCATGAAAAATGATATCCAAATAGAAATATTGGCATGTCGTGTGCTAATAAACAACTGCAATTTTGTAGTAACACGATCCGACTTTTTTGGACTTGTATGGAATGAGCTCTTTTGCATTTTTCTCTCTGTGCATTTTACTAGAACTTATTTTTTACCAGTTTGCCAATTGCACATTTTTTATAGGCATTGAACCAAATTATTGATTTAATTATATTGTTGAAGCAGGTGGAAAGATTCTTGGTCGTTAAGGATTATGTTTTCCTTTTTTATTCTATGTTGAACACACGAGCACTTGAAACCGTATACATGTATATGAAAAGCACTGGTAATCCTATCCCTATTTTAAGCAAGTCGAGTAAACCGGGCAAGTTATTTCAAGTTTGCTCGACTTGTTATACAAGGGTGTTTTACTTCTGTAATAACTATTAAGATAATAACTTGTGTAATAAAACCTAAAATTACATGTACAAGGTGATAGTACTTATTCATGACAAAATTGTTAAAAATTACATTGAATATAATCCGATTTCTATACTGACGCCCAATACAGCGGGCACCTAAAAGGACCCCCCATTATATATGTTTTAATAATATTAATAACCAATAGATTATACTGATTATATTTTGAAATATTATATCAAATGCGTTAATCTAGGTCGACATTATTTTTCGACTAGAACATTGTGAAAGTGGAGATAATGTGCAGATAATGTGCAATGTGCATGTTGCATCATATTTACACCGACGCCCCCTCCCACATTAAATGTTAATACTATCAAACCTTGTTTCCGTAAATCCTAAAGTATAGTTTTTTTTCATCTGATGTCACTTTTTTTTAAATTAAGTACCAAAAAAAAAAGAGGTAAAAATAGCACATGTTTATGGTGTATATTTAGACACTCCCAGAATGTATAAAGTAATTTAATTTGAAAATGTATATTTTAACTTGAAACATAATATGGCGTTGCCGTACAGTTGGTTACCTTTTCCACTACTGATAGATTATATCGTGGTGGTATTTTATAATGAACCTCGAACTTTTAAGCAAGTCGTGGAATTATTACGTCAACTGTGATTTACTCCACCTGACAATGCCATTTTGTCAATGGCCTTATCTGTATTTTCGTCCATCCCGTTTGTTGGCATGTACTTATAGTTTCCCTTCACCAAAAGTTTAGAAATGTATACAATATTTTGGTAATATGCACCGGTACTCTGGACAGGGTAGCCACCCATTTTTTCAAAATTACGAACAAATTGTATGATACTATCGTATGTATATTTTCCGTTTAGTGATGCAGTAATCTGATAAATACCACCACAAAATGACTCCTGTATCAAACAGTCGTTTATAAAATCCATCTTCTAAATATGCAACTCTAACACGCCCTTAAGTTTAGCTGCATAATAAGTAAACGCCAATCGCATCAACTCTGCAACATGCTATTATCATAGCTTAAAGCGGCATCTGCGGTAGTGCCTACCGATAAAATTTGCGGGCGGAGCTTATCAAATCACTCGTGTTATTAATAGATTGATAAAACCAATATCCCCGTTTGATAAAACCAATATCCCCGTTGATATGAGCAGCTTATGAAACTGTATGTCGCATGACCAACGTGATCTAAAGGTCGCATACCTCAGAAATTTGAATTTCGAAGTGATTTTTGTGGTTATTAGACTGAAGAATATTTTAATGAGAAACTTTCGGAGGGAGAAACACAAAGTGTCGATGCCTGTATATTTTGCTCCAAATATGTATCATTGATATTTCCTCCTTATGATAACCGTGGTCAAAATAATGAACAATCTGAATGTTTACTCCGCCCACAACTATTTAAATCCACGGTCCCTGTTTAAAGCAACTTCTTTATGGTTAATGGGTTAGGGTTATGGATGTTTGGTGCCACTTGTAACAGTCGGTTATATCGTGTTCCACGGTTTGGTTTATTGGTACTGGAAACCGTAGCACTAGGAGAAAACCACCAACCTGTCGCAAGTCACTGACCAACTTTAGATGAATAAATAACTACCTCACTAAATGACTACCTCACTAAATAACTACCTCACGTTTACAACGGCCTCTTCTAAAATTCAAACATTATCAACCATAAATCCACATACGGTCACCACGTACAAGTCGGTGTCCATGACAACTGTTGTGATTCCAGCTTGATCAAACGTCAGATCCGACAGTCTGGTATAGTACAGAGTCGTCAATAAATTGTAAATATTTTTTTCGTAAGCTTTGTAGAATTGGGCCTACGCTTTATTGCATTATTAGTTGTTGAAATGAATGGTTCCAACAGAACAACTTTAAAAATTCTTTATTTCTTTCGAGTCTTGTGTAAATGATATATTAGTTTTTATTTTATTTTTTATTTCAGTCTCGCAAGAAAATCAAAGATGCGTCTGTCCTTTGCTTGTCTCCTGTTTATTGTCATCTGTATGACTGTTTCTGCAAGATACTATGGCTATGGAGCAAAAAATCTAGACAAAAAAGGTTGGTATAGATCTGCTACCAGATGGACCAGATCGACGATTGGAACTGCTACCAGATGGACCAGATCGGCGATTGGAACTGCTAACAGATGGACCTATAGATCTATCAGATGGGGCGGTTGGGGAGGGAAAAGAGGTTGGTGATTATTCAGATATTGTGCATAAATCATTTTATCAAAACTTGGAAATATCGAGTTTCAATTCAGTTTATTTTCATACTGTAATATTGGAAACTTTTTTCAGGTACAAAATGAAAAAAAATGGCTTATTCTCTCAATTTTGAGCCACATGTTTTAGATATAGAAACTTGCTTTAGTTGATCGTTGTATTAAGTTATGAAAAGAAAGTTAGTGATGTAGTAGAATTCCATCAATATAGATAATGTAATGTAGAGGTTATTATACCTCAATTAGGACCTTATGAAAACATATTGCCTGGTCGCTTTACCAGGGGAATAACTGACATTACCTCGTCATTTTACCAAACTGGTGTGGTGATTAAATTAGAAAACTTCATACAATTCCCATGGAAACTTTCTCGCCGCCAATCTTGGGAAATTCTATGACTTGCAGACAGAAATTGTCTTAATACTTACTTACGGTACAATGTAAGGAAATGTGGCAAACGTCCCGAGTGGTTAGTTTTTTGATTGGCCAAAATCAAAACTTGCATTGCAACATTTTATTTTCTAGGTTTTGACGCTCGTCAGGGCAAACCCGAGGAAATGTGGGCAGAAATGTTTAATGCTCTAGATGAAGATCACGATGGTTTTGTTGATATAGATGAATTGAAGAACGACATGGCAACCGTATTGAAAGGAGAAACCAGAACCCCGGAGGAATTAATGGCGGAGACTGATACAAATGGAGATGGACATGTTGACTTTGAGGGTGGGTAGTCGCATGTTTCATTTAATGTGATTTTTATAACTGATTCTGCATATGATTTTTTTTTGCACAAGTGCAGATTATAATTTTTAAGATGGTTTAAATTTTTAAAATGGTTTTGTATCTGAATCTTCTAATATACAATATACTATGGAAACTAGCACTTGAGAGAATTGGGTCTCATTTTTTTTAAATTTATATTCCTTTCATTTATTATTAATATTTGTTATTAAAGTGGCATTATCTGCCAAAATCGTAAATTTGTGTTGCCCATAACATCGGATATGATTGATGCCTTGATGAAACGTGTTTCTGTAACTTATAAATGTTATGAAATGTACGCGAATCGAGGAAAAAAGGTGCAACTGCTCGTGTTTTGAGATCCATCAAGAAATGCACGCCATCTTATTAATTATCGGCATTGTTTACGGATCATCATTACATCAGAACAATGCACTTATTCTTATTTTCTGTGAATCTGCTTTTAGTCGCGTTAATTACGGACAAAGAACCATGCAAGTTTGCAGTTAATGAGCGACACAATACACATTCGTTTTTACCTGTAGCTAGAAAGGTCAGTTGCATACGGAGAAGGCGAGGTCAAATTATTTGCTTGCAAGGAAATAATAAATCGATGGTAATTTTCGTTCTCAAAAGGCGAAAAGTGGTACGATAAGCTGTTAATGTGAAATATTTACCTTTTATTTCATCATTTTAAAGCTATTTACCAATTTTCAAAACATATAATTTTTTTGGTCAAAATCGTAGCTAACGCCGCTTTAAAGTACATATAGTTTACTTTCACAATACTAACCAATGCAATCATTACATAGTATATTTAGATTGGCTAGTCGAGCTGTTTTGAGAGCTAATGTTATCCTCCACCATAGACTTTTCCTATATTCACGAAACGTGTACAAAGGAAGATAACTTGACATTCATTTGCAATTGAGTTGAGGTCTATCCAACAAAATCGTGAGCTTGTTGGATCAATTTCATCCGGTTTCAATTTCTAGCTTCACAGGAATAATGTATATGTTGGAGGCTTAACGGGAATGTGTTCTTTTCACTAACAACAATTTACCTATAAAAACAACACGCCTATAATATTGTACTAATTTATGAACGGAGAACAATTCATCATTAAACTCGATGTTCAATATTTTACAAATTTGTCAATACCTCCAACCCCATACGCTGGATTGTAACATAAATTTTATAAATGCTATCGCGCTTTCTCTTACCTCAAGTGCACTTGTACAATTATACGCACTTCTCAATATTTAAGAGTTGTGATATTTCAGTCAATTCATGACGTTCTTTCTTTTTGTCGAGTACCAGAGAAAACCACCGACCTGCAGTCGGGTAACGGACAAAACTATCACATAATTTTGTATAAGAGGACGCATCACTTGAGCGGGATTAGAACTTACAACTTCAGTGGTGATGGGCACTGATTGCATATATAGTCGTTACTCCAATTACCATACGGCCACGAAGACCCATAACATCTTGCAATTTGGTGAATGTGTTTGAAACATAATCGATTCCATATTTTATTTTTCAGAGTTTGTAAATGACATCTGTAAATGATCTCTGTAAATGATCTGTTCGGACAATCTATAGGATGTGCCATCATTTTTCTTTCTCTGGTGAATGATGACAGAAGATATTCAAGATTCTGTTGAATTTTTGTTTTTTAAATAAAAGTTCAATAACTAACTTTCAATGCATAATATTGGAATACCATTTTATACACCGTTTTCTCTGACCAATTTCCTAACGGTTGTACATTTATTTACTTGTACATTTATTTACAACATCTTCTACTTGACAGTAGCTACTAGATATATAAATTCGACTACCATTAAACGAATTGTCATTTTGTACTCTCAAATATTTAGTTTCTATTGAAATATATATTGTACTTCCCATTTTTTACCCCATCGGTGGTGCTCGACTGGAGTGCAGTATACTCCGAATCGGTCTTAAAAACGGACAATGAATAAAATTATTTATTGCACAGCATGAAGGAGAAAGAACAGACTGGTTAGCTGGCATTCGGGGTAATATGGACTGGTTTCATTAAGTCAACACTATTAAAATTTGAAACAAAGCAGAACACTATTAAAATTTGAAACAAAGCGGACACCAACTCGTTCGAATGAAACTTAGTTCTCGTTATGATTTAGCTAGAGCAAGGCTCGATTTAGAACAAATGGTCACTAAATGCTTTCAAGACGGACCAACTACTATTTTATCAATTTTGCACTCCATGCTTTGTTTCTGTAGAAATATGTATTGTTCGTCTTGTTCTGGTAAATCTTGACCAAAGTGTTTACATTAGATTGATCACTGGAATCTACATAACGTGCAGGAGATGGCTTAATCTACATAACGTGCAGGAGATGGCTTAATCCCACGATTTCGTGTTTGTTCCAACCAATTACACAAATTTCAATTACACAAATTTTAAACGGTATCTGACCTTTCTATAATTAAATGTTTTATTTCCCAGAGAACTGGTTTATTGTATTGTTGATCATTGGTGGTAATTAATTTCTTGCAATTTATTAGAATGCAATGGCATGCTGTTCATTTCATCTCGAGTTCATGATTTTCTCAGTTCCCTGAAAAGATTATGCGGGCATTTATCTCCTCGTTGGAAAAATGGAAACAAATAAATAGTTTTAACCACAGGGTCTTGGGAGATTTAGTATGAAATAAATAGGACAACTTGTTTCGGAGTCTGATTTGAAAATCCATATTCTGATAAATCTCTCCTACATATTAACGATACTCGAATGTCCTTGTATGTTCAACTAAATTTATGAAGGTACAGTCAAACCTGCCCTTATGGACGCCTCTATTAAGCAGTCGCCTGTACTAAAAGGTCTCGCTTTTCTTGTCCTGTCGTAGAAAATGTCGTATGAAATTAACAGGTCGCCAGTCTTGTACAGCCACTTTTTCTTTGTCCCAAAGGTGACCTCTTAATGCAGGTTTGATATCGATTCGATGCCTCGCAGAAAACTTCAAACCGTACCTGGCGTTTGCTTTGCAGGTTCACTTCCGCTAAACAATTGAATTCGCTGTTTAAAATCGAAAAGCAGTTGAACTGGTAAACGTTTGCAGGAATAATAACCATGGGCGAAATGTAGAAGTCGATACCCACAACTAAGCATTACATTATCTTCCCTCTGACATTCATCCTTAAAGTGCCATGTTCGTATTGGAAGAACAAAAATGGATCCAATTCCAGTGAGACGACCTAAATATTTTTCTACCCAATTCCATGCATTGCAGATGGAGATATTGTTTAGAATGTTGGTCTGTTAACCTAAAATTATAATTTTATTAAACCCGAAAGTGCGGGCTCGAGCCCTCTGCCCGAAGTCGATTGTGCATATCTAAATATCGTTTTATTTAAACTTTAAATGTTCCATGGCGTAACCTGTATACAGTATGTTCATAAATTGTGTGTGAATGATGTGTGGTTACTGCAATACTATATGCTAGCTCAAAGAAAACAATAAGTTTTATAATTAAAAAAATAAATAAAATAAGATATTTTTATTAATTGTTTTATGTCTCTGCTTCCACTGTTGAGTAAACCGCATCGGTGGTGTAATGGTTAGCGTGCTCGCCTCGAATGCGGTAGATCATGGGTCGGGTCGAACCAAAGGAGAAAGAACAGACTGGTTAGCTCGCATTCGGGGTAATATGGACTGGTTTCATAGTCAACGCTATTAAAATTTGAAACAAAGCAGAACACTATTAAAATTTGAAACAAAGCGGACACCAATTCGTTCAAATGAAACTTGGTTCTCGTTATGATTTAGCTAGAGCAAGGCTCAATTTAGAAATGGTCACTAAATGCCTTCAAGATGGACCAACTACTATTTTATCAATTTACACATGTTTTGTTTCTGTAGAAATATGCATTGTCCTTCTTGTTCTGGTAAATCCTGACCAGAAGTGTTTACATTAGATTGACCACTGGAATCTACATAACGTGCAGGAGATGGCTTAATCCAACGATTTCGTGTTTGTCCCAACCAATTACACAAATTTTAATCGGTATCTGACCTTTCTATAATTAAATGTTGTTTCCCCAGAGAACTGGTTTATTGTATTGTTGATCATTGTGGTAATTAATTTCTTGCAATTTATTAGAATGCAATGGCATGCTGTTCATTTCATCTCGATTTCATGACTTTCTCGGTTCCATTAAAAGGTTCTGCGGACATTTATCTCGTCGTTGGAAAAATTGAAGCAAATAAATACGGTTTCAACCACAGGGTCTTCACCTGTCTTATACAGCCACTTGTTCTTTGTCCCAAAGGTGACCTCTTAATGCAGGTTTGACATCGATTCGATGCATCAAAGAAAGCTTCAAACCGTACCAGGCGTTTGCTTTGCAGGTTCACTTCCGCTAAAAAATTGAATTCGCTGTTTAAAATCGAATCGCAGTTGAACTGGTAAACGTTTGCAGGAATTACTAACAGAAAAAATGACCATGGGCGAAATGTAGAAAAATGACCATGGGCGAAATGTAGAAGTCCAGATACCCCCAACTAAGCATTACATTATCTTCCCTCTGACATTCATCCTTAAGTGCCATGTTCGTATTGGAAGAACAAAAATGGATCCAATTGCACCGCGAGACTACCTAAGTATTTTTCTACCCAATTCCATGCATTGCAGATGGAGATATTGTTTAAGAATGTTATGTTCATAAAATTATAACTTCATTAAACTCGAAAGTGCGGGCTCGAGCCCCATGCCCGAAGTCGATTGTGCATATCTAAATATCGTTTTACTTAATGTTCCATGGTGTAACCTGTATACAGTATGTTCCTTGGGGTAACCTGTATAGTGTTCCATGGTGTAACCTGTATACAGTATGTTCCATGGTGCAACCTGTATACAGTATGTTCCATGGTGTAACCTGTATACAGTATGTTCCATGGTGTAACCTGTATACAGTATGTTCCATGGTGTAACCTGTATACAGTATGTTCCATGGTGTAACCTGTATACAGTATGTTCCATGGTGTAACCTGCATACAGTATGTTCATAAATTGTGTATACATGGTGAATGATGTATGGTTACTGCAATACTATATGCTAGCTCAAAGAAAACAATAAGTTTTATAATTAAAAAAATAAATAAAATTAAGATAGTTTTATTAATTGTTTCATGTCTCCGCTTCCACTGTTGAGTAAATCGCATCGGTGGTGTAATGGTTAGCGTGCTCGCCTCGAGTGCGGTAGATCATGGGTCGGGTCGAACCAAAAACTATAAAATTGGTATTTGTTGCTTCTCCGCTAAGTACGCAGCATTAAGGAGAAAGAGCAAAGACTGGTTGGTTCAGAATCGGGATAGTGTGTCCGAGTGGACAGATAGACGAAGGAAGGAAAATTAAGATCTATTTTAAAAATGTTATTTCCTTTTTAAACTCCGTGCTCCCATGCCTCCTTTACAACATAAACATAGTCGTACAACTACCCCGTCATTGTTTAGAATATGGGCCTGACTTATGGCTTGAAGTGCTCAAAATGTTTCGCCAGTTTGTTTTCCACTCTTAACTGCAGATTTTGAAAATTATACGTATTGGGAGTGAGTTAGTGAGTGATTGCTGTTTAACGCCAAACTCTGAAAATGTTCAGCTATATCATGGCGAAAACAAGTTAATTTTCAATGAGATGATGATGAGGTTCGCTTTGTACTAGACTAACACGCTTAGTTTGGTTGTTATAGTGCTAGCTCACTGAAACAACAGGTCGCAGGTAGATATGTCACCACACTCGGACACATTAATCTGATTCTAATGAGTTACACTCGGACACATTAACCTGATTCTAATGAGTCACACTCGGACACATTAACCTGATTCTAATGAGTCGCACTCGGACACATTAACCTGATTCTAATGAATCACACTCGGACACATTAACCTGATTCTAATGAGTCACACTCGGACACATTAACCTGATTCTAATGAGTCACACTCGGACACATTAACCTGATTCTAATGAGTCACACTCGACACATTAACCTGATTCTAATGAGTCACACTCGGACACATTAACCTGATTCTAATGAGTCACACTCGGACACATTAACCTGATTCTAATGAGTCACACTCGGACACATTAACCTGATTCCAATGAGTCGCACTCGGACACATTAACCTGATTCTAATGAGTCACACTCGGACACATTAACCTGATTCTAATGAGTCACACTCGGACACATTAACCTGATTCTAATGAGTCGCACTCGGACACATTAACCTGATTCTAATGAGTCACACTCGGACACATTAACCTGATTCTAATGAGTCACACTCGGACACATTAACCTGATTCTAATGAGTCGCACTCGGACACATTAACCTGATTCTAGTGAGTCACACTCGGACACATTAACCTGATTCTGATGAGTCACACTCGGACACATTAACCTGATTCTAATGAGTCACACTCGGACACATTAACCTGATTCTAATGAGTCACACTCGGACACATTAACCTGATTCTAATGAGTCACACTCGGACACATTAACCTGATTCTGATGAGTCACACTCGGACACATTAACCTGATTCTAATGAGTCACACTCGGACACATTAACCTGATTCTAATGAGTCACACTCGGACACATTAACCTGATTCTAATGAGTCATACTCGGACACATTAACCTGATTCTAATGAGTCACACTCGGACACATTAACCTGATTCTAATGAGTCACACTCGGACACATTAACCTGATTCTAATGAGTCTTTACTCTTCCTCCTTAATGCTGCGTGCTTAACAAATACCGATTTTATAGTCTTTGGTTTGTCCCAACTGGGACTCGAACTCATGATCTACCGCACACAAGACACGCACGCTTACCATTACACCACCGACGCGGTTAAACGCATTGGAAGAAGACGCCCAAGCGATCCTCCCATGTCTCCTCTACATCACCTATACAGTCATATCCCGTCACTGTCTCGAATAAGGGCATTATTTGTGAGTACCAAATTTTGTCAATTTTCAAACTTTCGATTCTTACTTCATATTTTGGAGGTCAGAGGGAATGTGTTTAATTTTTATTTTATTGCTAAATATCTTAAGAAATAAATTGGACACTTACAGCTTACAAAGGTCCTCTCCATAAAATGCATTATACATACATAAAAAAGGTTACTAAATACATACATTTTGAGAACTAAACAATTAAATCAAGGATTTAAAAAAGAAAAAATAGACTCGTATTATCTTTCAAAAAGTTTTTTTTCGGAAGGTATCAATGTTAGTTTCGCATAGATGACAAAAGATGGTATTCAACATTAGATTTTGGAAGTTGACTATTGTTTCCCTATTATGTCTAGCGATGGCCTTGTATACTGTCTTATATTTAGATAATGCTTGAGGTCATCGGTTCTCTTTAAAAGAACTAATATCATACATATGACAACTTCTGTGTCACGACGATTAAATACATGTATAATGTTCAAGATTATAGCATTCTTTATAATAAAGTTGTTCTCCCAGTTATAGTTGATGGTTAACATTTTACTCACATGTGGAAAGCAGAACCCCGCCACTTTTTAAGTGCCTGTACCAAGCCAAGAAAGTTTGCGGTCATGTATTTGTGTTTCTACGATTTTGATATTTTATTATTAATTTTTTCCGACAGTGTTGGTATATCTTGTTTTTCATTCTATTTATCTAATGGAACTCAGATAAAAAAAATGTGTGTGTGTTGGGGAGGGGGGGGGGTTCTAAATGTGGATCGGCAAGTGGTGGAGGACCAAGTTTTGGAGAGAACAGGGATGTGAGGACAATATTTCTAAACTGACGAGCATAAACATTCTCATTGGCTTCTATTCTGAGACCTCTTTTTACTGAACATTTTTTTTCCATGTTGCAAATTCAGCTTTTTCTAAATTTACCCCAAAAGAACGGAGGGGGGAGGTGGGGGCACACCTATAGTATGCCTCTGTGCTCGTCGCGCTAACAGTAAAGTGACAGCTGTCACAAATAGAACAGGAACTGCTTATTCTTCGCAGAATTTTTAATTTATATACATGTGTATATTATTATTATTAAATTATATATTAATATTGCTGATAATTACAATAAAAATGACATTCAAATGACATGAAATGATGAAAATTTAATTTTTAATTTGTATGAAAAATATTGAAAATGTTTGCAAAAATATACACAGACCCTTTTACCTATAAAAAAAAACCCATAAGATATTTGACAGTTTATCCCCCTTTCATTTCTAAACAATTACGAATTGTACAATAAAGAAATAATACTGATTTAACCTTGACGAGTCGAGCACACCTAAATACACAATGAATCACAATAAGTGGAGTCCCATATCCAACTCCACGTGCACGGCGTTCTACGTACTTCACTGGGGTATATAAACTCGTGAAATCCTCAATTCTGAACCATCCGTTGTAACACCTGGAATAGAAGTCGACCTAGTAAGTACTATTTTATTTTTTATAATTAGCATTGAATTATGTTTCCATTGAAGACCATGTATAATATTTTATATCCTTTATAATACATCTATCTATCTAAATGTGAAACTTTTCATTTCAAATGAAGTTTGGACTTTTTAAAGCTTAAATGGGGTAATCGGAAACCGTAAATCGAAAAAGGACACAACAGTAAATTTTTAGTGCTCGTTTCTGATGTATCTATATTCATAAAAAATTAGCTCTAATAATAAAACCCTAAATGCTCGCTTACTCTGCCGAGACACAAGTTTGTCACAGGAGCTACATTATCACTGTCCGAGAGCTCCGATCGGAATTGATCTGTCATCTTCCGATACAAGTCAATTGGGCATGTTTGACATACAGACGACGACAAAAAGTAAGTATTATGATCATATAGTATTATTATATCTTGAATCCAGAAGATGTCGTTATCGGTCGATTATTATATATTACTGTAGTTGTCTTCATCGATTACTCGGGATATAGATAAAATGATGGACATAAACAATGAAAAATGCTAACCATGAGATTGAAATAATCAAATAAAGAAATAAAAAGTAGTTTTTTATATGTGTAATTAAAATACTCAAACCCTCTGTAATGCTTATATACATGATAGTTTGCACTGGCGTGCCACCATGCATAGTTTTAGACTTGCTACAGTAAAAAACACATTGCTTATTTACGTACATTCGTTCCGGCTCTATCGGCCACTACTTTCCGGTTGGGTCGCACAAATTGTGTTTCAGTAGATACGATGTAAAAAATTGAAAAGAATAGCGAAAACGGCTCGATATCACAATTATTTCCTTTCTGTAATTTATTTAAGGTTCATTATAACACTTGTCAAGGGTATGTTCGACTTGCAAATTGATGGAAAGAAAAACAAAAAAATGTTTCAATGAATAAAAGTTGTGAAAAAAAACAACGGCACATAATCAAAATATTTTACATGTGGATGCGTTGTATAACATTAAAAGGAAGGAATACCAAACGGTTTGTGCTGAATTGGCATTCACCAAGTCGCCTTCGACAGAATGGTCATAATTTTGTATAAAACTTATAATTCTTTTTCTTTATTGGCTATGCAGTTGGATTATTGCAATATTCAGAGTGTTTTATCAAAAGTAGGAACTCTCACTGTTTATATAGATATCAAGTAACTCTTATTGTTTTGGATTAATTTTTGTTTTCAAATAATATATTGAAGGACAATAAGAAATTTTGATTAAAAAAATTAATAAAAATAGGGAACCGCATCGGTAGCGTAATGGTTAGCGTGCTCGCCTCGAGTGCGATAGATTGTGGGTACGAGCCGCGGTCTTGTCAAACAAAAGAATATAAAATTGGTATTTGTTGCTTCTCCGCTAAGAACGCAGCATTAAGAAGAAAGAGCAAAGACTGGTTGGCTCGGAATCAGAATAATGTGAGTGGAGCGACATATCTACCCAATGACTGTTGTTAGCTCGCCTAGAAACAGTAACAGGATTTATGCTTTATAAGCTAATAAACTTATAAGCGCGGACTTCAGAGGACACAATCAAAAATGATAAGAACAAGGCTTGTTTCTGCTCTTTTTAAGACAATTTGACAGTTTCTTTGGGGCGATAGATACAATATACGTACATTGTCTGAAAATATAAAATTCCATTTCTACTCGCTGCGAAACGGGTAAGAAAAACTCGTCAAAACTCGTATATATGAATTTTATATTTTCGACAATGTATATACATGTATATTATCTATTTTTTTTTCACCCTCGTTTCACTCTTCAGAAAGTATTTGTTTATTAACTAAAATAATGTAATATAAATAAGACTCTACACAGTGTAGGGTTGTGCGTTCGTTACAAGATCGCATAGCATTTATTATAAATATATATCAACATAACAAATTCATTCGGTCTGTCATTTCTATTCCCCCCTCCCCCCTCCCCCCCCCCCCAAATGTAAAATATATATCGGTGATTGACATTCTTTTGGCATTAATATTGGTGGATGGGCGGGGAACTTTAACATCCAAAGAACGAACTTTTGTCGTATTACAACTTGTAACGAACGTTGCATTAATCGAGTACACCTAACATTTTCTTTGTATACAAACTGCCAAAATCGTCCGTGCGGAAAGGAATTCAATACTACAGCCTTTGTTAATTTGCTATCTGTAATGTTAATGTAAACATTATACTGTGAAGAAACTTAAATATCGTATCCATGAAGTTATTTCCACAGAGTGACTTACTTCGTTATCAACGAGTATAAAATTAAAATATTGCGTTATAAAAAGAATCTCGCACTACTCAATTGATGCGCCTGGACAGCTACTTAAAGTGAGTGTAGTATTGAGCACCAACCGTGATGTCAAGTGCAACAAAAAGCATTAAAAAAAATCGTGTTTGCGACAGTAGCAATTTAACATAGAAACAACGATTTTTTTATTGTACAAAGTAACTGAGATTAGCAGCCATGGCGAATATTCATACTATGGATCAGTATTTATCGCCTTTAAGATATTTCCTAATCATAGCTATTGTTAAATTGCAATATAATGCTCAATAAGACCACTTAATATAATGCTCAATAAGATCAGTGGTATTTACATACTGACAAACCAGGTTATTTATAAATGACCGAACCGGTTTGTATACATTTTGACCAAGCCGGATTTCAAAAACATCTGTTGACATCATGTTTTAGGGTATAACTAGTTACTGATTGACTTCTCAACAAAACAGTATTTTTAAGTAAAATCAATCGTTCATCAATATTTTTTTTCTTTTTGGGCAACATTTAATTCATTCGTAAATGCAAGATATAGCGATATTTCAGTTGATTGTAATGATTTTGAAGCCGGATTCCTTATAACTTATAGAAAAAAATTTACACTTCAAAAATAAATGATATTTGGACAAAAAATGAAATTAATAATAACAATCATAAAGCATCATAATTCAAAACATTATATACACAGTATATTTATAAATACTTACGATAATTATCCGTGTCTGCTTTAAAAATATCGCTTTAAAATATCCCGGATGTTGACCAAACATTTACGATCGGAGCTCTTTGACGATAGTGATTATTGCAGCTAATAAAAAATGACTGCCAAGATAAAACTAAAATATTGTTAAGTGGCGTTAAACACCCTAACCCATGAAAAATGATATCCAAATAGAAATATTGGCATGTCGTGTGCTAATAAACACTGCAATTTTGTAGTAACATGATCGACTTTTTTGGACTTGTATGGAATAGGCTCTTTTGCATTTTTCTCGATGAATTTTACTAGAACTTTTTACCAGTTTGGCAATTACACATTGTTTATAGGTATTGAACCAAATTATTGATTTAATTATATTGTTGAAGCAGGTGGAAAGATAATTGGTCGTTAATGATTATGTTTTCCTTTTTTATTCTTATGTTGAACACAGGGGCACTTGAAACCGAATACATGTATATGAAAAGCACTGGTAATCATATCCTTATTTTAAGCAAATCGAGTAAACTGCTCAAGTTATTTCAAATTTGCTCGACTTTATTTTACAGGGGTGTTTTACTTCTGTAATAACTTAAGATAAAAACTTGTGTAATAAAACCTAAAATTACATGTACGAGGTGATAGTACTTATTCATGACAAAATTGTTAGGAGATTACATTGAATATAATCCGATTTCTATACAATCTGATTTCTATACTAACGCCCAATATAGTGGTCACCTAAGGACCACCCCCCCCCCCCCCCCCCCCCCCCCCCCATTATATATGTTTTAATAACTAATAGTGATTATATTTTAAAATGTTATATCAAATGCGTTAATCTGAAGTCGACATTATTTTTCGACTGCACATTATCTCCACTTTCACAATGTTCTAAAGTGCATGTTACATCATATTTACACCGACGCCCCCCTCCCACATTAAATGAGTACCAAAAAAAAGAGGTAAAAATAGCACATGTTTATGGTGTATATTTAGACACTCCCAGAATATATAAAGTAATTTAATTTGAAAATATAGTATATTTTAACTTTAAACACATAATATGGCGTTGCCGTACAGTTTTCACTACTGATCGACTATATCGTGGTGGTATTTTATAATGAACCTCTAACTTTTAAGCAAGTCGTGGAAACGTCAATTGTGATGTACTCCACTTGACAAATAATGGCCTTGTCTGTATTTTCGTCCATCGCGTTTGTTAGCATGCTCTTTAGTTTCCCTTCACCAAAAGTTTAAGAAATGTATACAATATTTTGGTAATATGCAGCGGTACTCGCAGGATAGCCACCCCTTTTTCCAAAATTACGAACAAATTGTATGATACTAACGTATGTCAATTTTCCGTTTAGTGATAGTGATCTGATAAATACCACCACAAAATGACTCCTTCTGTACCAAACAGTCGTATGCAACTCGAACACGCCCTTATAAGTTTAGCTGCACATCAACTCTGTAACATGATATTATCGTAGCTTAAAGCGGCATCTGCGGTAGTGCCTACCGACAAAACTTGTGGGCGGAGCTTATCAATAAAATATTATTAATAAAATATCCCCGTTGATATGGACAGCTTATGAAACTGTCGCATGACCAACGTGACCTGGTCGCATACCTCAGAAATTTGAATTTTCGAAGTGATTTTTGTGGTATTTAGACGGAAGAAAATTATTTTTAATAAGACAAACTTTCGGAGGGAGGAACACTAGTGTCCATGCCTGTTAAATATTTTGCTCCAAAAGTAACTGTAGCCCTATTCTTGCGATAACAAATTGTCGTAAGTGTAAAACTAAGATTAAAAAGAGTTTCACAAAAATACTTAGGACTATTTTTACACTTATTATCGTAACTATTTTTACACTTATTATCGTAACGTTACGTGTAAAACTACCCTGTCCTAAGTGTAAAATTTTGATCGTAAGAGAAATTTTGGTCTTATCTTTTATTATCGTAAGTGAAAAAGATGGACGATGTATTGGCGCTTCGACTTGAAAATAAGAGCAATTCATCGTTAAGAGCATTTTCTCTGACCGTATGACAAACCTCATTTTCTCTGACCGTATGACAAACCTATTTACACATATTGATAAATGTTTATTGAAATGAATATGGTTTAATACAAACAGACGCTACAAATGGCATTGTTGTTTACTCCTTTTTGGCGTGACTAATAACAGAGTCTGTCTATAACGATGCATTCCGTACATTTACCTCTTCAATGCAGCAGTGTATCGTTTACATGACCAAAAAAATCGGGATAATTCTCATTAATTTTAGATTTCAAATTGGGAACGATCGAAAAGACTACATGTACTTGCAAACTTGGAGAATTAATTTTTTTTTTGATAAAAACAGGAATACGGGATTTTCTTCTAGACATCTACTTCGCTTACAAAAGTTTTGTATGAACAGCCGCTTTAGGACTGAATTTTCTAGATCCAATGATATCGTTTTGATTTTGCCTTTATATTAGTAATATAATTTATTAATTTCTGGCAACTTCGATGATCATCGAACACTCTGGCAATACATAAACTTGTGTACATTCATCTGTTATATTAATATTAATATATAACTGGGATATTTATTCGTCTTCATGATTGATAAATGATAAACATCTTGATGATGATAAACATCTTTATTAGATGATGAACATCTTTATTAGATGATAAACATCTTTATTAGATGATAAACATCTTTATTAGATGATAAACATCTTTATTTGGGTTCTCAGAAAAATCGGGATAACTTTTCATCAGTAAAAGAACAAGCGTTTAATTTTATGTGGGATGGGATTAATTGGAAACAAGGGGTAAATATTTTGCTGACAAATAACCGATAAAATGAATTATATGAATAGGGTTTGTTTCACTCCAGATGTACTCCCTTAAAAAATACTTTTACAACTCCCAAGTAATGATAATTATTATAGATCATTTTAATTTACATGCATTAGAAATGTTCCTCTATACGAAAATCATACCCGTTCATATTTTGTGCAGTTATTGGTGACGGATTCATATACATTTTTTTGTATTGGAAAAAAATTCAATATAAACATACAAACACATCATAGCATAAAAATTGCTTATAAATTAGTGCCGGGGATATTTTTTAGAATAATTTTATTAAAAAAAATGCTTTGTTGTGCTATGGGAATGAAACTAGGTTGTTAAGGAAGATGGTTTATGGTGTTTAACGCCCCTTTCAACAATATATCGGTCAGTTTTATTGGTGGAGAAATGGAGTACTCGGAGAAAACCATTGACCTGTCGCAAATCGCTGACAAACTTTATCACATAATGTTGTATCGAGTACACCTAAGGGAGAATTTTTTATCGTAAGTGTAATTTTAGTCGTAAGATTAAAATTTGTCGTAAGATAATGTTTGTGAAAAGGACTTGGGAATTGTCGTAAGATAATTTTAAGTGAAAAATTTAGGACTATTAGTTACGAATTTTTGTAAAAAGGGCTACTGGAAACTATGCATCATTGATATTTCCTCCTTGTGATAACCGTGGTCAAAATAATGAACAATCTGAATGTTTCAATCTGAATGTTTCCTCCGCCCACAACTATTTAAATCCACGGTCCCTGTTTAAAGCAACTTCTTTATGGTTAATGGGTTCGGGTTATGGATGTTTGGTGCCACTTGTTTGTAACAATCGGTTATATCGTGTGGTTTATTGGTACTGGAAACCGTAGCACTAGGAGAAAACCACCAACCTGTCGCAAGTCGCTGACCAACTTTAGATAAATA
The DNA here is from genome assembly GCA_963383655.1 of Bathymodiolus septemdierum. NCBI lineage: Eukaryota > Metazoa > Mollusca > Bivalvia > Mytilida > Modiolidae > Bathymodiolus > Bathymodiolus septemdierum. The sequence goes on from OY726517.1 coordinate 131,845,141, forward strand.
AATAACTACCTCACTAAATAACTACCTCACTAAATAACTACCTCACTAAATGACTACCTCACTAAATAACTACCTCACGTTTACAACGGCCTCTTCTAAAATTCAAACATTATCAACCATAAATCCACATACGGTCACCACGTACAAGTCGGTGTCCATGACAACTGTTGTGATTCCAACTTGATTAAACAACTGTTGTGATTCCAACTTGATTAAACGTCAGGTCCGACAGTCGGGTATAGTACAGATAAATTGTAAGCTTTGTAGAATTGGGCCTACGTTTTATTGCACTATTATTAGTTGTTGAAATGAATGTTTCCAACAGAACAACTTTAAAAATTCTTTTATTTCTTTCGAGTCTTTTGTAAATGATATTAGTTTTTATTTTATTTTTTATTTCAGTCTCGCAAGAAAATCAAAGATGCGTCTGTCCTTTGCTTGTCTCCTGTTTATTGTCATCTGTATGACTGTTTCTGCAAGATACTATGGCTATGGAGCAAAAAATCTAGACAAAAAAGGTTGGTATAGATCTGCTACCAGATGGACCAGATCGACGATTGGAACTGCTACCAGATGGACCAGATCGACGATTGGAACTGCTAACAGATGGACCTATAGATCTATCAGATGGGGCGGTTGGGGAGAGAAAAGAGGTTGGTGATTATTCAGATATTGTGCATACATCATTTTATCAAAACTTGGAAATATCGAGTTTCAATTCAAAGTTTATTTTCATACTGTAATATTGGAAACTTTTTTCAGGTGCAAAATGAAAAAAAATGGCTTATTCTCTCAATTTTGAGCCACATGTTTTAGATATAGAAACTTGCTTTAGTTGATCGTTGTATTAAGTTATGAAAAGAAAGTTAGTGATGTAGTAGAATTCCATCAGTATGGATAATGTAATGTAGAGGTTATTATACCTCAATTAGAACCTTGTACCTTCATGAACACATATTGCCTGATCGCTTTACCAGGGGAAAAACTGGTGACATTGCCTGGTCATTTTACCAAACTGGTGTGGTGATTAAATTAGTACTTCATACAATTCCCATGGAAACTTTCTCGCCACCAATCTTGGGAAATTCTATGACTTGCAGCAGACAGAAATTGTCTTAATACTTACTTACGGTACAATGTAAGGAAATTTGGCAAACGTCCCGACGAATGGTTAGTTTTTTGATTGGCCAGAATCATAATTTGCATTGCAACATTTTTTATTTTCTAGGTTTTGACGCTCGTCAGGGCAAACCCGAGGAAATGTGGGCAGAAATGTTTAATGCTCTAGATGAAGATCACAATGGTTTTATTGATATAGATGAATTGAAGGACGACATGGCAACCGTATTGAAAGGAGAAACCAGAACCCCAGAGGAATTAATGGGGGAGACTGATACAAATGGAGATGGACATGTTGACTTTGAGGGTGGGTAGTCGCACGTTTCATTAAATATGATTTTTATAACCGATTCTGCATATTTCTTTTGCACAAGCGCAGATTATAATTTTTAAGATGGTTTATAATTTTAAAATGTTCTTTTTGTATCTGAATCTTCTAATATACAATATATTATGGAAACTTAGAATTAGGTCTTATTTTTTTTTATTTATATTCCTTTCATTTATTATTATTTGTTATTATTAAAGTGGCATTTTCTGCCAAAATCGTAAATTTGTGTTGCCCATAACATCGGATATGATTGATGCCTTGATAAAACGTGTTTCTGTAACTTATAAATGTTGTGAAATGTATGCGCATCGAGGTAAAAAGGTGCAACTGCTCGTGTTTTGAGATCCATCAAGAAATGCACGCCATCTTATTAATTATCGGCATTGTTTACGGAGTTTGCCGAATCGTCATTACATCAGTACAACAATGCACTTATTTCTTATTTTCTGTGAATCTGCTTTTAGTCGGCGTTTATTACGGACAAAGAACCATGCAAGTTTTCAGTTAATGAGACAAAATACAAATTATTCGTTTTTACCTGTCGCTAGTAAGGTCAGCTGCATACGGAGAAAGAGAGGTCAAATTATTTGCTTGCAAGGAAATAATAAATCTAGGTAATTTTCGTTCTCAAAAGGCAAAAAAAATGGTACGATAAGCTGTTTAATGTGAAATATTTACCTTTTATTTCATCATTTTAAAGCTATTTACCAATTTCCAAAACGTATAATTTGTTTGGTCAAAATACTAACTAATGCAGCTTTAAAGTGCATATAGTTTACTTTCACAATACTAACCAATGCAATCGTTACATAGTACATTGAGACTGGCTAGTCGAGCAGTCTTGAGAGCTAATTTTATTCTCCACCAAGACTTTTCCAAAATTCACGAAACGCGTACAAAGGGAGATGACTTGACATTCATTTTCAATTGAGTTGAGGTCTATTCAACAAAATCGTGAACTTGTTGGATCAATTTCATCCGGTTTCAATTTCTAGCTTCACAGGAATAGTGTATGTTGGAGGCTTAACGGGAATGTGTTCTTTTCACTTCCAACATTTTACCTATAAAAACAACACGCCCATAAAATTGTACTAATTTATGAACGGAGAACAATTCATCATTTAACTAATGTTCAATATTTTACAAATTTGTCAATACCTCCTACTCCATACGCTGGATTGTAACATAGATTTTATAAATGCAATCGCGCTTTCCCTTGCCTCAAGTGCACTTGTACAATTAAACAGCACTTCTCAATATTTAAGAGTTATGATATTTCAGTCTTTAAGAGTTATGATATTTCAGTCAATTCATGACATTCTTTCTTTTTGATGAGTACCGGAGAAAACCACCGACCTGCAGTCAGGTCACCGACAAAACTATCACATAATTTTGTATAAGAGGACACATCGCTTGAGCGGGATTAGAACTTGCAACTTCAGTGGTGATGGGCACTGATTGCATATGTAGTCGTTGTTCCAATTACCATACAACCACGAAGACCCTTGCAATTTGGTGAATGTGTTTGAAACATAATCGATTTTATTTTTCAGAGTTTGTAAATGACATCTGTAAATGATCTGTTCGGACAATCCATAGGGATGTGTGCCACCATTTTTCTTTCTCTGGTGAATGATGACAGAAGATATTCAAGATTCTGTTTGAATTTTTGTTTTTTAAATAAAAGTTAAAAAAAAGTTCAAAACTTATTTCATTGCCTAATATTGGAATACCATTTTTATACACTGTTTTCTCTGACCAATTTCCTAATGGTTGTACATTTATTTACAACATCTTCTACTTGACAGTAGCTACTAGATATATAAATTCGACTACCATATAAATTCGACTACCATTAAACGAGTTGTTATTTTGTACTCTCAAATATTTAGTTTCTATTGAAATGTACATTTTTTACCCAATCGGTGGTGCTCAAACTGGAGTACAGTATACTCCGAATCCGTCTTAAAAAACGGACAATGGATAAAATTATTTATTGCACAGCATGATGGAGAAAGAACAGACTGGTTAGCTGGCATTCGGGGTAATATTGACTGGTTTCATAGAGTTAAATTTGAAACTAAGCAGAACACTATTAAAATTTGAAACAAAGCGGACACCAAATCAGTTCTCGTTATGATTTAGCTAGAAAAAGGCTCATTTAGAACAAATGGTCACTAAATGCCTTCAAGATGGACCAACTACTATTTTATCAATTTACACTCCATGTTTTGTTTCTGTAGAAATATGTATTGTCCTTCTTGTTCTGGTAAATCTTGACCAGAAGTGTTTACATTAGATTGACCACTGGAATCTACATAACGTGCAGGAGATGGCTTAATCCAACGATTTTGTGTTTGTCCCAACCAATTACACAAATTTTAAACGGTATCTGACCTTTCTATAATTAAATGTTTTTGTTTCCCCAGAGAACTGGTTTATTGTATTGTTGATCATTGGTGGTAATTAATTTCTTGCAATTTATTAGAATGCAATGGCATGCTGTTCATTTCATCAAGTTCATGATTTTCTCAGTTCCCTTAAAAGGTTATGCGGGCATTTATCTCGTCGTTGGAAAAATTGAAGCAAATAAATACGGTTTCAACCACAGGGTCTTCACCTGTCTTATACAGCCACTTGTTCTTTGTCCCAAAGGTGACCTCTTAATGCAGGTTTTACATCGATTCGATGCCTCGAAGAAAGCTTCAAACCGTACCAGGCGTTTGCTTTGCAGGTTCACTTCCGATAAAAAATTGAATTCGCTGTTTAAAATCGAATCGCAGTTGAACTGGTAAACGTTTGCAGGAATTACTAACAGAAAAAATAACCATGGGCATGGGCGAAATGTAGAAGTCCAGATACCCCCAACTAAGCATTACATTATCTTCCCTCTGACATTCATCCTTAAGTGCCATGTTCGTATTGGAAGAACAAAAATGGATCCAGTTGCACCGCGAGACTACCTAAGTATTTTTCTACCCAATTCCATGCATTGCAGATGGAGATTGTTTAAGAATGTTATGTTCATAAAATTATAACTTTATTAAACTCGAAAGTGCGGGCTCGAGCCCCCTGCCCGAAGTCGATTGTGCATATCTAAATATCGTTTTACTTAATGTTCCTTGGTGTAACCTGTATACAGTGTTCCATGGTGTAACCTGTATACAGTATGTTCCATGGTGCAACCTGTATACAGTATGTTCCATGGTGTAACCTGTATGCAGTATGTTCCATGGTGTAACCTGTATACAGTATGTTCCATGGTGTAACCTGCATACAGTATGTTCCATGGTGTAACCTGTATACAGTATGTTCCATGGTGTAACCTGTATACAGTGTTCCATGGTGTAACCTGTATACAGTATGTTCCTTGGTGTAACCTGTATACAGTGTTCCATGGTGTAACCTGCATACAGTATGTTCCATGGTGTAACCTGCATACAGTATGTTCCATGGTGTAACCTGCATACAGTATGTTCCATGGTGTAACCTGCATACAGTATGTTCCATGGTGTAACCTGTATACAGTATGTTCCATGGTGTAACCTGTATACAGTATGTTCCATGGTGTAACCTGCATACAGTATGTTCCATGGTGTAACCTGTATACAGTATGTTCCATGGTGTAACCTGTATACAGTATGTTCCATGGTGTAACCTGTATGCAGTATGTTCCATGGTGTAACCTGTATACAGTATGTTCCATGGTGTAACCTGCATACAGTATGTTCATAAATTGTGTATACATGGTGAATGATGTATGGTTACTGCAATACTATATGCTAGCTCAAAGAAAACAATAAGTTTTATAATTAAAAAAATAAATAAAATTAAGATAGTTTTATTAATTGTTTCATGTCTCCGCTTCCACTGGTGAGTAAATCGCATCGGTGGTGTAATGGTTAGTGTGCTCGCCTCGAGTGCGGTAGATTATGGGTCGGGTCTAACCAAAAACTATAAAATTGGTATTTGTTGCTTCTCCGCTAAGTACGCAGCATTAAGGAGAAAGAGCAAAGACTGGTTGGTTCAGAATCGGGATAGTGTGTCCGAGTGGACAGATAGACGAAGGAAGGACGAAGGAAGGAAAATTAATATCTATTTTAAAAATGTTATTTCCTTTTTAAATTCCGTGCTCCCATGCCTCCTTTACAACATAAACATAGTCGTACAACTACCCCGTCATTGTTTAGAATATGGGCCTGACTTATGGCTTGAAGTGCTCAAAATGTTTCGCCAATTTCCAAACTTGTTTTCCACTCTAACTGCAGATTTTGAAAATTATACGTATTGGGAGTGAGTTAGTGAGTGATTGCTGTTTAACGCCAAACTCTGAAAATGTTCAGCTATATCATGGCGAAAACAAGTTAATTTTCAATGAGATGATGATGAGGTTCGCTTTGTACTAGACTAACACGCTTAGTTTGGTTGTTATAGTGCTAGCTCACTGAAACAACAGGTCGCAGGTAGATATGTCACCACACTCGGACACATTAATCTGATTCTAATGAGTCACACTCGGACACATTAACCTGATTCTAATGAGTCACACTCGGACACATTAACCTGATTCTAATGAGTCACACTCGGACACATTAACCTGATTCTGATGAGTCGCACTCGGACACATTAACCTGATTCTAATGAGTCACACTCGGACACATTAACCTGATTCTAATGAGTCACACTCGGACACATTAACCTGATTCTAATGAGTCACACTCGGACACATTAACCTGATTCTAATGAGTCACACTCGGACACATTAACCTGATTCTAATGAGTCACACTCGGACACATTAACCTGATTCTAATGAGTCACACTCGGACACATTAACCTGATTCTAATGAGTCACACTCGGACACATTAACCTTATTCTAATGAGTCTTTACGCTTTCTCCTTAATGCTGCGTGCTTAACAAATACCGATTTTATAGTCTTTGGTTTGTCCCAACTGGGACTCGAAGTCATGATCTACCGCACACAAGACACGCACGCTTACCATTACACCACCGACGCGGTTAAACGCATTGGAAGAAGACGCCCAAGCGATCCTCCCATGTCTCCTCTACATCACCTATACAGTCATATCCCGTCACTGTCTCGAATAAGGGCAATATTTGTGAGTACCAAATTTGGTCAATTTTCAAACTTTCGATTCTTACTTCATATTTTGGAGGTCAGAGGGAATGTGTTTAATTTTTATTTTATTGCTAAATATCTTAAGAAATAAATTGGACACTTACAACTTACAAAGGTCCTCTCCATAAAATGCATTATACATACATAAAAAAGGTTACTAAATACATACATTTTGAGAACTAAACAATTAAATCAAGGATTTAAAAAAGAAAAAAAAGACTCGTATTATCTTTCAAAAAGTGTTTTTTCGGAAGGTATCAATGTTAGTTTCGCATAGATGACAAAAGATGGTATTCAACATTAGATTTTGGAAGTTGACTATTGTTTCCCTATTATGTCTAGCGATGGCCTTGTATACTGTCTTATATTTAGATAATGCTTGAGGTCATCGGTTCTCTTTAAAAGAACTAATATCATACATACGACAACTTCTGTGTCACCAAGATTAAATACATGTATAATGTTCAAGATTATAGCGTTATTTATAATAACGCTGTTCTCCCAGTTATAGTTGATGGTTAACATTTTACTGACATGTGGAAAGCAGAACCCCGCCACTTTTTAAGTGCCTGTACCAAGCCAAGAAAGTTTGCGGTCATGTATTTGTGTTTCTACGTTTTTGATATTTTATTATTAATTATTTCCGACAATGTTGGTATATCTTGTTTTTCATTCTATTTATCTAATGGAACTCGGATAAAAAAATGTGTGTGTGTTGGGGAGGAGGGGTTCTAAATGTGGATCGGCAAGTGGTGGAGGACCAAGTTTTGGAGAGAACAGGAATGTGAGGACAATATTTCTAAACTGACGAGCATAAACATTCTCATTGGCTTCTATTCTGAGACCTCTTTTTACTGAATATTTTTTTTCCATATTGCAAATTCAGCTTTTTCTAAATTTACCCCAAAAGAATGGAGGGGGGAGGTGGGGCACCCCTATAAGTATGCCTCTGTGTTCGTCGCGCTAACAGTAACGTGACACAGCTCTGTCACAAATAGAACAGGAACTGCTTATTCTTCGCAGAATTTTAAATTTATATACATGTGTATATTATTATTATTAAATTATATATTAATATTGCTGATAATTACAATAAAAATGACATTCAAATCACATGAAATGATGAAAATTTTATTTTTAATTTGTATGACAATATTGAAAATGTTTGCAAAAATATACACAGACCCTTTTACCTATAAAAAAAAACCCATAAGATATTTGACAGTTTATCCCCCTTTCATTTCTAAACAATTACGAATTGTACAATAAAGAAATAATACTGATTTAACCTTGACGAGTCGAGCACACCTAAATACACAATGAATCACAATAAGTGGAGTCCCATATCCAACTCCACGTGCACGGTGTTCTACGTACTGTCACTGGGGTATATAAACTCGTGAAATCCTCAATTCTGAACCATCCGTTGTAACACCTGGAATAGAAGTCGACCTCGTAAGTACTATTTTATTTTATATAATTAGCATTGAATTATGTTTCCATTGAAGACCATGTATAATATTTTATATCCTTTATAATACATCTATCTATCTAAATGTGAAACTTTTCATTTCAAATGAAGTTTGGACTTTTTAAAGTGGACGATGGATTGAAATGCAATTGTATCGAGATTTTTGCTACAGGCGAGGGGAAATTCCTACCGACTTTTTATATATCTTGCAAACATAATCTCTCTATGGAGTTTTTATCAAAAAGACTTCCACGATATAGGTGAAATATTGTTGGAAGTGGCGTTAAACACCATACACCAACTTTTATCAAAAAAGCTTGAATGGGGTAATCGGAAACCGTAAATCGAAAAAGGACACAACAGTTAATTTTTAGTGCTTGTTTCTGATATATCTATATTCATAAAAAATTAGCTCTAATAATAAAACCCTAAATGCTCGCTTACTCTGCCGAGACACAAGTTTGTCACAGGAGCTACATTATCACTGTCTGAGAGCTCCGATCGGAATTGATCTGTCATCTTCCGGTACAAGTCAATTGGGCATGTTTGACATACAGGCGACGACAAAAAGTAAGTATTATGATCATATCTTGAATCTAGAAGATGTCGTTATCGGTCGATTATTATATATTACTGTAGTTGTCTTCATCAATTACTCGGGATATAGATAAAATGATGGACATAAACAATGAAAAATGCTAACCATGAGATTGAAATAATCAACTAAAGAAATAAAAAGTAGTTTATATGTGTAATTAAAGTACTCGAACCCTCTGTAATGCTTGTATACATGATAGTTTGCACTGGCGTGCCACCATGAATAGTTTTAGACTTGCTACAGTAAAAAACACATTGCTCATTTACGTACATTCGTTCCGGCTCTATCAGCCACTACTTTCCGGTTGGGTCGCACAAATTGTGTTTCAGTAGAACCGATGTAAAAAATTGAAAAGAATAGCGAAAACGGCTCGATATCACAATTATTTCCTTTCTGTAATTTATTTAAGGTTCATTATAACACTTGTCAAGGGTATGTTCGACTTGCAAATTGATAGAAAGAAAAACAAAAAAATGTATTCAATGAATAAAAGTTGTGAAAAAAAACAACAGCACATAATCAAAATATTTTACATGTGGATGTTTTGTATAACATTAAAAGGAAGGAATACCAAACGGTTTGTGCTGAATTCGCATTCACCAAGTCACCTTCGACAGAATGGTCATGATTTTATATAGAACTTGTAATTCTTTTTCTTTATTTGCTATGCAGTTGAATTATTGCAATATTCAGTGTTTTATCAAAAGTAGGAACTCTCACTGTTTATATAGATATCGAGTAACTCTTATTGTTTTGGATTAATTTTTGTTTTCAAATAATATATTGAAGGACAATAAGAAATTTTGATTAAAAAAATTAATAAAAATTAAATAAAAATAGGGAACCGCATCGGTAGCGCAATGGTTGGCGTGCTCGCCTCGAGTGCGATAGATTGTGGGCACGAGCCGCGGTCTTGTCGAACAAAAGAATATAACATTGGTATTTGTTGCTTCTCCGCTAAGAACGCAGCATTAAGGAGAAAGAGCAAAGACTGGTTGGCTCGGAATCGGAATAATGTGAGTGGAGCGACATATCTACCCAATGACTGTTGTTAGCTCGCCTAGAAACAGTAACGGGATTTATGCTTATCAAAAATGATAAGAACAAGGCTTGTTTCTGCTCTTTTTAAGACAATTTGACAGTTTCTTTGGGACGATAGATACAATATACGTACATTGTCTGAAAATATAAAATTTCATTTCTACTCGCTGCGAAACAGGTAAGAAAAACTCGTCAAAACTCGTATATATGAATTTTATATTTTCGACAATGTATATACATGTATATTATCTATTTTTTTTCACCCTCGTTTCACTCCTCAGAAAATATTTGTTTATTAACTAAAATAATGTAATATAAATAAGACTCTACACAGTGTAGGGTTGTGCGTTCGTTACAAGATCGCATAGCATTTATTATAAATTTATATCAACATAACAAATTCATTCAGTCTGTCATTTCTATTCCCCCCCCCCCCCCCCCCCCCCCCCCCCCCCAAATGCAAAATATATATCGGTGATTGACATTTATTTGGCATTACTATTGGTGGATGATTTATGGTGTTTAACGCCCCTTTCAACAATATATCGGTCAGTTTTATTGGTGGAGAAATGGAGTACTCGGAGAAAACCATTGACCTGTCGCAAATCACTGACAAACTTTATCACATAATGTTGTATCGAGTACACCTAAGGGAGAATTTTTTATCGTAAGTGTAATTTTAGTCGTAAGATTAAAATTTGTCGTAAGATAATCTTTGTGAAAAGGACTTAGGAATTGTCGTAAGATAATCTTAAGTGAAAAAGTTAGGACTATAGTTACGAATTTTTGTAAAAAGGGCTACTGGAAACTATGCATCATTGATATTTCCTCCTTGTGATAACCGTGGTCAAAATAATGAACAATCTGAATGTTTCCTCCGCCCACAACTATTTAAATCCACGGTCCCTGTTTAAAGCAACTTCTTTATGGTTAATGGGTTCGGGTTATGCATGTTTGGTGCCACTTGTTTGTAACAATCGGTTATATCGTGTGGTTTATTGGTACTGGAAACCGTAGCACTAGGAGAAAACCACCAACCTGTCGCAAGTCACTGACCAACTTTAGATGAATAAAAACGGCCACTTCTAAAATTCAAACATTATCGACCATAAATCCACGTACAAGTCTGTATCCATGACAACTGTTGTGATTCCAACTTGATTAAACGTCAGGTCCGGCAGTCGGGTATAGTACAGATAAATTGTAAGCTTTGTAGAATTGGGCCTACGTTTTATTGCACTATTATTAGTTGTTGAAATTAATGTTTCCAACAGAACAACTTTAAAAATTCTTTTATTTCTTTCGAGTCTTTTGTAAATGATATTAGTTTTTATTTTATTTTTTATTTCAGTCTCGCAAGAAAATCAAAGATGCGTCTGTCCTTTGCTTGTCTCCTGTTTATTGTCATCTGTATGACTGTTTCTGCAAGATACTATGGCTATGGAGCAAAAAATCTAGACAAAAAAGGTTGGTATAGATCTGCTACCAGATGGACCAGATCGACGATTGGAACTGCTACCAGATGGACCAGATCGACGATTGGAACTGCTAACAGATGGACCTATAGATCTATCAGATGGGGCGGTTGGGGAGAGAAAAGAGGTTGGTGATTATTCAGATATTGTGCATACATCATTTTATCAAAACTTGGAAATATCGAGTTTCAATTCAAAGTTTATTTTCATACTGTAATATTGGAAACTTTTTTCAGGTACAAAATGAAAAAAAAATGGTTTGTACTCCAAATTTTGAGCCACATGTTTTAGATATAGAAACTTGCTTTAGTTGATCGTTGTATTAAGTTATGAAAAGAAAGTTAGTGATGTAGTAGAATTCCATCAATATGGATAATGTAATGTAGAGGTTATTATACCTCAATTAGAACCTTGTACCTTCATGAACACATATTGCCTGATCGCTTTACCAGGGGAAAAACTGGTGACATTGCCTGGTCATTTTACCAAACTGGTGTGGTGATTAAATTAGTACTTCATACAATTCCCATGGAAACTTTCTCGCCACCAATCTTGGGAAATTCTATGACTTGCAGCAGACAGAAATTGTCTTAATACTTACTTACGGTACAATGTAAGGAAATTTGGCAAACGTCCCGACGAATGGTTAGTTTTTTGATTGGCCAGAATCATAATTTGCATTGCAACATTTTTTATTTTCTAGGTTTTGACGCTCGTCAGGGCAAACCCGAGGAAATGTGGGCAGAAATGTTTAATGCTCTAGATGAAGATCACAATGGTTTTATTGATATAGATGAATTGAAGGACGACATGGCAACCGTCTTGAAAGGAGAAACCAGAACCCCAGAGGAATTAATGGGAGAGACGGATACAAATGGAGATGGACATGTTGACTTTGAGGGTGGGTAGTCGCAGTTTCATTAAATATGATTTTTATAACTGATTCTGCATATTTCTTTTGCACAAGCGCAGATTATAATTTTTAAGATGGTTTATAATTTTAAAATGTTCTTTTTGTATCTGAATCTTCTAATATACAATATATTATGGAAACTAGCACTTAGAATTAGGTCTTATTTATATTCCTTTCATTTATTATTATTTGTTATTATTAAAGTGGCATTTTCCGCCAAAATCGTAAATTCGTGTTGCCCATAACATCGGATATGATTGATGCCTTGATAAAACGTGTTTCTGTAACTTATAAATGTTATGAAATGTACGCGCATCGAGGAAAAAAGGTGCAACTGCTCGTATTTTGAGAGATCCATCAAGAAATGCACGCCATCTTATTTATTATCGGCATTGTTTACGGAGTTTGCCGAATCGTCATTACATCAGTACAACAATGCACTTATTTCTTATTTTCTGTGAATCTGCTTTTAGTCGGCGTTTATTACGGACAAAGAACCATGCAAGTTTTCAGTTAATGAGACGAAATACAAATTATTCGTTTTTACCTGTCGCTAGTAAGGTCAGCTGCATACGGAGAAAGCGAGGTCAAATTATTTGCTTGCAAGGAAATAATAAATCTAGGTAATTTTCGTTCTCAAAAGGCAAAAAAAGTGGTAGGATAAGCTGTTTAATGTGAAATATTTACCTTTTATTTCATCATTTTCAAGCTATTTACCAATTTCCAAAACGTATAATTTGTTTGGTCAAAATCGTAACTAATGCAGCTTTAAAGTGCATATAGTTTACTTTCACAATACTAACCAATGCAATCGTTACATAGTACATTGAGACTGGCTAGTCGAGCAGTCTTGAGAGCTAATTTTATTCTCCACCAAGACTTTTCCAAAATTCACGAAACGCGTACAAAGGGAGATAACTTGACATTCATTTTCAATTGAGTTGAGGTCTATTCAACAAAATCGTGAAATTGTTGGATCAATTTCATCCGGTTTCAATTTCTAGCTTCACAGGAATAGTGTATGTTGGAGGCTTAACGGGAATGTGTTCTTTTCACTTCCAACATTTTACCTATAAAAACAACACGCCCATAAAATTGTACTAATTTATGAACGGAAAACAATTCATCATTTAACTAATGTTCAATATTTACAAATTTGTCAATGCCTCCAACTCCATACGCTGGATTGTAACATAGATTTTATAAATGCAATCGCGCTTTCCCTTACCTCAAGTGCACTTGTACAATTAAACAGCACTTCTCAATATTTAAGAGTTATGATATTTCAGTCTTTAAAGAGTTATGATATTTCAGTCAATTCATGACGTTCTTTCTTTTTGGCGAGTACCAGAGAAAACCACCGACCTGCAGTCGGGTCACAGACAAAACTATCGCATAATTTTGTATAAGAGGACACATCACTTGAGCGGGATTAGAACTTGCAACTTCAGTGGTGATGGGCACTGATTGCATATGTAGTCGTTGTTCCAATTACCATACAACCACGAAGACCCATAGCATCTTGCAATTTGGTGAATGTGTTTGAAACATAATAGATTCCATATTTTATTTTTCAGAGTTTGTAAATGACATCTGTAAATGATCTGTTTGGACAATCCATAGGGATGTGTGCCACCATTTTTCTTTCTCTGGTGAATGATGACAAAGATATTCAAGATTCTGTTTTGAATTTTTGTTTTTTAAATAAAAGTTAAAAAAAGTTCAAAACTTATTTCATTGCCTAATATTGGAATATCATTTTATACACTGTTTTCTCTGACCAATTTCCTAACGGTTGTACATTTATTTACTTGTACATTTATTTACAACATCTTCTACTTCACAGTAGCTACTAGATATATAAATTCGACTACCATTAAACGAGTTGTTATTTTGTACTCTCAAATATTTAGTTTCTATTGAAATATACATTTTTTACCCAATCGGTGGTGCTCAACTTGAGTACAGTATACTCCGAATCCGTCTTAAAAAACGGACAATGGATAAAATTATTTATTGCACAGCATGATGGAGAAAGAACAGACTGGTTAGCTGGCATTCGGGGTAATATTGACTGGTTTCATCGAGTTAAATTTGAAACGAAGCAGAACACTATTAAAATTTGAAACAAAGCGGACACCAAATCAGTTCTCGTTATGATTTAGCTAGAAAAAGGCTCATTTAGAACAAATGGTCACTAAATGCCTTCAAGATGGACCAACTACTATTTTATCAATTTACACTCCATGTTTTGTTTCTGTAGAAATATGTATTGTCCTTCTTGTTCTGGTAAATCTTGACCAGAAGTGTTTACATTAGATTGACCACTGGAATCTACATAACGTGCAGGAGATGGCTTAATCCAACGATTTTGTGTTTGTCCCAACCAATTGCACAAATTTTAAACGGTATCTGACCTTTCTATAATTAAATGTTTTGTTTCCCCAGAGAACTGGTTTATTGTATTGTTGATCATTGGTGGTAATTAATTTCTTGCAATTTATTAGAATGCAATGGCATGCTGTTCATTTCATCTCCAGTTCATGATTTTCTCAATTCCCTTAAAAGGTTCTGCGGGCATTTATTTCATCGTTGGAAAAATGGAAGCAAATAAATAGTTTTAACCACAGGTTCTTGGGAGATTTAGTATGAAATAAATAGGACAACTTGTTTCGGAGTCTTGATTTGAAAATCCATATTCTGATAAATCGCCCCTACATATTAACGATACTCGAATGTCCTTGTATGTTCAACTAAATATAAGGAGGTACAGTCAAACTTGCCCATGTGGTCACCTCTATTGAGCAGTCGCCTGTATTGAAGTCGCCCTTTTCTTGTCCTGTCGTAGAAAATGTCGTATGAAATTAACAGGTCGCCAGTGTACAGCCATTTTTTCTTTGTCCCAAAGGTGACCTCTTAATGCAGGTTTGACTATCGATTCGATGCCTCGCAGAAAACTTCAAACCGTACCTGGTGTTTGCTTTGCAGGTTCACTTCCGCTAAACAATTGAATTCGCTGTTTAAAATCGAATCGCAGTTGAACTGGTAAACGTTTGCAGGAATTACTAAAATAAAATAATAACCATGGGCGAAATGTAGAAGTCCAGATACCCCCAACTAAGCATTACATTATCTTCCCTCCGACATTCATTCTTAAGTGCCATGTTCGTATTGGAAGAACAAAAATGGATCCAATTCCACAGTGAGACGACCTAAATATTTTTCTACCCAATTCCATGCATTGCAGATGGGGATATTGTTTAAAAATGTTGGTCTGTTAACCTAAAATTATAATTTTATTAAACCCAAAACAACCGAAAGTGCGGGCTCCAGCCCTCTGCCCGAAGTCGATTGTGCATATCTAAATATCGTTTTATTTAAACTTTAAATGTTCCATGGTGTAACCTGTATACAGTGTTCATAAATTGTGTGTGCATGGTGAAAGATGTGTGGTTACTGCAATACTATATGCTAGCTCAAAGAAAACAATAAGTTTTATAATTAAAAAAATAAATAAAATTAAGATATTTTTATTAATTGTTTTATGTCTCTGCTTCCACTGTTGAGTAAACCGCATCGGTGGTGTAATGGTTAGCGTGCTCGCCTCGAATGCGGTAGATCATGGGTCGGGTCGAACCAAAGGAGAAAGAACAGACTGGTTAGCTCGCATTCGGGGTAATATGGACTGGTTTCATAGTCAACGCTATTAAAATTTGAAACAAAGCAGAACACTATTAAAATTTGAAACAAAGCGGACACCAATTCATTCAAATGAAACTTGGTTCTCGTTATGATTTAGCTAGAAAAAGGCTCAATTTAGAACAAATGGTCACTAAATGCCTTCAAGATGGACCAACTACTATTTTATCAATTTACACTCCATGTTTTGTTTCTGTAGAAATATGTATTGTCCTTCTTGCTCTGGTAAATCTTGACCAGAAGTGTTTACATTAGATTGACCACTGGAATCTACATAACGTGCAGGAGATGGCTTGATCCAACGATTTCGTGTTTGTCCCAACCAATTACACAAATTTTAATCGGTAACCAATTACACAAATTTTAATCGGTATCTGACCTTTCTATAATTAAATGTTTTGTTTCCCCAGAGAACTGGTTTATTGTATTGTTGATCATTGGTGGTAATTAATTTCTTGCAATTTATTAGAATGCAATGGCATGCTGTTCATTTCATCTCGATTTCATGATTTTCTCGGTTCCATTAAAAGGTTCTGCGGACATTTATCTCGTCGTTGGAAAAATTGAAGCAAATAAATACGGTTTCATCCACAGGGTCTTCACCTGTCTTATACAGCCACTTGTTCTTTGTCCCAAAGGTGACCTCTTAATGCAGGTTTGACATCGATTCGATGCCTCAAAGAAAGCTTCAAACCGTACCAGGCGCTTGCTTTGCAGGTTCACTTCCGATAAAAAATTGATTTCGCTGTTTAAAATCGAATCGCAGTTGAACTGGTAAACGTTTGCAGGAATTACTAACAGAAAAAATAACCATGGGCATGGGCGAAATGTAGAAGTCCAGATACCCCCAACTAAGCATTGCATTATCTTCCCTCTGACATTCATCCTTAAAGTGCCATGTTCGTATTGGAAGAACAAAAATGGATCCAATTGCACCGCGAGACTACCTAAGTATTTTTCTACCCAATTCCATGCATTGCAGATGGAGATATTGTTTAAGAATGTTATGTTCATAAAATTATAACTTTATTAAACCCGAAAGTGCGGGCTCGAGCCCCCTGCCCGAAGTCGATTGTGCATTATCTAAATATCGTTTTACTTAATGTTCCATGGTGTAACCTGTATACAGTATGTTCCTTGGTGTAACCTGTATACAGTGTTCCATGGTGTAACCTGTATACAGTATGTTCCATGGTGTAACCTGTATACAGTATGTTCCATGGTGTAACCTGTATACAGTATGTTCCATGGTGTAACCTGTATACAGTATGTTCCATGGTGTAACCTGTATACAGTATGTTCCATGGTGTAACCTGCACACAGTATGTTCATAAATTGTGTATACATGGTGAATGATGTATGGTTACTGCAATACTATATGCTAGCTCAAAGAAAACAATAAGTTTTATAATTAAAAAATAAATAAAATTAAGATAGTTTTATTAATTGTTTCATGTCTCCGCTTCCACTGTTGAGTAAATCGCATCGGTGGTGTAATGGTTAGCGTGCTCGCCTCGAGTGCGGTAGATCATGGGTCGGGTCGAACCAAAAACTATAAAATTGGTATTTGTTGCTTCTCCGCTAAGTACGCAGCATTAAGGAGAAAGAGCAAAGACTGGTTGGTTCAGAATCGGGATAGTGTGTCCGAGTGGACAGATAGACGAAGGAAGGAAAATTAATATCTATTTTAAAAATGTTATTTCCTTTTTTTAATGATGAGTAAAATAAAATAAGGATTTTTAATAAAAAAATTTATGGTTTGCCAAACAATTTGTTGCAATGTCGAGGTATTTATTAATGACTTATTTAATATACAATATTGTAAGCTTTTTCATGTTAAATAAACTAAATATAATGTGATTGTTTGATTGTTGGTTAGATTAACCTCCATGCCTCCTTTACAACATAAACGTAGTCGTACAACTACTCCGTCATTGTTTACAATATGGGCCTGACTGATGGCTTGAAGTGCTCAACACCCTCCCATGTTTCGTCAATTTCCAAACTTGTTTTCGACTCTTAACTGCAGATTTTGAAAATTATACGTATTGAGAGTGAGTTGGTGAGTGATTGCTGTTTAACGCCAACTCAGAAAATTTTCAGCTATATCATGGCGAGAACAAGTTAATTTTCAATGAGATGATGATGAGGTTCACTTTATACTAGACTAACACGGTTAGTTTGGTGTTTATAGTGCTAGCTAACTGAAACAACAGTTCGCGGGTAGACATGTCGCCACACTCGGACACATTAACCTGATTCCAACGAGTCTTGGCTCTTTCTCCTTAATGCTGCGTGCTTAGCAAATACCGATTTTATAGTCTGGTTTGTCCCAATTGGAACTCGAACCCATGATCTATCGCACACAAGACAAGCATGCTTAAGCCCCTGTTACACGGTAAAGCAAGTATCATGATACTTGTATCATAAACCAAAAAATACAGTGTAAACGGTGCTATTACTCTGTATCGTGCAACTTTTAGAAGTTGCATGATACACACTTTGGGATAGAACATGTTATATTCTGTACAGCAAGGATCACGATACATTTTATCTCTGACCAATCGGAGATCTTGGTTTGAGGTCAGGAGGTTACAACATCATCAACAAATAAAAGCACATGGTCAGCACATGGTAAATAAAACATGAATGGAAAGGAGAAAAAAACAGTGATGTTATTTGGTCAAAATTTGTATGATAATGTCTTCATTGTCGGGATTCTCCATTTTGGCGGAAACAATTTGTAAACAAATTCTGCATGAAACATGCTACTTGATTTAGTGTGTAAACTGACAAGGAACATGATACAAAAAGATGCATGCTACAAGTATCGCGATACTTGCTTTACCGTGTAACAGGGCCTTTACCATTACATCACCGACGCGGTTAAACGCATTGGGAGAAGACGCCCAAGCGATCCTCCCATGCCTCCTCTACATCACCTATACAGTCATACCCCGTCACTGTCTCGAATAAGGGCATTATTTGTAACTCCCAAATTTGGTCAATTTTCAAACTTTCGATTCTTACTTCAGATTTTGGAGGTCAGGGGGAATGTGTTTAATTTTTATTTTATTGCTAAATATCCTAAGAAATAAATTGGACACTTACAACTTACAAATGTCCTCCTCATAAAATGCATTATACATACATAAAAAATGTTACTAAATACA
Source organism: Bathymodiolus septemdierum (assembly GCA_963383655.1). Taxonomy (NCBI): domain Eukaryota; kingdom Metazoa; phylum Mollusca; class Bivalvia; order Mytilida; family Modiolidae; genus Bathymodiolus; species Bathymodiolus septemdierum. Next base: position 131,864,101 of record OY726517.1, read on the forward strand.
TACATTTTGAGAACTAAACGATTAAATCAAGGATTTAAAAAAGAAAAAAAGACTCGTATTATCTTTCAAAAAGTGTTTTTTCGGAAGGTATCAATGTCAGATGCGTATAGATGACAAAAGATGGTATTGAAAATTAGATTTTGGAAGTTGACTATTGTTTCCCTATTATGTCTAGCGATGGCCTTGTGTACTGTCTTATATTTAGATAATGCTTGAGGTCATCGGTTCTCTTTAAAAGAACTAATATCATACATATGACAACTTCTGTGTCACGACGATTAAATACATGTATAATGTATAACCGATAGTTTGTCTCTGTGTTCATATCGCTAACAGTAACGTGACAGCTGTCACAGATAGAACAGAAACTACATACCCTTCGCAGATTTAAATTTATATAAATTATTATTAAATTATATATTAACATGGCTGATAATTACAATTAAAATGACATTCAAATGACACTAAAGTTTCAAAATTGAAATTTTAATTTGTGTGAAAGTATTGAAAAATTGTTGGCGGAAAATATTTGCAAAAATATACACAGACCATTTTACCCTTAAACAACATAATATATTTGACAGTTTTCCCCTCTTTCATTTCAAAACAATTATGAATTGCGCAATAAAGAAATAATAATGATTTTACCTTGACGAGTCGAGCACACCTAAATACACAATGAATCACAATAAGTGGAGTCCCATATCCAACTCCACGTGCACGGTGTTCTACGTACTGTCACTGGGGGTATATAAACCGGTGTAAGCCCATTTCTGAACCATCTGTTGTAACATCTGGAATAGAAGTCGAACCGGTCAGTATTTATTTTTATTTTTTATAATTAGCATTGAATGATTTCCACAATGGCAGAAAATATATAACTCTGTTTTATAATACATCTATCTATCTAAATGTTAAAACTTTTCATTTCAAATGAAGTTTGGACTATTTAATGTGGACGATAGATTGTAATGCAATTGTATCCACAGGTACTTGTGGACAGGACACGGCATCCCCCCTTTTTACACCCTACCCCCCTTTTTTCATCCCCCCCCCCCCCCCCCATTTCCATGGCTAATATGTAAAACAGCAATAATATGCCGTTTTCTGATTGCATAAGTCGACTGATATGTATATAGAGATGCCGTTTTCTGATTGCATCAGTCGACTGATATATGAAAAAAAGGGGGGGTAGGGTGTAAAAAGGGGGAATGCTGTGTCCTGTCCACCAGTACCTGTGATTTTATCAAGATTTTTGCCACAGGCGATGGGATATTCCCGCCGACTGACTTTTTATATCCCTTACAAACGTATTCTGTCTATGGAGTGTATTTTTCATGAATAAAGGGGTAACCGAAAAGGGACAGTTTTAAGTTTTACTGCTTGCATCTAGTATCTCTATTCTTAAAAGAATGACTGCCACGATATAGCTATTCTATTGTTGAACGTGGTGTTAAACACCATAACCCAAGCTCTTGATATCCAGATACAAATATCGCATTTCGAGTGTACTAATGAACAACTGCAATTTTGTGCTAAGATGATCGACTTTTTAAATGGAATACGCTGTTTTTGTATTTGTTTTTTCTCTGTGCATTTTACTATAACTTTTTTTCCCTACTAGTGAAAATAAAAGTTTGTGCTCCAGTTTGTCACCTATACCCCGAACTTTAAATTGATTTTGTTTTCTTTTGCCAATTTCACACTGTTTATAGGTATTTAAACAAATTATTGATTTAATTATATTATTGTAGGAGGTGGAACATGTGAAAGTAAAATTAACCTTTTTTTAAACACGACCAAATTGTGATTTTTTTTATATAAAGTCTTGGTCGTTCGTGATTATGTTTTCCTTTATGCCTATGTTGAACACATATGCAATTGAAACCACCGAATACGTGTATATGAAAAGCACTGATAATCGTATCCTTATTTTAAGCAAGTCGAATAAACCGCGCACGTTATTTCAAGTTTGCTCGACTTGATTTTACAGGGGTGTTTTACTTCTGTAATAACTATTAAAATATAACTTGTGTAATAAAACCTAAAATTACATGTACAAGGTGATAGTACTTATTCATGACAAATTGTTTAATTTTACATTGAATATAATCCGATTTCTATACTGACTAAAACACAAATTATAACAGGCACCTAAAAGTAACCCCCATTATGTATTTAATATAATTTGATAATATTTATTACTAATAGTGGTTAAATTTTAAAATGTTTGATATCAAATGCGTTAATCTCAAGTCCACATTATTTTTCGACCAGAACATTGTGAAAGAGATGATATACATGTTGCATCATATTTGCACCGACGCCCATCTCCCTCATTAAATATGAATATTATCGAACCTCGTTTCCGTAAATCCTAAAGTTTAGTTTTTTTCTTTTGATGCCACTTTTTTTTAGAATCGGGGAGTTTTAACCACAAAAAAGTAAAGATAGCACATGTTTATGATGTACATTTCAGACACTCCCAGAATATATAGTCATTTAATTTGAAAATGTAGTATATTTATCTTAACCTGAAACATAGTATGGCGTACAGTTGGTTACCTTTTCCTCTTCTAAACGATTATATCGTGGTGGTATTTTATAATGAACCTCGAACTTTTTAAGCAAGTCGTGGAAACATTACGTCAATTGCAATTTACTCCACTTGACAATTAATGGCCTTATCTGTATTTTCGTCCGTCCCATTTGTAAGCATATGTTTTGACCGCAACACATCAATCGAGTTGGACTTTGCCTCTACTGTATTGTACAGTTGGGCCGATTGATTGAACAATGTCTGTTTTTTCCGTGTTCACTTCAATGTCTGTTGACCAGATATAAGTTTTACATTTAACATTAGCTGTAAGCGGCAGTATCTGTGTCCAATAGAGCTATGTTCAATGAATGTTGTTTGATGTTTAATGCCACTTTCAACAATATTTCAGTTATATCGTGGCGGTCAGTTTTATTGGTGGAGAAAACCAGAGGACCCGGAGAAAATCGCCAACCTATCGCAAGTGGTTTTATCCGAGTCCTCCCGGTTTCCTCTACCAAACAACATTCACTGAACATCTGTATGGAGCAAGAGAAACGAATGTCTTGTACTGGATAAAGGTTCAAAATAATTCAAGGGTGCACTCGATATGCCAAATCGGCTGTTATCTAAATTTCTTAGTGTGCTGCTATATTTTTACTGGAAAGCAAAAATTAATCGTCGGTATTTGATATTTATCTAAGATGTCGATATCAAAGTCGTTTTCACAAAAGATATCCACAACTACTAATGGCTTGTAAAGTTGTTTCATGATGCATCATTTTTCTAGAATTTTGATTGTTTTGTATCGAGGAACGAATTGTTATAACTAGCACAGCATGATGTATGTGTAAGCTATAGACTCCCAACATATAGTGTAATTTGAAAATGCATTACTTAACTTGAAAATATTGTTAAAATGGAGGTTCATTTGGCAACTTTATTTTCCACTTCTCATACAATTTCTAGCTATTAAAATACAACATTTAAGCATAAATATTGTGGGAGCCTCGCCCACTCTTGATGAAAAATGCAACTGCATAGCAAATAACGCAAAAATTACAGATTTCATAAATTGTGACTTGTCAATAAAAATTTTCCACAAACCATTATTTAGTTCGTTTTACGTTGTACAAAATATCTAAATGTAAAATATTTTATTTATATGCACAATATTTTATTTATATGCACAACTACACGGGACAGGATTGCCACCCCTTTTTCCAAAATTACGAAAACATTGTATCGTGTTTTTTTTCCATTTAGTGATACAGTAATCTGATAAATAACACCACAAAATGACCCCTTCTATACCAAACAGTCGTTTATAAAATCCATCTTCGAAATATACAATTCGAACAAGCCTTTTAAGTTTCGCTGCATAATAAGTATGCACCAATCGCATCAATTCTGCAACATGCTATTTATCAGCTTACAGTAACTTCTTAAAGTCCCACTGGCTAAGATACGACCGTTTTTTTAATGAGCTGCATTCTCCAAAAAATGTACTATACATGCTTTATAATTAATAAAATAATGTTTTAACTCATTTTCGTGTTGATATATGTGAGAAAGAATGGGTGAGAGAACGATATTTGTTGACGAATTCCAGGATGCTGCATCAAAAGATGGCGACTGATTAATTATCGGCAAATTTACGGAGTCTGTCGAATGATCCAATCGTAACTACTCGGCCGTATACGATTGCCGAATGATCGTGTTGTTCCAACTATAAATAAACAGCGATGGAAGAGGTAAGCACATGTACTCTTTTCTAACTATATTATTCTTTTATTTCAAATGTTTTCCTGATAAAAAGTGGTCACTTCCCATGGTTTTAAAAAAGAAAGTACGTTAGTAATTTGTGCATAGCTCGAGAGAGGAGAAATAGAGTTAATTGTAAAAAAAAAACGTATTTTGACAAAATTGGGGTACGATAAGGGAAATACCAAGTGAACAATAAATATGTTGTATTCGTAAAAAAATTCTGAACGAGTCCGCATTATTCAGTAAATAATGTTCGCAAATTAAATATCTTAGGATTTTATCTTTATTATATTTGCTATCAGTATGAAGAACTTGCAAAGTGTAACCGTCCTAACGGAAATCGTACCGTTTAGGCTCTTTCATTTCTCTGTTAGCCCTCTAAATTCTTTGATTTTCTGTTTTCTAAATGTTTTGATTCTAAGTGTATCGAGGTTACATAAATTGTCGAAGTTACCCTATACAACAATAAATTTTACTGTAATTTCTGTACTACAGTCATCTGTCAAAAGTATTGGGAAATGTAAAAAAAAAATCCCTGCATAATCAACCAAAACAATTTTTTTGGGGTTTATTTACTCATTATGTTGTTATGAGTGATTTTTATTTGTATATAATTTAACACAACAAATAAAAATTGACTGATTTTCCTATATATTTCAACTAAAAATAAATCCTAAAAATTTAAATCATGGAAAAAGTATGTACAAATAAAAACCACTCATATAAACATAATGAACAAATAAACAAACAAAATATAGACAATTTTGAATGTTTTGGTGTAAAATTTGTTAAAATCTATCCAGAAATGACTTCACAATAATTTAAAAAAAAAATATGGTTTTGGCTGATTATAAATGGATAATTTTCCAATACTTTTGACAGATGACTGTATTTTGTTTGGTCCTCATTTTTGGTTGCCATAAAAGATTGAATTTAAGATCTTTTGATTTATTCATACAAGATGATAAAAAAATTCTATTTATTTTAGAATTCAGATCAATCACACAGCCTTCATTTGTCTTCAATTTATTGGAGCAAGAAAATGAAAGAAATCCAGATCCATCCTGCTCCTCAGCCTGGTCAACCTGACTGGTGCACCTGCACCTATTGCAGGGAGAAGCCAGAGGGAGAGAAAGTGTGTTGCAAGAACAGTGAGAGGTGCCACTCAAGAATGCCTGTAAATATTATTTTTTCCATATGCCTTTACTATTCTATTGCATGATTTTATTTTTGACAGTTTTGTGGTTACACCAATATTGACTTTGTCATCACCATGTAATCTGTTGTTTGTATGCAACATACCATCTAATGTTTAAACATGTATTTACCATTTAAATAAAATGAGATATGGGTTAAACAACCAACAAATCACACAAGAATAATCCTTGGAATTAAATACAAGACAGGTTACCATACAGCCCTCAACAAGCAAAAACCCACATCTCATGACAAACTGTTGGTGGCCCCTCAAATAAAGCATAACTGAGAAAGTATTCATCCAGCACCACAATATCTTTTTCAAACTAGCTTATCTGAATGAAGTGATGTATTACAACGGAAAACTATGGATTGTTTCTCATCTATATTTTTCCTTTCTTTTCAGGATTTCTATACCATAATTTTGGATGAACATGTTTTGGAGGTTGTTGCTCGCCATAGAGATGATATTCTGGCACAACCTCCAGATCAAGATTACAACAGAGACAGAAGACACACCGAGTACAGACAGTACATTTTGTGGCGACATGGCTATTTGGGAGCAGGAAACGGGCGTGTTGTACCAAGTTGCTGTGTATGGCGGATAAGGGGAACATATCCAGACCTACTTGGACGGTATGTTGGCTTCATGCCTGGAAGACTCGGATAGATAATCCAAACTAAAATTATTTTCTGTGCCAAATTTATTTACACACTTTGTTTGTTTACAATTTTGTACATCTGTTTTACAATTTTGTACATCTGTTTTGCAGTGAAGGCAAGTAGTCAACAACAGTATGAAGCAACATTATTGATGTGATGGTTTCTCATTGACACTTCCCCCATATACACATGTATATCTTGTCATACATATATTAATAAAACTGTTGGATTTGTCAAATGTTTTTTTAGTGGAATATTTGCTGACAGCAATGCCCGACATTTCAACTTCTGTCCTAAAGCAAAAAAAAAAATATAACTGACATGTGTAGCTGTTACACAATAGCCTGGCTTTGTAAATTACAAAAAAGGGTGCACTCGATTCGCAGCCGCAAGTGATCAAGTTTACCAATTGCTTGCCCATGATCGGTGGTTCTCTCTGGGTACTCGGCTTCATCCACCACTAAAACTGGTCGTCATGATATAGCTGAAAATATTGTAGAAAGTGGCGTTAAAACACCAAAAATCAAAATCATGTTACACAATATTTGCATTTTACTTGAGTAAATCTCTATTTTATTCAATGTAATGAAATATTGTCAGATTTGTCAAAACTAAAGTGCATATATGAAAATTAAAAGCATCATTCATGGTGTAAATATATAGATTACACAAGATCCTGTTGATTTATACCTTATTTTGTTAATACAAAAATGTATAATTATCTCTCACGAGCAAAGCTTTGTACTTGGCTAAATTTGGCATTACTGTTCAGGCCCTTAATTGTTCTCTGAGTCTCAGTCTTGCAACTGCTTTTTTTCTTCTTCAATTTTTAAAATGTTTTCATTCTAGCTGTACGAAAGTGACATATGTTTAAAATACCATAAACAGCAATAAAATTTATATATACTTTCACTACTATGTTGTTTTATTAAACTTACATTCTACCAATCTCGTTTTATTAAACTTACATTCTACCAATCTCATGTTCTGATGCTGAAATTTCAGAAACATCTGCAACAGTAATGTTGGGCTTCTGATGGGCACGTTCTGGAGTGGACGTAAATGCAGCACATGCTGTATTATCAGACAATGGCACACTTATGGCAAACACACTATCATCGTGTAATCTTAAGTTGTTTTGCTGTTTGTGTCTCCTGGGTTTTCTCATCATAGCTGAAATTGACAATAGCCTAGGAATATTGAAAAATTGTAAAATGACAAAAGTAATGAAGATCTGTGATAGATACATGTATATAGTGTGACTACTAGTACAGTTAGGGGCAGAAGCCCATTTCCGGGATGCCTTGATTGTGGAGCAAATACTTTACACTAATTTGGGACTTACATTGTACTCTGTTACTGATTATATTCACACATTGTACTCTGTTACTGATTATATACACAACAATACATCCCCCCCCCCCATGTTTGCCACAAAGGTTGTTAGAATATATACTTAATTAAAATACTTAAGATATAAAGCAAAATTCGTCACAAAACACCAAAGAACATTGTTTGCAATTTAGGACGCCGTATTAAAAGCGATAATTTGTATTTTAAAAAATCCCTTTAACTGGCCTCAATATTTTCGTCTCGATTTTACCTTTGGTATTTGACAAGTTTTATCACCTATTTCGAAGTAAATAACATACATTTAAGATAAATAAATATATATTTCCTTCAATGTTTTCACCTACGGAATAAATTTATAACTTCTATCAGCCACAATGTACGATTTATTTTCATCGTTAAAATGTAAACATTGCACTTACCAGTCCAAAAGTATTTTCGCCACTTAAGCGTTGGTTTTCACTCGTAGAACTGAGCTAATTCCAACGATCACACTGGTCTCCAATCCATATCCTGCTCAAATTACTCAATTTAACATTCGATTCTCTTTTCCGGTGTTTTCTTTCTGAATCTGTAAATCTTCTCTTTGGACAACGCTTCGAACTAGATTCTGACATGTTTCTTTCATAGACAACAATCTCAATACGCATGCGTAGCGTTCAAGTTCAACAGAGGTTGTATGAATACGGAAAATCTCCGGTGGGAATTATTGCATGACGGGACTTAATTCTCGCTACCTGTTTCCCCCTTTATTATATAGTAATGCGAGCTGAAAGACCAATTTTATTGCGTTTTTTAAATGTTTAGCAAGTTTAAATGATTTTATTATTAAAAGAATTGTGTTTTTATTTTTAGTCAAATATATAGCCAGTGGGACTTTAATAGTTACTGTTATGGATGCCTGGCGCCACTTGAAACAATATTGCAGTTACCAGCATGCCCATTTACCCTCTGCAGGGGGCTTTTTACCGCCAAAATAGGCCCTGTACCCCCAAAATTGTAGGGACTTTCTATATGCAGGGGTACAAAGTTAAGGAAAAAACAGCAATTGTACCCTCAGTTTCAAAACTCAGTGGGCACCCTGAGTTACGTCGTGTAGTTTATTGGTAGAAGAAACCGTAGTACTAGGAGAACCACCAACCCTATCTCGATTCACTGACCAACGCACGAGACAACTACCTCAAGATTACAACGGCCACTTCTAAGTACAAACATTATCAACGATAAATCCACATACCACGCGCAAGTCTGTGTCCATGACAACTGTTGCGATTCCAGCGTGGGCAAACGTCAGTACCAAACAGCGAATCATAATTAGATCCGACAGTCTAGTATAGTATATCCTCTGCAATAAATTGTAAATATTTCGTACGTAAACTTTGTGGAATTAGGCCTACGTTGTATTGCATTATTAATTGTTGAAATGAATGTTTCCAAAAGAACAACTTTAAAAATTCTTTATTTCTTTCGAGTCTTGTGTAAAAGATATTTAGTTTTTAATTTTTTTTTATTTCATTCTCGCAAGAAAATCAAAGATGCGTCTGACCTTTGCTTGTCTCCTGTTTATTGTCATCTGTATGACTGTTTCTGCACGATACCCTTATGGCTATGGAGCAAACAATAAAGACAAAAAAGGTTGGTTTAGATCTGTTGCCAGATGGTTCAGATCGACGTTTAGATCTGCTAACAGATGGACCAGATCGGCGCTTGAAACTGCTATCAGATCGGACAGTTGGCAAAAGAAAAGAGGTTCGTGATTATTCACATATTTTGTTTATATTATTTTAGCGAAACTTGAGTTTCAGTATTTAAAAGTTGTTTTCATACTGTAATATTGGAAACTTTTTTCAGGTGCAAAATAAAAAAAATGGGAGTATACTCAAATTTTTACCCGCATGTTTTGTATATAGAAACTTGCTTTAGTTGAACGTTATATAGTAAGTTATGGAAAGTGATGTATAGCAAGTTATGAAAAGAAAGTGATGTACAATTGCATCAATTTGGATCGTGTAATGTCGAGGTTATTATACCTCAATTAGGACCTTGTACCTTCATGAAAACATATTGCTTGGTCATTTTAACTGGTGACTTCAATTAGAAACGCTCGTACAATTCCCTTCGTACCTTTCAATTATCAATTTCTCGGCGCCGGCGCCGAGAACGCCTATCTTGGGATCTTGGGAATTTCTCGGCGCCAATCTTGGAAATTGTAATGAAAGTTTGTAATAAAGAAGATAATCTCGCCTCGGCTATTTTCTATGACTTACAGACAGAAACTAATACTTGACTTGCGTTACAATGTAATGCAATATGATAAATGTCCCGAGTGGTTACGTTTTTGATTGGCCAAAATCAAAACTTCCATTACAACATTTTTCAATTATTGTTTTCTAGGTTTTTATGCTCGTCAAGACGAACCCGAGGAAATGTGGGCAGAAATGTTTAAAGCTCTAGATAAAGATCACGATGGTTTTGTTGATATAGATGAATTGAAGGAAAACATGAACACAATATTGGAAGGAGAAACCAGAACCCCGGAGGAATTAATGGCGGAGACTGATACAAATGGAGATGGACATGTTGACTTCGATGGTAGGTAGTGGCATGTTTCATTTAATATGATTTTTATAGCTGATTCTGCATACGATTTCGTTGACACAAGCGCAAAATATAATTTAATAAAATGGTTTTGTATTTTGATCTTGTATACAATACATATAATGGAAACCAGCACCTGGAGAATTGGTACTCATTTTTGAAATTTATGTTTCTTCCATTTTTTATTAATATTTTGTTATAAAAAGTAGTTTAGCTTTCACAAAAAATGTATTTGTTACACTATATATTCAAGCTGTCTTGAGAGTAAATTAATCTTATCCTCCACCATAGACTTTTCCAAAATTCACGAAACGCGTACAAAGGGAGATAATTTGAGATTCATTTTCAATTGAGGTCTATACAACAGAATCGTGAACTTGTTGGATCAATTTCATCCGGTTTCAATTTCTAGCTTTTTAAACTTCACAGGAATAATGTATATGTTTGCGCTTAACTGGAATGGGTTCTTTTCACTTCCAATATTTTACCTATAAGAACATTCCTATGAAATTGTAATTTATGAACAGAGGAAACGACTAAACTTGTTAAATTCAATGTTCAATATTTTTACGAATTTGTCAATACCTCAACTCCATACGTTGGATTGTAGAATAGATTTTATAAATGTAATCGCGCTCTCGCTTACCCAAGTGCACTTGGTACAATGAGAGTATGATATTTCAGTCAATTTGTGACCTTCATTTTTTTGAGTGATTACCAGAGAAAACCACCGACCTGCAGCAAGTGAAGTCGCTGACAAAAGTTATCACAAAATTTTGTACGAGGACGCCTCGCCTGAGCGGGATTAGAACTTACAACTTCAGTGGTGTTGGGCACAGATTGCATACGTGGTCGTTAATCAACTTCCATACGACCACCAAGGTCCATAAAATCTTGTGAATGTGTTTGAAACATAATCGATTCCATATTTTATTTTTCAGAGTTTGTAAACGAAATCAGCTCGGACATGTAAATGACATCAGCTCGGACATGTAAATGACATCAGCTCGGACAATCCAGTTATAGATATGTGTGCCACCATTTTTCTTTCTGTGATTAATGTGGACGGAAGCTATTCAAGATTATGTTTTGAAATTTGAAATTTTATTTTTTAAATAAAATTTAAATTTCAATAAGTTGCTTTTTAGTATTTCATTGCCTAATGTTGGAATACCATTTTATATATACTGTTTTCTCTGACCAATTTCCTAACGGCTGTACATTTATTTACAACAGATTCTACTTATTAGACTACAATTAATATAGATTCGACTACCATTAAACGAGTTGTCATTTTGTACTCTCAAATATTTAGTTTCTATTGAAATATATATATTGTACTTCCCATTTTTTACCCAATCGGTGGTGTAATGGTTGGCGTGCTCGATTGGGAGTGCGGTAAATCCCGGTTCCAGCTGAAAACGGACAATGAAAAAAAAGGTATTTGTTGCACAGCATTAAGGAGAAAGAATACTGGTTAGCTCGGATTCGAGGTAATGTTGACTGGTTTCATTGAGCCAACACTAAGAATTGAAACGAAGCGGACAACAAATCGTGTAAATGAAACTTAGTTCTCCTATGATTTAGCTTTAAAAAGGCTGTTAAGAGTTGAAACAAATGGTCACTAAGTGGCTTCAAGAACCAACTGTATTTCATGCTTTGTTTCTGTATATTTATTGTCCTTCTTTTTATGGTAAATCTAGACAAGTGTTTACATTAGATTGACTGCTGAAATCTACATAACGTGCAGGAGATGTCTTAATCCAACAATTTCCTGTTTGTCTCGACCAATTACAAAAAAATTAATATGTATCGGACATTTCTATAATTAAATGTTTTGTTTCCCAAGAGAACTGATCGATTATATTGTGCATCATTGGTGGTAAGCTTTATTTCTTGCAATTTATTAGAATGAAATGTCATGTGGTTCATTTCATCTATTTTATTGTATACCAAGTTGATTATTTTCTCAGTTCCCTTAAAACTTTTGTGCGTTCATTTATCCCATCATTGGAAAAACTGAAGCTATGAAAGACTGTTTAAGCCACATGGGCCTATTATATATGTATGAAAAAGGGGGGATGACAACTTATTGGAGTCTTGATATTAAAATCCATATTCTGATAAATCGTCCCACATATTAACGATACTCAAAAGGTCACTATATATAACTAAATATAAGAAGGTATATTTATCGATTCGATGCCTCCAAGTAAACTTCAAACCGTACCAGGCGTTTTGTTTTGCAGGTTCCTATCCGCTAAGAATTTAAATAAAGAGTTCGCTGTTTAAAATCTAAACCCAGTTGGACTGGTAAACGTTTGCAGGAATTACTAACGGAAAAAAATAACCATGGATGAAATATAAGTCCAGATATCTGGAACTAACCATTACATTATCCTCCCTCTGATATTCATCCTAAAGTGCCATGTTCGTATTGGAAGAACAAAAATGGATTCAATTGCACCGCGAGACTACCTAAATATTTTTCGACCAATTCCATGCATTGTAGATGGAGATATTGTTGAAGAATGTTGGTCTGTTCACACAATGCCAAAATTAGAGACTGCATCGGTGGCGCAATGGTTAGCGTGCTCGCCTCGAGTGTGGTAGATCGTGGGTTCGAGCCCTGGTCAGGTTAAACCAAAAACTATAAAATTGGTATTTGCGTCTTTTCCGCTAAGCACGCAGCATTAAGAAGAAAGAGCAAAGACTAGTTGGCTGGGAATCTGAATAATGTTTCCGAAGGGAGCGACATGTCTACCCGCGGACTGTTTCAGTGAACTAGCACTATAAAAATCCAACTCGGCGTATTGGTCTAGTACAAAGCGAACCTCGTCATCATCTCCTTGAAAATGAACTTGTTCTCGCCATGATAATATAGCTGAAAAATTGTTGAATTGGCGTTAAACAACTATCAGTCGCTCACCCAAAATTAGAAAAGGCTTAAATTTATTAAACCAAATACAACCGAAAGTACAGGCACAAGTCTCTTGTCTCCTGTGAAGTCGATTGTGCTTAGTCTTTAAGCATCGTTTTATTTAAACTATTAGACGCCCAATAAGTCTTGCAAAGTAGTCGGAGGTTTACATTTACACACATAAAATAACTAGGAACAGAAATGTTTAAAATCAATGTCTTAACCATTTTCAAGTGTCTACAAAAAGTCCTCGCCTCTTCTTAATTCTATCGTGCAAAATTAAAAATAATTATTATCACGCAGCCGTGGTTTCACTTGTTGAAAATGCCAATACTAGAATTCCTGTAGGATTATTAATTTCACAAGTAGTTACCATAAACAGGGCCGTCTTAACAGCAATAAAGGCCCCGGCCACAGCAGTTCACTGGGGCCCCTACCTACACAACAACTCGCAGGAATGAAAGTGTAAATATTTATAAAAATAAACATATATTTATTGTATTGGTACTTCCAACAAAATCAGTGTTTAAACATTAACAAACATGCTATACACACACACATAGGATTAACATAGGGCCCCATGTTCGTGGGGCCCCCGGGCGACTGCCCAGCGTGCCCATGCGTTAAGACGACACTGGGTTTGAGTAATGCTTTAATTCACCACTTTTAACGTGGGGTGATACTGTAGTTCCAGTGGTGGTTACGTGTGCACTTGAATCGCCAAGCTTCTATATAACGTAAAACAATCTTAATGGCGGCACTGAATTATAAAACTTGAACAGTGCAAATATTGAAAGCTCAATTAGTACAGCGCTGGGTGGTATTAACTGTTAAAATCCACCTGTGATGTAAATCTATTGTCTAAACTCTCCATTATTTTCAAGGAATGGAGAATTATGAATAATGTGGACAGGGGCGGAGTTATTGTTCTCTTTGTACTTTAGATACTATACACAAACTTTTTTTTGTTACAAGATTAATAATTAATAAAATTAATAAAGTACAATGGGTGGATTTTAAGTTGGAGAATGTCCTCGTATCTCTCCATTCCTTCGGGGCCTCGGTATTATTTTTAAGGAATGAAGTTACTTGGACATTCTCCTATACTTAATAGGTCTACGGGTTTATGTAAAATAAAAGTATGGTGTTTTAATCTAAAATATTTTCTATTATGTAAATATTAAAAAATACCGGTACAACGGACATTCATAAGCCATATTGGCATGTTCCATGAGTGATTGTTGCTTAACACCAATTCAGCAATTTTTCAGCTATATCATGGCGAGAACAAGTTAATTTTCAATAAGATGACGATGAGGTCCGCTTTGTTCTAGATCAACACACTTGAGTTGGATTTGTATAGTGCTAGCTCACTGAAACAACAGTGCGCGGATAGACATGTCGTCCGACTCGGACACATTATTCTGATTCCGAGCCAACTAGTCTTTGCTCTTTCTCCTTAATGCTGCATGCTAGCGGAGAAGCAACAAATACCAATGTTTGAGTCTTTGGTTTGACCCGACCGGGGTTCGAACCGACGATCTACCGCACTCGAGGTGAGCACGCTAACCATTACACCACCGATGCGGTTAATTTAATAGACGTCATCTCCACCTATTTACATACAATGATGCATGAATTACAGTACGACTGATTTGGTTGGTTGGTTTTATTGTGCTTAACGCCACTTTCAACAATATTTCAGCTATATCGCGGAGGTCAGTTTTTTTGGTGGATGAAACCGGAGCACCCGGAGAAAACCACAGACCTGTCGCATGTCGCTGACAAACGTTATCACATAACGTGGTACACCTCGCCCTGATCGGGACTCGAACTCACAGCATCAGTTGTGGTAGGCACGGATTGGATAGGTAGCTATAAATCTAATTACCATACGATCGCAGCCACGACGATCCCCAGTACTATTGTAACAAAAGAAGCGGTCTCCGTATTATGGGTTTATTTGCCTGCGCGAGTACTCGGGTGAAGGTCGATGTGTGTAGCATCAAGACCTTCACCTTAGTACGAAAGCGGAAAAATAAACCCGTTATATGCAATACGGGCAATTTCTTTGGGTCAAATCAAGGACTATAAAATTGGTATTTGATGCTTCTCCGCTAACCACGCAGCAATAAGGAGAAAAAACAAAGACTGGTTGGCTCGGAATCAGAATAATGTGTCCGAGTGGAGCGACATTTCTACCCGCAGATTGTTGTTTCAGAGTGCTAGCACTATAAAAATCCAACTCAGCGTGTTGGTCTAGTACAAAGCGGACCTCATCATCATCTCATTGATAATTAGCTTGTTCTCGCAATGATATAGCTGAAAAATTGCTGAATTGGCGTTAAACAACAACCATTCATTCAATAGTAATGTATCTAATTTGCACAATGGGGTTACAATTTTTAAAATAAAAAAACGTGAGAAACAGTTTTGCTTGTGAACGAGTTTACCTAATTTTTTTATGACAACATTAGTCAAATTCTTAAGCTCGTTCATAAAAAGAACTGTAAAACATCGGTCTGTATCATCGGCCTCTAACAGCTGGCTGCTACTGATATCAGAGGCCGCCTTTACAATAGCATTGCTGGGTGTATTAGTAAGACATATTTTCTTCCGGTTGGAATTTTATCCTGTGGAAAGAATTTAATATCAAATTTTATGTTACGGTAAATATTTTATAATAAAATAATTTCCATTGCTATAAAAAATAAAGTATCCTAATGTATAAACAGGTACATAATATTATTTCCGACGCTGATTATTAAATTATGAGACGCATCTGTAATATTATTTCCGACGATTAATGATAAATCACCTGAACCATCAAATGAGATAATTCGGATAAAATTTTATACTAAGGTATGTAATATTATGTCCGACGCTGATTATTAAATCATGATACGCATCTGTAATATTATTTCCGATGCTCATTGATAAATCACCCGACCATCAAATGAGCTAATCCGGATAATATTTTATACGAAGGTATGTAATATTATTTCCGACGCTGATTAATAAATCACCTGACCCATCCGGAAAATATTTTATAAATAAAATTTACAGGTAAATATATATATATATATATATATATATTATACGTCTGAAAATTAAACCAAACAGTGTTAGAATTAGATTTTAGAGCTGTCAAATTTTTGTTCTTCCCTCGACGGGATTTGAACCCACACCACTGATACACTGCAGCACCATTCGCTTAGCCTTAGACCACTCGACTACATCCACTCCCTTAAAAAAGGAGCTTCAATAACGTCAAAATATGTGTCACGTCATATTTCATGTATAGGGTGTCTCATGAAGGAAAATACTGTACTAAATTTCTAAATCAATACAGTTTCATATGTAGTAAATTTTATAAACTTTATAAATATAACATTAATATATCACATAACAAAACAACGGGTTTGCGAAACAGTTTCAATAATCTAAATGTTAACAACATGTAAATAAAACCTTGGTGTGGCCCCATGACGTCGAAAGTTTTCAAGGCTCAACGTTTTGTTTATTTGCTATGGTACAGCCGTGGAACACACAGGGGTTAGGTGCGTCCGAAAAAAAAAAAAAACTATAATACTACAAGGGGGCGAACTCACTTGCTCCCATTTTTTTAAGTCGTCGTGTTAAATTGATCGTAACTTCGGAACGCCTTAATATTTTCAAAAAATGTTTCCACCAGTCGAAAGTCAAGTAATTTTCCTTTCCAAAGAGACCCCAATTGTTAGTGTAGGCCTCCGAACTGCTGAGGTATCATACACGAACCAAAACAAAACGGCGTGAAAATACGAAGTCGTACAAACGCTGGGATGACCACTTCCCATCTGTGTACAGACTTTCCCATGCGTAAACGAGTCATTTTGACTAGCTAAATACTTTATCCATTCAAATTATGATAAAATTTTGATTGGCTGAACAATCTGTTTCAGCCAATCAAAAAGCCCGTTAGAACTCTCTCAATTTTCACGTCTATGGCGTTTGTCAAGGATGCAAATGGGATTTCTGTCAAAAACAGACTTAAAGGACATATAAATTGGCGTAAGGTAAGAAATTTTATCATAATTTGAATGGATGAAAGTATTTAGCTAGTAAAAATGACTCGTTTACGCATGAGAAAGTCTGTACACAGATGGGAAGTGGTCATCCCAGCGTTTTTACGACTTCGGATTTTCACGCCATTTTGTTTTGGTTCGTGTATGATACCTCAGCAGTTCGGAGGCCTACACTAACAATTGGGGTCTCTTTGGAAAGGAAAATTACTTGACTTTCGACTGGTGGAAACATTTTTTGAAAATATTAAGGCGTTCCGAAGTTACGATCAATTTAACACGACGACTTAAAAAAATGGGAGCAAGTGAGTTCGCCCCCTTGTAGTATTATATAGTATTTATTTTATTTTTTTTCTTTTTCGGACGCACCTAGCCCCTGTGTGGAACATAGGAGTTTGCTGAATCGATCAGGTATTTGTGACGGAATTAACCGTTGTAATATTTTTTTTTGTTCATGCAGCCGTTTTGAGTATAAAAACAGCATTTAATTTGGTAAAAATACATTTATTATTCCGTATTATACCATTGATTCAGTGAAGCGTAATGTTTTGTCGTCCATGTTTTAATCGTTTTTGGGGACTGAAATATATACCCCGTCTGTTTTCCGAATATATGCTGACATTCAGGGCTGAAGAACCAATGAAAATATGTGTAGCAAACTAAATTCGTAATATTACAGGATATTGACCTGTCTTTGTAACCAACCTATACAATTCAAGCGTCAACGAGATATTAAAGCGTTCCGATATCTTTTAACTGATCCCTATTCCAGCAAACTTTTAACAATCTAACTGCAATCATATTTTAAACAACGAACTCTATAAAATGTTTACCGGAAGTGAAACTCCAAACCAAAAATCTGATACAGTTGAAATATATACACAAAGAAAAAAGTTAAGCACCCCATGATATATACACAAAGAAAAAAGTTAAGCAGCCCCTGATATATTAAAACATAATAAGTTACACTAAGATTAGATTCTAATATTTACATTGATTATAGCAAGAACAATGTTCCATTACAAAGATGTGCTCACACAGGTGTGACCAATATGTCTAATATCGACTAGTCATGCACGTGAACCATGCCTCTCACGCATTACTCAAAATTCAGTATGTCCACGCTTCGAATTTGGGTATTTAAGTCCGGTGTTTTAAAAAAATGCCTTCATTCTCAGTAAGCATGGTACGAAGGCGAATATCAGAAGATGGCAAATAATCGGCATGGATACAACAGGGATGTCATTCAAAGCTATTGGACGTCAGATGGGTTACCACTATGCTGTAGTCAGCCGACTGGTAAGACCACGGGTAACAACTGATCATGACGACAGGGCATTGCAGCGTTTGGTTAGACGGATGCCATTCGCAACCAGTCCCGTACTCAAACAACACTGGCTGCCCAATATACGTCTGTCAACAAGAACAGTTAGAAACCGTCTGAAATCAGCGGGACTTAAGTCAAGGAGAGTCATTAAGCGTCTACTGTTGGTAGACCGACATCGACGATCACGTTTGGCATGGTGTTTAGCACGACGTGGTTGGAATTTAAGGACATGGCGCACGATCCATTGGTCAGACGAGAGCCGGTTTCTGCTTCATGTAACCGACGGCCTGTGTATATGGATGACAACGCCAGGCCTCATGGTTGAAGAGCAGTAACCGCCTACCTCCAAAGCGAAGCCATGACTTCTGTTCCTTGGCCAGCCATGAGCCCGGATTTGATTCTTATAGAGCATATTTGGGACATGTTAGGCCGTCGTATACAGGCTCGGGAACCTCCCGTGCAAAATATTCGTCAGTTGGAAGCAGCATTGCATCGGGAATGGCAGCAGCTATCACACCAGGACATCCGAAGACTAACTGAAGGGATGAGACGCAGGGTTGAGGCCGTCATCCAAGCACGTTGGGGTTACACCCGGTACTGATCTTTGAACAATATATGTCGTCAAGTGATTCATAAGTGACGTTTTGAAAGTGAAATGACAATCTTATCGTGCGTTTTGAACTGTGAAGGTCAATACTTAAAATGGACATGTTTTACTGCAAAAACTGGCCTTGTGATATTGTGATTAAATATTCATTAAATTAACATTTTTCTTAATTTTGTTGTGGTTTCTTACAGCCAATGCAATGTACTAACAGGTCACCATTGCGTTTATGAGATTATCTGGTCAGTAATCTCGTGATACTTGTCGTATCATTTGTCATTTCAAAAAACATGGGGTGCTTAACTTTTTTCTTTGTGTATATATTCACGAGTTTTTCGAGGCAGCGAATCGTTAAATATATGTTCTTATATTTAGTTGAATATATAGTGACCTTTGAGTATCGTTCACATGTGGGGGATTTATCAGAATATGGATTTTCAAATAAAAACTCCAAAAAAGTTGTCCTCCCATCTTTTTCATACAAAATCTCCCAGGCCCCTGTATGTAAAGCCGTCTTTATTAGCTTCCATTTTTCCATGCTGGGGTGATATGGACGCACAAACGTTTTAAGGGAACTGATAAAATCATGAACTTGGCCTACAATAAAATAGATTGCATTCCAATAAATTGCAAGAAACAGGTTTACCACCAATGATGGATCAGCTGTCTTGGGGAAACAAACAGTTTCATAGAATTGTCAGAAACTGATTGAAATTTTGGTACAGGCACCAACTGGTGGTTGGGTTAAACCCCTCTTGCATGTTATGTAGATCCCAGCAGACAATCGAATGTAAACAATATACATTTCAACAGAAACAAAACATGGAGTACAAAATAATTCGCTCAATAGTCGTTGGTTTATCTTTTAATGAGCCAGTGATAGTTACAACTCTAATTGAGCGTTTTCCAGCTATAATGTGGCGAGAAAGTTAAATTTTAGGAGATGACGTCCGCTTTGTTCTAGATCAACATGCTTAGGTCGATATTTATAATGTTAGCTCACTGAAAAAACAATCTGCTGGTAGACATATCGCGCTCAACTCCGATACACATTACCCAGATTCCGAGCCAACAAGTTTTTGTTCTTTCTCCTTAATGCTGTACATAGATGTGCATAGCTGAGAAGCAACCAGTACCAATTTTATTGTCCGTTTTTTGAGCTGACCAGGGGTTGAACCCACGATATACCAAACTGAAGGCGAGCACCTAATCATTACACCATGATGTCGTTAAACGTGGGAACTGGAAAGTACAACATACATTTCAATAGAAACAAACCAACGCCAGTACAAAATGAAATTTCGTTAAATGGTAGTTCAGTTCATTTAAGTAGTAGCAGCTGCGAGTAGGATTTGTTGTAAATAAATTTACAACTGTCAGGAAAGAGGCAAGAGAAAATAAGATATAAAATAGTATTCCAATATTAGGCAATGTTAAAAACTTAAAATATCAATTTATTGAAACTTAACTTTTATTTAAAAAAGAAAATTCCAAATGGAATCTTGGATAACTTGCGCCATCATTTACCACAATCAATGTAAAATGGTGGCATACATCTCGTCTGTGGATTGTCCGACATGATATCATTTTACAAACTCTGAAAAATAAAATATGGAATCATTACTAGTATGTTTTAAACACATTCACAAAATGGAAAGATTTTATGGGTGGTAGTGTTTGTATGGTAGTTGTATTTACGACTACATATGCAATCGATGTCGATAACTACTAAAGTTACGAGTTCTAATCCAGCTCAAGACTAGATGCACTTGATACAACATTATGTGATAAAGTTTTGTCAGCGACTTGCGGCAGGTCAGTGATTTTAAGCGGGTACTCCAACAAAAAAATATGATCGTCACGATATAACTGAAATATTGGTGAAAGTGCCATTAAACACCACAACTCTATATATTGAAAGTGTGCTTCATAGTACAATATCATTTAAGGTGCGTGTGGAGGTATTGAACAATTTGTTAAATACTCAACATTTGAATTAATGAATTGTTTTTATTCTCGTTTCCTCTGTTCATAAATTATCACAATTTTATACAGTGTTCTTGTTTTTATAGGTAAAATGTTGGAAGTGAAAAGAACCCATTCCCATTAAGCGTCAATTATATACATTATTCCTGTGAAGTTTAAAAGCTAGAAATTGAAACCGGGTGAAATTGATCCAAGTTCATGATTGTGTTGTATAGACCTCAAAATGAATGTCAAGTTATCTCCATTTGTACGCCTTTCGTGAATTTTGGAAAAGTCTATGGCGGAAGATAAAATTAATTAGCTATCAAGACAGCTCGACTAGCCAGTCTGAATATACTATGTAACGATTACATTGGTTAGTTTTGTAAAAGTAAACTACTTTTTTTAACAAATATTAATAAAAATGAAAGGAACATAAATTTAAAATATGAAGAACCAATTCACCATTTGCTTGTTTCCATAATATGTATTGTATATTAGTAGATCAACATACAAATCCATTTTTTTAAATTATATTCTGCGCTTGTGTCAACGAAATCATATGTAGAATCAAGTTATAAAAATCATATGTAGAATCAGTTATAAAAATCATTAAATGAAACATACGACTATCCACCCTCAAAATCAACATTTCTATCTCCATTTGTATCAGTCTCCGCCATTAATTCCTCCGGGGTTCTGGTTTCTTCTTTCACATATATCAACAAAACCATCGTGATCTTCATCAAGAGCCTTAAACATATCTGTCCACATTTCCTCGGGTTTGTCCTGACGAGCAGCAAAACCTAGAAAATGAAAAAAATGTTGTAATGGAAGTTTTGATTTTGGCCAATCAAAAAATATAACCACTCGGAACGTTTGCCATAAATCCTTACATTGTACTGTACGTTAAGTATTAGACAGTTTATGTCTGTAAGTCATAAAAAAATAGCTGAGGCGAGTCATAGAAAAATAGCTGAGGCGAGTCATAGAAAAATAGCTAAGGAGAGTCATAGAAAAATAGCTGAGGAGAGTCATAGAAAAATAGCTGAGGAGAGTCATAGAAAAATAGCTGAGGCGAGTTAAGTCATAGAAAATAGCTGAGGCGAGTTAAGTCATAGAAAATAGCTGAGGCGAGTTATCTTCTTTATTACAAACTTACAATTCCGATATAATTCCCAAGATTGGCGCCGAGAAATTGATAATTGAAAGTTACCAAGGGAATTTTATGAATGTTTCTAATATAAGTCATCAGTTTATAAAATGACAAGGCAATGCCACCAGTATTTACCTGTTACAAATGATCACCGACAATATTTTCATGAAGGTACAAGGTTCTAATTGAGGTATAATAACCTCGACATTACACGATCCAAATTAATGGAATTGTATATTACTGTTTAACTTTCTTTTCATAACTTACTATACAACCGTCAACTAAAGCAAGTTTATATATGCAAAACATGGCCGCTCAAAATTTAAGCATAATCCATTTTTTATTTTGCACTTCAAAAAATTCCCAAAATTACAGTATGAAAATAAACTTGGAATATTGAAACTCAATATTTCTCAACTTTCGCTAAAATGATATAAACAAAATATCTGAATAATCACGAACCTCTTTTCTCTCCCCATCTTATAGACCTCGTCCACCCGCTATCAGATCTAAGCCAATCTTTTTTGTCTTTATTTTTTGCTCCATAACCATAGGGGAATCTTGCAGAAACAGTCACACAGATGACAATAAACAGAAGACAAGCAAGGGTCAGACGCATCTTGGGATTTTCTTGCGAGACTGAAAAATAAAAAAAACTAAAGACTCGAAACAAATGAAGATTTTTAAAGTTTTTTGAAAGATTCGTTTCAATAATTGATAATTATGTAATAAAACGTAGGCCTAATTCAAGAACGAAAAGCTTACAATTTATTGAAGATGACTTATACTATACCAGTCCGTCAGATCTAATTATAATTCGCTGTTTGGTACCGAACAACAAAAAGCGAACATTTGATTTCATAAATAAAAACATGACTATTGACTTTTCTATGCCTATCACCACTAGCGTTGCAAGTTCAGAGGAAATTGTATGTAGCCTGTATATTTTCTCATTTTTCATAATGTACGAAAGTCGAAAATTTTGCGGCATTTGAAATATTTTTAAACATTTTACGATTATTAGTTATTAATATTAAAACATATATATAATTAAGAGGGGGAATCCTTTTAGGATCCTGCTATATTTAGCTTTAGTCAGTATAGAAATCAGATTATATTAAAGGTAATTTTAACAATTAGTTATGAACATTTAAACTACTATTATCAGCTTGTACATGCAATTTGTAGGTTTTATTGCACAAGTTATATCTTAATTGTTACAACAGATGTAAAACACGATTGTATAACAAGTCGAACAAACTTGAAATAACGTGCGCAGTCTTGTTTAAAATAAGGAGTTGATTACTATCTGCATTTCATATATATTCGTTTTCAAGTGTCTATGTGTTTAACATGGGAATGAAAAATGGAAACAGAATCATTTACGACCAAGATTCTTTATGTACAAAAAATATAATTGATCGTGTTCCACCTGCTTCAACAATATAATTGGTTTGGTTTGGTTTTATGGTGTTTAACGCCACTTTCAACAATATTTCAGCTATATTTCGTGGCGGTAACAATACAATTTAAAAATATAAATAATTTGGTTCAATACCTATTGACAATGTGAAATTGACCCCAGAGGAAATGTGATGTTAAAGTCCAGTGTATTGTAGGCACATTGTAGCACAAACCTATATGTCCACGGGTAGAAAACATGTTTTAGTAAAAATAAACGAAACAAAACAGCCTATTCCATTTAAGAAGTTTAAAAAGTCGGTCATGTTAGGAGAACAAGCTGAATTTGTAGCATGGTAGAAAGAACAAGAACCAGTAAGAAGAGGTCTTACAAAAGAAGCCAAAATGAGTTATTATTTTGTTCTATGCTTGTCAACAAAAACATGAAACCAGAAATTGTTTATTTTGTACAATACTGGTTTTTTTTACAATCTCTGCTTTATTTTTGCAAATAATGTGAAAATGTCTAGATTTATCGAGGTACAGTTAATGGACATTTATAGTATTCGTCACCCTCGATTTTACGCTATATATTTCATATAAAACCACATTTTTCAAAAATATTATTGTGAAGTCATTTCTAAACGGATTGTGATCATTTTTGCACCAGAAGAAGCAGAAATATTTAAAGATTATTTTCTTATTTTAGCATGATTTTTCCGTTAGATTGCCTTTATTTTCTTTTGATTTAAAGAAAATTTTTGCTTTCTGACGTCAAATTTGCTATATATTTTAACAAAAATAAAATCGGAAGAATCAACATTAGTGTTTAAATCACCAGAAAACAAAAACCATGGAGACAAAAATTACTATCAGATAAACAAGCAAAATTCAAAGAATTCTGCATGTCTTGAAATAAATTTCATAAAAGTCTGCCTAGAGATAGCATTAAAATATATTTTTTGAAAAATGTGGTTTTATATGAAATATATAGTGAAAAATCGAAGGTGACGAATACTTATGTCCATGGACTGTAGTTCTTTTATCTCATTTTCTGACAATGCAACTCTCAACAAGAGATGTTGGTAAAATTTGATTCTGTTTTAGCTATTTCTCATATCCAAGAAAATTACTAATTTTTATTTAGATTCTAGATTTTAAAAAACATACCCCACCCCCTAAAAGGTAAATGACCGGTCCCTTATCATATTTTGAAGTTCAGTGACTGTTTGATATCGGTACTTGTTTTGTTTTGAACGGGTACAATGACCATATTTATCTCTTGTATATGATTCAATAATATTATTATCATATTGATTTGTCAGCTCAAAATTCTCTTTTTGTTGATTTAAAAAATATATAGAGTATTGTAATTGTTTATTTCTTTCACATGTATATTTACTGTCCAAATATTCATCAAAGTTATCTACATATTTGGAAATTGTTTATTTATCTATTTATTTTTGTTTATTGTCATTTTGAATTGATCAGCCTCGGTGGTGTAAAGGTTATCGTGCTCATCTCTAGAGCGGTAGATCATTCGAGCCCCGGTCGGGTCAAACCAAAAACTCTAACATTGGTATTTGTTGCTTCTCCGCCAAGCACGCAGCATTAAGGAGCAACAGCAAATATTGGTTAGTTCGGAAGCAGAATAATGTGTCCGAGTAGAGCGGCATGTCTACCCACGGACCGTTGTTTCAATGATCTAGCACTATAAAAATCCAACTGAGCGTGTTGGTCTAGTACAAAGTGGACCTCATCATCATCTCATTGAAAATTAACTTGTTCTCGCCATAATATAACTGAAAAATTGATGAATTGGCATTAAACAACAATCACTCACTCATTTACTTTCAATAGGAATAATTGTTTGTGATTAGTCAATTGTAATTGTTTAACTTCGTGTTACTTCCCTTTATTCACATATTTACACCATATCTATCTATTAGTTATTTTAATAGATAATCTTTGACGTTCTGTTGAAAATTTGCACTCCAGATATGATCAGGGCGAGATGTACAACATTATGTGATAAAGTTTGTCAGTGACTGGCGATAGGTCGGTGGTTTTCTCCCGTTTCCTCCGCCAATAAAACTGACCGCCACAATATAACTGAAATATTGTTGAAAGTGGCGTTAAACACCATTAAACAAATAAACAAACAAACAAACAAACAAACAAACAAACATTAACTGACGACTTGTCTTCACATTGATTTCTAATTCAAGTCAAAGGTGATCTGCTAGCCATCACATCTGTTTTGAATGTCAGTTGATCTGTATCTATCGTGCATTTAACAAGTTTAGGTGATGACGTATATGTTATAAAGATGTAATTTAATAGATATATGTATAATGAATAATTTTATATTTTCACTCGCTATGATATAGCCGAAAATTTTCTGAATTGGCTTTAAACAACACTCAATCACTCGCTATATTTTCACTTAATGGCAGTGTTGACATTATTGAAACCTTTCAAATGATATTAAGCAAATCTTTTGCCAATTGAACTTCATGAATATACCCCCAACTAACATTATGTAAACGAAAACAACAGACACAACTTTCTCTGTCTCATTTTTTGACATATACCCCACATTTGACACCATTAGTCATCATTCTATCAGTCTCTTTTGATTTTGATAAAAGAGACGACTTCAGTTTTGCTATTATGTGTTCCACACCTTGATAATAGCCCGTTTATGGAGTTTGTATATACATATAATGGTTTAGCTCTAAAGAAAATACCAAATATATTTTACTGCAAGCATGGAAGGTAACGACATAGATAGTACTATTGATTTGATGGTTTAGGCTTAGGTTTATAGTGTTTAAAGACACTTTCGACAATACTTCAGTTATATCGTGGCGGTCAGTTTTATTGATGGAAGAATCAGAGCACCCGGAGAAAACCACAGACCTGTCACAAGTCACTGACAAACTTTATCACATATTGTTGTATCGAGTACACCTTGCCATGAATGGGATTCGAACTCAGAACGTTAGTCTTAGTGCTGATAGGCACTGATTGCACATGTAGTTGTAAATTCAACTACCATGCGATCATGACCACGACGGTCCTACTATTGATTTGAAACCGAAACTGTACTTAGCAACCGATAATAATATTAACTATAAATAGTCATGAAATATCAGTAGAGAATTGTGATAAATTAATGTTTACATGTGCTGATTAACCAATATTTAAATTGTAAATAAATCAACGAGAGTTGAAAATCCCATTTTAAGGTCATGTTTTCTCAAAATAATCAACCGAATCCAAGATCCATGAGATTGTAATTAGTTTTTGCAATCAATTAAACACATAACAGGATATTAAACATTATATTCAACCAATATTAATAGAATATGGAAAAATACAGAGTTCAATATTAACCATATAACAGAATTTTGATCAAACGAATGGAATATTGAACTATTAATTGATTATAAGGTCATTCATGTGAATAGCACTGGAAGTTGACCTTTTTTTTTATAGAAACAACAGCATTTGTAATTATAAAGTTGTCTCGAACACAAACTGATACATCGTATCAGGGTTACAATTCCATACCATGTTATAATTGGAGGGGTCAGGGTTCTGGTGTTTAACGCCACTTTCGACAATATTTTAGTTATATCATGGCGGTCAGTTTTATTGGTGGAGGAAACTGGAGTACCCGGTAAAACAAATCCGAACTCACAACCTTAGTTGTGATAGGCACTGATTGCACAGGTAGTTGTAAATCCAATTACCATACTTTTTTTTATCCAACTACCACGACCACGCCGGCCCCTGTTATTTAAATGAAAGTATATATACATAAACATTTTCCTGCAATTATGTGATTTTGAGTACTAATAAATGGGTTAAAATAAACTTCAGTGTTATTACTTAATCATGGACCTAATAAAGCTTTTTTGGTACCTGATTCATGTAGAGTTACGGTAAGAAAAGGTAACAGTATAAGCGCGGACTTCACAGAGGACTTCATTGAAAACAATTAGAACGACGCTTGTTTCAGCTATTTTCATACAACTTGGTAGTTGTTTTGAACATTTAGACATTGTAGGATAAACACAATATAGGTATAGTGTCGGTAAATATAAAATCAATTTGCACTCACCGCGAAACTTGCCAGAAAAGCTCGTAGAATGCACAATTTTTTTATTTTTTTTTTCTAAAGCTCGTATAAATAGGGTTAGCTTCGAGAGTGCTGATTCGAGTACTAAACATTTCATTGGCTCGAGAGGGTTGTTGATTAACATCCATGAACTGTGATCTGACACTGAATGTCGTTAGATGTTTTTGGAACACCAAACAAAACGAATCGAAAAGGTTCCAGCAAACACATCTAATTTTAACGAGGTTGCCCTTTAAGGACATCAATCGAATCTTACAACATACAAATAGTAACCGCATATCTAACAGATGATGTAAAGCCATCAAATGTCAATGAGTCTTTTCTTTTTTCTGTAGATTTTCCAGGAGCCGTTGTGGTCATGATCGAATGGTAGTTGTGAGTTAGAATCCCGCCAAGGCGAGGTGTAATCGATACAACACTATGTGATAAAGTTTGTTAGTGACTTACGACAGATCGATGGCTTACTCCTGGTCCTCCGGTTTCCTTCACCAATAAAACTGACCGTGACGATATAACTGAAATATTGTTGAAAGTGGCGTTATTGATTATGACCACAACCCTAACCCTAACCCTGAAGATTTCCCCACCTATCACCGATAAGAAACAGAAACTGTTTACTCTTCGGCTTTGCGAGCACCTGGTTTCACTCACGATTTGTTGGTGGAGTCCGGTTTGCTCATTTCCTTTGTTTATGCGATGTGTTTTTTTAAGTTTTCTGTGTGGTGTTAGTCTTCGTTCTGTGTAATAGTCCAATGTTGCATGTGTCTCTAGATTGTCCATTCTTGATTGCCCCTTCGTTTATATACAGAACAATTATTGACAACAAGATTATATATGCAGTTGGATAAATCGATTTCATGGATTACTCGACGAAAAACAATGGCCAGGTCATAGTAATTGTCTTTATCGCCATCATGAATTGGTTAACCTTTGGAGAATATTTGTGTCACAAACTACCACGGAAATGTTTCATTTGTCCTAATCACAATCCGGTCCTGTTCTCAATCAGGACTTATCACCATTATTTGAACAAAAGTAACAACAACGGGAACCAATAGTGGAGCAGGAACTCTTTATTCTTCGAAGCACCAGAGTTCACCCACAATTGTTAGTGTGGTTTGTGCTGCTCAATCTTTACCTCTGTGTGTAGTGTTTTGTGGATCATTGTTTGTTCTTTTGTCCTTGTCATTATATTATCTGTCCTGCTTCTATTTACGCCTTCTGATTACCCCATTGGTATCTTCAAACTTTACTTTGCACAGATAACTTGAATATGCGGCTAATTCGAACAAAAATAAGAGGGTCCCGTCACTTCAACAGAGGTTCAACTGTATGTTTATATTAAGACAGAAGTATAAATACGAAGTTGGTCTATCATTATCAATCATAATTTTACTTCTTGGTTAAATCATAGTCTCATTAGGGACAAAGTCATAACAATTATGTGACTGTGATCTGTAACCTTACCATATATTTAAATTATAGCTGACAATCACGTTAAACAGCAATCCACAAACAGTTGTTTCCTTATTTTGCTCTCTCTCTCTCTCTCTCTCTCTCTCAAGCTCACGTTTTACAAAGGTAATTCTATTTGATTTATCATTTTATTTTTATTCAACTTGTTACTTAATTAAATTTACTGCCAATACTGTTCACCTTTCTGCTCCAATGAAGGCTATACATAACAAGTATGTGTCATCGTATACCATTACTACAAGGAAGTCACACTTCTAATAACGCCACGATATAGCTGAGGTACTGCTAAAGTTGGCGTTAAATACCAATCAATCAATCAATCAAACTGATAATAAAGTTCAATACACTTTTTATTGCTAAATATCACAGAAATGTGCTTTGATAACAGAATCTATAAATTAAATGAATATTGCGGCAACTAAGAGCTAAGTTTTAAAGCATGCTTGTTCAAACAAGAGGAACAAGTATATATATAAGATATATTATAAATTTCAATAGAAATTAGAAAAAGTCGTCAAAAACTACTCATTAAATGCTTTAAATAGATTAATTGGCAAGGACACTCTTTACACTAGACATATATCACAGCTATTGGTAAAATGCGTTTTATTATCTTCTATCAACCAATGGTTTCTATCTCCCCTGAAAGAAATCAAAATATGATTACATAGTAACAGATGAAATACCTGTATTATGTTAAATCAATCTTGTTCCTTACAAATTCAATGATGGAAAAATACCAGAATCCAGGTACTATACATATCATTCATGTTGGAATATTCACTGAAGAAATTAATAGAAAATGAATTCAAATAAGACACAATTACATATATTTCATGATTTAGTTAACGACAGTGCGTATCCGTCAGTTTACCCTTCCGAATCACCAGAGCTCACCCCGGTTTTTTCTGGGGTTCGTGTTTCTCAAACTCCAGTTTTCTCTGTAGTCTTTTGTCCTTTGTCTTTTGATCATTGTACTAGTATTGTCTATTCTTCTGGTTAACATCTTTACTATCTTCATACATTTCTAACAGTATATTTAGTGGGGAAAAGTGTAGATTTTCGCCATTGTCTGTTAAAGGGTTGCAAATAACTTGTCAGTTAGATACATGCATTTAAAAGTAAATTGATGAATGTTTTTCCATTCTACATAACTTCCCAACAAAGACTCCCCACCTTGTGAGCAAATGAAGTGCATACTACACAAATTTAGGATACATCTTCGTCGTTGTTGTTTTATGCAGGTCAAATTACGGGTTTAGAAAAAGTTCGTTGAAAATATTAGACATGAATATTAGAAAATGAAAGAGATATGAAATTGAATCTAAAATAATGCGATAATAAAATGTACCGTTTTAATCAAGAGTATCACAGGTCACGACCCATGTGACAATGATCCCCGTGTATACTAAACATGATTGTACAGTGTATAAAAAACCATTGTATTTAATACTAAATTATACTAAAACGTACTTGCTAATTGCCTGTATCTACATTTCCTAAGTCTATCTGTCAGCATATGTATAGTGGCTTGTTCCCCTGCTACAGACTGCCACATACGTAAACTGTGGAAGCACTTTTCTTGTACGGAAGGCTTACTCTCGTCAATATTTTTTAATTCCTCCTCTGAGACACCAAGCCGTCTAGCGATTGCCATCCAGCTTCTGACAGCAGTTGGGTTTTGTGCCACTTT
The DNA here is from genome assembly GCA_963383655.1 of Bathymodiolus septemdierum. Taxonomy (NCBI): domain Eukaryota; kingdom Metazoa; phylum Mollusca; class Bivalvia; order Mytilida; family Modiolidae; genus Bathymodiolus; species Bathymodiolus septemdierum. Next base: position 131,894,962 of record OY726517.1, read on the forward strand.
TATGAATGCCCTTCTTAGATGCGTGTCTGGAGGAATAAATAAAATTGAAGATTATGTGTTATTCTGTACTCCAATGACTTATTTTCTAAGTTGTTCAATTGTCAATATAGCTGTGTATTGTTTTCACTACTACGTATCTTGAACTATTTCTTTGAATACACGTGATCAATCAAAGATATCTTGACTTCGTTATTTTACATTATTTATAATTTAAGTTTCTATATAAGACATATTGTGGCGTCTTCGAACCACGAATTACGTATTAAAATGAAGTTCTTGACTCATTATACACTATCGACTTAAACCATAGAGCTACCACACGCGTCCCCATATGATGATTTGATTTGATTTTTGGTACTTAACGCCACTTTCAGCAATATTTCAGCTACATCATGGCAACCAGTTTTAGTGGTGGAAGAAGCCGAAGTACACGGAGAGAACCACCGACCATGGGCAAGCAACTGGTAAACTTTATCACTTGCGGCTGCGAGTCGAGTGCATCCTTTTTTGTAATTTACAAAGCCGGGCGCGAACCTACATCGCATTGGTGATAGGCTTGTATGAGTTGTTAGGTAATCCAACTACCTAACTCATTGAGCCACCCGGACCCTCCCATATAAAGGAGATGAGTGCTATCTGAATGGTGTAGTTGTCAGGTTAATATCAAAAACCTTGCCGTTAACCATAGTGAGTAATGTGTTAGAAAAGTGCTACAGTTCTGATACGTTTAAGGTTTCTATAATTGTAGATTTCTAGAAACAGTAGGCGTATTGTAGCCTTTACAAAGTGTTCAATGTTTCGTCCATACCCAACTCTATGCTTTTCCAGTCCCATTCAAAAGTCGTCGCGCCCGGTTGTCCAAATCCATACCTCATTTCTGTATAGCTTTGAGATATTATTGAACTTGTGATTATCAGGATAGCAGGACGTCATTCAGACATTCTGACCATTTCGAGACACAAATAGTTTATTCAAAACGAAACAAGAAGATTAACCCAATGCTGAATCAAAGTACAGAATACAAACCTTTGTGTGCCTTGGTCATATTCCTTTTGTATTCTAAATCCTTATCACGTAGTTCTGAAGCAATGTCACCTCTACCACAAGACATTAATGCGGTTGCTAATAAATCTAACTGCAAGATAAAATAATTCACAATCAAATACAGAGTCACTTTACTTGAAAACCCTGTCCAGTCTGTTTATTGGGAACTCGTCTACGCACTTGAAATGCACATTTTTAGTATTCATTGTGTTAATTTCAGTATCAAAAACTAAATTGATTTTCAATATGGCGGTGGCCTAGCATATCTCCAGGTCGTGGATAGACGATTTCCTCTCGATTGTGGTGGTGCCGGGTTATAATACGAAAAACCTGACAATGGACCATATAGTGAGTGTCACGTCCCTTTCACGTTAAAGATCCCGTATGCAGATTTCGAAAACAGGTAGACGCATTAAAACAGCGACAGAAGGCTATTTTCCTTCCCTACCTAAGCTTTCCATTAGTTTCATGTAGCAGTCAACAATCGCTTTATTTTTCTTCCCTACCCAAAACTCCCCATAATTTACAAGTAGCAGTCAGAAGTCATTTTCCAGTTATTTTATTCCTCCCTCATCACATGTCGGTATATTTTTATATATTGTTGTACTTGTTTGCCGATGGACGTTAATCTTGGTTGGTTGGTTGATTTTATGGTGTTTAACGCCACTTTCAACAATATTTCATCTATATCGTGGTGGTCAGTTTTATTGGTGGAAGAAACCGGAGGACATGGAGAAGACCACCGACCTGCCACAGGTAACTGATTAACTTTATCACATAATGTTGTACATCTCACAACATCAGTGGTGATAGGCACCGATTGCATAGATAGTTTTAAACCCAACTAGCATACGATGACGGCCATTACGGCCCCCTAGACGTTAAGTAATCATTAATGTATCAATATAGCAGAATACTACACCTGTACATGGACCTTTATTATAATTTTCAATACTGTTGCACCTTTAGACATGATGTCATAGATTGAAATTATTTTTCTAAAGATTAATACGTGGAATAATTTAGAAATTTTGCTGATTATGATATTATTATTATCAATTCCCTCTAACATAACAAATGCACAAAAATACCATCTTTCCCACAGCACTGACATGCCATGTCGTAATGCTAACCTGATTCGAGAGATCAATTTATCATATGTGATTGGATTATGACATAGGTTATGCCTGCCTTGTTAGGAAGTAATTCATGAATAGCCCAGGTGATTTTGAATTAACTCGCAGAAGATTGTTGGATTTCACAGAAAAAAATGGGTGCCACTTTGAAACTGAAATATTACTGAAAATGGGTTAATCACCAATACTTATAATGATACCCCCCGAGAAAACCTGCTACATAATAAATTAGATACATACACATATAATATTAGAGCAGTGTCTCCAAATCATAAAGTTTATGTGTACGGGAGTCAGAAACTGGCTCAAAGACGAATTTTATCGAGCCTTTCCCCAGTTTTGCGTCCAATGCACGTAAAAGTTATATTCCAAAACGCTGCATTACTACTGTGTTTATCCTACAGAAAATAAATCGCTTGAATTTTTCTATATTAAATAAGAAAATAATAGGATTATTCCTTGTTTTCGCCTTTTGATATTTCCTGTCAACAGGAAGTGAACTGATTTACAAATTAGTTTACCAGAAGAAAATTGATACTATGCCAGGTCTGGATTATTGTTTTTTTTTGGGTTAATGTTTATCAGCCGTCTTAATTTTGCAGTTAAATACAACAAGTGTTGAATAATTTCTTTACAATATGGTGGCAGCATACTCGTAGTAAATTATCAATTGTCTACGCTGTTGCTTGCAAGTAGATAGACTTGTAGCATCAATAACCTTTGACTCAATTTTGATTTATATGTTACACAGTATAACAGTTTTTATTGCTCACCTTGTTTGCACTTCTGGGTATTCTCTTCGCCCAAGACACTAGCATGTCGTAACGTATCTTTTTAGGATCAGGATTTGCTGTGTTTTGCCGAAGTATAGCTTGAATTCGGACACTTTTAAGATTCAGTAGCTGAGCTAACATTTTCCATTCATCACCAAGTTCAGTTGCAACATATTCCAGCACATCTTTGGTATCCGGCGCTGAATTAAAAAAGTGTCAATGAAAGATTTAATTTACATTTTATTATTTTGTTTACAATAAATCTGATTTTGATTAAACGGTGGATTTCCTATAAAAAGCGGGAACTGTTTACCTTCACAATCATCTGGATACACTACCGGTTTTTGGTGAGATCCGTGTTTTCCATCGTTTTAGTTTTGTGTGTTGTGTTTTTGTTTTGTTTTGTTTATCTAGTTCTGTCTTGTGCCCAATGTTGCCTGTGTCTCTGGAGTGTCCATTGTTGATTACCTCTTCGGTTTTCTCTAACCTTTATTTCTTTATCTTTATAGAACTAACACTGACAGCGAAATATCAAAAGCGCAAAGTTAAATCTAAATATTACACTATGTTATGAAAACGTATCATTCAACCGATTTTTGAATTTGAGAGATTGAATATTTTCCTTGCCAATATTTGAATATTTGCTTGGCTTATACTATAGGGTTATTGCACTAGTATTCTTCAATTTTAGTGCAATAACCCTTTTATAATAAGGGACCAAATATTTCGGTCTGTGACAATTACATTTCATCATATTTCTTTGCAACGTATATTCAATATAATTCCGCCATATTGTTTATCTCTCGTCTGCTTGTGTGCAAATATCGTTTTACTCGGATCCTCTTAGGTGCGTACAAAGCTTTACGGGGAAAGAAAGGAATGCAATATCGTTCAAGATGCGTTTTTTCTCTCTCACTCATTCGGAAATGCTCTACTTTTTAGGTATATTTATAAAGGAAGACTTGTAAAAATATCGGCAAATACTGCATTTTTATTTTACAAAGAAATCTACATGAACTATTTGATACTATATTATAAATTTGTTTATTGCATACCTTCAACATGTATTTTAATCGGTGCTGTCAGAAGGGGCTTTGGTGGTTCTTGTTCAGGCTGTAAAAATAATAATTATGATACAATGATACAAAAAACTGCACAATACATGTATGGGTATGAACGAATTTATGTGCATGGGGATATTTTTCCAACCCAGCCACACCCTGTACCGCATTTTATAAAACGTGACTCCTGTGGTCTTTAAAATACGATGATGATGCACTATTCCGCCTCCATTATTATGATTCTAGACATTTTGATTTCGAATGAATATAACTCAGAAGGCATATTTATCTAATCAATAAGATCAGCAGACATTTACGAGCAAAACACGAAAACAGAAATACAATATATCAGTGGGAAATAAACGTTAGTGAAATCCGAAGGGCAAATGAAGAATGGACAATCCAGAGACACTGGCAACATTGGATACACAAAACCACAAGACACAAAAGGAAGACAAATAAAACAAAACACCAGAATAAAAAGATGACAAACCCCACCAAAAACAGGGGGTGAACTGTGGTATATTCTACAAAAAATGAGTGAGTATGAACATTTAACACTTTAGCAAGATATAACTGGCTTGTTGTTTTTTATGGTGTTTAGCGCCACTTTCAACGATATTTCAGCTATTGGTGGAGGAAACCGGAGGACCCGGAGAAAATCACCGACCTGTCGCAAGTCACTGACAAACTTTATCACATAATGTTGTACACCTCCCGACGCCCTGATGGAGATTCGAACTCACAACATCAGTAGTGATAGGCACTGATTGCATATGTAGTTGTAAATCCAACTACCATACGATCACTGCCACGACGATCCCAGGTATAACTAGAAGTTGAATAAAAATATTCATAGATATATGCACGGATTTTTTTTTTATTATAGTAATAGCTAATGTACAAAATTAAGGTATTGCTATTCTTGGGTGTTACAAATTTGCCAGAGGACTGGGTAGTGTTGTTTTGTTGGTTATGCTGTCGCTTATTACTGGGTTTTTTTTCTTCAAATAATTAATCAGATTGGAATACGTACGTAGCAAACACATTGTATTCGAAACAGAATAAAAATACCATGTAATTTTCTTGGACATATTCAATAGACAAAAACACCAAGAATCAATTTGAAACAAATTGAAACGGATCGCTGACTGATGAGACAAAATACAATATATCGTATTTGGTTAATGTAGGGTCATGGTGTTTAACAAAGCTTTCAACAATATTCGTTATATCGTGATGGTCAGTTTTATTGGTGTAAAATAGGTGTAAATCCAAATCCAACTACCATCGATCACAACCTCAAATGTTGAGATTACACTTTGAGATCGACCCCATTGTGACGAGAAACACAATAATATTGACGATACAAGGGATATTTATACACAAGACAATATCTACTCCTTCTTTAACGTTGTACAAACATGGGTATTACAATAAGACCTACACAAAGACGTCGTAGGTAGTGCAAGGAAAATCATACACAAAACTTTAAAAAAGGACAACACATTAACAAGTGCCAGGGTTTGGAGACGGTCAAGTCCCATCGACGTAAAAGACAACGTGATGTTATCTCCTCTGTTACAAGTGATGCTCTATTTCCGGAACAGAGACTATATTTTTCCCCTTGAGTACATAAGGAATAAGAAAAGTTTGAAGAGACCAAACTTTGGTCCAAAGGGGCTATCAGAAGCCATAAATCGAACTGGACTGACAATACAATGGCCAAAAGGACAAACAACGATCTACAAAACAGTACACAGAAAACTCTAGATCGAGAAACACGAGTGCTCCGGAAGGGTTTTTAGTTTCTCCAAAAAAGTAGCCTCTCTCTCGGATATTGAGTGATCATTTGACAGTTCGTCCATATGATCATCCCAGTAAAGATTATACACGATGTAGTATTCTCCTCCTGAATATAGATCGAACCCTGTAATGGTAGATTTTAAAATTCCCAACAGGGAGTGTTGTGTGTGAACATTTTGGATGTTTCTATAATCGTATATACAAAGTAGCGTAAGTAGGGTTAGGGTTAGGATGTTTAACACCACCTTCAACGCTATTTCAATTATATCATGGCGGTCAGTTTTATTTGTGGAGGAAACAAGACTACCAGAAGAAAAACACCGACCTGCCGCAAGTCACTGACAAACTTTATCACATAATGTTGTATTGAGTACACCTGGCAATGAACTGGGTTCGAATTGACAACTTTAGTGGTGATAGACACTGATTGCATAGCTACCATACGATCTCGATGGCCCCAGTAGCCTAAGTAAGAATTAAATAGATACATGTTGTACGTCATATGCCCAGTACTTAAGTCTACTATTTTTTTTATATAAATAATTCTGGTATATATATAGAATGTGATGACTTTAAACAGATCAGATATGGAACATTAAAGATTATTTCTAATTAACTAAAAAACCCCAGGTAAGCAAAATGTCAGTAAAAACCACTTTTCCCTTTTATGTCTTGTTATTTTTATAATGACAGCTCCACCATTTAATTCTTATCATGGTTCGAGTAGACACTAGGAGATCAAAGTTTATCGGCAATAAAATTTCAGATATTTAATATCCTTGCCAAAACAATAGTGGTTTAAGACCTTTATAAGATCTACATAAAAGTTACGGTTAAACTAACTTGTCATAAAAATAAAATTCAATTTTGAAATTACCCAATTATCGATTACCTTAAAGTAAAGTGTCAATATTTACTAAATAAAACCTCACTTAACAACGTTTTTCAATCTTTCTTTTATTGTGTAGTACTAATTAAGACCTGGTCTTGGGGGGTGCACATGCTATTTTTATTGTTGTTTATGTATATGCTAAACATATTTTGTTGTCATTGGAAATTAAATACATTGAATATAAAATCTCGAAATATTTAATATTATTAAATTTTGTAAAGACATTTATAATGTTCTATTTAAGCTATTTGTATTTATTTACGTATACTGGTGTCCAACACGATTTCTACATCAGATGATGTTGACGTCATTTAACAGTAGCACTGAGTGCATCCTCGTTTTAAATGGGGTTAGTGTTGTTCAATCTTTAGTTTTCTGTGTAGTATTTTGTAGATATTGTCTTTTTTGTCCCGTTTCTTTAGACTGTAGATTGTATTGTCTGTTATTCTACGATTTACGGCTTCTGGTTACCCCTTCGTTGTCTTCAAGCTTCTTTTATAACTGGTTTGTGTTCACGAAAAGAGGAGTAATGTAATATCACAGTATAAATGTAATAAACTCGTATTGAAAACTAATGGCAAATCTTAGAGACATTGCATTCTTATAAATGAACACCATCCTCGTACCAGAACAGGAAATGTAAGTTCGGATCAATCAAAAAAAAAAAAAAAAAACTCGCGGAACATAATTATCTTTGCTGCTGCCCAATCAACCAAATGGTAGTAAGGAGATAGGCAGAATAGTGTTTCGAATTTTATTTCAGGTATATATTGTGAGCTGTTACTTCAGTCGGCTATATTTACAGTCAATTACAAGAAGAATAACTTTAAGAAGAGCTTGAAGACAGCAAACAGGTAATCAGAATCCGTAAATCAAGAAGGATAGACAACAGAATGACCAGAAAAAAAGAACAAAAGGACAAACAACGATATACAAAACATTACACTGAAAACTAAAGATCGAGCAACACGAACCCCACTAAAAACCGGGGTAAAGTATGAAATTCGTCAATACGTAGTATAACTTGTTCCTACCAAAGTGTAACGGTCACATACTAACAGTCTGATCAATAATTTCTACACCCACTCACTTACTAAAGGGGTTCGAGTATTGGTGTTTAACGCCACTTTCAACAATATTTCAATTATATCTTGGCGGTTACCTAACATGAATAAATCGTCATAAAATCAATACAACCGTACGCTCATGTCACACTGAAAGAATGCGCAAATTGCAAGAAAGTGACAAAATGGAAAACAAAGATGTCACACCGTCAGAACAGTTCCAAGTTCAACCGAAAAATCGTCGAAACAGAGAAAAATCGATACCCCTAACACATGACAGCTCACGGCTTTGTACAGGTTATTCAATGAAAAGCGGGTTGAGCTAGGTTTATGGGAAAAGCCCCCTCATTGTAGAACGATGTGGACATGCAAGTGTTTTCCACATGTAAGGAAAGACACCTCGCATAAACTGGATAGTCACCGTTGGTAAAAGATTACAGACATTGTGCCCGATTTCATAATATAGTAACTTACTTTGGGAATATTTATCAAAAGTTCCGACAGTAGCTGTCTCTCTCTTTGAATTTCCACTAGAGGTGGTTTCTTTGGTGCACCTGGTGTCTGGTGATCAGATTGATGTAAATTCCTGTTTGTTATCTCTGAATATATTTGTAGGAACCCACGATACGTATGGAAACTTTTTTGAGCGAATTTTTCTATTTCTTCCACACTAAAATCCAATCTACTCCGAATGTGCGTGTTGAATAAAAGCTTTAAATTTCCACTGTTTTCCTGGCATTGTATATTTCCTCTAAAACTCAATTCGAGCACTTGTCCTTCTCTAACTAATATATCTTTACTCGGGCTTGGTCCTTCTTCATAACCAATTTCTTCAAATTTCCGAATAGCACGTTCTGCTCTATTTGAATGTGCGCAAGATACAATTATTTCCCTAGGGTCATAAGTCTTTTGGCGTAGGAATACTTGTATTGTTCGGTACATTATGGAGTTTTCGAGCAAAAATGCGATTCTCTCAACGTGTACACATGGCATTCCATCTTTTGTCCTCAATATTAAGAATCTATCGAAATATAATTTTAGAATATCAAGAATTGGAAAGTTACCCATCTACCATTACTTTTAAATTGATATGCATTTCACTTCCAAATTTGTGTGTGTCACTTTTACTGTTGAAAATGCATTAAAAATGTTTGAATACTTAATAGCTAAAATTTAAGAAAATAGGAATATTTTTATTGATATGTTTGTAGATGTATTTGTGTGTCAATCACATATCATTGCATCTTTGAAGGTATGTTTTTATAGATGTATCCATGTGTCAATGACATATCATTGAGTCTTTAAAGATATATTTTGTAGATGTATATTTGGCAATGACATATCACTTGGTCATTACTGATATTCTTTGTAGATGTATTTGTGTGTCATTGGCTTCTACAATCTCCTACATTGATTCAAGTTACCATATAGCTTAAAATAATTATATATATAATCGTATAACACATGGAGATAATTATATTTCTTGGACACTAAACTACTGGAATAACTGATATTGTATACAACAACAATTTGGCCATTGCATAATCTGTCCATTTCAAACATTTCTTATCACAAATGTTCTTCCATTTTCGAAAAAACACACATAAACACGCACACGCAGACACACCAATACACAATATTGATATAGTTTGTATTTCATTGTATTGTTTCTTACCTATCTTTTGGTTCTTTAATTTCAAATGAAACTATATCTTTATTTCTGGCCTGAAACAGTTTAACATTTGATACTTTTGTCCAGGTCTGTTCCATGCTACCTCGTACTAGTAAATGTATCTCTTCATCTGAGTCCTCTAGAAAACAAATAATGAGTACGTTAACAGAGCATGAGGCGACACACAGGGAGTGTTATTTTGTTTAGTATATTTTTTCACAGCTGCTAAATAATATTATTATTAAAACTAAGCTTCTCCTCCCTTAGGCATAGGTGGCCTTAAATAGTCAGTTTTGGCTATCACATTTAGGTCCTTTGTTTATATTGCTCTCAAAGATTTTTTTAATTATTTGGTTTTCAAAGATTTTGGCTTTACTTGTCCTAAAGGTTTTCAAATATTTTGGCTTTAATTGTCCTAAAGGTTTTCAAATATTTTGGCTTTAATTGTCCTAACGGTTGTTAAATAAGTAGACTTTCCATTCTATTGAATATGAACGTTGCTGGCGAAGGTTATTCTAGACACGCCTCGTGGGTTATTCTAGACACGCCTCTTGGGTTATTCTAGACACGCCTCGTGGACACTAACTAGATATATACGTTTTTATTCATACTATTGTAACATATATAAAAGAGAGGTCGTACTGAAATTGTAGTGAAATACATGCATATAAAATTGGCCGGATGATGCCTGGATTGCTCACATTTCATAACTTACATTATTAATGTAATTGGATAATAATGAGAGGTCAATTTACCATCTGGATTTGAGGATGGGAAAGCTGAAGATGGACGTGCTGTTAGTGGTTTTATCTCTTGTCCTTCCTGATTACTTCTATTTCCTGCAGCTGCCGTTTGTGGTCGCTTTGGTTTACTGGTATTTGGTGGAAGTGGCATGGTCAGTAGTAAAGGCTTTGCAAACTTTCTGTTTAAGATAGAAAACTTTAGTATGGGACTTGCAGCTAAAAGATCAGCGCACACGGTTGGATTCCTTTGTTTCAATTCCGTTACTGCTGACAATTCTACTGGTTGGACCTGAAAAAAAAGAAAGATAGGAAACAATAAAATAATGGCCCATGCTCAGGACATGTTTAATGTCAGGACCGACCCTAGGAAGTGCGGGGCCCTATTGTTCTCTGTAAGACATGCAATGTGTTGGTGTGTGTACTTGAACAGCCGAGAGTAGATAATTCAAGCATGGGGTCCAATTGGGACCAATTGATCCAATCAGCTTAAGACCGGTCCTGTTTATTCCAATAAATATGTAATCTAACTATCACTTTAAACATGTAAGTAAAGTGTTGAAGATACCAAAGGAATTATCTGTTGTCGTAAATCAAAGAAGCAATGACAATGTAATGGTCAAATGAAAGAGGACAAAAAGACAATATTCTACCAAACACACAGAAAAATAATACTAAATATCAACCAACATGAAATCAATGAATATCGGGGCGAACACAGGTATTTTATTTCTCATGTTAAACGCCCGGTACTCAGTTGAAAAATAAACAATTACCATTGTTTCTCATTTGAAATAGTACACATTTTCAATTACGACTCATAATTATCACCTTGACGTTAAACAACAATCATTTACTTTTTCATACTGTTTTCTAAAGTCAAATGGATGGTTTATTTTCCATATTACAATAACATGAATAATGTTCGGAGTTAACACAAAATAGTAAAAACAAACTTATATTCTAACCTCAATATTGAAATTTGTGTTTATCTTAAACATGGAAGGTTTGCATGTAAATGTAACTCTGGGATCTACTGTTGAGAAGACTTTGTTTCCTTTCTTTGTAAAGGTCAGTGTATCTCGCTTCAACTTCAACACTACAGCGAACAGTCCAAACTTCCTTGTTTTTGTTTCAATAAATCTTAACTCCTGCAAAATATAGAAACAATGCATGCGTTAAGTAAGATACATAAAACAACATTTGGTGTTCGAACACACAGTTTTGGTTATCCGGTTTAGGTCCTTTGGTTTTCTCGCTGCTAAAGACTTTTAAGCTATTAGGTTTTCAAATATTTTGATTTTGATGAAGGTTATACCAGACACGTGTCGTACGTGATGAAGGTTATACCAGACACGTGTCGTACGTGATGAAGGTTATACCAGACATGTGTCGTACGTGATGAAGGTTATACCAGACACGTGTCGTACGTGATGAAGGTTATACCAGACACGTGTCGTAGGTGATGAAGGTTATACCAGACACGTGTCGTGCGTGATGAAGATTATACCAGACACGTGTCGTGCGTGATGAAGATTATATCAGAAAGGCGTCGTACACACGAACTTAGATAGCTACGTTTTTATTGTAAGAGAAAACCATTTTTTAGTCTGTAAGAATCTAACAACACACCAGTTAAATATTGCAACAAGTATTAAGTGCAAAATCTGTATTCGTTCCCCGATACCCACCACCTTAAGTGCTAATATATCCTGGCATCCATCCTTGGCCGCGAGAAGTTGGCATATCTGCTGGTTATAATATTGTGGACTTGCCTCTCTCATATAGTCTTGTAATCACGATATAGTTGAACAGATGCTGAATGTGACATTAAACAACTGTGATGTGATTGATTAAAACTAAGGCTCATTTCCCTGGGGCATTTGTAACATTAGCTGACGTTTACTCCCCTCATTAGGCCCTTTGCTTTATTTGCTCCTTACAACTTATCTGGCTTACCATATGAACGTACCTGATGAAGGTTATTCCAGGAACGCGTAGTATATTTTGTTCCAGTATTGTTATAAATGCTGCAATAGTGACAGCCGGAACCTTTGAACCGTAATGAAAGCGGGATGTTTGGCGCCGTAAAATCTGATTCAACTCACCATTTCTTTGGAAATGTCTGTGCCAAGTCAGGGTCATTGCGGTTTTCCCAATTTTCCGGTTGTTGACTGATTTTGTCTGTTTATATACTTATGAGGTTTGACTTTCCCTTTGGAAGATTGTTCGGAGTTCGGTAATTTTGTTATTACCCTTATATACTCTAAATTAAATATCTACGTTTTTCATATTCTAATAATACCCAAAAGATTTACAATGATAAACCAAAGTTTTTCTTTAAAAATAGTAATGGAAATAAAACAGAACAATAATCTGGGGAAAATCATCTTACTTTTATATCATCGAAAGCAACTTCTGAAGAAGGTAAGTCCATCCATTTACCATTTGGTTGTAGATGTTTGATAATAGGTTCCTTTCCTGGCAATCCTCGTGGTGTACAGTGTGGAAATGATATAGACATCGGCACTTCAAACTACAATAATAACAGTAGAAGTATATAGACATATTATTGTATTTATATTATGCGTTCATATGAACTGGAACCTCCACTCTTTCGGAGCATCAGAGTTCACTTCCTGTTTTTGATGTGTTTCTGTTTTGTGTTTAGTGGCTTGTTTGTTTTTAATTTTCTGTCTTTCCTGGATTTATAATTTTGCTTCGTGCTTTCGTGTATTGCTCATTATTGCCGAAATTGTAATTCGGAAAGACTTGCACAGTTCGTTGTCCGTTTTGTCAAAATGTCTTGGTCACTGGAGAAAGTGGACCCGACCTCTGCATAAAACTTTGGTTCATATTAATTTTAATCTATGATGAATTATTGATGTTTATGTGCTGTTTTCTATTAAAGCTTACATTTGATTGTATATTGTGTATGTTATTATATTAGTGTGTGTATGCCTTCAACCCCTTTGGGAGTAAAAAGTGTGCATAATCAATAAGGATGAAGATAAACAAATCAGATTAATACGTTGTTATATACTAGGTGAGACAACATTTAATAGAATAACCATATGACTGCACTGATTTTATTCAAATGTAAGCTTCTTTGGTGCTAAATCATATAAGATAATGTAAGAACAAATTGTTTTGATATACATCTGGAGATATGAGTTATACTATCTAGTCAATATATTTTCTGACAGATTAATTAATTTTGTTCATACAGGTGATGTGTACTCGATACAACATTATGTGAGGGACTAGCGATATGTCGGTGGTTTTCTCCGTGTACCCCAGATTCCTCCACCAATAAAACTGACTACCAAGATATAACTGAAATATTGTTGAAAGTGGCGTTAAGCACCATAAACCTAAACCCAAGTCCAAACCATTTATGAGTTATTATATTTAGTCACTATGTCTTGTGAAAGATTATTTTATTTTGTTCAAATAACGACAGTATAACTGCTAAAGCTATGAAAAAAATATATTTAAAAACCCAACAAAACTGTTACCATCATCGAGGTCTGTGACCTCAAAATAAGGGTTTCCATATCTCTAACTTACTGAAAATTTCTTTTCACTGTCAACCGGCTTGATCTCTATAATGTTACTAACAAGCTCTTCTGTCTCAGCTAGCTCTAATATTCCTGTCACTTGATCAAGTCGTTTTACCTCTATATCTTCTCGACTTATAGAACCCTTTAGTGACCGAACAATACACCCAACACCAGGATCATAGTCTCCAGGTTCAACGCTGTATCTAAAAATCACAATAATATCGTAACTATAAAATTCATTTGTGCCAGGGATATGTTCTGTTTGTCGTAATCACAATCCCACCCTTTCCAAGTTCATGACTTGTAACAAGAGTAGCACGACGGGCGCCACAAGTAGAACCGGAACTGCTTACCCTTCTGGAGCACCTTAGATTAGCCCCCCGGTTTAATTAGAGAGTTTCGTATTACTCAATCTTTTTTTCGATCATTGTTTGTCATTTTGTCCATTTGTTGTTGTCTATCGTAGTGTCTGTCCTTCTGTGAAATACGGCTTCTGTTTGTCGCTTTGGTATCTTCAAACCTAAAATCTAGGTGTAAATAAAATCAATGTGCTTCTAGCTTATCCTTTCAAATACAATGTTGAAATTGAAATTCTGTTTATTGTACATGTATTTGGTGATTAGATTGAAAACAGAAAATTAGAGAATTAATATTGTACATGTACATGTATATAATTATTTGATTTTCTTAAGAGTGTATGTTCAAATTTGAATCTATTCAAATTCACAACGTTTCACAACCAATTATTGGGAAACAAAATATGAATATTAATCTTACATGTATCTAGGCCAGTTATTCGGATTTAATCGATCTGCTTCTTGTTTAGCTTTCTCCTCGTCTGCACGTTTACGTTCATCTTGAAATGTAGTGCCTTTCTTCTTAGCTTCTTCCACTAAGAGCTTGTTCTCTTCTTCTCTCTGTTTCCTTTCTTCTTCTGCTTTCTTCTGTGCTCTTTCCTGAGCTCGTTTTCTGGCTTCATCCTCTGCCTTTCGTTTTTCAACCGCAGCCTTTCGTGCTTCCTCTGTTGCTTTCAATGCCAGTTCTGCTGATTCCCAAGCCCTCTTGGCTAAACTTTCGGCTTCGGCTGCTTCGACTTCAGCTTCATTAGCTAACTGGTTAGTTTCGGCTACTGATACAGCTGCTCTAGCTACTGATGACCTAGCCTCCGATGCTTTAGCTAATGCAGATCGATCTACAGCGATACGTTCTTCTCGTAACTGAAGCTTTTCTACAACAGATTAAAAAGAGTTTGAAGATACCAAAGGGATAATCAGAATCCGTATATCGAAGAAGAACAGACAACACAATCACCAAAAGAAAAAGTTTAATTTTTAAGTACAAGCAACGATCTACAAAACATATATATAAAACTAAAGATCGAGTAACACGAACCCCACTAAAAGCCGGGGGTGAATTCAGGTGCTCCGGAAGAGTGGGCAGTTCCTGCTCCACTATCGACATCCGTCGTGTTGATCAAATACAAACATGCAATAGATAATCATTTACAATCTAGGCTTTTACACAAGTAAAATATAGGGCTGTCGTGGTCGGGATCGTATGGTAGCTAGATTTACAACTACCTATGTAATAGTTGTGAGTTAGAATCCCGCTCATGGCGAGGTGTATTCAGTACAACATTATGTGATAAAGCTTCTCAGTGACTAGCGGCTGGTCGGTTGTTTTCTCCGGGTACTCCGGTTTCCTCCACCAATAAAACTGACCGCCACGATATAACTGAAATATTGTTGAAAGTGGCGTTAAACACCATAACACTAACATTACTCAAGTAAAATGGACAGCGACAAATTTATCAAATTATACAATTAATATCTTTGTAAATGTCTGTTGAGGAATAGCATTAACATAATAAAATCGAGTGACGGCTCACAAGGCTAACACCCTTCGTAGATTTCAAAAAGAGTAGACGCAGTGTAGCGGCTACAAAATAGTTCATTTTCTCTCATAGCAAACAAACCATTCTTTTCCAGTGGCAGTCAAAAATCTCTGTTGTCGTTTCCATTTTCTCAATTTTGTATAGCATTTATATATATTTGAAATTATTCTGGTACTGCATATGCACAATCAATCAATCAATCAATCAATCAATCAATCAATCAATCAATCAATCAATCAATCAATCAATCAATCAATCAATCAATCAATCAACAATCAATCAATCAATCAAATTACTTTGAATAATTAACTATAGGGTCATTGTTCTCAAGTCCCACTTCATCTCCAGGCCTCGTCTCCCTGTCCATCTCTTTAAGGTAACTCTCCTCAGATTAATTTAGAATTAGCCTATACGAATACTATCTGACATTCCAGATCCACTGTAACCCCGTTAAACTTGCATTTCTCACAGTGAATTACATTTCCAAAAACATCCATATAGACCTCCTACAATACATGTATTAGTAGGACATAGGACTGATCAATGAGGTTAGATTCATATAGACCTCCTACAATACATGTATTAGTAGGACGACATGGGACTGATCAATGAGGTTAGATTCATATAGACCTCCTACAATACATGTATTAGTAGGACATGGGACTGATCAATGAGGTTAGATTCATATAGACCTCCTACAATACATGTATTAGTAGGACATAGGACTGATCAATGAGGTTAGATTCATATAGACCTCCTACAATACATGTATTAGTAGGACATGGGACTGATCAATGAGGTTAGATTCATATAGACCTCCTACAATACATGTATTAGTAGGACGACATGGGACTGATCAATGAGGTTAGATTCATATAGACCCCCTACAATACATGTATTAGTAGGACGACATGGGACTGATCAATGAAGTTAGATTCATATAGACCTCCTACAATACATGTATTAGTAGGACATGGGACTGATCAATGAGGTTAGATTCATATGCAAAGCCACAACTCCGAACCCGGGAGGAGCAGAGAAATAAGTTTTCATGTCCAAACAAACTTCAATATTAGGATGACTGGGTGGATTAACAAAGATTTTATTGCACATATCAAAAGTTTTTTTTATGATTTAATAGGATTAAGGATGTTTTGACGGTAACAAACTTTTTTTAAATTGGATAAAGTAGGAGACAAAGTATAATATGATTACACACTGGTTTAATCCCGCAACATTGTTGTGCCAATCCCATGCCAAGACCTGAATTTCCCATGCATATGTTATACTCTTATTTATGTTAATTGATTTGAGATTGAAAGGTGATTGTTCGTTTTCTTGATTTTGGTGGAATTGTTGCCCATTACTGTTTCAACACCCTTTTTATACTGTGTGTAATTATTCTTAGTGCTGTGATATTATTGGTGTTTGCTGTAAGTTTCTCCCTTCTTATAAGGTACACGCAACACGAAAAGGGTATTTAGCAGTTTGTGTAATAGAACAAAAGCCCGGTCTATGAATTAATTTGTTCTAGATGGTTCAACAGTACATTCTGTTATATATTTTCTAGGGGATCGCTGCATTTCGCAAACATGTTTTTTTTTCAGAGAAAAACATCTTTGAATTATCAAACAGTCGAATAGCCTAATGGGTAACCGGAATAATTGAGATGTCGAAATATTAGATTTTCGGGTTAGGGTCAGTTTTATCGGTGGAGGAAGCCGGAATACCCGGAGAAAACCACCGACCTTAGATTTCCGGAGTAAACGACTGTCGGATTCATTTAAAATGTATTGATTTTAGATAATAGCAACCAAAACATAAAATAAAATAAGCTTCGTGACTAATGAAATAAACAAACTACCGTCAATTACAATTATCACATATATAGGTATGTATTGAACTACTCTTTTAATGTTTGATTGAAAGGTCTATAAACATTTAATGCAAATAATCACAAAAAATCAATAGCCATTGATGCTTCCTGTGGATCTTCTACATGGTGAATAAAAATAAACGTCATGTAAATGTTTAATTATACAAGGTACATATGAGAAGAGCCAAATATCCTTTTTAATTAAGATTCTCTTTATTTAGTAAAAATCCTTTTAATTTCCTGCCAATGCGTTGACAAATTGATTTTTTTTTCACAAAAATGAATATTAAATGCAATTATAACTCAATTCAATCAGATCAAATTTTTTAAGGTTCATTCGACGAGAAATCAAATATTTTTCTATAGACACAAGCATAAATATCCCCTTTTGTGTGTTGTACGTGAAAGTAATTTCAATATGATATTTCTGTAAATTAAAAACAGCGACATTCAGCATTTCCAAAAACCTTATTCACACAAAATTACACATAGAAGTCATATACATATATAGTATATAATACATAAAATTGAATCCATACAATGTTTTCCTTATAAAATACCATTAAATCAAAAATGTGTTTGCAGATATGCTTAGCGTTCCATTTATCACGTAATCTGAATATATTATTCTGTTGTGTTTTCTATTTAAAATTTTATTTTAAAAAGTCAAATTGAATTGAATTCGTTTTTGAATATATGCAAAAATACATCTTAATAAACCCGTTTCATCTGACATTTTCCCTTTCAAATAAGGTGAGACAGATCAACCACTTGTACTTTAAATGTTTGACGTTATTCATCAGTCATTTTAAAGACTAGATCAAGACAATCGTAACTACTCGGCCATTCTCGCTACCCTGCAAATAACATCGTATGTAGATAAATAGAACTACTTTGCGGATAAATAGAACTACTTTTCACATGTCAGTTACATGAAAGTTTGATAAAGTTATATTTTAAACAATTTTCTATATTTCAATTATTTTCATGGATAAAAGTTAAAGTTTTAATTAGTTTTGCATGATTAGATTTTACTTAGTATGTCTTCCATATTGGATTTTCGTGGACTATATTCTTGCGCGGCTTAACTTCCGGCAAAGCATTTAAGAAGAATTTCTACTATCTACGTACGAGGTTATTTGCAGGGTAGCGAGAATGGCCGAATAGTTACGATTGTAGATCAAGAATTACGGAGTGTCAAGTTATAAATGAAGATGGTAGACTCTGTGCTTCAAAGCATTTTGTATATTTTCTCCATTTCCAAAGGATTTGCATTAATATGCACTTATTGCATTGGTGCACCTGGGTGATATCAAATGCCATCTGTATGAAATTGTAATCGGTCTCATTGTATGTTATGCATTTATTGCATTGGTGCACCTGGGCGATATCAAATACCATATGTATGAAAGTGTAATCGGTATCATTGTATGTTCTTATTATATAGTGTCTAAAATCTAGATCGTAAGTCAGTGTAATGATCTATGAAATTGCCGAAAAATAAATAACAGTACACAGATGTTGTGATGTCGTTGTTTGGTTGTCAGAAAATGATCACTATGGCAACACAACTGGCAGCAATGAAACTTGATATTGGGTCTTAAGCAGACAAATAATTTAAAAAATTATCGCCATTCATAGCACAAGTTGGAATGATTCTCCGTAAAAAATAATTTAAAATACACGATACGGCAATTTGAGACCACTGACTGTGAGTGTCAAATGAAGAACAACAATCAAAGCACTATTTCTTTGTTATTGTTTTAGTGCAACTTAATTCATGATGGAAAACTATTGATGGTTTTTACACGATACAAATTTTGATGTGAACACCGTTATTATGTAATTAAGTTTGTCAGTGACTTGTGGCAGTTGGTGGTTTTCTCCGGGTACTCCGGTTTCCTCCACCAATAAAACTAAACGTCACGATATAACTGACATATTGTTGAAGATGACGTTGAACACCATTATCCTAAACCAAACCGTAATTATGATATAAATCTATGTTAATACATAATCCGTTACAAGATTATGAGATTACATAACTATCAAAATAATTTCATCTGTTTAAATCACCACTATACTTAATAAGAAAATAAAAATTAGTAATCACTTAGAGTATTGACTATTGTTTGTTTTTGTATCGAAGTAAACATGGGGCTCTTTAAAGGGGATTGATGATACATGGTTAAATTTGAAGCCTTTATTAGCAAGGCCAATAATATGGTAAAATCGTAGTCAATGTTTTGTTCTACAAATGTAATAAATGAAAACAAACATTTTCTGAAATTGTTGCCTTGGTTTCCTGTTAAGATAGTATAAATCAAGGAAAACTTCCAATTGTTTCTAACGTTCCAGAAACGCCCAAAATAGACCCTTTACGACAGTAAACTCTTTCTTTAATAACGTTCTACTCTACAAAAGCCACTTTAAAATAGGCTTAAAAGTCCCACGTTTCTCATTGTGAATTTAAAATATAATGTCATTTATTTATAAAAATTTCATACTGCGTTACTAAAGAATGTTTATATTGAAGTATAAATTTTACTAAAGTATATGAAATATTTATCCTGTATCATAAAGGTATTTGATATTTTCATTTGAAAATTTAATTGAAAATAAACATAAGGCCAATGTAGGATTTTTTCGTTGCAACAAACATGCCTCCTGCCTTTTAAATTGTTTTTATAAAGTCTAAGTTGTTATGTGCTTAAAGGATCCTAAAGGTGTTCCGTTAATTGAAAATAATATCGACAAGTATATATCAAATTCGAAACCTTTACAAAGGTTCACGAATGTTACAACAATCATATTGGATAGTATGTCTATTTTATGTTTGTTTGACATTATAAAATTCTGTATGATTAAAATATTGTTTTCACGTTGATTTTAAGTAGCCGACATATCCATTTTAGGAAATGTCGTAATATATAGCCCATGTGCGACAAATGACACAGCTGACATATATATGCATGTTGTAGAAATGTCGTAGTACATAGTAATCAAGCCATAATTAACACTGCATATTACTGTATTTAAAGGTATCAACAATATTTAGTTTCAGATATCATGGGGATGTGAACCATTTAATGAAACATATAAAAGTATTTCAGTTCTAAATAAGATTTCAAAGTTATTTCTTTCAACCAAAACCTTCATTGCAAGAGTTTTTAATATTACAAATTTTCACAATCATATAATAAAATAGGGGTTACAATTGAAGTCTAAAACGATGAACAAGGAATTCAAACAAGACAGCCACCACCACCAAACCGAGGAGCGAATTTAGAGGGGCGTAGTTCGTATGTACCCTCAAAACAATTTGCAAAGCATGTTAAAGAACATTTAATTATTACATCAGAGTACTAGTAATGACTAATTCTGAGAAAAAAAATATTGAGCTTCAATGGGCTTCGTCACCGGATTAACCATCCATGACCCTGTCTTGCACCTGTGGGGACGGGTAGTTTAACGGTTATTAAACCCCTCGCCGCCTAGATTTCAAACCCTTTCTTAACGCCAAAATTTTTCCGCGTCTGAATTCCCCCATCCTTAGTTAAAATCAGAACGAAATACAAAACAAAGAAAAGATTGTAATCATGGTGTTGATGTTAATACAACCGGAAAGATATTAACAATCATTTACAGTTACCATGGTGATTTTTATTTTTTTTAATCTTACCTTCTTCAAATTTATCATGTGAATCCATCCATGTTGTTAGATCCTCTTCACGAAATCGTTTTGCAATTAAGTTATTTAGTTCATCTCCTGATGTACGTAGATCCTTAAGACATTTGTTCAAAAACACAAACAATGATTCATATTTCTTATATGCATCTCTAAGAGATATGAAATCTCCTTTAAACTTATCCAAATCTAAGACGAAATCAGACAGTGGTTGACAATTAAGTCGCGTAGAATATTCGGCCATTAGATCCTTCATATTCTCCATGAGATCTTGAATTTTAACCTCTAATTCCGAAACAGTATCAACTGCATGATCAATTTTAATATTTCTCCTAATTTGTTCTACGGATTCTACTTCAATTTCATCTTCTTTTGCGCTTGATTCGTCTGCAGTCTGAGTGTCGTTCGGTTTTGTTTCATTGTCGCCTGTTTTCGCTTCATTGTCGTCTGCTTTTGTTTCATTGTCGTCTGCTTTCGCTTCATTGTCGCCTGTCTCGCCATTTTCATCGGTTTTAAGTTGGATTGGTTCATTCATAGCTTTTTCCTGTTCTTGGTTTTCTGTGTCCATACCAAGCCGTTTGTGTTCATTTTCAGTCTCGCTTTCCTTTGCGAAATCGCTTGACTGTACAACCCATTCATTCGAAACTCTTCTGGTTCGGCTGCCAGTCGCTTCATCTGTCTTTTTGTCTCCATTGTCATCACTTTTCTCTTTCTCTTTCGTTTCACCATCACTTTCACCAGAAAATACTCCGTCATCACCATTTGTCAACTTAACTGTATCGTCCTGTTGGTTTGGCTTGGTGGTGTCGTTACCTTCCATCTTTTCGGTTTCTACGTCAGAATCGGAATTTTTTACCGATTGTCGCTGAACACGTTGTCTTGCCATTGTAGCCTCCTCTTTGATCACTGTATGATCTGTTTTATCATTCGTTCCAGAATCGGTGGGTAACAGAACAACTGTATTTGTAATAGGTTCTATATCTTCAAGTGTATCATCGGGATTAGATATTCTGTTATCTACTACACCAGTTTTTGGAATATCTTTATTCTTCAAATTCTCGGATTCCTTGTTAACATTCGACTGTATCTCTGCGAATGGAGTTTTCGTATCTATTGGTGTTTTACTTACTTTATTATCCAATGTCTGTTTCAATGAATCTCTGTTGGTAGTCTTAGCTGAAGTTGATATTTCAGACGTATCTTTTGTAATGTCAGCTGTGTCAATTTTAGTTTCTTTTATATCAACGTTGTGTTGAGGTAAAAGATCTTCACTTCGGAACGTTGGAAAACTTCTGTCACTCAGAGTAGCATCACTTCCGTTTTCGACTTCCCGCGCTTTTTCTTCCGAATTATTTTTGATCACATTCGCACTCTTATTTTCATCTGTTAAGGCAAGAGATATATTAGTATGATCTTTCACCGATGATTCTTTTTCTTTGTGTAAACTAGAAAAATTATCCTTATCACTAGCGAGTCCTCCTTGTAGGCTGTCTTTGTTTTCTACCTCACTTTCAAGTTTGTACTCATCTGCGTCAGGTCCGTGTTTGATGCCTTCGGACGCTTGATTCTTCACATCAGACTCTATCTCACTAATATCACGACAATATGAAGGCCAACTTGAGTCAGTCAATGTGGCGTCATTGTCATCATCTTTCGGATGTTTCTTGACACCAGATAAACTGTCTGTTTTTGATTTTGTCTTGGCTTTTGAATCTGAACAGAAACTTTCTGTGTATGTGTCTGCTGTACTACTGTCTAACTGACCTTTTTTCTTCACCCGTTGATTCTGTCGAGGAGTTGAAGTTGATGCCGGTTTTCCTTTTTCGAATAAATCCAAGCCCACTCTAGAATCAGCTTCTTTAATTTTCTTAACAGTATCCTCCTGTTTATTTTTGTTTTCTGAAATAATATCTATATCCTTTTTAGAATCACCTCTTGTGTTTTCACTGACAACCTCTTCTTTTACAACCTTATCTTCCTCACCTTTCTCCTTTTTCGTACTCTCCTCCTCCGAACTTTCAAACGAAAAGGAATATGAATCCTCACTCTTGTCAAGATCTGATTTAGAGTTCTTCTGTGTTGTTGTCGTATCCACAACTTTCTCGACTACCGAGTTTCTATCGGTATTGAACAAATATGGTTGTTTATTAGTGACATTTAAATTCTCGTCACCTTGAGTCAATAATTCACCACAGTCAGTATTTGAATTTTCACAATTTTTATTTAAATCGTTATTTTCATTTCCGATAGTAACATCATTCTTTAAAACCTCTGATGTGTCACTTTTACCTCGAGTCACTTGTGTATTGGTGTGATCATTAAGTGTGTCTTGATCACAACTGTCTAATTGATCATGAATAAATCCACCCGACGTATTTTCATTACTTGTTGTAAGGTTAATATTTCGATCGGATGATTTGGATTTTTTCTTCTTTTTCCGGATTTCTTTTGACGACCGTCTTTGTTCCTCATGATCACCTTTGTCCTTCTTTGAAGATTTCGATCTTGATTTAACACTCTCGTTTTCATTGTTATACATTTCAATATCCCCCTTTTGTTCAATCAATTAAATTTTGTTGTTGTTATTTTTTTTCATAAAATAGACGTAATAAAAATCTGGTAATTATCCATTTTAATTTTTAACTTGTCGTTGAATTGAATCATTAAAATAATTTACGAATGAACTAATGAAACTTAAAAGTTGTGTATGAATCGGGTATCGATTTCCATTTAAAAATTAAAATAAAAAGAGGATTATATTTGTATGTGCATTTAACAAAGAAACGATTAATTTATAATTGTTAATTTAAAATGTAATAAAAACTCAATCACTATCACGTTCTGTTGAGTGTTTACATGTAGGGGGTAAACAATAGCTCTCGAACAATGACTGCATGACACAGACCATTTAAAATTAATCACCATATGTATTCTATAAGGCAACATGCAATAAGAAGTAATACGTCGACGTGCAACTTACATACGAGGTTATAATAACAATTATACAATCCAAGTATAGAAATTGAAAAGCGGAAACTGTCAGAACAGTTCCAAAATCCAATCGGACATTAAAACTGCAGACATAACCAAAATAGACACCCTGATACATATATGCATGACTGCTCTTTTTTCCTTGCTTGGTACAGACATTAAGAAATGACGATGGTAAGTCAGATTTATGGAGCCTAAGATCCCATCTTAGTGTTCTAACTGTACATATATACTCGAAAGAATGAAGAGTCGAATACCTTAATTCAATCTTCGGCTATAGCTGTACAATGGAAGAGAGAGAGAGAGAGAGAGAGAGAGAGAGAGAGAGAGAGAGAGAGAGAGAGAGAGAGAGAGAGAGAGAGTAACCCTTTAGATAATGTCAATTTGCTGACCAGTCAGTGGCAGTGAGATCTTTGCAGATACAAATAGAACATAAACATTTTGAACTAGTGCTTTCAAATTTATCACTATTTTGATTCGTGGTTTCTTTTATTGTAAATTACAACAGAATTTCAACACATCTTCTAACTCTATTTCTAACTCCACTTTTTATATTGGTGTCTAGTCACTTCTCATGTCCTTCTTCTTTTCGACACTTTCAAGATTTACACTTTTAATTCACCTTGTATCACAGAGTTGTTCTATGTTTTCCACGTGCATGTGTATTATATGTTAAGCTGTAATCGGAGAAGACTACATTAGCTAGCATAACTTTTGTATGGTTCCTATGGTTACATTAAACAAATATCACATGCTTAAACCAG
Organism: Bathymodiolus septemdierum; assembly: GCA_963383655.1. NCBI lineage: Eukaryota > Metazoa > Mollusca > Bivalvia > Mytilida > Modiolidae > Bathymodiolus > Bathymodiolus septemdierum. Next base: position 131,919,926 of record OY726517.1, read on the forward strand.
TAATTGCTTTTCTTTTCGGAGCACCCGATTTCACCTTGGTATTTGTGGATTCACGTTGCTCAATCTTTAGTTTATTGTGTAGTGTTTTATACAGATCGTTGTTTGTCCTTATGTCCTTTTACTTTGAGTCATTGTGTTGTCTGTCCTTCCATTTACGGTTTCTGATAACCCCTTTGACATCTTCAAACTTTTCTTAAACTAGGATAACAAAAACAATATATCTTGAATATGATATATAGTGCTATGTATGATGCAACATTGACACATATTGTCTTACATTAACGCAGAACTTAAAGACTTCCGAATGACAAATATGTATGCTTGTTACCACGCCAGCTACTTTCAAAACTGACATTTTGAGCACAACACACGACGTTTAATAAGAAATTATAATAGTAGGGCTATTTTCAATTTGTTTTGAAATGGATTTTTGTTGACAAACTTTTAGTAAATTTTAATAAGCTATATATAAACAAATAATCAATCATGTCCAAACACAGCAGTATGATAAATATGATAATGATATCTTATATGTAAAGATTAAGTCCATTCAGTATATTCTTAACGACAATAATTAGGATCAAATAAATATGATACGCATTGTATTTGTACATTAAATCATTTTGTTTGGAGGAAAACGATAATTTTCTCGCATTGAATTTGAATGTTTAAGCACAATAAACGCGTTTTGTTACTTTAAAACCAATTCATGAGTAAACAGGTTTAATATCTGTTTACATAATGTATATTTATAGATGTTATTATATTAATTGTTCAATGATCTCAGGTAGGATGAATGTAGATTTAGATGATAATGAACTTAGAGCACTTTAATGTGTACTAACATTTCAAATTTGTGTAATCGGAATATTTTCAAACTTTTGTGTTCGTTATAGCTTCGACTCTGACAATTATCCTGGCATGATAATCTGTTTTTCTTTATTTTGTAAGTTGAAATTTCTATTAGACATGCCATGACCCCCCGTTCGACTTTCTCCCGTCGCTTAGTATATTCGATGTAACCTTACGTAATCGAATTTCCACTGACTTGCCGAACGTCTGCGAATGTCGGCGACTGGCTTTACGTACTATGTTTAAAGTGACCACCACTTGTCGACAAATAGGTCCAACACATTAACACTAAAAGAAGAATAAATCAACAGCGGATTAAATTATTTAACAATATGCCAAATTCACAGGTTTCGTTGGGGGTTCATGTGTTATTCATGTTATACGTATATATACACGTACGTGTACTGACGCTCAACATGATTTCCATATCAAATGATTGTCGTGTCGGTTAACAGTAACACGACGGGTGTTACTAGTGGGACAGGAACTGCCTATCCTTCCAATCACCAGAATTCATCCCGTTTTTGTGAGGCTCGTGCTGCTCAATCTTCAATATTTTGAGTAGTGTTTTGTAGATCATTTTGTTCTTTTTTAACCAATGAATTGTCTGTTCTTCTATGGATCGTGGCTTCTCACTGCCCCTTAGACATCTTCAAACTTTTCTTATGGTACACAGAGGTATTTCATAGTTGAAAACACATCTGTTATGTGTGTATCTCCGACAAATACAATGTTTTCGATGAGATTCGATCCTGTGATATTGTGTATTTTATCTCAACGCTTTACCAACTACGCTAAGAGATGTATCTACCAACGCGGTTAGTGAAGGGTGGTTATGAACCTAATATATTCGTTAAGCTACCCCTACCGCATGAACAATCATACCAATCAACTCGAAAATTATTTCTGTTCTGATCATGGTGTGTTATTTAGTCGGACATCAATGTAATAGTAGAGAAAATGTTATCTCCGATTTCCTCATTAAAAAGATGTTCGGTTCGTCTTTACCCCCAGTTGTTTGTAGGAGGGCTCATGTCTTGTTTGTGCTTGTTTGTGTGTTGTGGTGTCTGGTATAGATTGTGTTGTGTTATTGTTTTGTTTCTCTTCGTCTTGTTTACGCTATGCAGCAAGTTTCTCCGAATTTTTTATTGCCCTTCGGTATTCTCTAACGTTTATCTAGAACATCACAGAAATTAGTAACTATAACAGTTACAGTGATGATTGATGGATATGTAATTACACATCATGTCCATTTTGTCAGCCGTGTCTACAACGATATTTATTCAAGATATTTGTTTTCCATGTTTGCGGTGTTGTTTATATTTATAACTTTACATGAACTTGAAAAAAGTGCACTTGACAAGCCTTAAATGTAAGTGTAAATTCAATAGGTTTACAATGTAACGACTTTATATATAGTTTACATAACTATTAGAACCAAGGATATATAAATAATCAATATTGTATAGCTTGTCTTAGATACGTTGTGATGTGTATATAGGGAGGATTAGATCTTCCTTACTTTTAGCACGTTTATATATAACATCTTTAAAAGGGTGTAATAAAGGTGTATACATTACATGTACATGTATAGACAGATTTTAAGCATAATAAGTTCATCCCGGTTTTTTGTTGAGTTAGTTTTTCTCGATCTTCAGTTTTATGTGTATGTCTTGTAGATCGTTGTTTGTTCTTTTGTTCTTCTTCGATCTACGTATTCTGATTACTCCTTTGGTATCTTCAAACTCTTTTTTAGATTTTATGCCGCGTAACATCAGAACGAGGTTTATTTATCCATTATTAACAGATTGCAGTAGAAGAATTTAACTTCGTGGACACCATAATGTATGATTCAACTGTGCAAAATCTTACTGCTAGGTTGAATTCTTGCTCGCAGCTAGAAGTATGGTGATGTGATAAAGTTTGTCAGTCGTGGCATGGTGATGTGCACTCAATATAACATTATGTGATAAAGTTTGTCAGTCTGTGGTTTCTCTGGGTACTCCGGTTTCCTCCACCACTAAAACTGACCACCCGATATAACTATAAAATATTGTTGAAAGTGGTGTTAAATACCATAACCCCCTAACCCCTGTTCGCAGTTAATTCTTCAGTTTGAGGTTTCAGTAATATGATCAGAGTATCACCAATTAAATGTAGATATTGAAGAACTCGAAAGACCTTCCGGAAAATATTATTTCTCATTCTTTAAAAAAAATCCTCTATCCAAACATTTGATTTTTCTACACTTTAGACTATTATTCCCCATTTTGCATAATTTTTTATAATGGTAACCTGCTTTACATGTTCATCGTTTTGAGTCGCGAATATAAAATTAATTTGCACTCGCTGCGAAAAATGTCAGTAAAGCTCGTCAATGGCTCGCTTTTCTACCCGTTTATAAAGCTCGAGCAAATTAATATTATATTTTCCATCAATGTGCCTATATTGTGCTACTATATATGTGAGGACTTCTGTATTTAAATACAAAGAATACATATATTATGTATAAAGTTCAAGAATAAGATTTCGCGCTCTGTACAACGACGCTAATCACTCAGTTAATTATGAAGGTCAGTATTTTACTCATACGTGGAAAAAGGTCAGTTCATTTAGAGAGAACTAGTTTAACTAAAAACTTTTAACTGAAGTGTGTATACCAAGCTTAAGTCAGTCATGTATTTGTGTGTTAGTCCTATTGATTATGCCTCCGTTTCTACGACTTTCCGATTAAATTTTACTATTTATTGAGAAACATCGAAAATATTTCTGTATTCTTAGTATTAGAAAAAAAAAAAAAAATGCAAGCGAACATTTTTCTGTGTGCTAGTATTAAAAAAAAAGCAAACAAACAATCAGACTACAGTTATCTCCTCCGCGTTATAACTGAAATATTGTTGAAAAAGTGGCGTTTAACACCATAACTCTAACCCTTTATCTCTTGACTATTTTCTGAAAACAGTGTTTAATGGTTACAAATCTAATAAAACTCCCTTAAAGCACCTCATCACTTTTTCAAATATTGACTACAATGCTTGTTTATATAAGATAACTCCTTAACTTTGAAGAAATATCTTTATTAACTTTGATAAAGTTCTTCAAGGCAAAATGATATTCATCTGAACAAACAATATCGATAATTTGAAGTCTAAAAGGCGATAGTGACGTCTTATTGATGGATTAAATGTCAATGTTATCAATATATGTATATTCTGTACATATGAAGACTAAAATAATAGGGTAAGGGCTTTGGTGTTAATGCCACTTTCAACAATATCTCAGCTATATCGTGGCGGTTAGTTCTATTGGTGGAGGAAACTGGAGAAAACCACAAACTGACAAACTTTATCACATAATGTTGTATCGGGTACACCTCGCCATGAACGGGATTCGAACTCACAACTTTATTGGTGATAGGCATTGATTGTAAGATTCAAAACTGGTTGCCATATTTTAGTTGAAATAATAAAATGAATGTGACTGCCGAAACTAAGTATGTATAATGACTAACAGTGATATGCGTAAAAGGATTACATGACATTATTATGTTTTTGCATTTATTGTTTTAAAACAGGGTAATATCAAGAATAAATGTCTCGTTATAGTCAGTGGCTTTGACGTTCTGAATTTAAATTGAATATGTATGAGTATTCAAATCTTTAATTCAGAGAATGGAATGGAAAGTTGAAATTTTTACCCATTTCCTAAAGGAAAGTTTGAATATACCAAAGTGTAATCAGAAGTCGTAAGACAGAGGTACAGACAATACCAGTCAATAGAAAATAGACAATAAGGACAACAATGGTCGACAAAGTGTAATCAGAAGTCGTAAGACAGAGGTACAAACAATACCAATGGTCAATAGAAAATAGACAATAAGTACAACAATGGTCGACAAAGTGTAATCAGAAGTCGTAAGACGGAGGTACAGACAATACCAAGGCCAATAGAAAATAGACAATAAGTACAACAATGGTCGACAAAGTGTAATCAGAAGTCGTAAGACGGAGGTACAGACAATACCAATGGCCAATAGAAAATAGACAATAAGTACAACAATGGTCGACAAAGTGTAATCAGAAGTCGTAAGACGGAGGTACAGACAATACCAATGGCCAATAGAAAATAGACAATAAGGACAACAATGGTCGACAAAGTGTATTCAGAAGTCGTAAGACGGAGGCACAGACAATACCAATGGCCAATAGAAAATAGACAATAAGTACAACAATGGTCGACAAAGTGTAATCAGAAGTCGTAAGACGGAGGTACAGACAATACCAATGGCCAATAGAAAATAGACAATAAGGACAACAATGGTCGACAAAGTGTAATCAGAAGTCGTAAGACGGAGGTACAGACAATACCAATGGCCAATAGAAAATAGACAATAAGGACAACAATGGTCGACAAAGTGTAACCAGAAGTCGTAAGACAGAGGTACAGACAATACCAATGGCCAATAGAAAATAGACAATAAGTACAACAATGGTCGACAAAGTGTAATCAGAAGTCGTAAGACAGAGGTACAGACAATACCAATGGTCAATAGAAAATAGACAATAAGTACAACAATGGTCGACAAAGTGTAATCAGAAGTCGTAAGACAGAGGTACAGACAATACCAATGGTCAATAGAAAATAGACAATAAGGACAACAATGGTCGACAAAGTGTAATCAGAAGTCGTAAGACGGAGGTACAGACAATACCAATGGCCAATAGAAAATAGACAATAAGGACAACAATGGTCGACAAAGTGTAATCAGAAGTCGTAAGACGGAGGTACAGACAATACCAATGGCCAATAGAAAATAGAAAATAAGGACAACAATGGTCGACAAAGTGTAATCAGAAGTCGTAAGACGGAGGTACAGACAATACCAGTCGATAGAAAATAGACAATAAGTACAGCAATGGTCGACAAAGTGTAATCAGAAGTCGTAAGACGGAGGTACAGACAATACCAATGGTCAATAGAAAATAGACAATAAGTACAACAATGGTCGACAAAGTGTAATCAGAAGTCGTAAGACGGAGGTACAGACAATACCAATGGTCAATAGAAAATAGACAATAAGTACAACAATGGTCGACAAAGTGTAATCAGAAGTCGTAAGACGGAGGTACAGACAATACCAATGGTCAATAGAAAATAGACAATAAGGACAACAATGGTCGACAAAGTGTAACCAGAAGTGGTAAGACAGACGTACAGACAATACCAATGGCCAATAGAAAATAGACAATAAGGACAACAATGGTCGACAAAGTGTAATCAGAAGTCGTAAGACAGAGGTACAGACAATACCAATGGCCAATAGAAAATAGACAATAAGGACAACAATGGTCGACAAAGTGTAATCAGAAGTCGTAAGACAGAGGTACAGACAATACCAATGGTCAATAGAAAATAGACAATAAGTACAACAATGGTCGACAAAGTGTAATCAGAAGTCGTAAGACGGAGGTACAGACAATACCAATGGTCAATAGAAAATAGACAATAAGTACAACAATGGTCGACAAAGTGTAATCAGAAGTCGTAAGACAGAGGTACAGACAATACCAATGGCCAATAGAAAATAGACAATAAGGACAACAATGGTCGACAAAGTGTAATCAGAAGTCGTAAGACGGAGGTACAGACAATACCAATGGCCAATAGAAAATAGACAATAAGTACAACAATGGTCGACAAAGTGTAATCAGAAGTCGTAAGACGGAGGTACAGACAATACCAATGGCCAATAGAAAATAGACAATAAGGACAACAATGGTCGACAAAGTGTAACCAGAAGTCGTAAGACAGAGGTACAGACAATACCAATGGTCAATAGAAAATAGACAATAAGGACAACAATGGTCGACAAAGTGTAATCAGAAGTCGTAAGACAGAGGTACAGACAATACCAATGGTCAATAGAAAATAGACAATAAGGACAACAATGGTCGACAAAGTGTAATCAGAAGTCGTAAGACGGAGGTACAGACAATACCAATGGCCAATAGAAAATAGACAATAAGGACAACAATGGTCGACAAAGTGTAATCAGAAGTCGTAAGACGGAGGTACAGACAATACCAATGGCCAATAGAAAATAGACAATAAGGACAACAATGGTCGACAAAGTGTAATCAGAAGTCGTAAGACAGAGGTACAGACAATACCAGTCAATAGAAAATAGACAATAAGTACAACAATGGTCGACAAAGTGTAATCAGAAGTCGTAAGACGGAGGTACAGACAATACCAATGGTCAATAGAAAATAGACAATAAGTACAACAATGGTCGACAAAGTGTAATCAGAAGTCGTAAGACGGAGGTACAGACAATACCAATGATCAATAGAAAATAGACAATAAGTACAACAATGGTCGACAAAGTGTAATCAGAAGTCGTAAGACGGAGGTACAGACAATACCAATGGTCAATAGAAAATAGACAATAAGGACAACAATGGTCGACAAAGTGTAACCAGGAGTGGTAAGACAGAGGTACAGACAATACCAATGGCCAATAGAACATAGACAATAAGGACAACAATGGTCGACAAAGTGTAATCAGAAGTCGTAAGACAGAGGTACAGACAATACCAATGGCCAATAGAAAATAGACAATAAGGACAACAATGGTCGACAAAGTGTAATCAGAAGTCGTAAGACAGAGGTACAGACAATACCAATGGTCAATAGAAAATAGACAATAAGGACAACAATGGTCGACAAAGTGTAATCAGAAGTCGTAAGACGGAGGTACAGACAATACCAATGGTCAATAGAAAATAGACAATAAGTACAACAATGGTCGACAAAGTGTAATCAGAAGTCGTAAGACAGAGGTACAGACAATACCAATGGCCAATAGAAAATAGACAATAAGGACAACAATGGTCGACAAAGTGTAATCAGAAGTCGTAAGACGGAGGTACAGACAATACCAATGGCCAATAGAAAATAGACAATAAGGACAACAATGGTCGACAAAGTGTAATCAGAAGTCGTAAGACAGAGGTACAGACAATACCAATGGCCAATAGAAAATAGACAATAAGGACAACAATGGTCGACAAAGTGTAATCAGAAGTCGTAAGACGGAGGTACAGACAATACCAATGGCCAATAGAAAATAGACAATAAGTACAACAATGGTCGACAAAGTGTAATCAGAAGTCGTAAGACGGAGGTACAGACAATACCAATGGCCAATAGAAAATAGACAATAAGGACAACAATGGTCGACAAAGTGTAACCAGAAGTCGTAAGACAGAGGTACAGACAATACCAATGGTCAATAGAAAATAGACAATAAGGACAACAATGGTCGACAAAGTGTAATCAGAAGTCGTAAGACAGAGGTACAGACAATACCAATGGTCAATAGAAAATAGACAATAAGGACAACAATGGTCGACAAAGTGTAATCAGAAGTCGTAAGACGGAGGTACAGACAATACCAATGGCCAATAGAAAATAGACAATAAGGACAACAATGGTCGACAAAGTGTAATCAGAAGTCGTAAGACGGAGGTACAGACAATACCAATGGCCAATAGAAAATAGACAATAAGGACAACAATGGTCGACAAAGTGTAATCAGAAGTCGTAAGACAGAGGTACAGACAATACCAGTCAATAGAAAATAGACAATAAGTACAACAATGGTCGACAAAGTGTAATCAGAAGTCGTAAGACGGAGGTACAGACAATACCAATGGTCAATAGAAAATAGACAATAAGTACAACAATGGTCGACAAAGTGTAATCAGAAGTCGTAAGACGGAGGTACAGACAATACCAATGATCAATAGAAAATAGACAATAAGTACAACAATGGTCGACAAAGTGTAATCAGAAGTCGTAAGACGGAGGTACAGACAATACCAATGGTCAATAGAAAATAGACAATAAGGACAACAATGGTCGACAAAGTGTAACCAGGAGTGGTAAGACAGAGGTACAGACAATACCAATGGCCAATAGAACATAGACAATAAGGACAACAATGGTCGACAAAGTGTAATCAGAAGTCGTAAGACAGAGGTACAGACAATACCAATGGCCAATAGAAAATAGACAATAAGGACAACAATGGTCGACAAAGTGTAATCAGAAGTCGTAAGACAGAGGTACAGACAATACCAATGGTCAATAGAAAATAGACAATAAGGACAACAATGGTCGACAAAGTGTAATCAGAAGTCGTAAGACGGAGGTACAGACAATACCAATGGTCAATAGAAAATAGACAATAAGTACAACAATGGTCGACAAAGTGTAATCAGAAGTCGTAAGACAGAGGTACAGACAATACCAATGGCCAATAGAAAATAGACAATAAGGACAACAATGGTCGACAAAGTGTAATCAGAAGTCGTAAGACGGAGGTACAGACAATACCAATGGCCAATAGAAAATAGACAATAAGGACAACAATGGTCGACAAAGTGTAATCAGAAGTCGTAAGACAGAGGTACAGACAATACCAATGGTCAATAGAAAATAGACAATAAGGACAACAATGGTCGACAAAGTGTAACCAGAAGTCGTAAGACAGAGGTACAGACAATACCAATGGTCAATAGAAAATAGACAATAAGGACAACAATGGTCGACAAAGTGTAATCAGAAGTCGTAAGACGGAGATACAGACAATACCAATGGTCAATAGAAAATAGACAATAAGGACAACAATGGTCGACAAAGTGTAATCAGAAGTCGTAAGACGGAGGTACAGACAATACCAATGGTCAATAGAAAATAGACAATAAGGACAACAATGGTCGACAAAGTGTAACCAGAAGTCGTAAGACAGAGGTACAGACAATGCCAATGGTCAATAGAAAATAGACAATAAGTACAACAATGGTCGACAAAGTGTAATCAGAAGTCGTAAGACGGAGGTACAGACAATACCAATGGTCAATAGAAAATAGACAATAAGGACAACAATGGTCGACAAAGTGTAATCAGAAGTCGTAAGACGGAGGTACAGACAATACCAATGGTCAATAGAAAATAGACAATAAGGACAACAATGGTCGACAAAGTGTAACTAGAAGTCGTAAGACAGAGGTACAGACAATACCAATGGTCAATAGAAAATAGACAATAAGGACAACAATGGTCGACAAAGTGTAATCAGAAGTCGTAAGACGGAGGTACAGACAATACCAATGGTCAATAGAAAATAGACAATAAGTACAATGGTCGACAAAGTGTAATCAGAAGTCGTATGACGGAGGTACAGACAATACCAATGGTCAATAGAAAATAGACAATAAGTACAACAATGGTCGACAAAGTGTAATCAGAAGTCGTAAGACAGAGGTACAGACAATACCAATGGTCAATAGAAAATAGACAATAAGGACAACAATGGTCGACAAAGTGTAATCAGAAGTCGTAAGACGGTGGTACAGACAATACCAATGGTCAATAGAAAATAGACAATAAGTACAACAATGGTCGACAAAGTGTAATCAGAAGTCGTAAGACAGAGGTACAGACAATACCAATGGTCAATAGAAAATAGACAATAAGTACAACAATGGTCGACAAAGTGTAATCAGAAGTCGTAAGACAGAGGTACAGACAATACCAATGGCCAATAGAAAATAGACAATAAGTACAACAATGGTCGACAAAGTGTAATCAGAAGTCGTAAGACAGAGGTACAGACAATACCAATGGTCAATAGAAAATAGACAATAAGGACAACAATGGTCGACAAAGTGTAATCAGAAGTCGTAAGACGGAGGCACAGACAATACCAATGGCCAATAGAAAATAGACAATAAGGACAACAATGGTCGACAAAGTGTAATCAGAAGTCGTAAGACAGAGGTACAGACAATACCAATGGCCAATAGAAAATAGACAATAAGGACAACAATGGTCGACAAAGTGTAATCAGAAGTCGTAAGACGGAGGTACAGACAATACCAATGGCCAATAGAAAATAGACAATAAGGACAACAATGGTCGACAAAGTGTAATCAGAAGTCGTAAGACAGAGGTACAGACAATACCAATGGCCAATAGAAAATAGACAATAAGGACAACAATGGTCGACAAAGTGTAATCAGAAGTCGTAAGACACAGGTACAGACAATACCAATGGCCAATAGAAAATAGACAATAAGGACAACAATGGTCGACAAAGTGTAATCAGAAGTCGTAAGACAGAGGTACAGACAATACCAATGGTCAATAGAAAATAGACAATAAGGACAACAATGGTCGACAAAGTGTAATCAGAAGTCGTAAGACAGAGGTACAGACAATACCAGTCAATAGAAAATAGACAATAAGTACAACAATGGTCGACAAAGTGTAATCAGAAGTCGTAAGACGGAGGTACAGACAATACCAATGGCCAATAGAAAATAGACAATAAGGACAACAATGGTCGACAAAGTGTAATCAGAAGTCGTAAGACAGAGGTACAGACAATACCAGTCAATAGAAAATAGACAATAAGTACAACAATGGTCGACAAAGTGTAATCAGAAGTCGTAAGACAGAGGTACAGACAATACCAATGGTCAATAGAAAATAGACAATAAGGACAACAATGGTCGACAAAGTGTAATCAGAAGTCGTAAGACAGAGGTACAGACAATACCAATGGCCAATAGAAAATAGACAATAAGGACAACAATGGTCGACAAAGTGTAACCAGAAGTCGTAAGACGGAGGTACAGACAATACCAATGGCCAATAGAAAATAGACAATAAGGACAACAATGGTCGACAAAGTGTAATCAGAAGTCGTAAGACGGAGGTACAGACAATACCAATGGCCAATAGAAAATAGACAATAAGGACAACAATGGTCGACAAAGTGTAATCAGAAGTCGTAAGACAGAGGTACAGACAATACCAATGGCCAATAGAAAATAGACAATAAGGACAACAATGGTCGACAAAGTGTAATCAGAAGTCGTAAGACAGAGGTACAGACAATACCAATGGTCAATAGAAAATAGACAATAAGGACAACAATGGTCAACAAAGTGTAATCAGAAGTCGTAAGACGGAGGTACAGACAATACCAATGGCCAATAGAAAATAGACAATAAGGACAACAATGGTCGACAAAGTGTAATCAGAAGTCGTAAGACAGAGGTACAGACAATACCAGTCAATAGAAAATAGACAATAAGTACAACAATGGTCGACAAAGTGTAATCAGAAGTCGTAAGACAGAGGTACAGACAATACCAGTCAATAGAAAATAGACAATAAGTACAACAATGGTCGACAAAGTGTAATCAGAAGTCGTAAGACGGAGGTACAGACAATACCAATGGCCAATAGAAAATAGACAATAAGGACAACAATGGTCGACAAAGTGTAATCAGAAGTCGTAAGACAGAGGTACAGACAATACCAGTCAATAGAAAATAGACAATAAGTACAACAATGGTCGACAAAGTGTAATCAGAAGTCGTAAGACAGAGGTACAGACAATACCAATGGTCAATAGAAAATAGACAATAAGGACAACAATGGTCGACAAAGTGTAATCAGAAGTCGTAAGACAGAGGTACAGACAATACCAATGGCCAATAGAAAATAGACAATAAGGACAACAATGGTCGACAAAGTGTAACCAGAAGTCGTAAGACGGAGGTACAGACAATACCAATGGCCAATAGAAAATAGACAATAAGGACAACAATGGTCGACAAAGTGTAATCAGAAGTCGTAAGACGGAGGTACAGACAATACCAATGGCCAATAGAAAATAGACAATAAGGACAACAATGGTCGACAAAGTGTAATCAGAAGTCGTAAGACAGAGGTACAGACAATACCAATGGCCAATAGAAAATAGACAATAAGGACAACAATGGTCGACAAAGTGTAATCAGAAGTCGTAAGACAGAGGTACAGACAATACCAATGGTCAATAGAAAATAGACAATAAGGACAACAATGGTCAACAAAGTGTAATCAGAAGTCGTAAGACGGAGGTACAGACAATACCAATGGCCAATAGAAAATAGACAATAAGGACAATAATGGTCGACAAAGTGTAATCAGAAGTCGTAAGACAGAGGTACAGACAATACCAGTCAATAGAAAATAGACAATAAGTACAACAATGGTCGACAAAGTGTAATCAGAAGTCGTAAGACGGAGGTACAGACAATACCAATGGCCAATAGAAAATAGACAATAAGGACAACAATGGTCGACAAAGTGTAATCAGAAGTCGTAAGACAGAGGTACAGACAATACCAGTCAATAGAAAATAGACAATAAGTACAACAATGGTCGACAAAGTGTAATCAGAAGTCGTAAGACGGAGGTACAGACAATACCAATGGCCAATAGAAAATAGACAATAAGGACAACAATGGTCGACAAAGTGTAATCAGAAGTCGTAAGACGGAGGTACAGACAATACCAATGGCCAATAGAAAATAGACAATAAGGACAACAATGGTCGACAAAGTGTAATCAGAAGTCGTAAGACAGAGGTACAGACAATACCAATGGTCAATAGAAAATAGACAATAAGGACAACAATGGTCGACAAAGTGTAATCAGAAGTCGTAAGACGGAGGTACAGACAATACCAATGGTCAATAGAAAATAGACAATAAGTACAACAATGGTCGACAAAGTGTAATCAGAAGTCGTAAGACGGAGGTACAGACAATACCAATGGTCAATAGAAAATAGACAATAAGGACAACAATGGTCGACAAAGTGTAATCAGAAGTCGTAAGACGGAGGTACAGACAATACCAATGATCAATAGAAAATAGACAATAAGGACAACAATGATCGACAAAGTGTAATCAGAAGTCGTAAGACGGAGGTACAGACAATACCAATGGTCAATAGAAAATAGACAATAAGGACAACAATGGTCGACAAAGTGTAATCAGAAGTCGTAAGACAGAGGTACAGACAATACCAATGGTCAATAGAAAATAGACAATAAGTACAACAATGGTCGACAAAGTGTAATCAGAAGTCGTAAGACAGAGGTACAGACAATACCAATGGTCAATAGAAAATAGACAATAAGTACAACAATGGTCGACAAAGTGTAATCAGAAGTCGTAAGACAGAGGTACAGACAATACCAATGGCCAATAGAAAATAGACAATAAGTACAACAATGGTCGACAAAGTGTAATCAGAAGTCGTAAGACGGAGGTACAGACAATACCAATGGTCAATAGAAAATAGACAATAAGGACAACAACGGTCCACAAAGCACTACACAGAAAACAAAAGATTGAATATCAAGAATTCCACCAAAAAACCAGGGTGCACTTGGATGTCCCTGAATGGTAAACAGTTCCTGCTCTGCTAGTAACACCCGCCCTGTAAATCATGTTAAAAATCTGATGATAAATAGTAGAATGCGATAAGTTATAAATGAGAAAAAAATGAGGGGATTGTGACCGTGACAAACAACATATCGTAGGTCTTCTGTAATACACACACATTCTCTAACGATTTACCAAGTCAATTTGGTGTGACTACTTCAAACGTAACCAGGGGGCCCGGGTGGCTCAATGAGTTAGGTAGTTGGATTACCTAACAACTCATATAAGCCTATCACCAATACGGCGTGGGTTCGCGCCCGGCTTTGTAAATTACAAAAAGGGTGAACTCGACTCGTAAGTGATAAAGTTTACCAGTTGCTTGCCAATGGTTGGTGGTTCTCTCCGGGTACTGTATTCCGGCTTCCTCCACCACTAAAACTGGTCACCATGATATAGCTGAAATATTGCTAAAAGTGGCATTAAACACAATAAATCAAATCAAACGTAACCACTAGGATCCCTTGGTTCAAAGAAATCTTGATGTAAACCACAAGCTCTGGAATAAATCAACTGAAATATATATACTCCATGTGCTGGTGTTGAGGAATGTTACATACTATAAGCTTAAGTACATGTGGCTTTCTGTGTGTTACCAAGCATCGTATATCATGTTTAATATTTTATTAAATTTGGTTTCGTAATTCAATTTAAAAAAACATTGAAGACCCGAACAACACTAGTACATGAATTATGCAATATAACTCACCACCCCACAATCTTATCAAATGTACAAACTTCCTCTTCGACATATATGAGCATAACAAAATAGTAGGTTTGCTAACCTGAACAACGATTTTTAACTCCTTTAAGTTTTAATGATAAAACAAAATAAATTGCACACAATAAACAAAACAATCATAAAATACAAGTTAGACGGAACGTATGTAATTGGTCTCTTAGCAAGTCAATCATGGGATGTAATTCTGATAGAATTATCCCCCCTTTAAAAATAGATAACCGCATTATATTCTGATGACCTCCAAAAAGCAGATTATTTCAATAGCTATTTCGCTGCCCAGATGACAATTTCTAACAATTCTGATGAACTTCCAACACTTCCACGATTAACTTATCTTACTGACGGTAGACTAGATATTATTACAGCTGACGAATCTGATGTACTTAAATACTTACGTAAGGCAAATCCAAACAAATCTAGTGGTCCTGATGTAATCTCTAATCATATTCTTAAATTTTGTGCCGACTCGAAAATACAAACCACTTACCAAACTGTTTAACTACTCACTACGGAAGGGAGTGTACCCTTCATGTTGGAAAATTTCTAATATTTGTCCGGTTTATAAAAATAAGGGTGAAAAGAGTGAAAAATCCAACTATCGTCCCATTGCTTTACGATCATGTATGTCCAAAATACTTGAGAAAATAATTTATTAGTCACTTTGTGAATATTGTGTTTCTAATGAGCTACTTATTAGCGAGAATTTATGGTTTAAGAGGAATGACTACAGTTAACCAGCTAATTGCTATAACTCATAACATTTATAAATCTCTTGATTCTGGTAAAGATGTATGTGCTCTTTTTCTTGATGTGTCAAAAGCTTTTGATAAGGTATGGCACGAGGGATTGATATTTAAACTCGGGAAGTATGGTATAACTGGCACTTTAATTTCATCGTTGGAAAACTAGCTAACTGACCGATCTCAAAGAGTAATGCTAAATGGCAAAGCTTCACCCAGTCAATCTATATCAGCTGGGGTTCCTCAGGGTTCAATTCTTGGACATCTGCTATTTTTAATCTATGTTAATGACGTAAAACATAATATCCTAAGTAGCATCAAATTATTTGCTGATGATACTGCGCTCATCAAAGAAATAAATAACCCTGTAGATGATTTTGGTGAATTAAATAATAACCTTGAAACCCTAAATTCGTGGTCAAAGCAATGGTTGATAACATTTAATGCAGACAAGACGAAATATTTAATTTTCTCTAAAAAACCTAACAAATTTACCCAACCTCCCCTTATCCTGAATAATGTAAGTATTAAACAGGTTCTATGTCATAAACATTTAGGTCTTAATTTCAATGATAAAATGACATGGTCTGATCACATTGACGACATTTGCAAAAGAAGTAACAAACGTTTAGATATAATTTCGAAAATGCGTTATCTATTACCTAGACTATGTATAGAAAAAACTATATAAATCATTTGTGCGTTCCCTTTTAGACTATTCAGACGTTATTGATGACAATTGCTCCAATATCGACTCAACGAAAATAGAAAATATTCAGCGACGCGCATGTATCATCCTGACGGGTGCGATTAGAGTAACAAAACATAAAACACTATTTAAAGAAGCTGGTGTTGAACCACTTAAGATGCGCAGGAAATTACACAGATTGATATATCTATTTAAGATAAAAAAATAATTTAAAACCTGATTATCTTGTTAATATTCATCCCTTATCGAGTCATAACACGCAAAACTACGATCTGAGAAGACCATCACAGTTGATTCCTATAAGAGCCAGAACTGCCATATATTACAATTCTTTTTTACCAACCACTATAAGAGATTGGAATAGTCTTCCCAAGGACGTTTTATAAGCCAGATCAGTTCCTTGTTTTAAAAAATTACTCCAACAAACGGACGGACAGAAGACTAAACCTGTTTACTCTCTTGGACATGGTTATGAAAAAATTACCCACACCAGACTTCGACTTGGACTAAGTAGTTTAAATGAACATTTATTCAAGTATAATCTCTCTCTTAACAAATTCTGCTAACAGTGTAGCGAGAATCACACTGAAACCACCGAACATTACCTACTACATTGTAACCGATACACAGTTTCAAGAACTACTCTATTACTTGGTATAAAACATATTCTATGTCCTGGGTTGAATATTACTTTATTGCGAGATTTATGTCTAACATCTAAGTAAAATCATGACTGAAGGAAGTGACGATCTATCTGTCAGTATTAATCTCAAACGTTTTGAATGCGTTTTTCAGTACATTAAATCTACAAAAAGATTTTCACGCTAATCCCCTTACATAATATTGTTTTTGTTTGTGTCCTCCCAATTAAATTAATAACACATCAGTCAAATCTTTGCTAAATTAATTTTCTTTATAATTGTTTGTCACTTAGCGCTCGTGTGTGTGTGTGTGTGTGCTTGAGTGTGTATGTGTAATGTCTTGTCTTGTATATATTGTGTTGTCATTTAGATATTTGTAATAACCATTATATTGATTGAAATTATGTATTCATGTATGTATTTTGGGATAATGTCATTACTCCGACACTCAATATTCCGACAATCATTACTCCGACTCTTAATATTTCAACAGTGACCGATAGTCTTTGCAATTCTGGCGCTTTTAGCAATCCAAATGCAGTACGGAACTGCCCATTTAACTTGAAAGGAGCATGGTTTTTATCCCGGAGTCAGAAGTTTATTTCGTATGCAGCGCTATTGTTTTTAAAGCTTTTCAGCGCGGCCCAACAAAATATTTTTTACAAAAGAAAATATTATTTCATGTAGATCTTTCTCTGATTAGTTTGTTTCTTCGATTCCCGTCATATTTTCCTCAAAATTCCTCAAAATTCAGGATAGCAAACATACATGGTCTACCTTTTGAAGTTATTAAGTCGTCTCATAGTTGAGCGACACCTACCTACCATTGCATCAGATGTGTACGGAATATGGTTTGTTGAAGAGACCCGTACTACCCGCGACCAATACTTGACTGTTTGTTTTGAAACTTTTTGATTAGTTGACAGTTGTTTAAGCTTAGGAATGTTATTCAAAATTTGTTGTAAAGCACCATACCAAGAGGATATCCAGTTTTCATATAATTTTCTGGACTGTGTGTATGCATCCCTCAACAAGGGATAAGTGTCCAAAGCTTCCCATATTGCAGAGCAATATAGTGAAACATGTTAAATGGTATGGTCAAAAACATATGTTCTAAGCGACGTCGCTAAATAAACATTGACGCACAGGAACACTGAAAACATAGTTCATCTAAATTTTCGACTATACCTTTTATTTTCGTCAATGAAATAAATATAATAATCAATTGCACGTCGTGAATATTGAATATATGATCACTCGTGCCGAAACGCATTCAGATTAAACTCGTGCGCCTAGCAAGTTCCGCACACTCGTTTAATCTGATGCGTTTTGCGGCACTCGTGATCATATTTTCAATATCCACTCTGTGCAATTATCCTATAGTTGTTTGGAGTTACGATTAGATAGGATATGATGATACAGTCCGGGATGCATGGTCGGAGTATTAATGAGTGTCGGAGTAATGACCGTCGGAGTAATGACTGTCGGAGTTATGAGTGTCGGAGAAATAACTGTCTGAGTTATGACTGTCGGAGTAATGAGATGACCCCTGTATTTTGAGCAAAACCGTTCGTAGCCATTGGCTGTTGGCAATCCTCGTTAAACAAATAAAGAATTAAAATTGTAATGACTTATATATGTGATTATGGTGTTTAACGCCACTTTCAACAATATATCAGTTATATCATGGCGGTCAGAGTTATTAGTGGAGGAAACCGGAGTAGCCGGGGAAAACCACCAACCTGCCGCAAGTAACTGACAAAATCATCACATAATGTTGTATCGAATACACCTCGCCTGAGCGGGATTCGAACTCACAATATTAGTGGTGATATGCACTGATTGCATAGGTAATCATAAATCCAACTACCATACGATCACGACCAGGGTGGCCTCTAGAAAGGGTAAAATAAGTAATAACAAAACGTAGACATATTTGTTTAGTTTGTACCCTGAGAATCAAACGCTTGAAAAGACAAATAAATTAAAGGCTTTGAGGGAAAGACAATCGAAAGGTCTACACTGAATAGCCAACATCAACAGCGAAGGTCCCATATATCTTAGAGAGGAGAGGCCTAGTTTTAATAATAATAATTTATTTATGAACTGTAAATTTCGTTCATAAAAATATCTAGCAAACCATTTCAGTGCCGAAACACTGACTACTGGGCGGATGATACTAATGGTTCACAAGCAGAGGTATCGATACAGTGATTTAGTAAAACAAAACAGAAGTAAATATAAATATAACATGTATAACAAACGATCAGACTGTTAACCTTTGACAGTTTCAACATTTTTTGTTCTATGCATTAAATTTAAATACATTTGGTTTTATCAATAATTTCGATCAAAAACATGTATGACAAATTAAAAAAAGATATGTTTTTTTTTCTCTCAAAATATACAAATCTGTCATAACGAATTTCATGATTTAGATGAATTTGCAAGATTATATTATAAACTAAATGATAAATATCTAAGATGAGTAAAAACAACAATATCCTTGATCAGACAGTCATATTATAGTCATTAGAACTGAGGACAGGAGACTGTCTAATACTTAAATAATATTATATCTTATATGTAATGTGTATTGTTGCACTGTTTTTTGTTTTTTTTTTAAATCTGTTGATGTCATTTATTGTCACAAACTTGTCAATGTTTAAGATGACAACAACATATTGAATTGAGTTGAATTATATGTCTCCAGTGTGTTAGCTGTCTTCATATTTTTTTCGAGCTAACAGTTGCCCACGATAATACATTATTACATGCGTCACAATGCGACAATTTCTATTAAATCTCGAGAAAAAATATATCTATTTTGAATTACAATGCTAGCTTCAAGATTAGTGTCTACATAACTGAGTATAGCTGTGACAAGCGAGACAACTCCGATTAAAAAAGTGTTATATTTCTTATTCTGGGACACTTCATGGAGATACTTTAAATAATAAAGATTAATAAACGTTCACAGTGCATCAACATATGGAGGAGAAGATCCAATCCCTTTTTCCTCAAGATGTAATTAGGAGAGATTTCTGTATTGCCTTGTGTTTATCCTTCTGCCAATGATGTAGGACATTAAAAAGATGGAGGCTACAATAGTTTACATTGCATAATTACAGGAAATGGAGCGCCTAGAAATAAACAATGTACGTACATTATCGGAAATTAAAAACAAATATGTGTACGAGCTTTAGAAACAGGTTGAAAAGAGAGCCTTTGTCGAGCTATTCTGTCCTGAAATTTCACAGCGAGTGCAAATTAATTTTATATTTTCCGACAATGAAAGTATTAAGTGTTGATCCTGCAATCCCCTCCCCCACACCCAAAAAAAAAAAAAAAAAAATACAAATGCCAAATTATCTAAAAAAAATCATCTTAATTGTGTCCTCTGTAACGTCCGCGCTTATACTGTTACCGAAACAATTATATCATGGTCAATGACCGTATAACAACAACAAAAATCCAGTCAATGCAATTTGATTGCTCAAATAGAACCAGTGCATGATAAAAGAGAATATAGAAGTGGGTGAATGCTGGTTAATATAAATGTATATAGAATATCTGGCTATCCTGTTTAGACCCTATTTTTTGCTTGCTAACTAATTGTTCAGATTTCTAATACCGGTATTTTCACTTTAACCGTACGGATAAATGTTGTTCCAGAAAGACATGTTTTACATTAAAAGATCGCATATACAGCAAGATTATAAACATGCAATATAAGTTATGATATATATCATGCATAATGCACAATAGCATAATATTGTATAATGTACTAGAATATAGCATACTGTTCATTCAACTGCTAAAGGTACCTGAGGACGCTGCTCTAGGACATATTAGTTCTTCACGTGTTTAATGCAGATAAATGATACATCACAAATACTCTACATACAATGCACTCAAATAATCCAACAACGAATGTACATATAAAATTCAATATAACTGGAATTAATTCAATATAAAAGACACCAAAGGACGATACTGCCATATCTATTGCTGATTGATAAAATGAATGACGTATTATATGCGCAATAAATGAATACATTTATACCTAGCCAAAGAGTCTACCTGGTGTCTTAAGCAGAGAAGCAAGGCAATTCATTGATATTATATTTCAAGCTGAAAAGAAACTTTAGCTATTTTCTCTAGACTAGACCGCATACACCAAAGTGTGGAAACACAAATTTCTTTCTTCAACCGTTTAGACCAATTGTGTGTGTGGTTTTTTTTATTATTCTTATAGCCTAATATACCATTTTTTCTTAAATAAGTCCTATTGTCAACATAACACCGATGTTCCCAGAAATTATCTATTTTTTTAGGTCATGTAAGAAGGTATCAAAATTCAGCCAAATCCAAGCAAATATGGACTCAATATAATCTATATACCGATTTTCAATCACGAATTTAATTTATACTATTCCACCAATGATTTAAAAAATAAATACATCAAAGAGGTGGGAACCCTTTTATTTAAAAAAAAAAAAATTACATGTACTTGCAATGTCCTGGTCTCTGATTGGTTGAATTAGCGCTTTTATACCATTAGAAAGTAAACATTTATCAGGGAGTTGATTTCTTTTAAAAATAATAAAGAGATGTGTATTATGGAATTCTTCAGAGAATATATTAATATAAGTACATTTGTATATGCACTGAATGGAAATTATTATGTAATCTGTTTTCTGCTCTGTTGCATGTGAATTTTTCATCAACCACTTTCACACAAGTCTTTGAATTTTAAATTACAAATATGAAACAGATTATAATTATTAACCATGTATAGATCAGATCATATACATGAAAATATTAAAATTGGAGATAAATATGAATATTATGGTATATTTATATCGTTTAATGCTTTAAACAATCATACAGCAATTATATGTAATTATCTTTTTTCAAATTGTTGTACATATCTGTTCAACATTTTATATTAGAATACATTTCACATTGATATCATCTACAAACCCGCTCTCATGATAATTTGAGAAAATAAATGTTTTCATATGAAAAAAAAAAATAAGTAAGAATTTTAACCAGATATGTAAGCACAAATATTAATTCCAGTTATAAAAACTAAAGTTGTGAGCTCGAATCCCGCTCAGGCGAGGTATACTCTGGTTTCCTCCACATGAAATATGACCGCCCGATATAACCGAAATATTGTTGAAAGTGGCGTTAAACACCATGACCATAAACCAGTTTTAAAATTGACGTTAGTATCGACAAACCGCTGTAAAAATATAATTAATAAAAAATGTCCCTGAAATTATTTCCTACCCGAATTACTCGTAAACCAAGGTCTAGTTGAAATAATTCAAATCGTACATTAAATAGATATTGAATGCACGATTCGGTCAATCTTTGAAGACTATAAATAAAACTGTAAAATTTCGCACTCATAAAATTTTGCAGAAGAAAATTATCCGTATTGTCATAATATACTTAAAACTCATAGCAATATTTCGTTTTCACTTAAAGGTCGATGCGAGCTTTTACGAACATGAGAAATCAAATTTTACGAGACCGCATGCCAATATCAATATTGGTTCTGTAGGTCCATAAAAACTCACATTGGCCGATTAAAAATATCTAATTGATAGGTGAAAGTGAGTAGCAGTCAGTAAAGAAAAAACATAGAGTAAAAGTGACACCGAGTGAATATGCTTTTTAAAATCATTAATTAATTCTATATTTTTTACAAAAACAAATGTGAGGGGCTGTCGTGGTCGTGATCATATGGTAGTTGGATTTACAACTACCTGTACAATCAGTGCCTATCGCCACTAAAGTTGTGAATCCAAACCCCATGCATGGCGAGATGTACTCGATACAACATTATGTGATAAAGTTTGTCAGTCACTTGCAGCAGGTCGTGGCTATCTCCGGTTACTTCGGTTTCCTCCACCAATAAAATTGGCCGCCACAATATAGCTGAAATATTGTTGAAAGTGGCGCTAAACATCATAAACCTAAACCAAAAACAAATGTACAATCTAACTAAAGTGTCACCATCTCAGCATGTAGACTACATGACTGGAAGTTTTTCTTAGTCCTCGCCAGATTATGGCTATATAACCGATACAAAACATTGCAGTAATATTGTCAATAATGTAAGAAGATTATTAAGATTAAAGTTATATAATAAACCGTATTAAAACAATAAGGATATCCCTCTCATAATACAGTTACAATGTATTATATGAAATCCATGACTCAATTAAAGTAAGGGTCCCACCATGATACGTGCATCACAGGGACTTCCTCCAGACACTAAATTTGCCCCACTGAATTTTTTGAATGGAGAAAATTTAGTTGTCAGAAGCAAGTCCCTGTTTTTGAATTTCAGGAATTTTTCTTGAAAATTATATTAGGTCTGTTACATCCAGATGGTTTATATTATTGTCCATACACATCTCGATATTCATGCTTTTGTTGATTGGTGGAATTGATGACGATCACTGATTTAAACATTTTTGTCATACTTTTCCAATGGCAGTAACAAGTCGTCGTCTGCGTTTGCGTGATCTTCGATAGCTAAAGGTTACGATCCGTGCCTCATCTCCTTCCAACAGTAGGCGAGTCGTAATCATTTATTAGTAGGCACGCGATTAACTCTCCCCTTCTTCATTTCTGTATACTCTTTAGGTTTGATTTATGATGTTTAATGCCACTTTCAGTTATATTGGGGCGGTCAGTTTTATTGGTGAAGGAAACCACCGAACTCTCTCAAGTCACTAACAAACTTTATCAAATAATGTTGTATCGAGTACACCTCGCCATGTACTACTACTTTATCAAATAATGTTGTATCGAGTACACCTCGCCATGTACTACTACTTTATCAAATAATGTTGTATCGAGTACACCTCGCCATGTACTACTACTTTATCAAATAATGTTGTATCAAGTACACCTCGCCATGTACTACTACTTTATCAAATAATGTTGTATCAAGTACACCTCGCCATGTACTACTACTTTATCAAATAATGTTGTATCGAGTACACCTCGCCATGTACTACTACTTTATCAAATAATGTTGTATCGAGTACACCTCGCCATGTACTACTTGATATATATTGTTGAACTTGTTCTCGTTCTGAAAATGCAGCTGGACGTTAAGAAACCAACAATCAATGTATCAACCATAATACTAATGTAATGTATACTTTTATAGTGTAGGTTGAAATTAATTCAAGGGGTTATGGTGTTTAACGCCACTTTCAGCATTATGTCAGCTATATCGTGGCGGTTGAAATCATTTCAAGAAGCAAAAATTTTCGTAGAGTTTTTAGTGAGAAAATCGGCATTAACTATTCAATTGAATGATATCATTTCGTCAACAATGCAATGTTCTTTCTGTTTAACTCTTGACATTCAATCACTAGATTTGCTACAAGTTCCTTCCTTTCTTTTAATTTTTCTGTATTTTGTCTACTTAATAAAACTGCTATTATAGATACAACACCTGATTACTGATAGCTGCGGAGGAAGCCTCTCTCCACAGCAGTCAATGTAATATCTTATCAGTAAAACAACTGTTGTGTTACATAGAAAAAAATTAAATGGATATACAGGTACAGGGAGAGACTTGTAGCAAGTCTATTCAATCACATTTAAAATACGATTTATATAGTTTAAAGTGTAGATAAACAGCCGTAAAATTATGCAAATTAGCCAGATGTTAATATGTAATAAATATATTGCTTGTAGTCGAGATAGGCATTTATCAAAACGACAATTAACACACATGCATCTGTCAATCAGTACAGCTGATCTGTGTCTTACAACAACACTTGTATTAGAACCAGATTCGTGTCATACGAGTATGTTTATGCACCACGTTAACTATTGAAGGCTAAATTGTTCCGGATTCTTCCACGATTTTCAACATCAATTAAACTGACAGCTACAGTATAACTGAAATATTATTTATAGTGGCGTTAAACACCAAAAATGAACTATTCCTTTAACCAGTTTTATCCGTGTGGCCTGTATTGAACAGAGGCTTGGTTTTTTTTCGGACGAGTACGCAAAAGCGAGGACTCTTTGGCTTAGATATGTCTGGAAAAAAAGGTATCATATGTTTAACTGCAGGTCACTTATTTGGTTATCAAAGTACTTACTTTTACACACCATCGATAAAATTGAGTTTCAACAAAATTTAATAACTTTCCCAGTGATTATATTTATAAAGCAGGGGGCGTGGTGGTCGTGATCGTATGCTAATTGGATTTACAATTACCTATGCAATCAGTCCCCATCACCACTAATGTTGTGAGTTCGAATGAATCCCGCTCATGGCGAGGAGTACTCGATACAACATTATGTGATCAAGTTTGTTAATGACTTGCAACAGGTCTGTGGTTTTCTGCGGGTACTCCGGTTTCCTCCATCAATAAAACTGAAATCTACTATACGATATAACTGAAGTATTGTTGAAAGTGGCGTTAAACACCACATGTTCATAAAGGAAAATAGCATGATGACATTATCCAATGTAAAGGTGACTAAATATATTAACAATACAATCTTCTAGGATTTGGATGCAACGGCGTCAGTGTCAACTCGTGAAACTTATATAAAAACAATAGCCGAGATCACACTTTTTAAAAACATCCCCGATGAGCCACTGAATTTTCACCTCGATTTCTATCAGGTATTATTATGCTTTCTGTAAATTTCTTCTGTAATATAAGTTCATACGATATTTTGGCATATATCACAAAGAATTATATAGCGTTGATATACTATGCGAAAATAGTACATCTACTATGCCAGTTTCACGCGGGGAAGGTTGGGTTTTCAGCTGTCTGTCAAGCTATATATAGCTAGTCCACGTGCAAGGGGGCGGATCCAATCTGTCACTCTATCATAGTCGTCTAAACGTTGTTTAATACTTGTTATTGTTGTTAATTAAATTTCAAATTTTTTATATTTTTAAAGCCTTAAATGAAACAAAGACTATTATCACACTTTCAAGACTATCTGATCCAACTTATATTAGTCACCAATATCAGGACCTCCTTTATTGTAATAGTTCTCAATATATTTTGTCTACATATAACAGTCAGCACAATAATAATAATAATGTTGTGTTAACAGTGACTATGTCATATAGGGGTCAGGGTTCAGGGTTGAAGACATAGTCATTGCTAACACAACATTAGTATATAAATATTATTTGTCCTGTTTATTGACCTTTATATTGAACAGGGTCATCGTACGATTTACCTTTATGAAAATAAGAGTGTTTCCCACTTGAAGTATTTTCCCGATTATTTGAGGTATTACAAGATTCGAGATGATTTATTGTCACAAACCAGAGAAAATTACAATGGTATAGAGAAGATACAATCATAAATTACATTGAATATTTACAACACATGACAAGATGGATGACAATAAGTAAACAAATATATTTGTAAGATGAATGTATTCTTTTCCTTTGATCTTATTTATGGTTTATATACCAGAACAGCTAAGAACTATGAAATAATACACGCAGATACGAGATATTGCACACTTTAAATATGGGCTGTAGTTTTATTACTCTTAGAGAGCCGTGCAATAATCAACGACCTAGATATGATATTGTATGCCTTCATGTTACAAATCCTTTATACCACGGTTTTCCGAGATAAACGTTTAAACAATCTAACGATTCGCTTGAAAAACCGTGGTATAAATATTACTCAAGATTAATTAACATTAATTAAGTATTAACTGCAGGTGGACAGGAAACTACAGCAATATACTAAACTAATGTTATTTATTAATCTTTTGGCTAAACGTATTACTTGTATCTATTTATGCACATGTATAATGATGTCCAACACGATTTCCATGTCGCATGATGGTGATGTCGATATATAACAACAGGATCGTGCCACTGATGGACCTGCTGGAACAACCGAGTTCACACCTGTTTTTAGTGTGATTCGTATTGCTCAATCTTTAATTTTTAGTGTGATTCGTGTTGCTCAATCTTTAGTTTTCAGTGCGATTCGTATTGCTCAAACTTTAGTTTTTAGTGGCATTCGTATTGCTCAATCTTTAGTTTTCAGTGTGATTCGTATTGCTCAATCTTTAGTTTCAGTGTGATTCGTATTGCTCAATCTTTAGTTTTCAGTGTGATTCGTATTGCTCAATCTTTAGTTTTCAGTGTGATTCGTATTGCTCAATCTTTAGTTTTCAGTGTGATTCGTATTGCTCAATCTTTAGTTTTCAGTGTGATTCGTATTGCTCAATCTTTAGTTTTCAGTGTGATTCGTATTGCTCAATCTATAGTTTTTAGTGTGATTCGTATTGCTCAATCTTTAGTTTTTAGTGGCATTCGTATTGCTCAATCTTTAGTTTTCAGTGTGATTCGTATTGCTCAATCTTTAGTTTTCAGTGTGATTTGTATTGCTCAATCTTTAGTTTTCAGTGTGATTCGTATTGCTCAATCTTTAGTTTTCAGTGTGATTCGTATTGCTCAATCTTTAGTTTTCAGTGTGATTCGTATTGCTCAATCTTTAGTTTTCAGTGTGATTCGTATTGCTCAACCTTTAGTTTTCAGTGTGATTCGTATTGCTCAATCTTTAGTTTTCAGTGTGATTCGTATTGCTCAATCTTTAGTCTTCAGTGTGATTCGTATTGCTCAATCTTTAGTTTTCAGTGTGATTCGTATTGCTCAATCTTTAGTTTTCAGTGTGATTCATATTGCTCAATCTATAGTTTTTAGTGTGATTCGTATTGCTCAATCTTTAGTTTTTAGTGGCATTCGTATTGCTCAATCTTTAGTTTTCAGTGTGATTCGTATTGCTCAATCTTTAGTTTTCAGTGTGATTCGTATTGCTCAATCTTTAGTTTTCAGTGTGATTCGTATTGCTCAATCTTTAGTTTTCAGTGTGATTCGTATTGCTCAATCTTTAGTTTTCAGTGTGATTCGTATTACTCAATCTTTAGTTTTCAGTGTGATTCGTATTGCTCAATCTTTAGTTTTCAGTGTGATTCGTATTGCTCAATCTTTAGTTTTTAGGGTGATACGTATTGCTCAATCTTTAGTTTTCAGTGTGATACGTATTGCTCAATCTTTAGTTTTTAGTGTGATACTATAGCTCAATCTTTAGTTTTCAGTGTAGTGGTTTGTAGATCATTAAATGTTCCTCTTTTTGTCATTGGATTGTCTGTCCTTCTTTGATTTACGGCTTTTCATTAGTCTTTGGCATCTTCAAACTTTTTTTCTCATCTATTTTGATAATATTATCCAAAATAATCAGAAACATACATCAAGTGGGAAACAAATATTACCAAACGGGGAGAGGGTCCCATTACATAACGCCACGATATAGCTGAAATATTGCTAATGTTGGTGTTAAACACCAATCAATCAATCGCATTCCATAGTATCGTTCGATTTCTTCGGATTTTTATTACAAAAGGAAATAATGACAAAATACGCTATGCTTTTTCTTTAATAAAATATATTGCACAAACATGACAACAAAAAACAATTGGATACCATCAAAATAACAATAAGTTTTAAACATTTTGCTTTGTTGTTTGTAGGCCCTAGTATGATTGACTTTCGAAATATTAAACATTTGAAATAATATGTAGGTATAAATATAGCCCTAACGTTACGATTTGCGACCTTCCGGGTGTGTGCTCCGTTTTACGTCACATTTTTCTAACATTTAAAAAACGAATTAATTTGTTTTTTAAAACAACAATAAAACTACCTGTAAAAAAATAACAATTTGGTGTTTTTCTTTCTTTTTTCGAAGTAGAATCTAGTACAACATTGGTGCATCCTTGGTAACATAAAATACACTTCCCGCTCTGGTCAAACCCTCGTCAAACTCTCGTCTATCTTTCATATTGATTAAATTGTAGAAATGTGTTTGATGTATTTAAACAGAAACGGATCCATATTGAGAAAAAAAAAAAACATACATGATATAATTATCAAAGGATGGCAGTATGAATAAACGTAATATCATTCTACCTACGCAATCAATTAGAAAATATTATTTCTGGCCGATTGTCATTAAAAACTGTCTGCAGACGACATTTATTTTCTCATTTCAAAGTGCACCATAACGAGACAATACAGTTTTGATCAAAATGGAATGTTAGCTTTTAAAGTACAAATTAACTTAGGCTTTAATTTATTCGTTGTAAAAATAATCCATAAAATTCCATTGAACTTGGGCGGGAAATCTTGCATTGTTCAATTTGTCTAAAACCTATAAGTATGGTGCGGTATTGGCGTCAGTATTAAATATGTATTGCTAGTCTTCAATAAATATGTTGGCTAGCAACAATTAGAATTAGTCAAACTATGATGACGCTAATAACGCACCATATAAATAAGACCGAAAAGCTTCATGTAATTAGTTCATTTTCAAACAATTTGATTTTTTCTTCCTTGGCAGCAGATTTCCACAGTTCTATATTCTTCTGTAAAACACTCTCAAAATAACTATCATCTAACCCAACCATACTGTCACTACCGTTTCTCACATTGGGTTCCTCGTAAGACAAGGACCTGGGTCGTGATACCGGATGGACGTAAAGCGGTACCGCGGAGTAATTTCCGTTCATACTAACTGAAAGTAAACTGTCACTGTCCTCATTTGAACAAGAATCTGTTTCCTCTTCCGGTACTTCGTTGATACCTTCAAACAAAATATAAAAGGTTAATCCTAGCTAACTTTTTTATTTTCATATATTTCAACGTTAAGTTGTTGTACCACAGACAAGTGATTGAGTGATTGCTGTTTAACGCTTAGTGGGTAATTTTACAACTATATTATGGCGGGAACATGTTACATTTCGATCGAGATAATAATGTCCGCTTTGCAATAGACTTAACACGTTTATAAATGTAGTTGGATTTTTATAGTGCTACATTGTAGCTGACTGAACCAACAGTCCACTGGCAGTCAACCCACTCGAACACATTATACTGATTCTGTCTGGCAGTCAACCCACTCGAACACATTATACTGATTCTGTCTAAACAGTCTTTGCTCATCCATGTACTCCTTTATGCTGCGTTCTAAGCGGAGCAGCAGTAAATACCAATGTTATAATCTTTGATTTTACCGAAGGCGCTAGAACCACCGATCTATTGTAACGCCAAAATTATCAGTTATACCATGGCGAGAACAAGTTACATCCAGTGAAATGATGATGATGTCCGCTTTGTAATAGACCAACACGTTTTGAAATTAGATCTTTATTGTGCTAGCTCATTGAAACAACAGCCCGATGGTAGACATGTCGCCGGCCACTCGGAAACATTACATTGATTTCGAGTCGACCACATTTTGCGCTTACTCATTAAAGACGCAGCAAATACAAATTTTATAGTCATTGGTTTGACCCAACCGGGGCTCGAACCCACGATCTACCACACTCGAGTCGAGCACGCAAACCATTACACCACCGATGCTGCTGTTTCTTTATAAGAAGACCATTATATATTAAAGTAATCTGTCAATGGAATATTATAAGATAATTAAAAACGTTATTTCATACATTGTACATGAACTTCATTGTTTTATTTACCTTCAAAACTAGAATTGAAACTGTTGGACTGCGTTCGAAGAACAGTTATGTAATACGGAACACTTTGTTGTCTGACTAGTGGCGCCCTCTTTGTTTTCTGGAAGGCTTCCGTCGGAGATTCATCTATGACACTGTCGGGACTAGGTGTGTGCTGCTTCTGACAAATTGTCTGTATGACGTCACTTATGTGGATTAATTGCTTAAGTAGATCGACATCTTGTTTTTTCATGGCCAACTGAAAATAAAATCCATTGATGCGTTGATAAATATTCCTTCAATTTGTTTAAGAATTGTAGGCAATCTTTTGCAGCTTTATTGGCGTGTAAAAGCGAGGACTATTTAAGTACACTTTATTTGTTTGTTTGTTTGATGGTGTTTAACGTCACTTTCAACAATATTTCTGTTAAAAAGAGGCGGTCAGTTTTATTCAATGATGGAGGAAGCCGGAGGACCCGGAGAAAACCATCGACCTGTCGCAAGTCACTGACAAACTTTATCACATAATAATTACATTACTTCCGTTTTTCATTGAAATGTTACAATATGATTGGTTATGAAGTGGTCACATGATTATAAAAGAGATGTTTCACATCCCAATGAAACTCAAATCCGAACTTGCCCGTGCCTCCATGACGACGTCAGATGTAAACAATCAATGGCGTAGTAATTTCCAACAGCAAATAATCTAACACAAATAAAATTCACAACGAAAAATTCAATTATATTAAATTTTGGTGTGATTTGAATATAATTATAAGAATTGACTGCATTCTTTTGAAGTTTCATTGGGGTATGAAAGCATTGAATTACATTTATATATATACACACATGTACTTACATTTTTCATCATTAAATACAATTAAAATCTTTATCTTTTACATATTACGAAACTATTGTGTGTAGTTATTAGTTTTCATTCATGAGGTTCGAAAAAACAGTACCCGGAAGTTGGCGAGGTAAAATGATTGTGTGAGTTATTGACGAATCAAGTTTCAATTCCGAGGTCACATGTCAATCTTTATAGCAATAAGATGGGGGAATTCTAAATGAAATGAACACACAATGTAATTATTTACTAAACAAGTTAAGTAAATATGTTATTTTTCAGAGAGTCTTTCGGTAATATGACTAGACAGCTCCACCTAGAGGAAATCCCCTATCGACAATCTAGGGACGCACTGTGCTCCTCTGTAGGTTGAGCCCCAGGAAACGTCAGATTGTAGAAAAAAGGTACGCCAATGAATGACGAAAAGAAAAAAAAATCAAATGTATTATACAAGCCGGTACTATAGACTTTATAACGTTGTGAGTTCGAATCCCACTCAGGCGAGATTACAACATATTTATGATTGTGATAAAGTTTGTCAGTGACTTGCGACAGGTCGGTGGTTTTTCTCTGTATACTCCGGTTTCCTCCACCAATAACACTGACCGCCACGATATAACTGAAATATTGTTGAAAGTGGCGTTAAACACCATAAACCAACCAACCAAACCAACCTGATTAGATATTCTGATATATCACAATACAATAGATATATCAAAACAATAGTCTGTGTTGTACTGCAGTGCTAAATGACACAATCGTTTAGGCAATGTGGTTAGTTTACTGATGGTAATATTTTCTCTCAAGAATTTCAAGAACATTTTGTACTCTTTGATGTCTACTTCAAATGCCGAAGAAAATATTTGGCAGAATAAAAAAAAAACTTTTAATGAGTTTATACAAGTGGGAAACAACCAAGTTCATAATTAAACATTATTTGTTTTGTACATTGATATAGGCTGTGTAAGCATTCTCAGATTTGCGATCTTCAGTCTTATTGTGGAAACGTGTTCAGCGACATATTATCAATGTGTTGCTGTAACTGCTTGCACACTTAGCCTCGTTTTGAGATAGGAATGCAAAACATGCATATAATTTGAAAGGGAACTATGATTTATCAAAAATTCATTCAAAATAAGTAAGAGAAATAATTATAAAATACGTTTGGATGACGGAAACGTTTCTTTTTTCTTAAACTATTTTAATTTCTTTTCCTTCAATTACGAATTGTTTATAAAGATACTCCACCGTTGTATAAAACAAGGATGATTATGGGCAGAAAATAACTGAAAATATATGAAAAATAACTGAAACAATCTAATGCCTTCTTTCAAAAGGTCCATTTTTGACCTGTTTTGACCGCAACTTTCAAGAAAAAAACTTCAGAGGAAATAGCTGAAATCAGTTAAGTAACTGAATAAAATTATCCTTGGTAAAATAATATACACCCCTGAGCATGTTGTCAGAAGCTTAAAACTAAAAGCATATTAAGAGCTATCGGACGTAATTGACACATAACTAAGATAAAAGTATTGTGTAATCTAAAACACGGTGGAATGCTTAACTTGTTAGGTCTATATCAACTTTAAACTAATGGAGCTATTCAAACATATATAATTCATGCATTTTAGTAAATTACTTTTTATTTCCTTGCACAAAGTGGAAGTTACGTCTTGCAGATTGACTAAATGTGTAATGTGTACCGAGGTGCAGTGATTTCATTCCATCATTCCAGTCAAATGCATCTCAGTACAATAATTCAAAAAGTACCGAAAACAAAAGACAATTTCGTGTCATTAAGAGTTTTGTTTATTGGAACAAAATAACCAACTAATCGATGACAAACAAACAAAAATCAGACCCCAATTAGCAAAGACAATATAGTGGTTCCGGAGGGCCCGGGTGGCTCAATGAGTTAGGTAGTTGGATTACTTAACAACTCATACAAGCCTATCACCAATACGGCGTGGGTTCGCGCCCGAGCTTTGTAAATTACAAAAAAGGGTGCACTCGACTCGCAGTCGCAAGTGATAAAGTTTACCAGCTGCTTGCCTATGGTCGGTGGTTCTCTCCGGGTACTCCGGTTTCTTCCACCACTAAAACTGGTCGCCATGATATAGCTGAAATATTGTTGAAGACAATACTGTTGAACATCAAAAATCAATCAAAATCAAATAAAATCCGTGCGGTTCGAACCCCCCCCCCCCCCCCCCCCGTTTTCCCCCAATATGAATATTCTGACTGGGGGGGGGGGGGGGCATAACCCATCCACCCTTAAAGTTAAACGGTCGGTCCCGAAGTGTTTGGAATTGCCATGTTTTGTTTTTCTAGCTGTTTAATCATTATAAATACCTACTTTGAAGCTTTAACATTTATACATAGATTGTCTTATTTTCATATTTTCATGTGACTTCCAAATTTAGTTCATCTTACAGTCAGATTGTAGAACCAATTTATTTTGAGAAAATTAAGATATGAGAAAATTATGACGCAGGACAAATAAATACCAAGTAATTATCTAAGTGAGTGAGTGATTGTTGTTTAACACCAATTCAACATTTTTTCAGACCACTGAGTTGGATTTTTATAGTGCCAGCTCACTGAAACAACAATCCGCCCCACTCGGACACATTATCCTGATTCCGAACCAGCCGGTAAATAATTTTCTTAAAGGAAGCTAATGCTTGAAGCTATGCTATAATAAGATAACATTGAGGAAATCATGTAAATTGAATTTTTATCTAGAATATGCGTCACAATACCAGGTGTTCTGTGTATCAATAATTGATTATCCATATGTATTGCATGACAAATTAAAATGTAATTTTTACAATGCATCAACACAAACAAGGAAAGAAGTTATATCGAAATGAGTCATATATATTTCTGCACATAAATACCCGTGCATACGCAAACGATGGACTATCTGAGATTTTCCTACAGCATAGACCTGTACCATGTGTAGATTGAAGACATTCTATGTATTATAAATGTCGAACATATGGAATACAAGTGAGTGAATGATTGTTTTAACAACAATCATTCACTCACTTGTATTCCATATGTTCGACATTTATAATACATAGAATGTCGAACATATGGAATACAAGTGAGTGAATGATTGTTTTAACAACAATCATTCACTCACTTGTATTCCATATGTTCGACATTTATAATACATAGAATGTCTTCATGTGACATTTTTTTCAGCTATATCATGCCGAGAACAGGTTGCATTTCAGTTTGAGATTTGTTTCTTCCGGATTCTTACCCAAAGCGGAAGTCTTGGACGCAAGCGCCTCTAATTCCTTCGCTTGAGCACTCATTCGTAATTCGTAATAGCAAGCCTCTAATGTTTAATGCAGATTACTTCTTTTGTCATCGAAGGAAGGATGCCAGTTGATATCCATATGTTGAACAAAAGTCTTATATCGCTTCCAGGGGCGGATCCAGGATTTCAAGTTAGGGAGGGGCACACTTAAAAAAATTGCGCCTAGCGGAGGGAGGCGCGAAGATGTTTGGGGAATTTCGTGCGCCCACCCTGGATCCGCCCCTGGCTTCTATTGTAAGTACTATGTAATAATGTGCTCGAACGGAGCGACATGTTTATCCGTTGACCGTTGATCTAGCACTAAAAACGTCAACTGAGTGCTGGTCTTGTACAAAGCGGACTAAATATATTAACAATAAAATCTTCTATAATTTGGATAAAACTTCAGCTGCAGATCTATGGACAATTATGCAAATTAACACCCATAACAAATTCCTGGATCAACAACAGAATATTCAACCTAATTTATATCAGGCCCGGTCTGTTAACCTTAAAATTTGACAAGGTCGTCATACGATTAACCTTTATGAATATAATCACTCATCTAAAAAGTGGTTTCTTATAAAATATTGATGCCACTTATACAATAACTCTGGAGGGACATTTTTGTACATGGAATAAATATTGTACGGTTAAACATTCAAATGTGTGAGGTACTATTGATGCTAATTATTAATTCGAACATACTCTGGGGACCGACCATTTAACTTGCAGGGTTTTTTGTTTCGTTAAGAAACTTTTTTTCGGACAACACAAGAATTAGCATATTTATTTTTTTTGTTGCTCAAATCGCAATTTTTTTTCCAGAATTCAACATTAGGTTATATGACAAAAACTCTGAATCAGATTTTTTTTTCCCTCCACCAAAATCAGAATATTTTTTTAGAAAAAAACCATAACCCCCCCACCCCCCTTCAAGCTAAATGGTCGTTCCCCTATGAATCTGATTATTTGTAAATTACGACAAAAATGTTTCTCTGAATAAAAGGTTTACAGTTGAAGGTTACATTTTACAAATTTTAAGGAAACAAACAATGCGGACAAATATCTAAAATAAAGTATATAAAGCCTTATTAAAAACTGATAATTGCTAAATGTTAGATAAATAACAAATACAAAATGTCTTTCTCGCTTCAATCTCAAGTATAACCTCCTTGGTAGCTTAGTAATTCTTTACACAAGGATTAATTGTGAGATTTCTTTATCTTGAAATAAACATTTACTAAATTAATGTAAGAAAGTATTTTTTTTTCTGTTTTTGTTAATATGATTCGTGAATGTTAGCAGATAAAATAATAGTGTAGACAGATACCAATACTCCCCCTCCCACCAGAAAACAAGACATTCTTATGCACAAGGTGTAACACTATTTAATACTCCACGTGAAAAAAAAAAAAAAAAAAAAAAAATCTTTTTAAAAAATACTTTAAGGGAATTCAAATAAGTTTAATACATGTAATTGTTATTAAATTTTAGATATTAAATACATTTGTATAATACTAAATCAACATCTGGAGATATTAATAACAGTTTGAAGATACCAAAGGGTGTAAGCAGAAGCCGTTAATCGAACAACATACAAAACAATGTCCAACGTAAAAAGATTGGTCTTCAAAACACTACACAGAATACTAAATATTGAGCAACACAAACCCTAATTGTAAACAACCAGGATCAGCTCAGGTTCTCCGGAAGGGTAGGCACATCCTGTTCTACAGTGGCAATGCTATAGTAATTTATCATTAGAACTGAGGAAGTGAAACTCGTATCTGGTTTTAGATTGTCAGATTTTACCGTTTAAATTTAATATATTCAAATATTTTATGAACATGATCATGCATGGATCTAATTTAGTATTATTTTTAATATGAAAATACAAATCATGACGGTATAATTCCCATTTCACCAGAGGAAATATTTTTCAAGGTCAACATTTTATTGTCATTAAAATCCAACTGAATAATGAAAAACAAACGAAAGATCAAAGTAAACAAGAAACTATCAATGCACATTTTATACATGTATCACATATAATATATATTCATGTTTATTATAGGTTCCCACTAATCCCAGTTCTTATGATCTCTTACATGCATATTAAGGTGTGAAACCACTAATTAATTTCTTTAAGGTTTTCTACTAAATTTGTGTTTTTCCGAGCCTACCTGACCATTTTATCTTAAGTTTAACCTTTCTAAGACCATATATTTTCTGAAACGTACATGATTCCTCTACGTTCTGTCAAAATATCAGGGCATGTTTAAAATCTTGCAGTGAAATGCCATGCTACGGAAAACACCTACTCTAGAAATAGCCCAGTCATTCCCAAGAAATTCAGTATTTATAGGTGAGGTCATGCATCAAATCCTTCATCGAGGTATTAAAATACAACCAAGTCCATCAAATCTGGGCTCAAAATAATCCCTATATATTTAACTTCAATTATCAATTTTAATATTAGTTCATTCCATTCAGTAGTTTTCACAATACACAATGTACTACAAAGTGAAAGGTATTTTTGTTCTTGAAAAGGGACTACTTTCGTATATGTTCTAAGCTCTGATTGGTGAATTAGTATTGCATTCATTTGATCTCAAAGTTATATAATTATTTACATGTACAACAGGATTAAAAAAAAAAGTGATAAATGTCATTTCTTTCTTTTCAGAAAATGTTCAACACAGACAGAAACAGAATCAAATACTTAAAGTCTTATCAAATTATTAACATTTAACTTCTAATGTGCAATATGATGTCCATGTTTCAGTAAAAGTGTGCTATATAATAGATAAATGACATGAAGTCTGATAACTTGTAGAGATAACATTTTCTCAGCTTTAGTGAAAAATGGCCCTTGTGTGTAAGAGTGTAATGGTTTGACACCTAATAGCGTTTATCGACATTAACTTAAGTAAATAATTCTGCTCAATTGCAAGCTAGGGACCGGTTCCACATTCATTTTAGGGTATGAGTTATGCTCATTATTGAATACCCTACTGTGACTGTGAAATGAAGGACAACACTAAAAGCACAGTTCCTTAACTTTAATTTGTGTCTTAGGTGTAAAATTGGATACATTTGTATATTGCGTTCATTTACATTCATATCCTTTCTTACTAGTATAGTCTTTATAGAATTGTGATTCTCCCTCAGATGAACGACAGAACGAATGACACTCTGAAGAAATATACATTACATTATCCCACCATGCTATTACTGAAATATTATTGAAATAACCAGAGGCTCTCAAGAGCCTGTATCGTTCACCTGGTAATAAAAAAAACCAATTGGTCCTTTGTAAAAACTATGTCCTGCAGTGGTAGTCATCTTGGAATTACGATCAACATAAAAAACACAAAGTTTGTAAAGGACCTTCCAATGATTGATGCACAGTTTAGGTTCAATCAGTGCAATAGCTTCAGAGAAGAATATATTTCTGTATTTTCCCCATATGGTTCTGTGTTAATACTATGACCTGTGGTAGCAGCCATCTTGGATTTCCGATCGACATAAAAAACAGAGGACCTTCCAATGATCATTCCTGGGCAGTTTGGTTTCAACTGTCCAAGTGGTTTCAGAGAAGAAGCATTTTGAAACATTTTTCCCATAGAGTCCAATGTTAAACTAAGTCCTGCCATAGCCGCCATTTTGAAATTCATATCAGAACAAAAAACGTGAAGTTTGTAGAGGACCATCCAATGAACATTCATGTACAGTTTGGCTTTAATCATATTTGTAGTTTCTGAAAAGAAGGCATTTGAACATTTTCCCATAGGGTCCAATGTTAATCTATGTCCTGCGGTGGTGGCCATCTTGGATTTCCGATCGGCATAAAAAACACACATCTTGTAGAGGACCTTCCAATGATCATTCTTGGGCAGTTTGGTTTCAATTATTCAAGTGGTTTCAGAGAAGAAGCGTTTTGAAACATTTTTCCCATAGGGTCCAATGTTAAACTAAGTCCTGCCGTAGCCGCCATTTTGAATTTCATACCGGTGTTACATACTCATTTTTCCCCCATACTCATTTTTCTCCCCGGAAAAATGAGCATATACTGAAATTTCCCCCCCGGAAAAATGAGTATATACTGAATTTCCCCCCCGGAAATCCAAGTATGTGTTAACCCATACTCATTTTTCCCCTCATACTAGTTTTTCCCCTCTCCTTTTTTAATAGGGTTTTTCTTGTGTACACTTATATTCATGTATATGGTGGAAGACATAATAGTTAAATGTGGACGAAAGTGGGTATCAACAATGATGATAGTAATAACTAAGGTAAGCATGAACATGGAGTGAGAACGGATAAGGAGGTAGGAGGAAAGGATGGGAAAAACACTTGAGTGATAAAGCGATCTTCCTTAGTGCAAGTGAGAAAAACTCAAGTTTGCTAAGTGCTGGAAGGCACAGCTGACAGGTATGAGGAAGAGGGCAGGAAGGAAGGAATATAAAGAGAAGGATAGAGAGGACGGAGGGAGAATGGTAAAAAGATGATGGAGAGGAAGGAGAGATACTAGAGGTATAAAATAAGGAGGATGACGGGGAGGAATTAGGGAGGGAGTCAATATGGAAAAAGATGGAGATAGTGAGGAGGATAATGATGAGGAAGTAGTGAAACAGGTATTGAAGAGGAGATTTGAAGGAAGAGGATAGAAAGGACGAAGTGATAAAGGTAAACGAGGAGGAGAGAAGTAGTGAGGAGGAGGTAATAAGGAGGATGATGATGACGACGGAGGAGAAAAGTATACGGAGAAGGTAATTAGGAAGAGTTAATAAGGAGGATGGAGACGGAAGAAAGACAGAGGTAATGAGGTGGATGATAATATTACAGGAAAGAGAAGAGAGGTAATGAGGTGGCGGATTGAAAGGAATGAAGGATGGAGAGGTGGTGAGGATGACTGGGAGGAAGGAAGAAGAGAGGTAGTGAGGATGACTGAGAGGAAGGAAGGAGAGAGGTAGTGAGGATGACAGAGGAAGGAGGGAGAGAGGTAGTGAGGAGGATGGATAGGAATGAGGGAGAGAAGTAGTGAGGAGGATTGAGAGGAAGGAAGGAGAGCGGTAGTGAGGAGGATGCCAGAGGAAGGAGGGAGAGAGGTAGTGAGAAGGATGGAGAAGGAGAGAGAGGTAGTGAGGAGGAGGATTGAGAGGAAGGAGGGGAGAGGATGACTCAGAGGAAGGAGGGAGAGAGATAGTGATGAAGTGGATGGAGAGGAATGAGGGAGGAGAAGTAGTGAGGAGGAGAATTGAGAGAAAGGCAGTGAGTAGGAATGAGAGGAAGAAGGGAGAGAGGTAGTAAGAAGAGGAGAGCAAGGAGGGAGAGAAGTAGAGAAGAGAAAGAAGGAGGGAGAGAGGTAGTGAGGAGGATGGGAAGGAAGGAGGGAGAGAGGTAGTGGGGAGGAGGATGGAGAAGGAGAGAGAGAGGCAGTGAGGAAGATGATGGAGAGAAAGGTAGTGAGGAGGACGACTACTTTAATAAATTTCCCCCGACAATGCCTTCAGTGGTTCTTGAAAATCGATTAATCAGAATGTTCAAAGTCTCCTATCGATCTGCACCAAAGAAACAACACTTGTGTAGTACCTCATAGTAACACCTTCAAAGTTAAATTGGTTAAATTATGTTCAGTGGTTCTCAATGAGATTAGGAAAATGTAATTCATAGGTTTTCAAAGCAATTTTGACCTTCGCTGTCGACCATTTTGAATTTCCGATCGGCATAAAAACCATTATCACCTGTAAAGGACTCTGAAATTTCAAGACAATGTTTACAACCATAATATGCAGGTCAGGTTCAATTGCAGCCAGATCCCATATACGGCTTGGAAGTTAGACCCACTTAGCTGAAAGCGGAGAACTCTGTGTCCTCAGACACATTCTTCTTTTATTCATTTTTTAACGAATCGGCATGAAAAGTAACAACACTTGCGTAGGACATAATAGTGAACACCTCTGCCAAGTGTGGTTAAATTCTGTTCAGTGTTTTCCAAGTAGATCATGAAAATGTTGCTTTACCTATGGTTTCAAAGCAAACTTTGACCTCCGCTGGCAACGATTTTGAATTTCCGATGGGCTCAAAAAGTAACAAGACCTGTCAAGGACCTTAAAATGAACATACAAATCACGTTTCCATACCATCGCTTCAGTGTTTCTTGAAAAACAATTATTGAAAAACTAACAATGTTTCCAATGTCTCCTGATGACCATTTGTTGACGAATCGGAAAAAAATCCCTCATCCGATCTAAACAAACACCAGATCCCTCAGTACAATTTCTAGTCAATATGCAAACCACAGATAAATTCAATGCAGACGAACAATTACGCATTGGTTGACCATATGCGAACGCTAACTGATTTCAAATCCGATACGACAATTATAACGGATTTAAATTCGATCTAATGATTCAGTTTCAATCCGGAATACGTGTGAATATGGTATTATAGTGCTACCACTTTCGGTAGATCAATCAAAAAAGATGGAGACAAACGCATTTATCAAGATGGCTCAATTTTATAATAATTTGATCATGAAACGAAGCAAAAAATAGTTGTGCTGATATAGTAGAGGGGGTTACGAGGGGGTCTGACCCCGAAACCCCGAACTAAAAAGCTTGAAATCCCCTTAGTCCCGAACTAAAAAACTTGAAATCCAGAAGTCTCGAATATAATAAAATTTCAATCCCGAATCCCGAAATGGTCAATCCCGAATTCTCGAGCTTAAAAAAACACCATCCCGGAGTCCTGAAAAGGGTCCTTCCCCCCTCATAGCAGTAGTTTAATTTAGAGAATACTGTTACCGTTTAGTTCATCATTTGAAATGAACATAATATGATAAATTGGTATAATTATGTTCGGTATAACAAATCCACACTCTGACAGTAGAACTAATAATTGTATCATTCATAGTTATGCGTCATTGATGGACACTGCCATTCTATAGTTACTGATCTTTATTTAAAATGATCGATTACAAACAAACAAGCTACCACAAAATAGTTTGTTTAGTCTAAAACTAATTATGTTGTGTCTCGGTGTACTGTAAACAGTTGAAATTCTTAAGAATAAATTAGTAGGTAACCATTGGCGAATCCAGGGGGGTTCCGGTGGTCGGAACCCCCCCCCCCACGTCCTTCACATTGCGTCCTTCCGTCCGTTAACTTTTTACATTTTGATATTCTTCTTGAGAACCACTGAACATAATTTAACCAAACTTGGCAGGAATGATCCTTAGCGTGTGTAGACTATAGTTTGTGAATTATATATCCGTCGATGAAAAAACATGGCCGCCATGGCTAAAAATAGAACATAGGGGTCAAACTGCAGTCATTGGCTAATATTTCAAAAAGTATTACATATAGAGAAAAATAGAGGTGATCTTCCTTCTTCAGCATCAAAAGCTCTACAAAATTCTCCATAGGGTCGACCCCTTATAGGAGTTATTGCCCTTGCATAGTCTATCAGTGCAAAGGGGGAGAATTGAGTATGAGGGGGAAACTTCAGTATATACTCAGATTTCCCCCCTAAAAATCAGGGGGAAAGATGAGTATATACTGATCTTTCCGGGGGGAAAAATGAGTATATACTGATCTTTCCGGGGGAAAAACTAGTATATACTCATTTTTCCGGGGGGAAAAATGAGTAGGGGGAAAAATGAGTATGTAACACCGGAACAAAAAACGTAAAGTTTGTAGAGGACCATCTAATGAACATTCTTGTACAGTTTGGCTTTAATCATATTTGTAGTTTCTGAGAAGAAGGCATTTGAACATTTTCACATAGGGTCCAATGTTAATCTATGTTCTGCGATGGCGGCCATCTTGGATTTCCGATCGGCATAAAAAAACAGTAACTTGGTAAAGGACATTCCAATGATCATTCCTTTACAGTTTGGGTTCAGTCAGTTCATTAGTTTCAGAGAAGAAGATCTTTGAAATTTCAGCCAATCAGAGCATATTATTGGCCCTGGCAGCCATATTGGATATTCGACTGGAACGAAAAACAGTAACTTTGTAGAGGACCATCCAAGGAACATTCCTGCTAAGTTCGGTTCCAATCGGCCAAGTGGTTTCGGAGAAGAAGCTTGAAATGTGAAAAGTTTACAGACGAGACGACAGACTACAGACGCCAAGTGATGGCAATAGTTCACCTGGACTTGGTCCAGGTGAACTAAAAACGTAGATATCAAATTTAGTGCGCATGACGCGTTTCTGGAATAACCTTCATCAGGCAAGCTCAAAATCGAAAGATTGAAAGTGGCGTTAAACACCACAGCCCTAACCCATTACATTATAGTACCTACTTACATATAGAAATAGAAATAGAATAGAAATAAGTTTATTAACCAAAATCAGGGCCCCAGGAGGGCATATACAAATAACAATTATGATTGATACACAACAATACAAATAACAATTATGATTGATACACAACAACAATATATCAAGCTAAATATTCGCGGTGAAATATCAATAATTGTGGTGCAGGCACACTCGGGCAGGAAAAGAGATATATGCACATAAACGTACATACACTTACTCACATATATATATATTTTGTACTTACCAATTCTGTTTTCAAGGATTTCAAATTGATATTGACCTTTTCCACAAGACAGTTATATTCCTGAGCACACTGTAGTAAGCCCATTCCTTCCATTGTAAAAGCGCATATGACTTTATTCGATCAACATCAGGTGTGAGTTTAAGCTTACTTAAAATAAAACAAACACTTGAACATATTCTCGCTGATTCTATTTGTTTAAAACCAGTTGACGTTTTTCCAAACACTTGAATTTATTTGAAATAACACACAACAAATAAATCACTTTTATCACTGAAAGGACCCTGAGATCACACGTCCACATGCAGGTTAAATGTATCAATCAAAGCACTTTTTATGACGATAAAATTGTAAAAGACGCTGAGATCACACATGCAGGTGAAATGTATCCTTTCTCTGAAATGAAACAAACAATCGATAAAATAAACGTGTTTATATTTAATCCTAATAGAAATTTACATTATGAGTCGTCACATCCCGGAGAAATTGACACGAATGAATGACAACATAATTACAAATTTATTGACTTTTATTTTTTAGCTTTTTTTATGGGATTTTATGTAAGTTTGACTTATTTTAAATAGATTTTATCAAAAGTTACGGATATATTTGAAAATTGAAATATGTAAGTTTTACTGATTTTTAAATAGATTTTGTCAAAAGTTAAGTTTGAAAATTGAAATGTTTTTTTTTTAAATCACTGTTATAAGTAATAAAAATACATGTAACTGAAAGTTTGAATAAAAGTTATATTTTAATAAATGAATGACATTTGTTTTCGAAAATACGTGGCAATCTAAATATAAACAAAGAATGCATCACACGTTTTTGTGCCGTTGTTATGTACATATATATAAAAAAGTCAGAACATCGACAATTCACTTCGATACAAACCAAATATAGGAAAAGCTATTGGTGGACCAAAGAATTTCAAAACCGCATTATTAAATGTAGGAAAATTAAAGACTACATACATTATTAACTTTTAATTGATGATCTTTCACTCTCAAGTTTGTTTGTTTAAATGTTCTATTACAAAGGCTTCTGAGAAATATTTTATGAAATAGAGTAGAAATCTGACAACATACGAGTATTCGTGGAGAATAAGTGTGATTAACACATGGCCTATAATTAGGAAGATACCAGGGGCGGATCCAGGATTTAAAGTTAGGGGGAGGGGCGCACTTAATTGCCCCAAGCGGAGGGAGGCGCGAAATTTGTTTTGGTATTTCGTGTGAAAAATCATGATTTTACGCCAAAAAATAATATTTTTTTCAATTTAGGGGGAGGGGGGGGGGGGGGGGGGGGCGGGGCGCACCCCCCCCCCCCCCCCCCCCTGGATCCGCCCCTGGATACACACATATATCATTTCTGTTTCATTCAAAGCATTATTGAAATTTAACACTCGGCAATAATGCCTTTATATTTTATACTTAATTTTTTTTTCTAGCTATTCAA
This sequence comes from Bathymodiolus septemdierum, assembly GCA_963383655.1. Taxonomy (NCBI): domain Eukaryota; kingdom Metazoa; phylum Mollusca; class Bivalvia; order Mytilida; family Modiolidae; genus Bathymodiolus; species Bathymodiolus septemdierum. Next base: position 131,964,711 of record OY726517.1, read on the forward strand.
AGTGACAATCACCAGAAAGGTTTGCTGGTTTGATTGTCGCACTTATCGAAATGTGACCCGATATGAACGGGTGTGTCAATGACGTTCCGAACATAGCGCTCGGTAGTGTATTGGTTAGCGTGCACTCTTCATGTGCAGTAGATCATGGGTATGATCCACGACCGGGTCAAACTCAAAATCTTTAAAGATCGTCTTTGTTGTGTCTCCGGTAGGCAACACAAAAATTAGTTGACCCTGAGTCACGAAGAAGTATGTACGTAAGGGATCGACCATTTAACTTGAAAGGGGGGGGGGGGTTATGGTTTTTTGTTTCGTTCAGAAATTTGTTTTCGGACAACACCAACATTTATTTTTTTCCAGAATTTAACATTATGTTATATGACAAAAACTCTGAATCAGATTATTTTTTTTTCCTCCACCAAAATCAGAATATTTTTTTCAGCAACATTGGGAATCAGAATATTTTTTTAGATGTTTTAGAGTTATAGAAGGCTCGTGTGTCTATAAAGTGTATCGGAGACACGGAAAAGGCGCTGGTGCAATATTAATATTTCAGTTCTTTGTTTTTTCAATTTTCTTTGTAAAGTATTGATTGTTTACACAAACCTGACGATATGATAGGTGACAATGTACCTGGCAGATGGCTTATATTTTGTTCCGAGTCCACCATCCAGCTGACGGAAAACGTACTAACTTAATGGCTCTCTTCGTTATCGATTTAAGCCGTTGATAACAATATAAATTCGCTGGAATGATATTGAAAAATCACCATAATGAGTTATCGATTTTGATGGTCTATGGTGTTTTGCTATAGGAAAGAATGTATATAGGTGTTAATTAAGACATATCTGCATAATTAATGAAATTGGATAATAAAAATAAAGAAATAGATTTTGATCTTTTTTTCTGAATTACTTATTTATTCTGCTGAGTACGCAACAAAGTGAAATTATATTGTTTGCTATGAAAATTACATTATTGCAAAGGTAAACGAATTCATAGACACAACTTTAAATTTAGGCATGAAATTTATCAATATGTATAAAAGTTTTAAACTCTACTTACTTATAATCGCTATAGGGACTCGTGGTCGTGATCATATAATAGTTGAATCTACAACTAACTGTGCTCTAAGTGCCAATCGCCACTAAAGTTGTGAGTTCGAAGCCTGTTCATGGCGAGGTGTACTCGATACAACATTATGTGATACAGTTTGTCAGTGACTTTCGACAGGTCGGTGGTTTTCTCTGGGTACTCTGGTTTCCTCCTCCAACTAAACTGACTGCCACGATATAGCTGACATATTGTTGAAAGTGGAGTTGAACACCATAAACCACCCAACCTATAATCGCTATGCAGATTATACTTATAATTTATCATAGTCTTTTTTATTATACAAGCATTCTATTTGAGTTGTCAAATCGAATTTACTTAATCATTGTTTTTTTATGATAAAAAGTCACTGGCTGAATAAAATTTCCTGGTCACAATGCTTGTATGGAGAGTGGAGGCCGCTAGACAATAAATTGGTTCAATGCGGACCACATAGAGCACACCTTTACAATTTTGTTTGGGAAAAGATTCACAAATACTATTTGTTGCGTTCTGTTTTGTTTTGCTGCAGCGTGTTTGCATGATCAACAAAATAAAGATACACATTGTATCTGAATATAAAATTTATTTGTACTCGATACATGGCTTATATCTGTTCGCATATCCCCCTATCATACAGGACAAGGTTCACTTCGACTGTTGAAGCTGTAGTTTTATAGTGATGTGGCCTAGTCTACGGTGTTGCACAAAAGGCTTAACGATTGGCGCTGTAATAAGTGTATCAACGGTGTGGGTTTGTCATCTCAAAAATGTAATTCTAACACTTGGGTTTAATTTTAAGACGCATGTGAGTTATCAGTCACCTTTCAATTTATTTTAATTTTAATTTTGAAGTGGAAATCTATACAGAAATCATGTATTTTAATAGTTGAATGCTAAAAATAGGCCACAACTATCTTATATCTTAAACCGGTGTCACCAATATAAACATTGAACATTAAATAAATATAATCAATTATATTTGTACATCACGATGAAACAAAATCGTTAAATATTAGTTTGTTACTATGTACATACAATGCATTTTATAAGCTCCAAAAATATTTAAAACAAATTTACTTTTAAGTTATTTATAAGTGACTAATCAATTGTATTTTTTTTCCAATTCAACTATTCATTTCATTCAAAGCATAAAAAGGGGTCGTCGTGGTCGTGATCGTATATATATGGTAGTTGGATTTATAACTACCTATGCAATCAGTGCCTATCACCACTAACGTTGTGAGTTAGCATCTCGCTGCTCAGGAGAGGTGTACTCGATACAACATTATGTTATAAAGTTTGTCAGTGACGTTCGGTAGGTCGGTGATGTTTTACGGGTACTCCGGTTTCCTCCACCAATAAAACTGACTGCTACGATATAACTGAAATATTGTTGAAAGAGGCGTTCAACACTATAACCTAGTTTTTCTTGTACACTTTACAGAGGCCCTTTTGCTTCCGTTCGTTATCACAGTCTACTCATTTGTTATCTCGATTTGTTAAGTCGTATACCCGATTTGTTAAGTCGTATACCCGATTTGTTAATCAGTTATTTCGACTTAATTAGAGAAAAGTTAGAACTTACTGTGCCAAAAGAACAATATGTTCTACCATAGAACATGGTCGATTACTCATCATGACCAAGCATCCTATTAAATATGAAAGCTTTCGGACCAAAGAACCCAGAGGAGTTACATTCGCAAAGTATAACTATATTGAGAAGGTGTCGGCCCGATAGTCCGAAGGCCCAATAGTCCGAAGGCCCGATAATCCGAATGCCAAATAGTCCGATAGTCCGAAAGCTCAATCGTCCGAGGACCCGATAGTCCGAAAGCTCAATAGATCGAAAGTCCAATAGTCGGAATGACCTTCCGTAAAATCGTTCAAAGCAATGCACTGTTGAAGTAAAAAAGATACACCTTCCGATTCATTGTAACGAAAACAGAGAATTTCTATGCTATGATAATCTAAAATGGCATAATTAGTTATTTACATTTGGTTATTTATTTACTTATTTATTTTTTATTATACTTTTAAAAGTGAATTGTCCATGTACATAGCGCGCACAGTTGCGGGACTAGTCCTGTATTTGGATGAAGAATAATTAAATAGTAACATATATATATATACAACCGTTTCATGATTTTCGAGAATAAATCCATGACTCGGTTTGGTTTGGTATGGTTTATAGTGTTTGACATTTTAAATAATATTTCAGTTATATCGTCGTGGTCAGTTTTATTGGCGAAGGAAACCGGAGTACCCAAAGAAAAAAACCGACCTGCAGCAAGTCACTGACAAAGTTGATCACATAACAGGGGCGGATCCAGGATTTCAAGTTAGGGGAGGCGCACTTAAAAAAAATGCGCCTAACGGAGGGAAGCGCGAAAATATTTGGGGGTATTTCGTGTGAAAAATCACGATTTTACGCCAAAAAATCTTATTTTTTCCAATTACGGAGGGAGGCGCGAACATTTTTGCGGTATTTCGTGTGAAAAATCACGATTTTACGGCAAAAAATCATATTTTTTCCAATTTTAGGGGGGCGCGCGCCGGGTGCATCCCCCCTGGATCCGCCCCTGCATAATGTTGTATCGAGTACATCTCACCACGAGTGGGATTCGAACTCGCAACGTTAATGGTGATAGGCACAATCAATCAATCAATCAATCAATCAATCAATCAATCAATCAATCATACCCAATGCAATTACTGCTTACACCATGTATCCCGAAATATTACCACTCATATATCCTTGTTAAAAGTATAAATTAAATTATTACATAATGTACATCATTTTATAGGTTGAGATCTTATCAGATGACATTCTGATATTGTTGATTAAAATTCATATTGTCTCGTTTTCACGTGCATTTTAGCTTTGGCATTTTTTTTGACAGTATTTTATTAACTCATATTCAATTCCACCTACACAATTACAAATGTGTTAATAAAATAATTAACAGCCTTGTATCGGTTAATATAAGTTTTTATCCTGCAATTACAGCATTTACCGACCAATATAGCCTGCCCAATATTTTTTTTGATATTGGTTAGTTATAAATAGAACATACAAATGTAAGCTCCGCTCACATCGGGGGATATTGTTTTCAAATACATACACAACATTATTTCAAATACTATTATCATCGTCCAGTAAACGTTTATTTACGATTTAAAATTGCAGGATAAATACAATACATGTGCACTGTCGAAGCATATAGGTAAATATGTGTATTCGGCGCGAAATATGTGTATGAGGCTTAGAAACGCGGGAAAAGGCTCGGCCAAGCCTCGCCTTTTCCCCCGTTTCTAAGCCTCATACACATATTACCTATTTGCTTCGACAGTGCACAAGTATTGTATATGTATGGACCTAAGACACAAATATTGACCTCGGTCTATTGCCTCGTTGAATATTGATTTCGTATCTGCAAAAACTCATATTATATCATAAACAATATAATTGTATAATTAATATATCATGGTAGTTTTTTTCACGCAATTAATGAAAATAATTGAACACTGTATCAACACAAATCACTGAAATCGTGAGAGTAAAAATAACACTAGAAAAGAACCAGGGGCCGTCGTGGCCATGATCGTATGGTAGTTGGATTTACAACTACCTATGCAATCAGTGCCTATTACCACTGATGTTGTGAGTTCGTATCTCGATCAGGACGAGGTGTACAACATTATTTGATAAAGTTTTTCAGTGACTTACGACAGGTCGGTGGTTTTCTCCGGGTCCTCCGGTTTCCTCCACCAATAAAGCTGACCTCCACGATATAACTGAAATATTGTTGAAAGTGGCGTTAAACACAAGAAACCTAACTCTAACCCCATTGTAATAGTCCACTTACTAATTACAAATGTGTGTATAAAATAATTAACAGTCTTGTATCGGTTAATGTGAGTTTGTATGGAACCAAGACACAAATGTTGACCTCAAATCAACTTCTCCATTTAACAAATATATTTGGTAAGGCTACTGACGACGGGAAGGAAATCCGTGTAATGTTTTACGATATAAGTAAGGTCTTTGATAGAGTCTGGCATGCAGGTCTCATTCACAAAATACAGAAAATTGGTATTCGTGGTCCTCTGCATAAATGGTTTAAAAGTTATTTGTCTGAGAGGAAACAGAAAGTTACAATTGGGGGATGTTCGTCGCGATAATTGAATATAAGGGCGGGAGAGCCACAAAGATCCATACTTGGTCCTTTGTTAGGGAACGACCATTTAACTTGAAGGGGGGGGGGGGGGTATGTTTTTTTCTAAAAAACTATTCTGATTTTGGCGGAGGAAAAAAATAATAATTTGATTCAGAGTTTTTGTCATATAACCTAATGTTAAATTCTGGAAAAAAAATTCGCGCTTTCCGCGACAAAAAAAAATATTCTAACTCTTGTGTTGTCCGAAGAAAAATTTCTAAACGAAACACTGCAATCAAACTAAATACTGATACAGAGGAAATATATGAATGGTCAACTAGGTGGCTGGTTAATTTTAACCCGAAAAAGTCTAAGGCCATGGCAATATCTATAAAGTCTAATAAGCCTCATCATCCGCCTGTATTATATGAATGAAACTATTATTGAAGAGGTAGAAAGTCATAAGCACTTGGGCTTATTTTTTCATGAAGATGGGAACTGGCATGTACATGTCAATCATATTATTGATAAAGTTACTCCTCGGTTAAATGTATTTAGAACCCTAAATTTTAAATTACAAAGAAATCATTTCCAAGTCATTTATTTCAGCTTCATACGTCCTTTGCTAGAATATGCAGATATAATTTGGGATAATATTCCTGAGTATCTGAGGGATAAACTTAAAAGTATTCAAAAATTGGAAAAAATATGATTTTTGGCGTAAAATCGTGATTTTTCACATGAAATACTCCAACATTTTCGCGCCTCCCTCCGTTCGTCGGAATTTTTTTTAAGTGCCCCCCCCCCCCTCTAACTTGAAATCCTGGATCAACCCCTGCTACCATCAGTTGTTTCTCTTTGAAACACAATTCCACAATGTGTTCGATCAAATTACTCAAAGGCTGCCATTAAATGTTATTTAAATGAAGATCTGATAAAGATTCCAAAGTACTTTTTATATGGGAGTAGAAAGGGATAGATTCTTCATGCCAGACTCAGAATGAGTAATAGTCTAAATGATCACATTTTCCATTGTAATTTATCAAATACAAAATTATGTGCATGTGGTCAAATCGAAACTACTAAGCTGTATCTTCTAGAATGCCCGAATTACACGGCTCTCCGGCTACGTACAATATCAACTTTGCCTTTCCAAATTAATATTGACATACTCCTATATGGAGAAGAATTGTTAAGTGATGAGGAAAACATTTTGATGAATCAACAAACCCTGACTTTCATCTTAGAATCAAAGCGTTTCAATTAATTCAATTCTACACACTATTGCCATTTTATAATAATGCTTATTCGTCCGACTATGTGCATTGGAAAATTACATATTGCATTTATATATATTTATATATTTATATACTGAGAGGTGACCTGTACAGAAACACCCGCAGTCTAAGTGACAGTCAATTGTAAATTGTTCACAAAAAATGGTTGAATTTTGCTACTATAGCTGATAGACTTTGTCTTGTTTAATGTAAACACGTCTGATCCAATATTCTTTATTACAGGGAGACGGTTTAATATAAGGAAATCTTGTTTTCGAATCCCTTTCATATTTAGTATTTATGTTGTATTTGACCTTGTCACATATTTTATTGAAATAACGCCGAATTTGCATGTGTAATAAAAGCATAATTTGCGGCGTGTCATTTGCCTCCGGGGCAATAACATGTTATCTGCCCTGGCAAAATATGTGATAAATAGATTAATACATGGCCTTTTTCATATTGCCCTTGTCATCAGCCCTCGACTGATATCGTCCCTCGGGGCCGATATCAAGGTCTCGTGCTGATAACAAGGGCAATATGAAAAAGGTCATGTATTAATCTATAAATATATGTTTTTGATAATAAATATTGTTTGTTTAAACCAAATATCGACCTCGGCCTATTGCCCCATTGAATATTGATTTCGTATCAAGCTCAACAAAACAACATAATAGTAAAATATATTATGAAAGTTTTTTTTCACGCAATTATTGAAAATAATTGAACACTGTATCAACACAAAGCACTGAAAACGTGAGAGTGAAAATAACACTAGAAAAGAACCAGCCTTACCCTAAAATGGTGATTCCTTTTATGCATAAAGAAATACAAATATGTAAAGTTGTTCGTTATCTTACATGTATCAACGTCTGTTTCCCACGCTAATATTTAAAATAATAATGACTAATCTTATTGTCGTAGAAACTATTAATGCTACCCCCACAATACCAACAGAAAGACGTGACGCTGTAACAGACAGGACGGAAAATACAAACAATTAAATTAAATACTTTTTGACGTATTAATAAAAGTCGTTCGTGTACAATAAATTGAATTTTTATTTGATTTTGAATTGAAACTCAGAGATTAAATCAAAATTTATTCTTATATTTAAAGGGAAATTGACAATGCAATTACCATAAATAAAATTTTCTTTATTTCTGCTTCCAGACGAAGAAAAATGTAATGTTGAACATTAAAACGTTTTTAAAGAAGATATTAAAAATAATAAGTCTAAGGTGATTTTAAATTGTTACATAAGCACACACATGTACATATATTATACGAAACCAGGAAAACAGGGATACATAATAAATTGTAATGAAAATAATACACAAAAAAAACAAAAAAAACAAATGTGTAGAAAGAAAACTTAATGGCGTATATTTTAGAAATATAAAGAATGGCATTGTTTAAACTGTTGTTCGTATCATTTTCTGTCTTGAAGCCTTGCAAAGCTTAGTTGGAAAATCTAAGAGCTATGGTAATAATGTCTATAAATAAACAAGGTAACTGGCAAGTCATAGACCAATGCAACTGCTTGCAATTTAAAGACGAAGAAGGACAAAAAAAAAAAAAAAACGGTAGCTCTGTGGAATATAATTATCACCGGAAGTTTTGTACACATGCATTCAAACATTCAGTTCAAGCCATTTATGAAACTGGTTGTCTTTCCTAATTTGTACCACCCTTTCCAAAGCAACATCTTTATGAGCATTCGAAAGTAAACTTAAAGCATAAAACTGTAGCTTCATTTTCCTTAAGCCTTCATTATATCCAACCGAGCGTTTTGTTCTAGTACAAATCAGACATCTCCATCATTTTCACAGCATAAAAGTAACTTGCTCTCGTCATGATGTAGATGGAAAAAGTACCCAGTTGGTGTTTATCAACAATCACTCACTTACTCGCTCACTCTTTTATCTATACAGACTAAATGTTAGTACTCGCCTGGGAATGATCCTCCTAGATCAAATGACGAACCATGCGGGAGCTGTCTATGATATTGTTTGCTTGTTTTGTGGTCTTCTCTCTGTCCTATTTGATTTATAAGTACCCGCCTGGGAATGGTCCTCCTAAATCAAATGACGAACCATGCCGAGCTGTCTATGATATTGTTTGCTTGTTTTGTGGTCTTCTCTCTGTCCTATATGATTCTTAGTAACCTACCACCCAGTTAGTATATACCCCGCCATGCTGTTCATTGACGGGAACCAGTATCGCCCTCTTAACATCTGTTTTTTCTTTGCCATTACTAAATGAGCCATACTGTGAGCTTATTGAAATCATTATACCCCCGGAAGCAAAGTTTGGGGGTATATAGGAATCACCGTGTCCGTCCGTCCGTCCGTCCATGTACCTTGTAAGCGCAACTCATCCTAAATGACTTATTGGATTTTTATGAAACTTTATACATTTGTAGTACACTACCTGCAGATGTGCATGAAGGAATATGGTTGCTGTCTAATATTTACAAGGGGAGATAATTCAACTTATTCTTTCACGAAAAGGGGGGGGGGGGAGGCATGTACCTTCTAAGCGCAACTCCTACTAAACTGTTTATTGAATTTTTATGAAACTTTACACAGTTGTAGTACACAACCTGTAGATGTGCATGAAGGAATACTGTTGCTGTCTAAAATTTAGAAGGGGAGATAATTCAACTTATACTTTCACGAAAAGGAGGGTCGTGTACCTTGTAAGCGCAACTCCTCCTGAGCGGCTTATTGGAGTTTTGTGAAACTTTACACAGTTATAGTACACTACCTGCAGATGTGCATGAAGGAATACCGTTGCTGTCTAAAATTTAGAAGGGGAGATAATTAACTTGCTAATATACCTGTATTCCAAAGTTTGAACATCATAGTATTGCAAGCGGGTGGTATCACTCAGTGAGGTTACTCACAGTTCTAGTTTCCTTTGTAACTCTTCTGACATGACCATTTGGTTCAGTCTAAATCGAGGGATCGTTCTGGTCATGATCATATGAACTACCTATGCAATCAGTGCCTATCACCACCAGCGTTATGAGTTCGAATCCCGCTCATGGCGAGGTGTATTCGATACAACATTATGTGGTAACGTTTTTCAGCGACTTCGACAGGTCGGTAGGTTTCTCCGGTGTCCTCCACCAATAAAACTGACCGCCATGATATAGATGAAATATTGTAGACAGTGACGTTAAACACCATTACCCTAACAATAAATCCTTCAGTATAGGTTATAATTCTTGTCTAAACAGGTTAAATCTTGCTTTCTAAGGATTCTATTTATGCTACTCCAAGTCGTTTCTGTGTGAACTGCATCGGTAGTGTAATGTAAATCGCCTCGAGTGTGGTAGATCCTGGGTTCGAGCCCTGATCGGGTCAAACCAAAGACTATGAAATTGGCATTTGATGCTTCTCCGCCAAGCAAGCATCATTAAGGAGAAAGAGCAAAGACTGGTTGTCTCGGAATCAGGATAATGTGTCCAAGTGGAGCAATAGGTTTACCCGTGGATTGTTGTTTTATTGAGCTTGTACTACAAAAATACAACATAAGTATCTAAGCGTGTTGGTCTTGTCCACAGAGGATATCATTATCGAATGAAGGTTGTTTTCGCCATGATACAGCTGAAAATTGCTCATTTAGCGTTAAACATCCATCACTCAATCATTCACTTCCCCTTTGGTATCTTCAAACCTTCCTTGTAGCGAGTCTGCTCCGAAAATTATTCTGGTTAAATCTTATAATTCCCAAAGATGTATTGAATTTTATAAACAGTCATACAATCACGAAGTTATACTAGCTGACACCTGTTCAACGTCTAGAATACAATGTAATTTGTCAGTAAAATATTCCATTTTAGATGACAGTCCTGATAATTTTCTCTCCATATATATAGGAGTTTTCAGACCAATCGTCGTGATCCGATGGTAGTTTGATTTACTACTACCTATGCAATCGATGCTGATCATCACTAACGTTTTGAGTTCAAATCCCGCTCATGGAGAGGCGTACTCGATACATTTTGTGATAAAGTTTGTCAGTGACTTGCGACAGGTTGGTGGATTTTTCCGGGTACTCCACCAATAAAACTGACCACCACGATATAAGTTAAGCATTGTTGAAAGTGATGTTAGACACAATAATCATAGCCTGTACCCAATGTTCTTAGATCATATGATATATGTTTTTTATTTTTGGAGATGCCCTTAATAACATAAATGTGTATAATAAATTTCAGAGTGTCTTGAAAAAAATACTACAGTAGTTATTCATGGAAAAAAAATAGTTGCTCTTTTTCCAAGAATAATACACTTGTTTAAAGATATGAATTTACAGCACCTCTGTTTTGAAATAATGATTGATTCAGTAAAATAAAATATAACTAAATATCCTTTTTTGCTGTTGTTTCACTCCATGTTATATCTTATTTAAGAAATAAATCATGGAAGCCAGAATGTGTTGGGAGTTTTAACATGGATTGGCGGATATTAGCATTTTATCCCGAGCCAGAAGCAAGGGATAGCATTTACTAATATTCGCCAATCCATGTTAAAACTCAAAGCACATTCTGGCTTCCATGATTTATTTCGATTCTGATATATCTAAGAGTAGAAATACGGTAGTATACTTTGATTGGAAGACGGTAATTTATATTTATGTTTGCGGAAAATGTCGCACACAATTTATGCTGCCAATGGAAAAGTCAGTCACATTCACCGGCGCATGTGCTAATGAGATTATACCGTATGGATAACTCGCTCGTTTGATAACAAAACGAAAGAAGGAGGTGATGTTAGAATTGTCAATATAATCTGTCACATATCAATTTACACCATGCCACAAATCTTACAAATTTTATTTTTACTTGGTGACAGACAATAAATTTGAATCCAATACATAGTAACACGATGGATGCCACTAGTGGAGCAGGAACTTCCTACCCCTCAGGAGAACCTGAGTTCACCCCCGGTTTTTAGTGAGGTTCGTGTTACTTGATCTTTATTTTATGTGTAATGTTTTGTATATCGTTGTTTGTCCTTTTGCCCTTTTTCTTTTGGCCATTGTGTTGTCTGTCCTTCTTCGATTTGCGGAGTTTGATTACTTCTTTGGTATCTTCAAACTCTTCTTACATACACTGTGTATATATTGATGAGTATGTTTATAAGTGTTAACTTTTAAATATTTATTTACAAGGTGAAGCGAATTAAATTTGAGTTATCTTTCTTTGTTAAATTTAATAATCTTTCATGATGATTATTTATAAAATTGGTGGTGACTAAGAAAAATCAACCACACACATGGCATACTTATTGTTTTTACTAAGTATTAAGACACATCTAAATAATGCATGTGGAAATTGATGATTTGAGTTGATATGCCTACACAAAGTGTTAAGCATTCGCATTCTGATCGATTCATGTTTTAGGTCAATCATCATTTTGCCACTGCAGAACACCTTAAATACGCCAGCAATGTATGATCTAGCATTGTCTTGATGAAGCGTTAAGCCATGTTAAAAGCATTTTCTTTTTTGTGGGACTTTTGTATTGAGATTGGCCTTTCAGTAAAAATATTCCATTTATTTTGGTTAGTTGTTTTTGTTCTATATCTTCTGAAACACTCTCCAGGTAAGCTTGTACATCTGACGGATTGAAAAATCGGTTATATTATTTCGAATATTCGACTTTCCAAAATTTTGCTATATTTTCGTCATTGCATGTTTATCAAAATATTTTCCGATTTGTTTTGGCTCAAAGTTCGCTCAAATTTCATATAGAAAATTCCACATTTAAGTTTCATAATTTTTTCATGATAATTACTCATGTTTTCCTATTTCATTTCAATGTCAATGTCACAAGCAGGAATAATGATTATGGTGATTCTCTTTATCCCAAAAGAGATTTTTAATCTTGATATGAACAAATTCAATCTTTAGATTGAGGTTGCTATATACCTTATTATGGTTTAATTTGGTTTATGGTGCTTAATGCCACTTTCAACAATATTTCAGACATATCGTGTGGCGGTCAGTTTTATTGGTGGAGGAAACCGCAGTAGTCTGTGAAAACTACCGACCTGTCACAAGTCACTGGCAAACGTTATCACATAATGTTGCATCGAGTATACCCCGCCACGAGCGGGATTCGAACTCGCAACGTCAGTTGTGATAGGTTCTGATTGCACAAATAGTTGTAAATCAATTCTTGTCATTACAACAATAATCTATCTATCAATCGATCAATCAATTAATCAATACAATTTCTATGCATGCAGTATTCTATCATGTGCAGAAAGAGGAATTTACCAGTATAAATATAGGATCTAGTTTTTTTTGTCCGGGGGACACAAAGCTTCCGGAAAGGATATCCATTGACTAAACACGCCCTTGTGACAATAACATATGAATGTCTCGTGTTTGGTGAATGTAGCACTCAATGTACGGGAAAGACAACTTACATCTCCGGATGTGTAACTAGAGTAACACGATGGGTGTCACAAGTGGAGCAGCATCTGCTTATCCTTCCGGAGGACCCGAGTTCACCCCAGGTTTTTAGTGAGGTTCGTGTTGCTCGATCTTTATTTTTCTGTGTAATGATTTGTAGATCGTTGTTTGTCCTTTTTCTTTTGGCCATTGCATTGTCTGTCCTTCTGATTACCCCTTTGGCATTTTCAAGCTCTTCCTGCATTAGCATTACAAGGAAGCGTTATACCCTATCAATTTACTCCCTATTTCTACGTAGCAATTCCTCAATATGCCCATCGAAACTTGTTTTAATTTTTCTTTTGTAAAACATGATGCGGAAACCTATATTGGCCTAATGAGTGACAAAAAAGAATGACGGAGGAAAACACACAAAAAAGCTGAAGGACTTGTAAACGCCACTGCAATTCGTATGTGGAGACTACTTGATAAAGTACCTACACCCATGAGGACACTATCATGTTACATGTAACTCGACTCTTGTCCGGGTCAAAATGAATTAAGTACAAAGGCCGTCGAGGTCATGATCGCATGGTAGTTGAATTTACAACTACACTGTACCTGTAGAATCAGTGCCTATCACCACTACCGTTGTGAGTTCGAATCCCACTCAAGCGAGGTGTACTAAATACAACATTATGTGATAACATTTGTCAGTGACTTGCACCAATAAAACTGATCGCCACGATATAACTGAACTATTGTTGAAAGTGGCGTTAAATACCATAACCCTTACCCTATTAAGTACAACATTATATCATCAAGTTTGACGCTGGATACTATTGTTTTCTGAGTGAATAAGACCGACCACCATTGTATAATTAATAATAATAATATTGTTTAAAATGGCTGTAGTACATGATATATCTTTTGTGTCAATGTTCAGATACCAATTGTTCCAATCTGATAGTTGAGCAACAAACAAAGATAACATCAAACATTTGATATATGTAAATAAAATATAAGATATACATTTTTCTTATTTCATACTATCTGAATTTGCTAATACGGCATACAAGCAGTTACTTTGACAGACCAGTGATATATACTCCCTCGTCGTGTCTTCCATCCTGGTGTTTTCCTTTTATCCACACGCGGTCATGTTTGTCTAGAAATAGTCTCTCCGCATGTACAATATTTAAAACATTTAAACGCATGCTAGAAACAATCTTGCCCATGTCGTTCATGAAATGAATGTTATTGTGACTGTCTAATATAAGAATAATTCCAAAACTTGTACAGATAATTCCACCATTTCTTGGTTGAATATTAGATAGATCACAGGTCATGGTGACTTTGCCCGTCTTTTCTCTTTTCACAATATTTTGTCCGACACTTCTTACTTCATGGGATACAACGTTCGCATTGTTCAAAACACAGAATCTTATATCCAGTAATGTTCCTTTTAATTCCTCATTATTTTCACAGTATACGGTGTCTAAAATCTCCCCGTTCAGCGTCATCAGAACACACTTTGCACGATCACAGGAGGACAATAACAAATCGGATTTTCTATATAAATGCCCGTACCAAGGATCACCTCTATATTCATTAACATCTAGAAACAAGGAAAAAAAATTATAGTGATTAAATTTACAATTATTATGAAGAGAACGTCTAAACAGTGATGGTAAACAATTCTACATTTACAATATCAACAAAAGGAACAGACATATCTCATCTGAAACCATTGAACACAAAAACCACGATATATGACGTTTTATGTACAGGTACAATGACATGACATGGATAAATCGATAATGGGCTCCCAAACCCCTTCTGATAAGGAGTGATTGTTGATTGGCGCCAACTCAACAATTTTTCGTAGTTGGATTTTCATAGTGCTAGCTCATTGGAACAACAGTCTGTGGATAGACATATCGCCCCACTCGGTCACATTATCCTGATTTCGAGCCAACCGGTCCTTGATCTTTCTCCTTAATAATGTGTACATGAGTGAAGAATCAACTACTACTAAGGTCACCTATGACTGAGGGTGGAGAACTTTAGTTTTAATATTAAATGCATTATTTAGGAGCTGTAAATTTCAATAATAAATATATCAAATAAATTATGTCAGTGGCTTAGCACGGACTGTTGGGCGGATGTTACACTCGGGGATGTAGATGCATTGACCCAGTGATAGTAATAAAAACGTAGATATCAAGGTTCAAGGTCGAATGGTTGGAAAGCTAAATAATAATATTCCATTACAGATACGCTTCCACTCAATAAAGAACATTCATTTTCACAAATATGAATAACAACATAAACAAGGACAGTACAATAGCAGGTAAGGGAATGCTCGTAGCTACCTGACCACTAGATAGGTGCTTAACGCCACTTTCAACAATATGTAAGCTATATCGTGGCGGTCAGTTTTATTGGTGGAAGAGACCGGACTACAAGGAGAAAACCACCGACTTGTCGCAAGTCACTGACAAACTTTATCACATAATGTTGCATCGAGTAAGCCTCGTCTGAGCTGGATTCGAACTCACAACGAAATTCATAAACGTATAGGGCCCTATTCTAATAGTAAACACAACCCTGAATTAAATCCATTCAAATATACCTTTGTGAGCCCCAACACAAAAAACAATATTTAGGATCAACTAGAATTAAGAACCTCTCTAACTAAGACTGTACACATTTTGTTGTTGCTGATGTACGTTCAGTTCCATCGGGTGCATATTAGGGTTTTGTATATAACATATGAAAATGCTTTACTTTGATTGGATGATTAGTGTTTAATATATTTGAACAGTTTATTTCTAATCTTGGCAGCGAAAATACTAGTTCGAAAAGATTTCTCGTGGGACTTACATACCGATTTTCCAGCGTTATTTTTATATATTTTTGGTAACATTTACCTCCCTTATGATAGACGGCACTGCAGTTTGCTAATCGTTGGCTGTCAACATGACAAAGTTTGACAATTTTGTTATTATTATTATAAAGTTGAGTGCGAGTGTGATTGTTCTTGTATGTCCAGAATAAGATATTATGTACTAAACATATTATTGTCTTCTCTCTCGGGAACAGTTTTCAAATAGTTTTGTCTGGTGAGGTATCGGAAAACAGTTCCACCAGGAGAAGATAATAATAGGAATTATTGACCCCGTCAAAAGGTTATAGCTGTTTATTATCTTGTGTTCAGATCAGAGGTAAATTTTGTAAATCACCAATTACAAATGACATACCCCAACAAGAAAACAGCTTTCATTTTGTTCTTCATTTAGCAGTCACATTAAAATATTAAACTATAAGCATTTGCCATCCCTACAATCAAATGACAAATTCCTTAGTAGATGCCATTGGACATTTGTCCAGATTAAGTTGTTGCTATGGTCGCTAATTGTCTGGAAAAAATATGAGAATTTAAATATTATTCATTAGAAGAAAGAAATATTTTACCTCCTCCACAAATATATATATAGTTTTCTGTTCCTTTTTGTTTTTGTTTTGAAACTACCATTTAGTCTTGTCATAGATAATGGTTAAACAATAAACAATAGTTTCCCCTTATCTTCATTACTTACGTGCTCTAAGGAAATCCCAAAGCCTATTTAGGGATTTCAAGCTTTGTCCGAATCTCATGGTGTTTGCCTCAAAATCCATTCTGCTGTCTACCAAGCCCACAGTAATTATGTCACCTGCGACATGAATGCATGTTGGCTGCCAAAAGAGATAATGTTGTATTTCCCTGACTGCACCATTTTGTGAAATAGCTTGAATTGAATGAGTTTTTTCATTTATTGTTATCAATTCACGATCACTCTCTTGATGTTCAATATCTTGATTTTCCGTATCTCTTCTCCACATACAAACGTCACCAGTCTGTTTATCTCTAACCCAGACATTGTTTAAATCTAAAGGTGATATAATTTCGTATTTATCGATTTTATCGAATTCGAAAATGAACTTGAGCTGTATTGACCCCGATTGCTGGTCAGGAAAGTCAAATGACGGAAACTGGAGTGTACCAAAGAGTGTGTCAATTTGAAGAAAGTCAATTGTTGTCTTCCCACGGAACAAAGCTCTCTTTATATTACAAGGAGTGTTATACTGAGCTACACTTTGCACGACTTTCATAATATTACCATTCTCCTCCC
The DNA here is from genome assembly GCA_963383655.1 of Bathymodiolus septemdierum. Taxonomy (NCBI): domain Eukaryota; kingdom Metazoa; phylum Mollusca; class Bivalvia; order Mytilida; family Modiolidae; genus Bathymodiolus; species Bathymodiolus septemdierum. The sequence continues at coordinate 131,981,827 of OY726517.1, forward strand.
CAATAAAGCGACGAGTGTCATTTGAATTCAACAAATTCTCAGCATCCTCATATTGCTTTCCTAAAACAACGTGCAGCTCTTCTATTTCGTCACAAGCTTGGGTCAGGCGCATTTCTTCTCCGTCGTAAAATTTATCAATCTTGTCAAGTAAACTCTTAGAGTAAGAAGTTATAGTGGATTCTATTTGTGCCCTTAAACTGTGTTTATCTTTCTTGTATTCCTCTCTAATGCTTGTAATGCTACGATGTCTATCTGATAAATCTGACAGTTGTAGATTCTGTATTTCCTTTACAGTATCCGAAATAGTCTTGTGTCGTTCTTGATGAACTATCTCAATTTGTTGTAATGCGTGTCCTGAATGATTTTCAGTTACACATGTTGTGCAAAGGATATCATTGCAGCCTACGCAGTAAAAAGTGCATATGACATTATGAAATTCACATTGACTTTCCAATCTTTTTGTTCCTTGTAATCTATAATAATCACGCTTAGAAACTACCTCATGGTGCTTAGTGAGTTTTCCACGTTCGTGAACTATCTTGCATGAGTCACACAGATTTTCTAGACAATTGACGCAGCTCCATCGTACAGAATTGGAATTGTCACATAGTTCACAAATAACAATATTTTGAGCCTCCGAATTTGCCATCATAAATTGACGCAGCTCCATCTTACAGGGTTGAAATTGTCACATATTTCACTAATAATGATATTTTGAGTCTCCGAATTTGCCATCATGCCTAAAGAGTTAGCTTTGTTCTCGTTGTGATAATAACAAAACGAGAAATAAAATGACACATATAGGTGCATCTGCTAAACCCCTCTACTTATTTTGCAGTTTACAATCAAATTATATATAAAGTCTTATCTCTCAAGTGTTCCAGTTTACTAATATGTCGCGACATGGCACTTCGAGATATATACAGTAATGGGGGTTAAGTAAGAGATATAATTTTAATCAAATTGGATAAATTTAACTAAGGTTCTCACGCCCCAGACATAGATGACCTTAACATATTTTGGTTATCGTGTTTAGGCCTTTTTGGTTTTATTGGTTCCAAATACTTTTAAATCATTTGCCTTTCCAATATTTTCCCCTTGACCGAATCTGAAGAAGATTATTCCACATTAATCGTCAAATATAGTATACGAATTAAGCTATGCTTTATTCGTTTTGCATGCCATTAACCTTTAAGTCCCACCCATTATGGATTGTATGTTCTCTATTCGGGAGTAGAAACAAACACTCGGCCGTCGTTTTTAGTAAATGTTCTCTTTCGCCTTTCTAAATTCAAACTGACAGAATTACTTAAATGAAACTAATAATATTAAAATTCAACATCCGTTGTATGCTTATTCAACACTAAACACGTAGAAATGACTGAACATTTAAAAATCCACCGTCTGCAGGGGACTGTGTGCAGACGATCCAAACATTAACGAGGAAATACAGCGTATTACAAACAAATGGTCCCCACTATTGTCTCTACCCAATAATGATATGTGATATGTGATAATGATATTGATAAATGTCACTCTACTGCAAATGTCAGTGCCGTCTGAAAAACATGAAAGTCGTCGATGTGTGCTTGTAGCATTTACATGTTTATATGTGTGTACACTTATGAGCGTCGTACACATACGTTATAAATTACGAATATATACATGTATTTAAAAACATGTTAAAGATATGTTTCAAGTTCTAAGCTGTCAATATTCAATCTGGTTTTCTTTCTTAATAAATAAATATTCATTTAATTAAAATTATTTCACTTCCTTTCGGATACTATTTGTAGGCGCATGTTTGTCCATTTTACCCCTCTTGTATATCATTGCGCAAAATAGTAAGATCTACCACTATCAAGAGAACATGCTAAGGAATCGGTCATTTAACATTAGGACGCGAGGTTATGTTTTTCCAAGGCGCGCGAAAAAAAACAGATTATATATTTTTTTAGCATAATTTACAAATAAATCATTTTACTACAAATTTTACTAACACATGTCTCGTTGAAAAGTACAGTGTCAGATTAATTATTCCTTTGCATATTTTGGGTCAATTTATTTTTTGGCTACAAATAGTTTTTTTCAGAAAAAAAACATACCCTCCCCTCCCCTCTCACCAAAGTCAGATGGTGGTACACTAACCATTACTCCACCGATGCGGATTTACTGAGTACACCCTAGCTGTTGTTTCAATTTTACAGTGTAGTGATATTTTCAGATACATTGATTGATATATTGCTTGATTAATTTATTGATTGATTGGTGTTTCACGCCAACTTTAGCAGTATTTCATCTATATCGTGGCGTGAATAATATTTTTATCAACCTAGTTTTCAGATATAAGCAGCATATTGTGGACAAATCTTGTCTGTGCAATGCGAAGATTGCAGCAAGAAATTCGCAGACAAACACAGCGACTGTAACCGTGCTTCTTTTCATTTACCGGTTTTAACCTGGCCACATTTGTTGCACTGCTGATTTCCAACGTATATGTCATGATCCTTTTTATTTATGGTTCAATCGTTTGATGTGAAAGGTGATTGTTCGTTTTGTTAATATTGATGGAATTGTTTACCATCATGGTTTATGCTTTCACTTCACAATTTAGTCATCGCCTTTCTTCATATTTCCGACATGAGTAGTGTGTTAATTTGTTATATTGCATTGACGGTTGATAATTATTTCTACATGTAGTACCTGGTTCTTAGAAGTTAGCGCTTTGGATTTGTAACCACTTTATATTGCATAGACGGGTATTAATTGAAGATCATACAAGTTTTTTAAGAACTTATGATTTTGAGTACATCACTCTCAACAATATTAGAGTTACTATCGCTAAAGATAATTGAAGATATAGGGGAAACCGGAATACCCGGTTTCTAGCACGATTTTATCCCTAAATTATTTACAAAATATTCTTGGAATTCCCAGTTCAAATAAACTTTTCAAATGCAAAATATATGATATATATAGTTGCAAAAGAGAAAACAATTATATTCCTCAAAGCTTGAAATTTACAAAATCTTTTTCGACAGATCCATTTATAATTTAAATTAGTCACATTTACTGCATGCTACAAGACACTAAATGATATTGGCCTTATGAGTGACACAAAAGCATGACGATAGAAAAAACAAGATTAGAAATCCTGTTACCCCGCTGAGATTCGGTTGTTGCGACTGCCTCATATAGTACTTATGACCATCGAACAATATCATGAGATTTGCTACATGTAACTCGAATGTTGTCCGTGTCAAAATGTATTAGGTATAGCATTACATTATCAAGTTTGGCGCTGGGTACTGAACGACTAAAACAGACCACCATTGTATAATCGAAATGTTTTACGTGGTGTAAATCACATACAAATAGCTCAGATCTGATAAGCTGTATTAATAGTTTAACAGCAAACACAGATAACATTAAACATTTGATGTGTGTTGATAAAAAATATGGATATATACATTTTGTTTAATCTATACTAAAGATATCTGAATTTCCTAATACAGCATACAAGGATTTACTTTGAAAGACCAGAGATATAAACCCCGTCGTGTGATTCATCCTCGTGTATTCATTTTATCCAAGCGCGGTCATGTCTACAAACAGTCCCTCCGAATGTAGAATTCGCCAATGCTTTAAACACATTCTCGAAACAACTTTGCCCGTGTCGTTTATGAAATGAATTTCATTGTAAATGTCTAACGTAAGATAACTTCAAAGCGTGTACAGACAATTCCACCATTTCTTGGTTGAATATTAGAGAGATGAAAGGTCATGGTGACTTTTCCTGTCCTTTCTCTCTTCACAATATGTTGTCCGATATTTCTTACTTCGTGGGTTATAACGCTGCCATTGCTTAACACATATAATGTTCCCCTTAATTAGCCACCATTTTCACAGTGTGCGGTGTCTAAGATATCCCCGTTCAGCGTCATCAGAACATATTGTGCACGATGACAAGATGAACTGTGTAAATACATTCTGACACCATGACCGGGCAAAGGATCATCTGTATAAAAAATCATTACATCTAGAATTAAAAAAATAGTATAATAGTGATCAAATTCACAATTATTATGAAAAGAAAGTTCAAACAGTGATGGTAAACAATTTTACATTCACCAATATCAACAACATAAACACCCATCACTGAACACAAATACATTTGTTTTTGTACCACGATATATGGCTTTGATCAAAAATCTTCATAGATCCTGTCTTGGTACAGGTACAAAGATGTGGCGTGGTTAAATCGGTTCATGGAATATCAAGCCCCTCCTGATAATTTGATACCCAACGACACTGGATATGAAACCAAGCAAGCATCTGCACAGATTAAAAGACCACGCATTGTCACAACAATAAATGACAGCATAAACATGGACAGAACAATAGTAGAGTAAGTGAATGTTCGTAGTTAACTGACAACTAGCTAAGAAATACATATGGAACACAAACAGCAACTAATGAGGCCATATTATTTATTGAAACAAAGCTAGAAATATTATATTAACATATATTTGTTATCATCATATCGTGTTCCTAATCTATGTATTTTCTTATGTCAAGTAATGGGACAACATAACCTTTACTTGACCCTAATTTGAACTGGTCGTTGCATAGTAAATTAATGTATTTTTGCTCTATTTCAAAATGTCGATCTACTTTAGCGTATTATATTTATCAGAGAGGGGGAGATGTTGGCCCATAAAGCTAATTTGGCTCGGTCACTGCTTATGAAAATGTCTGTAGAGAACTAGTAGAGTGAGCAGAAATGTATTAATATTATCGATTTAGCCACTGTTTTTAGATTTTCATATTGGAGTATGGAGCTGTTTTCACGGTGTTCTATTTTTTTTTATACCACATTATTCCTTTCTTAACGTGGCCATATGTTTTACTTAAGCAAGTTGAATCAGGTTTAGATAAGCAAAATCTAAATCTTAAGAGATCACTGAATTTGAACAAGACAATTTTATAGTTTGATTGTGTTTTAACGAGTATTGCTTTACTTTTAAAGTCAGCATGATTAATATTTTTTTTACTGAATGTCTAAACCCTTTTGTATAGTGCATGAGGCTCCATAATCGTTCGTGTCTTTCAATTGTCTATCCAGAAACGCGTCATGCGCAATAAATTCGATATCTACGTTTTTATCGTGATTACCCATTCATCGGTGTTTTCAAACGTTTAGTTTCTTGGTTGTAATATTATAATTTTTTTTTGTTGGAAATAACCATCTACCGAACCCTCGTAAAACAGGAAGTTAATACAAATGCTTTATCATATGGAATTCAATACATATACAGTGTCGTTTTATAGTTTGGTATTTAATAAACTGAAGTTTACATTGATCATCCGTCAATACAAACTGATTGTAGACTGTAATATTAGTAGAGAAATTTAACATATATTCTCGTCGTTTTATTTTTTGTTTTGTTGTTATCACAACTAGAACAAAGTTAACTCTTGAGACATAATGGCAAATTCGGAGGTTCAAAATATTATGATTTGTGAACTATGTGACAATTCCAACCCTGTACGATGGAACTGCGTCAATTGTCTGGAAAATATTTGTGACTCGTGCAAGATAGTTCACGAACGTGGACAATTCACTAAGCACCATCAGGTAGTTTCTAAACGTGATTATTATAGATTACATGGGAAAAAAAGATAGGAAAGTCAATGTGAATTTCATGATAATAACATATGCACATTTTACTGCCCAGGTTGCAATGAACTGATATGCACAAAATGTGTGACTGAAAATCATTTAGGACACACCCTGAAAGAAATTGAGATAGTTCACCAAGAACGACACAAGGTTATTTCTGAAACTGTGAAGGAAATTTACAATTTACAACTGTCAGATTTATCAGATAAACAACGTAAGGTTACAGACATTAGAGAGGAATACAAGAAAGATAAACACAGTTTAAGGGCAAAGGTGTTAACACAAACAGACAAAATAGAATCTACTATAGCTTCTTGTCAGTTTTCTTGACAAGATTGAGCACTTTTACGACGTAGAAGAAATACGCCTGTCACAAGCATGTAACGAATAAGGGTAATAATAAAATTACCGAACTCCGAGCAATCTTACAAAGGGAAAGTCAAAACTCATAAGTATATAAACAGACAAAATCAGTCAACAACCGGAAAACTGTGAAAACCGTAATGACCCTTCATATACTTTTAAGAAAGCAATGCGAGGATGCTGAGAATTTGTTGAATTCAAACGACACTCGTCGGTTTATTGGGATGGAGAATAGTAATATTGTGAAAGTCCTGTAAAATGTAAATCAATATCAAGCTTTATCTAACATAAAGAGAATTTCGTTCATTGTGAAGAAAAAGGTAGACTCTCGTCAAATTGGCACACTAATTGGTACATTCCAGTTCCCATCATTTGATTTTCCTGACCACCAATCGGAGTCAATACAGCTCAAGTTCATTTTTGAATTCGATAAAATCAATAAATACGAAATTATATCCCCTTTAGATTTAAACAATGTCTGGATTAGAGATAAACAGACTGGTGACGTATGCATATGGAGAAGAGATACGGAAAATCAAGATATTGAACACCAAGAGATTGATCGTGAATTGATAACAATAAATAAAAAAAACTAATTCAATTCAAGCTATTTCACAAAAAGGTGCAGTCAGAGAAATAGTGCGTTATCTCTTTTGGCAACCAACATGCATTCATTTCGCAGGTGATATAATTACTGTGGGTTTGGTAGACAACAGAATGGATTTTGAGGCAGAGATCGTTAGATTTATGCAAAGCTTAAAATGACGATATAGATTTGCGCTGTTCATTTGCGCACGTAAGTAATGAGGAGGATAGTATTATTTATATAAATGTCATGTTCTCAATTAATTAATGACAAAGCTAAAGGGTATTTTAAAAAATAAGAAAAAGAAAAGAAAACAGCATGAACCATGTAAAATTGTTCATCCTCCGAGTGAGTATTTAAATGTCACATCTTTTTTATCGGGCAATATGTGATCAAGTGTCAACTATCATGAATTTGTAATTTAATAGCAGTAATGGCATATACTCGTAGTTTGATATTTTAATGTGACAGTTACATGAAGAGCAACTATGCAGAACGCTATTTTTTTACAGTTACCCAAACAAAGTTGGTCGAATATTTGTTATTTGGTTCGTTTATTATTATTATTTATCCAATGCATGAAGATGTGTGTAGCCTCTCAGAAGCCGTACATCAGATTTCCTGAGGTTTTAAATTATGTTAGACATGGCTGTCTAGTGAGTCCTAGATATTATATATTTGTGTTGGTAATCTTAATGGTATCTTTTCATGGATTTTAGTCAGGGTTTGGTTTACTATTATACAAAAAATCCTCTATGCTTATGAATATTTTGTAACAGTTAATTTTGATTTAATTTTTAATATCATGGGGAGCCCATTTGATTTAGTTACTCCTCACAGATGCATTTAAAATTATTTGGGTTTCCAATCTTTTTACTATTAGCGTACATTGTGACATTTGTACGACCCTGTAGTTACAAACAAGAATGTCCACATTAATGTAGTCATAGCTTTCATAATAGGTACTTCAATTAACCTATTTAACCACGCCATATATTTGTACCTATACCACGACAGGCCCTATATATTTTTCGAAGCCATATATTATTGTTTTTGATAGATGGTTGTTCGTTTTGTTGCTATTGCTACATGTAGAACTGTTTAAACTTTCTTTTATAGTAATTGTACATTTAATCACTATAATATTATTTTTGTTTCTAGATATTAATGAACATAGAGATGATCCTTGGCACGGTTATGGTCATTTGTACCGGGAACGCGCTTTTGTAATGTCATCTTGTCCTCGTGCAAAGTGTGTTCTGATGACGCTGAATGGAGATATTCTAGACACCGTATACTGTGAAAATAATGGCGAATTAAAAGGAACATTGTTAGATATACCATTCTGTGCTTTGAACAATGCGAGCGTTATAACCCATGAAGTAAGAGATGAAGGACAACATATTGTGAAGAGAGAAAAGACAGGTGAAGTCACCATGACCTGTGATCTATCTAATATTCAACCAAGAAATGGTGGAATTGTCTGTACAAGCTTTGGAATTATTATTATTTTAGATATTAACAATATAATTCATTTCATAAACGACACAGGCATAGTTGTTTCTAGCATGTATTTAAACGTTTTAAATATTCTACATGCGGAGAGATTATTTCTAGACAAACATGACCGCGTCTGGATAAAAGGAAAACACGAGGATGAAACACATGACGGGGGAGTATATATCACTGGTCTTTCAAAGTAAATCTTTGTATGCTGTATTAGCAAATGTAGATATTTTTAGCATAAAGTAAGAAAAATGTGTATCTTTTATTTTTTATTTGCATATTTCATATGCTTGATGTTATCTTTGTTTGTTGCTCAGTTATTCTTACAGCTTATCAGATCGGAAGGGGTTATGGTGTTTAAAGCTACTTTCAACGATATTTCATTTATATTGTGGCAGTTAGTTGTGATGGCGGAGGAAACCGGAGTACTTGGAGAAAACCACTGCGACCTTCTGCAAGTCACTGACTAACTTTATCACATAATGTTTGTATCGAGTACATAATGCCACGAGGGGAATCGCACTCTCTTAACTTATGTGGTGATAGGCTCTAATTGCACATGCAGTTGTAATTCTAAATAGCATACAATCACGACCTCGACGAACTCTGTTAGACCGGTGCAACAGGTATCAGAATATTTTCAGATAAGATGTATCATGGTCGTAAGTCTTTTTTAACAACATTTAAATCGTACAATATCTATCGGTTTTGCTCATTCAGGGAAACAATAGTACCCAGCATCAATGATTATTGACCCTCCGTGGCCAATACAGATATAAGCAAACAATAAAAAGAATACACAGATACCTATACACAAAATTCAACACAGATTTGATTAGTTGTGCTTAACGCCACTTTCAGCAATACTTCAGCTATATCATGGTTACCAGTTTTAGTGGTGGAGGAAGCCGGACGGCGCCGGAGTACCACCGACCATCGACAAGCAACTGAAAACTTTATCACTTGAGGCTGCGAGTCGAGTGCGCCTTATTTTGTAATTTACAAAGCCGGGCGCGAACCCACGCCGTATCGGTGATAGACTTGTATGAGTTGTTAGGTAATCCAACTATCTAACTCATTGAGCCACCCGGGCCCTTCCAACAAAGAGAAAGTGTCCTTATTAGTAAAATGATAAAACATTTACAAGAGGAATGCAGGGGAAAAGAGTTGATATATGCATGATTAACAAAATTGTGTTTTATAAAGACTTGTACCGGGAAAAACCTCCTGAAAATTATGTATTTCCAAATGAAATGCTATTAGTTTCATATAATATTATCATATAAAGGGAATTCCTTAAATAAGATTGGTAACAGTTTTCACACTCAAATCCATTAATACAGCTTGTTTCATTCTTACAATCAAATCTATATCAATCTAAAGACCTTCTGGGAAATTTTAATTCTAGTACTGTTTTGAAAATTTCACCTATAAAAAGATTTTTGACTTTTATGCACTTTACACTACCATTCTTCACGAAATATTCAAACCCGTTTAAAAGAAATTATTCAAACCGCATTTTACTTTAGACATGTCGCTTCACTCAGACACATTATTCTGATTCCGAGCCAACCAGTTTTGGTCTTTCTCCTTAATAATGTATACTTATCGAAAAAGCAACAAATACCAATTTCATAGTCTTTGGTTTGAATCGATAAGGTCATGAACCCAAGACAAACAAAACTGAAGACGAGCACGATTACTATTACCACACGGATGTGGTCTACGATGAATCACAATGTGGTACAATAAAATCGATCTACCACACTCGAGGCGAGCACGCTAACCATAACACCACCAATGTTGTTTGTATTATCTTAGTTGATTAGTTTGGTTGATCTTTGGTGTTTAATGCCACTCTCAACAATATTTCAACTAATCATGGCGACCAGTTTTAGTGGTGGAAGTAGCCGGAGTACCCGGAGAGAACCACCGGTCATGGGCAGGCAACTGGTAAACTTTATCACATGCGGTTGCGCGAACCCTCGCCGTATTGGTGATATGCTGGTATGAGTTGCTAGGTAATCCAACTACCTAACTCATTGAGCCACCAGGGCCCTTTTTATTAGTTTAGATGCTGTCTGTTATTTCTGATATTGCATTATAAAAATCAAATTGACTTACTCAATTTCACATTCATTATCATTTCTACAGAAAGTCTTACCTGCTCATTAAAACTCATATAGACTCATATTATCTTACAGTCAACGATTATGTAATAAAATAAGTGTTTTGTATCGGTCAATATGAGATTGATCTTGGTCTACGGTCTTGTTCGATATTGATTTCTTTATTTCTCCTTAATGCCGTGTTCTTAGCGGAGAAGGAACAGAGAAAAAATGTATAGTCTATGGTTTGACCGACCGTGACGCAAACCACGATCTACCACACTCGAGGCGAGCACGCTAACCATTACACCACCAATGTTGTTTTCATTAGTTAAGTTGATTGATTTGATTGATCTTTGATGTTTAACGCCAATTTCAGCAATATATCAGCTATTTCATGGATGGCGACCAATGTTAGTAGTGTAAGAAGCCGGAGTACCCGGAGAAAACCACCGAGCATGGGCAGGTAACTGGTAAACAACCTGAAAAGGCCTTTTATTTTCATCCGTTATCAGAATTTAATCATTTGTTATCTCGATTTGTTAGGTTTATTAATCACTTATTTCGACTAAGTTAAAAAATTCTCCCAAATAACATGGTCGATTACACACCATGACCAACCATCATATTAATTATGAAAGCTATTGGACAGAAGAACTCAGAGGAGTTGCATTCGCAAATTATAACTATGTTGAAAATTCAAAGAACCGTTAAAAGTCCCATAACTCATACAAAAATTGTCTAATCAAAATGGTGTGATAATTTTATCAGCTAAACATTATGACCAATCATCCTACCAAAGCTGACAACTATCAGACAAACGACCTCAGAGGAGCTGAATTCACAAAGTGAAGCGGGCCGAACGAATGAATAGACACAATGAAAACCATATATGCGGTGCATAACAATGAAGTGTTGAGATATTCTGAAAGAGGAAACATATAAGCAATAAAAAAGAAATAGACTATAGGTTCTGCATTATGTAGTACAATTGTATCCGATAAATTGGTCCTATTAAAATAAACCCGCATTGACCAATATTTCTAGGTTCTGGAATAATCTTACTAGTTGAAATAATCCATCGGATTTTTAATTTTCCCTAGTAGTAAATATGGTGCTTGGAATTATTTTTCTGGTACCTTTATTCCGCCCGGACAAATTTCACAACAGGACTTACATTATTTTTATTTTATATTGTTACACAATTACTTAGAGGTTAGATTGTAATACTTGATGGTATTAAATTAATATGGTGTTGGATTCTACTGAATGTTACAGAACATTCATAGCTTTCTTCATTGTTTCCTCCATCCAATTTCATGACAGACAGATTATAAAAGCAAGTAATCCAGTTATAATTCTGGTAGTTTCTAGATGCTATTGTTCTGATTTATTGAATTTACAGAATTTACCAGAATTGTCCCGTACTTCGCCCCATTACAACAAACACCACAAATCCTATTATAAGTCAAAATGTATCGAGAAACCTATTTATTATTACTCGAATTGGACAAATCCGTCACATGAGATTACGAACTGCATGTAGCTCTCTAAACCATCATCTATTCCTAAAAAATAGAGTAGATTCGCCCAACTGTAGTTGTCATCAAGGGGTCCCTGAAACTAACTCACAATATCTTTTTTATTGTCATAGATTCAACGATTCGAGAAATCGGTATACTATATCGAATCAATTGATATTCCTATGAACTTGACAGTTGACCATTTACTTTTTGGATCACCTGACCTCACAGACGATCAAAATAACAGTTTATTTTTAAATGTACAACAGTTTATAATAAACAGTAAACGTTTCATCTAACATCAGCAGTACTTAGTTCCCTTATTTCTTTCTTCTTCTTTTTTTTCAATTACTTTGAATCAAACATTTTTTTTACATGAAACACCAGATCACTTTATTTGTTTTATCTTTTTACACCTTCTGTATTATTTAGAGATTTACGGTATATTATAACTGAAATTTATTCGGATACGGATTAATATAAGTTCTTGTAACTTGTTTCCCAATGCAATTAATTACTTCATATTATGTAATGTACATAGTTGAATATTGTAATGTTACGTAGAATTGATTAATAAAAATATGCTTAATCTAGGAAGATGGGGTGCGTTTCACGACCAATCAATCAATCAATCAATCAATCAATCAATCAATCAATCAATCAATCAATCAATCAATCAATCAATCAATCAATCAATCAATCAATCAATCAATCAATCAATCAATCAATCAATCAATCAATCAATCAATCAATCAATCAATCAATCAATCAATCAATCGATCCATCAATCGATCGATCAATCAATCAATCAATCAATCAATCAATCAATCAATCAATCAATCAATCTTTTTTTTTTTTTTATAAAGAATGATATTGTTCAAAGTGTCGTTCATATAATTTTCTGTTACCAATAAGTCTTGAACCCTTGCAAAGCTTTGTTGGAAAATGTAAACGTAATTTGCTCTCGCCATGATAGAGAAAGAAAAAAAAATACCCGTTTGGTATTAAATAACAATAACTGACTTTCTCTCTCACTCTTTTATCTCTACAGACTAAATTATAGTACCCGCCTGGGAATGGTCCTTCTAAATCATTTGACGAAGCATGCCAAGCTGTCTCTGGCATTTTATGCTGACTTAGTGGTCTCCTCTCTGTGCTGTTTGATTCATAGTAATCTAGCACTCAGTTAGCACATGTATATACCCCGTCATGGTTCATTGCATTGAACCAGTATCCTCCTCTTAGCTTATGCATTGTCTCTGACCCATACTGTGTGCTTATTGAAATAATATTTTGTGACTATTCTTGCATACCCGTTTGGCTCAGTCTAAATCGTACCACCTCCCCTTTGTAGGTTATAATTCATGTCTAATCAGGTTAAATGTGGCTATGTAAGGACTCTATTTATGTTACTTTGCATTTGTGAAACATTATCTGTCTGTGTGAACCGCATCGGTGGTGCAGTTAGCATTCTCACCTTGAGTGCTGTAGATCGTGGATTCGAGCCTCGATCATGTTAAACCCAAAAACTATACAATTGGCATGTGTTGCTTCTCTGCTTAGCATGCAATATTAACGAGAAAGTGGAGCGACATGTCTTCCAGCGGATTGTTGTTTAAGTGAGATAGTACTAAAAACTAAAACTAAGCGTTTAAGCGTGTTGGCCTTGTACAAAGCGGACATCATTATCATCGCATCGAATGTTGCTTGTTATCGCCATGATATGGCTGAAAAAATGATCATTTTGCATTAAACAACGATCACTCAATCACTCACTTCCCCTTTGGTATCTTTAAACCTTCCTTGTAACGAATCTCTCCAACAAATAATCTTGTTAGGCCTTATAGTTCCAATGGTGTGTTGAATCACGATATTATAATAGCTGGCCCCTGTTCATCGTGTAGAATACTCTACAACCGTGAAATTTGTTAGTGAAATACTCCACTTCAGATGACAGTCATGATCTTTTTCTCCTCATATATATGACATTAATAGGAGTTTTCAGACCAATGATCGTGATTGTATGGTAGTTGGATTTGCTACTACCTATGCAATCAATGCCTATCATCACTAACGCCGTGAGTTCAAATCCCGATCATGGAGAGGCGTACTCGATACAACATTTTGTAATAATGGTTGTCAGTGACTTGCGACAGGTCGGTGGTTTTTTCCGGGTACTCCACCAATAAAACTGACAAACTGATCACCACGATATAGTTTAAGCATTGTTGAAAATGGCGTTAGACACAATAACCATAGCCCGTACCCTATATTCTGAGATCATATGAGATATATTTTTATTTTTGGAGATGCTCTTAATAACATAAAAGTGTATAATAAACTTCAGAGTGCCTTAAAAAAAATACTACAGTAGTTATTCATGGAAAAAAACAAATTGCTCTTTGTCCAAGAAGAATACACTAGTTTACAGATATAAATTTATAGCACCTCTCTTTTGAAATAATGATTGATTCAGTAAAATAAAATATAACTAAATATCTTTTTTTGCTGTTGTTTCATTCCATGTTATATCTTATTTGTCAACATAATCTGTCACAGATCAATTTACACCATGCCACAAATCTTACATATTTCATTTTCACTTGGTGACAGACAATTACATTTGAATCCTATACATAGTAACACGATGGGTGCCACTAGTGGAGCAGGAACTTCCTACCCCTCGGGAGAACCTGAGTTCACTCCCAAGTTTTAATGAGGTTCCTGTTACTCGATCTTTAATTTATGTTTCATGTTTTGTAGATCGTTGTTTGTCCTTTTGTCCTTTTTCTTTCGACCATTGTATTGTCTGTCCTTCTTCGATTTGTGAATTTTGATTACCCCTTTGGTATCTACAAACTCTTCGTACATGCAATGTGCATATATATTGATGATCATGTTTATAAGGGTTAATAATTTTTATAAATATTTAGGAATTAAATTTGAGTTACCTTTCTTTGTTAAATTTAATGTTCTTTCATGATGATTATTTATAAAATTGGTGGTGACTAAGGAAAATCAACAACACACATGGCATACTTATGATTTTTACTAAGTATTAAGACACAGCTAAATAATGCATGAGGAAATTGATGAATTTAGTTGATATGCCAACACAAAGTGCTAAGCATTCGCATTCTGATCAATACATGATTTCGGTTAATCATCATTATGCCACTGCAGAACACCCTAAATACGCCAGCAATGTATGATCTAGCATTGTCTTGATGAAACGTTAAGCCATGTTAAAAGCAATTTTTTTGTGGGACTTTTGTATTGAGATTGGCTTTTCAGTAAAAATATTCCATTTATTTTGGTTAGTTGTTTTTGTTCTATATCTTCTGAAACACTCTCCAGGTAAGCTTGTACATCTGACGGATTGCAAAATCGGTTATATTATTTCGAATATTCGACTTTCCAAAGTTGTGTTATATTTTCGTCATTGCATGTTTATCAAAATATTTTCCGATTTGTTTTGGCTCAATTGTTCGCTCAAATTTCATATAGAAAATTTCACATTTAAGTTTCATAATTTTTTCATGATAATTACTCATGTTGTCCTATTTCATTTCAATGTCAATGTCACAAGCAGGAATAATGATTATGGTGATTCTCTTCATCCCAAAAGAGATTTTTAATCTTGATATGAACAAATTCCATCTTTAGATTGAGGTTGTTATATACCTTATTATGGTTTAATTTGGTTTATGGTGCTTAATACCACTTTCAACAATATTTCAGACATATCGAGTGGCGGTCAGTTTTATTGGTGGAGGAAACCGCAGTAGTCGGAGAAAACTACCGACCTGTCACAAGTCACTGGCAAACGTTATCACATAATGTTGCATCGAGTACACCCCGCCACGAGCGGGATTCGAACTCGCAACGTCAGTTGTGATAGGTTCTGATTGCACAAATAGTTGTAAATCAATTCTTGTCATTACAACAATAATATATCTATCAATCGATCAATCAATTAATCAATACAATTTCTATGCATGCAGTATTCTATCATGTGCAGAAAGATGACTTTACCAGTATAAATATAGGATCTAGTTTTTTTTGTCCGGGGGACACAAAGCTTCCGGAAAGGATATCCATTGACTAAACACGCCCTTGTGACAATAACATATGAATGTCTCGTGTTTGGTGAATGTAGCACTCAATGTACGGGAAAGAAAACTTACATCTCCGGATGTGTAACTAGAGTAACACGATGGGTGTCACAAGTGGAGCAGCATCTGCTTATCCTTTCGGAGGACCCCAGCTTTTTAGTGGGGTTCGTGTTGCTCGATCTTTATTTTTCTGTGTAATGATTTGTAGATCGTTGTTTGTCCTTTTTCTTTTGGCCATTGTATTGTCTGTCCTTCTGATTACCCCTTTGGCATTTTCAAGCTCTTCCTGGATTAGCATTACAAGGAAGCATTATACCCTATCAATTTACTCCCTATTTCTACGTAGTAATTCATCAATAGGCCCATCGAAACTTGCTTTAATTTTTCTTTTGTAAAACATGATGCGGAAACCTATAATGGCCTAATAAGTGACAAAAAAAATGACGGAGGAAAACACACAAAAAAGCTGAAGGACTTGTAAACGCCGCTGCCATTCGGAGGTGGAGACTACCTGATATAGTACCTATACCTATGAGGACACTATCAGGTTACATGTAACTCGACTCTTGTCCGGGTCAAAATGAATTAAGTACAAAGGCCGTCGAGGTCGTGATCGCATGGTAGTTGAATTTACAACTACCTGTGGAATCAGTGCCTATAACCACTAACGTTGTGAGTTCGAATCCCACTCAAGCGAGGTGTACTGAATACAACATTATGTGATAACATTTGTCAGTGACTTGCACCAATAAAACTGATCGCCACGATATAACTGAACTATTGTTGAAAGTGGCGTTAAATACCATAACCCTAACCCTATTAAGAACAACATTATATCATCAAGTTTGACGCTGGATACTATTGTTTTCTGAGTGAATAAGACCGACCACCATTGTATAATTAATAATAATAATTTTGTTTAAAATGGCTGTAATACATGATACATGTATATCTTATCTGTACATGTTCTGATAACAATTGCTCCAATCTGATAAGCTGTTATAATAGTTGAACAACAAACAAAGATAACACCAAACATTTGATATATGGAAATAAAAAATGAAATGGGACATTTACCTTTTGTTTAATTCATACTAAAAATATCTGAATTTGCTAATACAATGACTTACACTAAAAACCAGTGATAAATACACTCCCGTCACGTGCTTGATCCTCGTGTTTTCCTTTTATCCAAATGCGGTCATGTTTGTCTACAAATAGTCTCTCCGCATATCGAATGTTCAAATCTTTTAACACAATGTTCGAAACAACCGTGCCCGTATCGTTTATGAAATGAATTTTATTGTCTAAATCTAAGATAAGAATAATTCTAAAGCTTGTACAGACAATTCCACCATTTCTTGGTTTAATATTAGATAGATCACAGATCATGGTGACTTCACCTGTCTTTTCTCTCTTCACAATATGTTGTCCTTTATCTCTTTCTTCATGGGTTATAACTCTCGCATTGTTCAAAGCACAGAATTTCATATCCAGTAATGTTCCTTTTAATTTGTCATTATTTTCACAGTATACGGTGTCTAAAATCTCCCCGTTCAGCGTCATCAGAACACACTTTGCACGAGGACAGGAGGACAATAACAAATCACGTTTTTTATATAAATACACGTACCAAGGATTATCTCTCGTTTCATTAACATCTAGAAACAAACAAAACAATATTATAGTGATTCATTTTATAATTATTATGAAGAGAAAGTCTAAACAGTGATGGTAAACAATTCTACATTTACAATATCAACAAAACAAACAAACATATCTCATCTGAAACCACTGAACACAAAAACCAAGATATATGTCGTTTTATGTACGGGTACAAAGAAGTAGCATGATTAAATCGATAATGGGATCCCAAACCCCTTCTCATAGGGAGTGATTGTTGATTAGCGCCAACTCAGCAATGTTTCGTAGTTGGATTTTTATAGTGCTAGCTCATTGGAACCAGTCCTTGATCTATCTCCTTAGTGATGTGTGCATTATCGAAGAATCAACTAATACCAATTTTTTATTCTTTGGTTGATCAGATCGGGACTCGAACCCACAATGTACCTCACTAGAGACGAGCATGCTAACCATTACACAACTGACGCTGTTCACATTCTGATAACTAGATCTCCAACAATATAGTTGTAAAATAAACGTAGATATCACATTTAGTGCACACGATGCGTCTCTAGAATAAACTTCATCAGGTAGGCTGAAACTCGAAAGATTTGAAAGCCAATTATTTGGTATCAATACAACCAATGGACCTAAACAGGATAGCCAAAAACCGACTATGGTCACCTATTACTAAACAGGATAGCCAACAACAGACTGTGGTCACCTATGACTAAACAGGATAGCCAACACCAAACTACGTCACATATGACTAAACAGGATAGCCAACAACAGACTACGGTCACCTATGACTAAACAAGATAGCCAACAACAGACTATGGTCACCTATGACTAAACAGGATAGCCAACAACAGACTACGTTCACCTATGACTAAACAGGATAGCCAACAACCGACTATGGTCATCTATGACTGAACAGGATAGCCAACAACCGACTAAGGTCACCTATGACTAAAGGGATAGCCAACAACAGACTACGGTCACCTATGACTAAACAGGATAGCCAACAACAGACCACGGTCACCTATGACTAAACAGGATAGCCAACAACCGACTAAGGTCACCTATGACTAAAGGGATAGCCAACAACAGACTACGGTCACCTATGACTAAACAGGATAGCCAACAACCGACTAAGATCACCTATGACTAAACAGGATAGCCAACAACAGACTACGGTCACCTATGACTAAACAGGATAGCCAACAACCGATTACGATCACCTATGACTAAACAGGATAGCCAACAACAGACTACGGTCATCTATGACAGAACAGGATAGCCAACAACCGACTACGATCACCTATGACTAAACAGGATAGCCAACAACAGACTACGGTCACCCATGACTGAACAGGATAGCCAACAACAGAATACGGTCACCTATGACTAAACAGGATAGCCAACAACCGACTATGGTCACGTATGACTAAACAGGATAGCCAACAACCGACTATGGTCACCTATGACTAAACAGGAGAGCCAACAACAGACTAGGTCACCTATGACTAAACAGGATAGCCAACAACCGACTATGGTCACCTATGACTAAACACGATAGCCAACAACAGACTATGGTCACCTATGACTAAACAGGATAGCCAACAACAGACTACGGTCACCTATGACTAAACAGGATAGCCAACAACAGACTATGGTCACCTATGACTAAACAGGATAGCCAACAACCGACTAAGGTCACCTATGACTAAAGGGATAGCCAACAACAGACTACGGTCACCTATGACTAAACAGGATAGCCAACAACCGGCTAAGATCACCTATGACTAAACAGGATAGCCAACAACAGACTACGGTCACCTATGACTAAACAGGATAGCCAACAACCGATTACGATCACCTATGACTAAACAGGATAGCCAACAACAGACTACGGTCACCTATGACTAAACAGGATAGCCAACAACCGATTACGATCACCTATGACTAAACAGGATAGCCAACAACAGACTACGGTCATCTATGACAGAACAGGATAGCCAACAACCGACTACGATCACCTATGACTAAACAGGATAGCCAACAACAGACTACGGTCACCCATGACTGAACAGGATAGTCAACAACAGAATACGGTCACCTATGACTAAACAGGATAGCCAACAACCGACTATGGTCACGTATGACTAAACAGGATAGCCAACAACCGACTATGGTCACCTATGACTAAACAGGATAGCCAACAACCGACTATGGTCACGTATGACTAAACAGGATAGCCAACAACCGACTATGGTCACCTATGACTAAACAGGAGAGCCAACAACAGACTAGGTCACCTATGACTAAACAGGATAGCCAACAACCGACTATGGTCACCTATGACTAAACAGGATAGCCAACAACAGACTATGGTCACCTATGACTAAACAGGATAGCCAACAACAGACTACGGTCACCTATGACTAAACAGGATAGCCAACAACAGACTATTGTCACCTATGACTAAACAGGATAGCCAACAACCGACTAAGATCACCTATGACTAAACAGGATAGCCAACAACAGACTACGGTCATCTATGACAGAACAGGATAGCCAACAACCGACTACGATCACCTATGACTAAACAGGATATCCAACAACAGACTACGGTCACCCATGACTGAACAGGATAGCCAACAACAGAATACGGTCACCTATGACTAAACAGGATAGCCAACAACCGACTATGGTCACGTATGACTAAACAGGATAGCCAACAACCGACTATGGTCACCTATGACTAAACAGGAGAGCCGACAACAAACTAGGTCACCTATGACTAAACAGGATAGCCAACAACCGACTATGGTCACCTATGACTAAACAGGATAGCCAACAACAGACTATGGTCACCTATGACTAAACAGGATAGCCAACAACAGACTACGGTCACCTATGACTAAACAGGATAGCCAACAACAGACTATGGTCACCTATGACTAAACAGGATAGCCAACAACAGACTAAGGTCACATATGTCTAAGGAAGGAGAACTTTAGTTTTAATATTAAATCCATTATTTAGGAACTGTGTTGATAATAAATATATCAAATAAATTAGGTCAGTGACGTAGCACGGACTACTGTTATTATTATTATAATGTTGAGTGCGAGTGTGATTTTTCCTGTATGTCCAGAATGAAGATATTATGTACTAAACATATTATTGTCTTCTCTCGCGGGAACAGTTTTCAAATAGTTTTGTCTGGTGGGGTATGGGAAAACAGTTCCATCAGGAGAAGATAATAATAGGAATCATTGACCCCGTCAAAAGGTTATAACTGTATATTATCTTGTGTTCAGATCAGAGGTAAATTTTGTAAATCATCAATTACAAATGACATCCCCCAACAAGAAAACAGCTTTCATTTTGTTCTTCATTTAGCAGTCACATTAAAATATTAAACTATGAGTATTCGCCATCCCTACAATCATGACAAATTCCTTAGTAGATGCCAGTGGACATTTGTCAAGATTAAGTTGTTCCTATGGTCACCAATTGTCTGGAAAAAATATGAGAATTTAAATATTATTCATTAGAAGAATGAAATATTATACCCTCTCCACAAATATATATATAGTTTTCTATTCCTTTTTGTTTTTGTTTTGAAACTACCATTTAGTCTTGTCATTGATAATGGCTAAACAATAAACAATAATATCCACTTATCTTCATTACTTACGTGCTCTAAGGAAATCCCAAAGTCTACGTGGAGATTTCAAGCTTTGTCCGAATCTCACGGTGTCTGCCTCAAAATCCATTCTGTTGTCTACCAAGCCCACAGTAATTATGTCACCTGCAACATGAATGCATGTTGGCTGCCAAAAGAGATAATGTCGTATTTCCCTGACTGCACCATTTTGTGAAATAGCTTGAATTGAATGAGTATTTTTATTTATTGTTACCAATTCACGACCACTCTCTTTACGTTCAATATCTTGATTTTCCGTATCTCTTCTCCACATACATACGCCACCAGTCCGTTTTTCACTAACCCAAACATTGCTCAAATCTAAAGGTGATATAATTTCGTATTTATCGATTTTATCGAATTCGAAAATGAACTTGAGCTGTATTGACCCCGATTGCTGGTCAGGAAAATCAAATGACGGAACATGGAGTGTACCAAAGAGTGTGTCCATTTGAGGAAAGTCTATTTTTGTCTTCCCACTGAACGAAGGGCTCTTTATATTACAAGGAGTGTTATACCGAGCTACACTTTGCACGGCTTTCATAATATTATTATTTTCCACCCCTATAAAGCGACGAGTGTCATTTGAATTCAACAAATTCTCAGCATCCTCATATTGCTTTCCTAAAGCCACGTGCAGCTCTTCTATTGCGTCACAAGTTTGGGACAGGCGCATTTCGTCTCCGTCGTAAAATATATCAATCTTGTCAAGTAAACTCTTAGAGTAGGAAGTTATAGTGGATTTTATTTGGGCTGTTTGTGTCAACACCTGAGCCCTTAAACTGTGTTTATCTTTCTTGTATTCCTCTCTAATGCTTGTAATGCTACGACGTCTATCTGATAAATCTGACAGTTGTAGATTCTGTATTTCCTTTACAGTATCCGATATAGTCTTGTGTCGTTCTTGATGAACTATCTCAATTTGTTGCAATGCGTGTCCTGAATGATTTTCAGTTACGCATTTTGTGCAAAGGATATCATTGCAGTCTGGGCAATAAAAAGTGCATATGTCATTATGAAATTCACATTGACTTTCCAATCGTTTTGTTCCTTGTAATCTATAATAATCACGTTTAGAAACTACCTCATGGTGCTTAGTGAGTTTTCCACGTTCGTGAACTATCTTGCATGAGTCACAAAGATTTTCTAGACAATTTACGCAGCTCCATCGTACAGTGTTGGAATTGTCACATAATTCACAAATCACAATATTTTGCGCATCCGAATTAGCCATCATGTCATAAGAGTTAACTTTGTTCTAGTTTTGATACAAAGCAAAAAATAAAACAACAAGAATATATTTTAATCTCTCTACTTATACTACAGTCTACAATCCGTTTGTATTGACTGATGATCAATGCAAACTTCAGTTTAAATACCAAACTATCCAACGAAATTGTGTATGTATTGATTTCTATATGACAAAGCATGTTTATTGACTTCCTGGTTTACGAGGGTTCGGAGAAGGGTATCTCCAACAAAGAAGTATCTAATATTACACCCTAGTAACTAAACGTTAGGGTAAGCAAAATAAAAACGTAGTTATAGAATTTATTGTGCATGACGTGTTTTGGGGTAGACAATCGAAAGAGACGTGGAACTACAAAGCAAAGAAGGAGTTTGCATAGTTAGGTGCTTTGAATGGAACGGTTTTGGAGCCTCATGTACTATGCAAATGGTTTACCAATTCGGTAAAAAATAGTATACTATCTTTAAAGGTAATGTAATATCTTTTGATTAAAACGGAATCAATTATAGCATTGTCTTGTGCAAATTCAGTGATCTGTTATGATTCAGATTTGTTTATCTAAACCTAATTCAAGTTGCTTATGTAAAATATATGCCCACGTTAAGAAAAGAATAATGTGATATTCGGATAATTTTTTGAGATAAAAAGTAACAAACATAAAACATCGTCAAAACATCTTCTAACTCCAATATGAAAATCTTGACACATAGATAAAATCGATACCCCCTAACACACCTTTCTGCTCACTCTACTGATTTTGTACAGACACTTTAATAAATAATGACTGAGTCAAATTAATTTCATGGGCCAAGACCCCCCTTCTCGAATAAATATAATACGCTAAAGTAAATCGATATATAAGTGAAGGTTATGTTATACCACAACCTGACATAAGAACATTCATAAATTAGGAGCAAGATATGATGATAACAAATGTAAATATCATATGTCTAGCTCTGTTTCAATAAATAATGTGGCCTCATTAGTACTTGTTTGCGTTCCATAGATATTTCTTAGCTAGTAGTCAGTTAGCTACGAACATTCACTTACTCTACTATTGTTCTGTCCATGTTTATGTTGTCATTCATTTTTGTAATAATGCGTGGTGTTTTTAAGTGAAAACGAATATATGCAGACGTTTGCTTGGTTTTATATGCACTGTCGTTGAAATTCAATTAGCAGGAGGGGCTTGGGATTCAATGAACCGATTTGACCACGCCACATCTTTGTACCCGTACCAAGACAGGATATAGATAGATTGTTGATCAAAGCCATATATCGTATTATTTTTGTTCGTTGATGGGTGTTCATTTTGTTGATATTGATAAATGTAGAATTGTTTATCATCATCGTTTAAACTTTCTTTTCATAGTAATTGTGAATTTAATCACTATAATATTATTGTTTTGTTTCTAGATGGTAATGAATATACAGATGATATTTTACCCGGTTATGGTGGCAGAGTGTATTTATACAGGAAACGTGATTTTTTAAGTTCATCTTGTCATAAAATTCTTCATTGTCCCCCGTTTCTCAGCCTCGTCAAATAAATTTTATATTCATCATCTGTATATAATAATGAACTCAATCGCAAACGGTAATGCCAAGATTGATGATTGTATCCGCTTTGTACTAGAGCAACACTGTTACGACTAGATATGTCCACTTCTTGAATACATTATTCTGAATATGAACCATCCAGTCTTTGTTCGTACTGTTGTGTGTTTATAGTGGTGAAGTGGCAAACACCAATTTAATAATCTTTGATCTGATAAGACCGAGACCCGATCCAACGATATATCGTCATCTTGGTGAGCATGCTAAAGAATCGACCATTGGACATTAGAGCGCGATGCTATTTTTTCTACGGCGCGCAAAGCAAAAACCAGATCATATATTTATAGCATAAACAAATCAGCCATTTTACTACAAATTTTACTAACACATGTCTCGTTGAAAAGTACAGTGTCAGATGAATTATTCCTTACATATTTTGAGTCAATATATTTTTTGGCGACATATATTTTTTTTCAGAAGAAAAACATACCCTCTCTCACCAAAGATCAGTGATATATACTACTCCGTCACGCGTTTCATCCTATTATCAAAACGCGGTTATGTTTGTCTAGAAATAGTCTCTCTGCACGTAGAATTTTTTTAAACTGTTCAACTGTAGACTCTGCCTATCCGTGTCGTTTATGAAATGCATTGGATTGTAAAAGTCTAAAATCAGAATAATTCCAAAGCTTGTAAGACAATGCCACCATTTCTTGGTTGAATACTATAGATAGATGCTTTTGCCCGTCTTTTCCCTTTTCACAATATATTGTCCGACATCTCTTATTTCATGGGTTATAACGCTCGCAATGTCCTCTCTAATTTGACGTCATTTTCACAGTGTACGGTGTTTAAAATATCCTGCAAAAAGATAAAATCGTATTATGTTTCTAGATTTTCATATTGGAGTTTGGAGCTGTTTTCACGGTGTTCTATTTTGGTTACTTTTTATCGCGGAGATGATTTTCGGAATACCACATTATTCCTTTCTTAGCGTCGCCATATATTTTACTCAAGCAACTTGAATCAGGTTTAGATAAATAAAATATATATCAAACGAGTATTGCTTTACCTTTAAAGTCAGCATAAGTAATATTTTCGCACTGAATGTGTAAATCCTTGTGCATAGTGCATGAGGTTCCAGAATCGTTCCATTAAAAGCACCTATCTATCAAAGCTCCTTCTTTGTTTTGTAGTTGCATGTGTCTTTCGAATGTCTACCCCAAAACATATTTAACATATATTATCGTCGCTTTTTGTTTTGTTTTGTTATTATCACAACTAGAACAAAGTTAACTCTTAAGACATGATGGCAAATTCGGAGACTCAAAATTGTGTTATATGTGAACTATGTGACAATTCCAACACTGTACGATGGAACTGTGTCAATTGTTTGGAACATCTTTGTGACTCGTGCAAGATAGTTCACACACGTGGAAAACTCACTAAGCGCCACGAGGTAGTTTCTAAACGTGATTATTATAAATTACAAGGGACAAAAAGATTGGAAAGTCAATGTGAATTTCATAATAATAACATGTGCACCTTTTACTGCCCATGCTGCAATGATCTGCTATGCACAACATGTGTGACCGAAAATCATCTACGACACGCAGTGAAAGAAATAGATATTGTGTTACTGTGAAGGAAATTCACAATCTACAACTGTCAGATTTATCAGATAAACAACGTACGCTTACAGACATGAGAGAGGAATACAAGAAAGATAAACACACTTTAAGGGTACAGATGTTAAGACAAACAGATAAAATAGAATCTACTATAGTTTCTTGCTCTAAGAGTTTTCTTGACAATATTGATCACGTTTACGGGGGACGTTGAGGAAATGCGCCTGTCACAAACTTGTAACGAAATTGAAGAACTGCGTGTGTTTTTAAGGAAGCAATATGAGGATGCTGAGAATTTGTTGAATTCAAACGACACTCGTCGGTTTATTGGGGTGGAGAATAGTAATATTGTGAAAGTCTTGCAAAATGTAATTCAATATCAATCTTTATCTAACATAAAGAGAGTTTGGTTCACTGCGAAGAAAAAGCTAGACTCTCGTCAAATTGGCACACTAATTGGGACACTCCAATTTTCATCCTTTGATTTTCCTGACCACCAATCGGAGTCAATGCAGCTGAAATTCATATGTGGGGAAGAGATACGGAAAATAAAGATATTGAACATCAAGAGAGTGATCGTGAATTGATAACAATAAATGAAAAAACTAATTCAATTCAAGTTATTTCACAAAATGGTGCAGTCAGAGAAATAGTGCATTATCTCTTGTGGCAGCCAACATGCATTCATGTCGCAGGTGATATAATTACTGTGGGTTTCGTAGACAACAGAATGGATTTTGAGGCAGAGACCGTGAGATTTCTACAAAGCTTAAAATCCCGAAGTAGACCTTTGCAGATCATTATAGCATGTAAGTAATGAGGAGGATAAGTATTATCATGTTCTCAATTAATTAATGGCAAAGCTAAAGGGTAGTATAAAAAATGAAGAAAAAGAAAAGAAAACAGCATGAAACATGTAAAATTGTTCATCCTGAGAGTGAATATTTTTCAAATGTCACATCTTTTTTATTAGGCATTATTATGCTTTCTGTAAATATGTTCTATAATATAAGTTCATACGATATTTTGGCATATATCATAAATTATTATGCATTCTGTAAATTTCTTCTATTATATAAGTTCATACGATATTTTGACATATATCACAAAGAATGATATAGCGTTGATATACTATGCGAACATAGTACATTTACTATGCCAATTTCACGTGTGGAAGGTTGGCTTTTCAGCTGTCTGTCAAGCTATATATATAGCTAGTGCACGTGCAAGGGTGCGGATCCAATCTGTCAATCTATCATAGTCGTCTATTATTCATGTCAGCGTTTTTTAATACTTGTTTAATGAAATTTCAAATTTCAAAAATCTTTATATTTTTAAATCCTTAAATTAAATAAAGAATATTCTCACACTTTCAAGACTCTCTGTTCCAATATATTAGTCACCAATATTAGGACCTCCTTTATTGTAATAGTTCTCAATATATTTTGCCTACATATAGCAGTCAGCATAATAATAATAATAATGGTGTGTTAGCAATGACTATGCCATCTATTGGTCACGATTGAAGACATAGTGCACTCCCCTTCGAGTCATGCACTCTGTCTTCAACCCTGACCACTATTTTGGTATAGTCATTGCCAACACAACATTATTATATAAATATGTGATCAAGTGGCAACTATCGTGAATTTGCAATTTGATAGCAATAATGGCATATACTCGTAGTTTGATATTTTAATGTGACTGCTATATGAAGAGCAACCATGCAGAACGCTGTTTTTGTCAGTTACCCAAACAAAGTTGGGCGACTATTTGTTATTTGGTTCGTTTATTATCATTATTTATCCGATGCATGAAGATGTGTGTAGCCTCTCAGAAGCCGTACATCAGATTTCCCAAGGTTTTAAATTATGCTAGACATGGATGTCTAGTGAGTCCTAGCTATTATATTTTTGTGTTGGTAATCTTAATGGTATATTTGCATGGATTTAAGGCAGAGCTTGCTTTACTATTATAACAGAATCCTCTGAGCTGAAGAGTATATTGTAACCGTTAATTTTATTCTAATTCTTAACATCATGGGGAGCCCATTTGATTTAGTTACTCCTCACAGATGCTTTCTAAATTATTTTGGTTTCCAATCTTTTTACTATTAGCGTACCTTGTGACATTTGTACGACCCTGTAGTTACAAACAAGAATGTCCACTTTAATGTAGTTATAGCTGTCATAATAGGTACTTCAATTAAACTATTTCAAGTAACCAATTTAACCACGCCACATTCTGTACCTATACCAAGATAGGACCTAGATATTTTCCGACTCCATATATTATTGTTTTTGTGTTCAATGGTTTGAGATCAGAGATGGTTGTTCATATTGTTGCTATTGCTACATGTAGAATTGTTCACCATCACTGTTTAGAATAATTGTAAATTTAATGACTATGATATATGTTTTTGTTTCTAGATGTTAATGAAAATAGAGATGATCCTTGGCACGGTTATGGTCATTTGTACCGGGAACGCGCCTTTGTAATGTCATATTGTCCTCGTGCGAAGTGTGTTCTGATGATGCTGAACGGAGATATTTTAGACACAGTATACTGTGAAAATGATGGCAAATTAAAAGGAACATTGTTTGATATACGATTCTGTGCTTTGAACAATGCGGCGAGCGTTATAACCCATGAAGTAAGAGATGAAGGACAACACATTTTGAAGAGAGAAAAGACAGGTGAAGTCACCATGACCTGTGATCTATCTAATATTTAACCAAGAAATGGTGGAATTGTCTGTACAAGCTTTAGAATTATTATTATTTTAGATATTAACAATATAATTCATTTCATAAACGACACGGGCATAGTTGTTTCTAGCATGTATTTAAACGTTTTAAATATTCTCCATGTGGAGAGATTATTTCTAGACAAACATGACCGCGTCTGGATAAAAGGAAAACACGAGGATGAAACACATGACGGGGGAGTATATATCACGGGTCTTTCAAAGTAAATATGCGTATGCTGTATTAGCAAATGTAGATATATTTAGTATAATCTGAGAAAAATGTTTAGCTTTTATCTTTTATTTGCATATATGATATGCTTGATGTTATCTTTGTTTGTTGCTGATTTATTATTACAGCTTATCAGTTCGGAAGGGGGATATGATGTATAACGCCATTTAGATATATTTCAGCTATATCGAGGCTGGCAGTTTTAAATGTGAAGGAAACCGGAGTACCCGGAGAAAACCACAGCGACCTTCTGCAAGTCGCTGACAAACTTTTCTAGATAATATTGCATCACGTACTCCTCGCCATGAGCGGGATTCTAAATCGCAACTATAGTGGGGAAAGGCTCTCATTGCACATGTAGTTGTAATTCTAAATGTTATACGATAACGACCATGACGGCCCCTGTTAGACCGGTGCAACTGGTATCAGAACATTTTGAGATAAGATATATCCTGTTCTTAAGCCATTTTAACAACATGTCAATTGAAGAATGGCTATCGTTTTATTCATACAAGGAAGCAATAGTACCCAGCGACAATGATAATTGGACCTCCGCGGCCAATACAGATATAAACAAACAATAAAAATCCTGCACAGATACCCTCTACACAAAATCCAACAAAGAGAAATGGTACTTATTAGTTAAAGGAAGAAACGTTTACAATGGGAATACAGGGGAAAAGACTTGAGATGATGGTTAACAAAATCTATTGGTTTATTTTAATAAAGACTTGTCTCGCGCAAAAACTTCCTGAAAATTCTGTATTTCATAATAAAATGCTATTTAGATTTATTGCACCACGAGCAAAAAAGTAAACAACAAACAAAGGCACAACACAATATAGCTAGCAAGATATAGTGCAATAAAATTAGTTGTGTTTAATAAAAACCTATTGATTATGCTGAGGTTTGTGTGAATAATGTTAAGTTTTCTGTGACCAACGAAATACCACTAATTAACATCCATTTTGTTAATCAAAGTTACTTTAAATCCAAAATATATTGTACGAGTTGTGTATTAGTGTGCTATAATGCGTAGACGGCTAATACTTGTTTCTACATGTAGGACCTTTTGTACGTTTTGTTGTCTGTTCTTATACGATTCTGATTATTCGTTTGGTATCTTCAATGGTACTGCTTTGACTACTATTTTACCTATTTTGTTCCTGTATTTAAATACTGTTACAGTGACAGCCGGAACCTTTGAACCGTAATGAGAGCGGGAGGTTTGGCGCCTTAAAATCTGATTCAACCCACCATTTCTTTAGAAATGCCTGTACCAAGTCAGGGTCATTACGGTTTTCACAGTTTTCCGGTTGTTGACTGATTTTGTCTGTTTATATAATTATGAGTTTTGACTTTCCCTTTGTAAGATTGTTCGGAGTTCGGTAATTTTGTTATTACCTTTATTCAAGCTCTTCTTATGTTGTGTAAACGGGTAATAGTTGTTTCTACACGTAGTACCAGGTTTGAAGGAGTTAGGACTTTTGTTGTTTAACGTCATTATATTGCGTAGACTAGTACTAATTGACGCGCATAAAAGTGTTTTAGTTAAGGGCTTATGATTTTGAATAGTGTACGCCACTCTCAAGAATATGTCAGTTATTATCGTAAAGGATAGCTTAAGTGATAGAGGAAAGAGGAATACTCTGTTTCTAACACAATTTTATTCCGAAATGATTAAAAATGACAAGTTTCTGTATTCATTTTTTTTAATTGGAATGGAGAAGGGGGTGTTCAGAAATTGAAAATATCTAATTTATTTTCTTTTCATCTTTGGTTCTGTCCGTTCATCTGAACGGGGAGAGGGGAATGAGAATCTCTTAGTTTTGAATAATATTGATTATATATACATATTCAAACTTACAAAGGAATCAGACAATATCTAAATGTATTTGCTATTCACTAGAAGTCTTCATTGAAAATTACAAATATAGCATGCATTCACTAGTTTACTGTTAAAAGGGAGATAACTCAAGTTACATTACTCTAAGAATTTGTTCAAACAAACTGAATATTTTTTCTTTATCTACTCTTTGTGCTGAATTATCAACTACTCTACTTGTGTATTGATCATTGTATGTGTTATAACCATTGCTATGAACTCTATTTGGATACCTATTTTGACCTTCATGTCTGTCCATATTGTATCTAGTTTGGTTTTCTTTGGACATGTAACCATAATGTCTGTAGGGGGAGTGTGTTTCCCTAAAGCTATAACTTTGTTTACCATGAGCAGCTAATGTTTGTCTATATCTTCTATATTTTATTTTAAAACCACAATTGGCCCCATACCTATAATTTGCATGAACATATTTCTTATCACGTCTTTTATCATTGAAATCTTTGTCATTCAGATTCTAATTTGTCTACTTTCATTTTCTGTTTTTATTTCTGTTTGAACCCCTAAATGTGGATTCAACACCTTCTTGACACATTTTACATAGAGTTTAATACCATATTCATTCAAGTGTATGCCATCATAAAAGTCATCACTACTCATTTGTTCAAAATTGATATATTCAGTATTAGTATCAAAACAGAAGGTTTTTTAATAATGAGCTATACAACGATATTTTTTCATCAAATTCTGAGGACGTCTTCTTATAGAATCGTGGCAGTAGTTCGGCTATTATCAGTTTTGAGCTGGGTAGTTCCCTTTTCAATTCACTAATTAAATCTTCCAGTTCTTGAATAACCTCGTCTGGGGTTTTTGACTCTAGGTCATTAGACCCTACTGGCAATTATATTTTGTCCGACTGCACGTTTCCACTTTTAATATAGTTTCGTGCACCTGTTATAGCTTTATCTTGTAGGGTAGTAACACGAACTTTCTTATTTAAGTACATCTTTTTCGGTATCAAGTCTTTTGTTATTGAAGTTCCAATAATCCATACATCTGCAAAATGTGGGTCCTTAGAGTTGTTTAAGGTTGGGTTATGCTGTGAGTCTCATAATCCGCTTTCAGTTTTATCAGACTGTACCACATGAAACCTGTTAGCATTTTAAAGAGTCACTAATTCATCACTGCCTGTATTTTCACTTTCGCTAGGAGTAATATTATCAACTGTTATTTTAGTTTGTAGTTTTTGTGTCATATTTTTAAGCATCGAGATCTCCTTGTCAAGCTTTTTGATATTATGTAGTATATTTTTTTCTATTTCCTTCACTTCCACTGTGATCATTTTACTTGCTTTAGAAAATTCTGAATTTAGATCAACTACTTTGCTTTCAAAGTTCTCATAAGTACTCTTTTTTGTGTGTTCACCAATAAAATGAGACTGCTTTTGTAAACAAGCATGGATTTTCTCAAATTTACTATCAATAACTGATTCTAATCTTTGAATATAATCTTTTAATGTTGTCATGTTAGTTTTAAGCTCACTAACTTCTCCTGAATTTAAAAACTCACGTCTAGGATTTCTCTTTTTCAATCTGATTTCCTTCTATGGCGTGAAGTGCCATTCTAAAATTTTCAATGTTTCTTTTCACATCATTTTCTTCACTTTCACCATGTTCATTTTCTATGTTTGCTATGTTTTTTCTTTGTTCTACTTGCACATTGATATTTGCCTTCTCAGCCTCATTTTGCTGATTTTCTTCGCTTGTGTTTTCTTTATCACATTGTTTGTTTTCTCTTTGTTCTGCATGTACATGGAATTTTTGTGTTATTATCATATCGTGTTCTTTATCTAATTGTTTTCTAACGTCAAGCTGTGGTATAACATAGCCTTCACTTGACCTTCACTTAAGTGGTTTTTGCATAGATAATGATTTGTTTTATTCAAAATAACGATGTACTTTAACGTTTTATAATATTAGTGAAAAGGGGGGGGGGGGTTTATCCCATACAACTAATTTGACCAAGTCACTGTTTATTAAAGTGTCTGTGCACAACCAGTAGAGTGAGCAGAAATGAGTGTTAGGGAGTATCGATTTTGCCTCTGTTTCTAGATTTTCATATTGGAATTTGGAGCTGTTTTGACGGTATTCCATTTTTGTTACTTCTTATCCCAGAGAATCTTCCGAATACCCCACTATTATTGTGCTTTCTTAACGTGGCCATATATTTTACTTCAGTAACTTGAATCAGGTTTAGATAAAAAATACTAAATCTTAACAGATGACTGAGTTTGAACAAAACAATTGTATAATTTGGCAGCGTTTTAAGGAGTATTGCTTTACATTTAAAGTCAACAAAATTATTCTTTTGCTGTATGTGTAAACACTTTTGCATAGTGCATGAGGCTCAATAATCGTTCCATTCAAAGCACCTATCTATCAAAGCTCCTTCTTTGTTTTGTAGTTGCACGTGTCTTTCGATTGTCTATCTAGAAACGCGTTATGCGCAATACATGCGATATTTACGTTTTTATCGTGATTTCCCATTCTTCGATGTTCTCTAACGTTTAGTTTCTAGGGTGTTATTTTAGATATTTCTTTATTAAAGATACCTCTCTCCGAGCTCTCGTAGACCAGGAAGCTAATACACATGCTTTGTCATATTGAATTCAATACATATACAGTGTCGTTTTATAGTTTGGTATTTAAACTGAAGTTTACATTGATCATCTGTCAATACAAACTGATTGTAGACTGTAATATAAGTAGAGGAATTTAACATATATTCTCGTCGTTTTATTTTTTGTTTTGTTGTTATCGCAACTAGAACAAAGTTAACTCTTGAGACATGATGGCAAATTCGGAGACTCAAAATGTTGCTATTTGTGAACTATGTGACAATTCCAACCCTGTACGATGGAGCTGCGTCAATCTATGATGGCAAATTCGGAGACTCAAAATATTGTTATTTGTGAACTATGTGACAATTCCAATCCTGTACGATGGAACTGTGTCAATTGTCTGGAAAATCTTTGTGACTCGTGCAAGATAGTTCACACACGTGGAAAGGTGACAAAACACCATGAGGTAGTTTCTAAACGTGATTATTTTAGATTACATGGAACAAAAAGACTGGAAAGTCAATGTACATATCATAATAATAACATATGCACTTTTTACTGCCCAGGCTGCAATGATCTACTATGCACAAAATGTGTGACGGAAAATCATTCAGGACACCCACTGCAAGAAATTGAGATAGTTCACCAAAAACGACACAATGTTATTTCTGATACTGTAAAGGAAATACACAATCTACAACTGTCAGATTCATCAGATAAACAACATAATATTGCAAACATTAGAGAGGAATGCAAGAAAGATAAACAGAGTTTAAAGGAAAAGGTGTTGACACAAACAGCAAAAATAGAATCTACTCTAGCTTCTTGTTCTAAGAGTTTACTTGACAATATTGATCACTTTTACGATATAAAAGAAATGCGCTTGTCACAAACTTGTAAAGATATAGAAGAGCAGCGTGTGCTTTTAAGAAAGCAATGTGAGGAAGCTGAGAATTTGTTGAATTCAAACGACACTCGTCGCTTTATTGGAGCGGAAAATAGTAATATTGTGAAAGCCTTGCAAAGTGTAATTCAATATCAAACTCTATCTAATATAAAGAGAGCTTCGTTCATTGTGAAGAAAAAGCTAGACTCTCGTCAAATTGGCACACTAATTGGGACACTCCAATTTCCATCATTTGATTTTCCTGACCATCAATCGGAGTCAATACAACTGAAGTTCATTTTCGAATTCGATAAAATCGATAAATACGAAATTATATCACCTTTAGATTTAAACAATGTCTGGGTTAGAGATAAACAGACTGGTGACGTATGTATGTGGAGAAGAGATACGGAAAATAAAGATATTGAACATCAAGAGAGTGATCGTGAATTGATAACAATAAATGAAAAAAACTAATTCAATTCAAGCTATTTCACAAAATGGTGCAGTCAGGGAAATAAGACATTATCTCTTTTGGCAGCCAACATGCATTCATGTCGTAGGGGACATAATCACGGTGTGTTTGATTGACAACAGAATGGATTTTGAGGCAGAATCCGTGAGATTCGTGCAAAGCTTGAAATCTCCACGTAGACTTTGGGATTTCATTAGAGCACGTAAGTCATGAAGATAAGGGGATACTATTATATATATATATATATGTGTGTATATATATGTCATGTTCTCAATTACATTAACGGCAAACCTAAACAGTAGTTTAAAAAATAAAGAAAAAAAACCATGAAAGATGTAAAATTGTTCATCCACGGAGTGTATATT
Source organism: Bathymodiolus septemdierum (assembly GCA_963383655.1). NCBI lineage: Eukaryota > Metazoa > Mollusca > Bivalvia > Mytilida > Modiolidae > Bathymodiolus > Bathymodiolus septemdierum. Next base: position 132,016,650 of record OY726517.1, read on the forward strand.
TGTTTCCCTTTTACATCTTTTTTATAAGGCAATTGGTGATCTAGTCACTCGCCGTTTGCTCCTGGTTTAGCTATTTGGCTTTCCACACTAAATTTTATATCTACGTTTTAATTACTATCACTCGATCGATACATCTGATGGTGGCCTTTTAGTCCCTGGGGATAGCATCCGCCCAGTAGTTGGTGCTTCATCACTGACATGGTTTATTAGATATATTTATAACTGAAATTTACAGTTCTTAAACATTAAAAATATTAATAAAACTAAGATCCCCCAGGTATATATGACCGTAGCCGGTTCCTATTGGTTAGGTTGAAGTCATCACTTCGAAAGTTTTGCGGTCTCCACCATGACTTGGTTAACCGTTGCGGAACATCAGTATCACAAATGTTTACGAATATGTTCCACTTATCGTAAACACTTTCCAGTTCTTTCTTCATTGATGACTTATCACCGGGTTTGTAGCTCGAGTAGCAGGACGGGTACTACTAGTGGAGCAGGTTCGTGTTATCCGATCTTAAGTTTTATGTGTAATGTTTTGCCGATCGTTGTGTTTTCTGTTCTTAATCGATTTACGGATTCTGATTACCCCTTTGGTATCATCAAACTCTTCTTTTGGGTATCCTGTTTGAGCCCTTTGCTCCCAAAACTTTAAATTATTTGGCTTTCCAATCTTTCCATTCTGAGCGTACTTGGTGAGCTTGTTCCGGTGAAGCGTTGAACGCACTGATTTACATATCTACGATTTTATTAATGTGAGTGACTGGTTTATGAAGAACAAAGATGAAAGCTTTTCTTCACTTTCCCAAACAAAGTTGGAAGACTATTTGTTATTTGGTTCATTTATTATTATTTTTTGTCTGATGCATGCAGCCTCTCAGACACCACACGTCAGATTTCCCGAGGTTTTCAATTATATTAGACAAGGATGTTTAGTGAGTCCTAAATATTATATTTTTGTGTTGGTAATCTTAAAGGTATATTTGCATGGAATTATGTCAGGATTTGGCTTAGTATTATAATACAATCCTCTGCATTTATGAGTATTTTGTAACAGTTCCCTTTTATGTATCCTGTAGATCCCATTTGATTTAGTTACTCCTCCCAGATCCTGTAGATCCCATTTGATTTAGTTACTCCTCCCAGATCCTGTAGATACCATTTGATTTAGTTACTCCTCCCAGATCATATAGATCCCATTTGATTTAGTTACTCCTCCCAGATCCTGTAGATCCCATTTGATTTAGTTACTCCTCCCAGATCCTGTAGATTCCATTTGATTTAGTTACTTCCCCAGATTCTGTAGATCCCATTTGATTTAGTTACTCCTCCCAGATCCTGTAGCTCCCATTTGATTTAGTTACTCCACCCAGATCCTGTAGATCCCATCCCAGATCCTGTAGGTCCCATTTGATTTAGTTACTCCTCCCAGATCCTGTAGATCCCATTTGATTTAAGTTACTCCTCCCAGATCCTGTAGATCCCATTTGATTTAAGTTACTCCTCCCAGATACGTTTTGAATTATTTGACTTTCCAATCTTACCTTGTGACATTTTTACGATCATCGATCATGTAGGTTACACACAAGAATATCCGTATTAATATAGTTATAGCTTTCAGAAAAGGTACCTCTTATCTAGTAGTCAGGTAACTACGAACATTCACTGACACTGTTATTGTACACTGTCCATGTTAATGTTGTATTATATTTTTGTGATGACGAGTGGTCTTTTGGAGTGGGAGAGAATATGTGCAGGCGTTTGTATTGCTTGTTTATATATGTATTGTCGTTGGAGCTCCTGTTATCAGAAGTGGTTTGGGCTCCAATTAACTGATTTATCCACGCCACATATTTGTACCTGTACCAAGATAGTATCTAGATATTTTCAAACGCCCTATAATGTTTTTTTTTTTTGTTTTTTTTTTTGTGCTCAATGGCTTGAGATGAGAGATGGTTGTACGTATTGTTGCTAATGCTACATTTATAATCTCTTACCATCACTGTTTAAACTTTCTTTTCATAATAATTGCAAATTTAATCACAATATTATTATTTTTTTACTTCTAGATGTTAATGAATATAGTAGAGATGATCATTATTATGATGATGGTTTAAGAATACCTATGTACAAGAAACGCACCTTTGTAATGTCATCTTGTCCTCGTGCAATGTGTGTTCTGATGACGCTGAACGGGGATATTTTAGACACCGTATACTGTGAAAATGATGGCGAATTAAACGGAACACTGTTGGATATAAGGTTCTGTGCTTTAAACAATACGAGCGTTATAACCCATGAAGTAAGAAGTGTCGGACAACATATTGTGAAGAGAGAAAAGACAGGCAAAGTCACCATGACCTGTCATCTATCTAATATTGAACCACGAAATGGTGGAATTGTCTGTACAAGTGTTGGAATAATTCTTATTTTAGACTTTAACCATGTAATTCATTTCATAAACGACACAGGTTTGGTTGTTTCGAGCATGTGTTTAAACGATTTGAAAATTCTACATGCGGAGAGACTATTTCTGGACAAACATGACCGCGTGTGGATAAAAGGAAAACACGAGGGTGAAACATATGACGGGGGAATATATATCACTGGCCTGTCAAAGTAAATCCCGAAACACATGACGGGGGAGTGTATGTCACTGGTCTGTCAAAGTAAATCCCGAAACACATGACGGGGGAGTATATATCACTGGTCTGTCAAAGTAAATCCGGAAATACATGACGGGGGAGTATATATCACTGGTCTGTCAAAGTAAATCCCGAAATACATGACGGGAGAAAGTAAATCCCGAAACAGATGACGGGAGAGTATATATCACTGGTCTTTCAAAGTAAATCCCGAAACACATGACGGGGAAGTATATATCACTGGTCTGTCAAAGTAAATCCCGAAATACATGACGGGAGAAAGTAAATCCCGAAACACATGACGGGAGAGTATATATCACTGGTCTTTCAAAGTAAATCCCGAAACACATGACGGGGAGTATATATCACTGGTCTGTCAAAGTAAATCCCGAAATACATGACGGGAGAAAGTAAATCCTGAAACACATGACGGGAGGGGGAGGGGGGGGGGGGTGGTATATATCACTGGTCTTTCAAAGTAAATCGCGAAACACATGACGGGAGAGTATATATCACTGGTCTTTTAAAGTAAATCCCGAAACACATGACGGTGGAGTATATATCACTGGTCTGTCAAAGTAAATCCCGACACACATGACGAGGGAGTATATATCACTGGTCTGTCAAAGGAAATCCCGAAACACATGACGGGGAGTATATTTCACTGGCCTTTCAATGTAAATCCCGAAACACATGACGGGGAGTATATATCACTGATCTCTCAAAGTAAATCCCGAACCACATGACGGGAGAGCATATGTCATTGGCCTTTCAAAGTAAATCCTGAAACTCCTGACGGGAGAGTATATGTCACTGGTCTTTCAATGTAAACCCTTGTGTGCTGTATTAGCAAATTTAGATATTTTTTGATATAACTAAGAAAAATGTATATCTCCCATTTCATTTTTTAGTTACATATATCAAACGTTTGATGTTATGTTTGTTTGTTGTTCATTTATTATTACAGCTTATCAGTTCGGAAGGGGAGATATGATGTATAACGCCACTTAAATATATTTCAGCTATATCGAGGCGGGCAGTTTTAACCGTGAAGGAAACCGGAATACCCGGAGAAAGCCATCGCGACCTTCCGCAAGTCAAACTGTATTACATAATGTTGTACCGAGTACACCTCGCCAAGAGTGGGATTCAAAGTCACAACTTTGTGGTGTAAGGCACTGATTGCGCATGACTTTGTAGTTGCACTTCCAACTAACATACGATCACGATCACAACGACCCCTGTTAGGCCGGAGCAATTGGTATCAGAACATTTTCTGATAAGATATATCATATTCTTTAGCCATTTTAAACAACATGTTAATTGTACAATGGCTATCGGTTTTACTCATTCATGGAAGCGATAGTACACAGCATCAATGATAATTGGAAATTCAGCGCTAATACTGATATAAACAAACAAACAATAAAACGCCTGGACAGATACACTTCCACTCAAAATCTAACAAAGGGAAAGGATACTTATTAGTAATAGGCAGAAACGCTTACAAAGGGAATAACGGAGGGGGTGGGGGAGTTGAGATCTGCATGAATAACCAAATGTATTGTTATTTTATTTTATAAAGACTTGTACCGCGCAAAAACTCCTGCAAATTCTGTATTTCCAAAACAAGTGCTATTCAGATCTATTGCACCACAAATTCTTCGAATTACAAATGAGTTTCATCTAATATTATCAAATAAAGGATATTCCATAGCAAAATAGTTAAAACAGTTTTCCATATATACAGCTTGATGCATTCTTACAATTTAATCTATATTAATCTAAAGACCTTCTGGGAAATTTTAATTCTTGTACTGTTTTGAAAATTTCAGTTATTCAAACATTTGACATTTCTACACTTTACACTAACATTCCTCACAAAAAATTAAAACCCGTTTAAAAGAAAGCATTCAAAGCGCAATTTACTTGAAAAATAGTTGACATCGTTACCAGTTTATAGTTCTGGGTCACGAATTAACTTATTTTGTCAAACACGAAACGGAAAGCAAAAATTGTTACACAGAAAGTGGAGTTCCTTATCGATAACATATTTGTCGAATTCTGAGGGCACATTTTTCAACAAAATAATCCACATTCCTATGGGATCAAACTGTGCCACACTCTTTGTCGATCTTTTGTAATACTCTTTATAATATCGGTCTTTGCCTGGTTATAGGTGAGGGCTTGCATATTAGTCACATGTGGAAAGCACTTGCATGACCGCGTCATTTCAATGATCGGGGATGTCTTGGTCCTATAAAACTAATTTAAATAAACGTTAGAGAATTCCGAAGGGCAATCAAAAATGGACAATCCAGAAAAACTGGTAACATAGGGTACACAAAACGAAGAAAAACAAAGCAAGAACACAATACAATATGTGTCGAACACCACTATGTGCAAGCATGGAAGTAAAGACAAAGCGAATATTGGTAACCTCTACACGTTTTATTGAGGTGCCTGTTACAGGCTAGTAAAGTAAGCGGCCATGAATTTGTATGTTAGATGTGTCGATTTTGCCACTCTCTGTGATTTTCTATTAGATATTAGAACGGTCCCGACAGTGTGGTATTTTTTTGTTTTGTTTTCACTTTATTAAAACTACTATTGATTATGCTGAGGTTTGTGTGAATAATGTTAAATTGTCTGTGACCAAAGAAATACCACTAATTAACATCCATTGTGTTAACTAAAGTTCTTTTAAACCCAAAATATATCGTACGAGTTGTGTATTAGTGTGTTATATTGCGTAGACGGGTAATAATCGTTTCTATATGTAAGACCTTTTGTACGCTTACGCTTAGCCATTGTGTCGTCTGTTTTTATACGATTTACGGATTCTGATTATCTCTTTGGTGTGTTCAAACTCTTCTTATATTGTGTAGACGGGTACTGGTTGTCTCTACACGTAGAACCAAGTTTTAAAGAGTTATAACATTGTTCATATTCATCTGATTTCAAATAGTTTCTGCAAAATACGTAACCATGGTTTCCAAACACCTAAACCTTTAACTTAACGCTTTAGGAATTCAATGTAATAGTTAATAAACAAGGAACTACACTAGTTCGAGTCTTCTGCTGGTAGACTATTTGTTCTCGATAGCATCATCCTTTTTTTTAAGCTAAATTCGATGAGATGAAATGATGTCCGGTCTGAACTAGACGAAGACACTTACTTTGATTTTTATTGTGTTAGCTCACTGCAGAAACAACAGTCTGTGTGTAGACATGTCGCTTCACTCGGACACATTATTCTGATTCCGAGCCAACCAGTTTTGGTCTTTCTCCTTAATAATGTATGCTTATCGAAGAAGCAACAAATACCAATTTTACAATCTTTGGTTTGAATCGATAGGGCCAAGAACCCACGATAGACAAAACTGAAGATGAGCACGCTTACTATTACCACACGGATGTGGTCTACGATGAATCATAATGTGGTACCATAAAATCGTAGATATCAAATTTAGTGCTCACGGCGTGTTTGTGGAATAGCCTTCATCAGATTCGCTTAAAATCGAAAGATTGGAAGCCAAAGAATTAGAAAATTTTGGAACAATCAGGCAAAGGGCCTATACAGGATACAAAAATAGCAAAACACCGATGATGAAATATTTTATTTAAATTATATCCAATGTCGTTATTCAAGAAAACTTCATCGTCCCGTAGAAGGTGTAGTAATAATTTGTATTCCATTTTTATTACAAAGGTTAGTTTTACAACATTGGCCTGTCAGGCGTATATTGGCACCAAGCTGTCTTTTTGATTTCCCTTGTATTCCACCAAAATAGGCATGGCAAATCTGTAAGCAAATATAACTGATATTCACTATAATAATAGATTTAAAAATGTGGCTTGGTGATCGTTACAAGTTGATTGTATTTTAAGCTACATTTTGTGATCGGTGTCTATCACCACTAGTAGCGATATCAACAGCCTCTCCCCATTTTCACGAAACACGTACAAAGCGAGATATTTCGCGACGATTTCCTTTTATTAAAAAAAATATGCAACAGATTCACGAAATAAATAATCCATCCACTTTTATCGGGTTGAATTTCTTCCTCTGAAGATTGAATGCAGTAATGCAAATAGGTGTGTCTTCTAATATACAGGAACTGTGTACCATTCCCGAGTACCTGGGTTCATCCCCGGTTTTTGGTGGGGTTCCGTGCTGTTCGTCTTTCTGAATGTTACTTGTTTCTTATTACATTGTTTTGGTTATCTACGTTCAGCATGTCAATATACGATGATTGCTATCGCACATTTAACACATCGAAAGTTTTACACTCACTATGATGACTTAGGTAACCGCTACGGGATATTAATATCACAGAGGAATCCTAATATGTTCCGTTTGTCGTAATCGCAATCTTGGCCTTTTTTACCTCGTTCATGACTTATAGCAGAATATGACTTTTCACTGGATGTTTACCATGATTACCATGACGAGTTCCACTAATGAAACAGGAACAGCTTAACCTTCCGGAGCACATGGGTGCATCACAAGTATTTAGCACAGTGTCGTTCAACTTTTCTTACAGGTAGACTACGAATTTGTATTTTTATTTTTAGCTACGAATGGGATGGAGTGATTAATCAATCTGTTCTTCCTCTTTTAATTCTATATTTTGTGCTTTATATGAGTTGCCTCATTCTGTCCGGCGTTTGATGGCAGGTATTAATATAAGGACATTTCATTCTTCAAAATAATTGCTTTTGATATAATATCTGACATGCCAAGATGACACATCATCTAGACTGACGAGTAATATCCCCTGCCTCATACGACACTCTTCTTCGTTCAACGTGTTAACACAGCTTGAAAAGCAGGAATTACTAACCCTTCCGAAGCACATGAGTTCACATCCGGGTTTTAGTGGGGTTTGAGTTGCTCGATCTTCCACTTCCTGAATAAAGTTTTGTAGATCATTATTGGTAATGTTGTCCTTTTTCGCTTGGCCATTACATACTAGTATTCAGCTCTTCTACGATATGCGGCTTCTGATTACCCCTTTGGTACCTTCAAACTTTTCTTGAGAGAGATTAATCAGTTCTAAATGTCATTTAACTAGTACTCACAAAGTCGTCCATGCACTGAAGATCATGACCTAGTGTAAAATCAGAACGCAGATGTTCTCGAGTAAAACAAGACTGGAATTAAAAGGTTGTATATGATCATTAAAGGTGAATTAACACATAGCTCTATATATTACCAGTGATATATTGCACAACTACAACGATAAATCTACTCATTGACGCCATAATAAGAGTTTGAAGATACCAAAGGGGCAATCAGAATCAGTATATCGAAGAAGAACAGACAACACAATGGCCAAAAGAAAAAGTACAAAAGGACAAACAACGATCTACAAGACATACATCGAGTAACACGAACCCCACTAAAAACCGGAGTGATCTCAGGTACTCCGGAAGGGTAAGCAGTTCATGCTCCACTAGTATCACCCGTCACGTTAATCTAGTTATAAACCCGGTAATAAGTCGTGAATGAGGAAAGGACCGGGAAGTGTTAACGACAAGTGGAACATTTCCGTGGTCATTTCTGACACAGATATTCTATAACGGTCAACCAAGTCGTGGTGCCGACCATAAAATTTTCGAAGTGATGACTTCAACTTAACCAAAAGGAACCCTTGGTTCAGTAACTTCCTTGTTAGTAGCAACCCTCTATCAAGGAAATCCTGATAGGAACCACAAGCTCTGGAATATCGTATCATCTGAGAGATATATACTCAATATGTAGGTGCTGCTGGAATGTTGCTACATATAAATGGAAAGTTCACAATGATTTTCAATAAATGAAACGAAGAAGTAAGTCAAATAGATGAAGGAATACCATCTGTAAAGCTCCTAGAGCAAATAATTAGATTTCAGAACATAAGTCAAAAGCAGTTTTTAGTGATTGTTGTTTAATGCTAACTCATTAATTTTCAGCTATATCGTGGCGAGAACAAGTTAATTTTTAGCTATATCATGGCGAGAACAAGTTAATTTTCAGCTATATCATGGCGAGAACAAGTTAATTTTCAGCTATATCATGGCGAGAACAAGTTAATTTTCACCTATATCGTGGCGAGAACAAGTTAATTTTCAACTATATCATGGCGAGAACAAGTTAATTTTCAATGAAGTGATGATGAGATCCACTTTGGACTAGATCAATACGCTTAGTTGGATTTTCATAGTGCTAGGTCACTGAAACAACTGTCCGCGGATAGAACATGTCACCCCACTCACACATTATTCTGATTCCGAGCCAACAAGTCTTTGCTCTTTCTCCTTAATGCCGCATGCATAGCGGAGAAACAACAATTGTACATTTACATATGCTATTCTCCGCTTGCTATACAAGCACGATCACAATTTTAAATAGTCAACAAATGATAGGAATGAAGCTTCAAATCATAACATACAACATAAATTATAAGAGCAACATTTCCTACTTTTGTTAACATGTTGAGTTTCTTTTACCTCTCACCTGCAGAGAGTGAAAGTGGCACATTTAAGACAAGGAATTCATTTGTCAAGAAGTAAGAACGCATAACGTAAATTCTGATAATTTTTGATTCGAGAAGTCACGTGTTGCTATTTTATCTAAAAAGGTACCGTTTTGTTCAGTTCGAGTAGTCACGTGTACATTTTACATAGTGTTATCTTTGCACCGGTCATATGGTTATTGATGTTTTGAGACATGTCTTATATGTATCATTTTACTCATTGATTAGTGTCATCAACATCTCGAGGTGTCTTACCTGTGCACCTTTGCACAGGTGTTAGTGTCATCAACGTCTGTACATGTATTACCTGTGTATCATTCCACAATAATTTGTGTCATTATTACATCTTTCTATGCTTGTACATGTATAATGCCTTTTAGCGTTTTTGGTATGTTTTACCTGTTTGTTTGTTCATAGGGTTATGTTTGTACAGAGATTATTGCTATTGAAGTCTTAGCATGTCTTACCTGTACCTGATTACATCTATTCACGTCTTGGAATGTCTTACCTGAGTACTTTTACACAATGTTATATTTGAACAGTGGCTAGGGTCATCAACATCTTTACATGTTTTACAACGAACTGAAACAAATCTTAAATATTTGAATAAATTGAAATAACATGACGAATATTTAGATATTTATGTAATTAGTTATTATACATGTATAATGACTTTGTACTAGACCAACACGCTTAGTTGTTTTTTATAGTGTTAGCTCACTGAAACAACAGTCCGCGAAAATACACGTCTCCCCTTCGGACACATTATCCTGATTCCGGCCAAACCATTTTTTGTTCTTTCTTCTTAATGCTGCGTGCTTAAGCAACAAATGCCAATTGTATAGTCTTTAGTTTGACCAAATCGGTGATCCAACCCATGATCCACCACACTCGAGGCGAGCACGCTACCCATTGCAACACCTATACGTTGTTTTTATTAGTTTATATAATGTCTGTTATTTCTGAAATTATTTAAAAACTTGACTCAATTTGACATTCTTTAGCATTTATTGACCGCCTTTCCTGTTCATCAAAATTTATATCGACTCATAATCACATATTGGCCCCTATTACTTTATTTATTGTACATTGATAATAAAATAAAAACAAAAACAAAAACAAAAAACAAAAAAACAATACACACAAATAAAAAACAAACAACAAACAAACAAACAAACAAATAAACAAACAAACATAACAAAATAAAATATAAAAATCACTACATTCTTTCACATCATAGCACTTTATGTGTGCATGACTCAAACTTTCAAAATAGTTTCATCAGAAAGGAGAACGAGTTCAGTTTTACCCCATGGCTAACTTTATTTATCTTGAATTAAATTGTAAAACTCTATATTAGAGAATGAATTAAAAAACTACATCAATCAAAACCTCTGTGTCTTAGAGTAGTATTTTAAATGTCCGCGGGGCAGTCGAGGCCGTGATTGTGTGGTAGTTGGATTTGCAACTACCTATGCAATCAATGTCTATTACCTCTGATGTTGAGTACGAATCTCGATCAAGGCGAGGTGTACAACATTATGCGATAAAGTTTGTCACTGACTTGCGACAGATCGGTGGTTTTCTCCAGGTACTCGGTTTCCTCCACTAATAAAACTGACCGCCACGATATATCTGAATTATTGTTGCAAGTGGCGTTAAATACCATCAAAGAAACAAAATGTTTGCTTCAGAAATATATCAGTAAATATTTATAGATATTTACCACATGTTCCACAAGTTTCTGGACAATAAGATCTGCCTATACAATCCCTGTTACAAATGGTAGGGTCGGTCTTATGTAAGATACCACAAGCTACGTTACTGAGGTCATAAGCAGCACATGTATCGCTAGGAGGGTCCTCTACCTCAAATGTATTCTCCACCAAATCGTCCACTGAAATAGAACAAGGTGTACACCCTACACAGTGCCAGGCTGAATGAAATTAACGATACAGAAGAGCTTAACATGAAAACATGCATTTATTTATCTATTCTTATTTAAAAATTTCGAGCGATTTTTTTTTCAATTCGAGCATGCTATTGTCAATATTCAAGATCCTTTAATTTTCATATACCCATAGTTGAAACAGTGGTACAGAGAATTGGCCATTAACATAAATTAACATAAATAGATATTAAATGCACATGACAAGACAAGATGGTCTACAAAATTGAATAATAAAAAAAAAAAGATAATAATAACAGAACTGAAATAACATCATTTTTGTAGGATGACAGAGATATGTGGCTAACAAGGAGGACTAGCATGATGTTGCAGGACACGAATGAATTTGCACAGTTTCGCTAGTTTTGGTTTATTTGCACCTTAGAAAAATTTATTCTGTGTGAAAAATATTGACTCAGGTATAATTTTCTCTCATTTCTCTCATTGTCGGAATAGTAGCTCTCGACTTTTCTATGCATGTTTATATAAGATTTTTGATGAGATTAATTCATTTAAAAAAATGTCTTCTCAATATTCAAATTCATTATCTACATTGAATAAAAGATTTAAAATGTTACTATTTGTTCATAAATCATTAGATTAACACGACGGGTGCCATTAGTGGGGCAGGACCAGCTTACTATTCCGGGAGCATCTGCTTTCACCCCCGGTTTTTAGCTTTATGTGTATGTATTGTAGATTGTTGCTTGTCCTTTTGTACTTTTTCTTTTGGCCATTGTGTTGTCTGTTCTTCTTGGATATACGGTATCTGATTACAACTCTGGTATCTTCAAACTCTTCTTTGCAGCTGTAGGCCAATCGCTCATCCGGTTATGGAAAAAAAATGCTTCTTTTTGGAATAAGCTCGTATCCCCTCATTTGATTTCCTTGATGGAGGGTTACTTCTAACACAGAAAACCCACTGAGCCAGGGTTTCCTACAATAACTTCGAAATCATCTCTGCGAAAGTTTTCGGTCGCCACCATGACTTAATTAACCGTTACCGACTACATGTATGGGTTGAAAATTACCACGGATATGTTCCGTTTGTCGTAATCACAATCCCTTCCTTTCCTCATTCACGATTTACAGCCTGATATCTAATGAGAATAGTAGAGCAAGAACTGTTCATCCTTCTGAGGCAAATGAGATAACCACGGTATTTTTTTGTGGAGATCGTGTTGTCTTATTTTCACTTTTCTTGTGTCCATTGTATTGTCTTTCCTTCGATTTACGGATTCTGGCTACCCCTTTGGTATCCTCAAACGTTTCTTGATTTAGCATATACAGTATGTGGACAAAAGTGATTCCGTTTCCACCATCTTCCTTATATATTTCATATAAAACCATTTATTTTCATAACATTCTCATGAAGTCATTCCTTATCTGATTTTCATGAAATTTTCAGTATTAAATGTAGAAATAAATATAGTTTCTTTTTCGTATAATTTGCAAATAATTTGTTTTCTATTTTCTCTTAAAAATTGATTTAAAAACAAAGTTAAATTTTTTCACCAAATCTTACTATATAATCATATAAAATTGTGACGTCAAAAATTTACATTTGTGTTTAAATCATAAATGCTTGCAAATAAAAGTCCTAAAAAATTACATGAAGATATTAAGCTAAACTCTAATTAATTCTGTTTTTAAAGGTGAAAATTTCATGAAAATCGTCTAAGGAATGACTTCATGAGAATGTTATGAAAATAAGTGGTTTTATATGAAATATATAGGGAAGATGGCGGAAACGGAATCACTTTTGTCCACATGCTGTTCATATATAGATAAAAGTAGAGAATTATTCGAAATGTAAGCAGAAGATAGCATCCTGTATCCAGCTTAATGTGACATGTTATATTTAAAGATGGTATTCAAATTGATTAATTACAAATTTGAGAGAAGCTTCGAAGAACTGACGAAATATGATAATAAAATTAAACTCATAATTTTGTAATAAGACAAAGTTTCCATATCTTATGACATATTCGAAGACAACATTAAAAACACAAATGGTGAAAAGAAACAACAGACTAATGAAAGCTTTACAACCAGAACCCCCACATAGCACTTGAGGGTTAGATAACTGGCTCTTCTGAACTGTAATCTCCTGGCTCATACATGGCACCCGTCGTGTGAGAGGGTCACGTAGACTGACCACTAGAAACAGACTAATGAAAGCTTTACAACCAGAACCCCCACTTAGCACTTGGGGGTTAGACAACTGGCTCTTCTGAACTGTAATCTCCTGGCTCATACATTGCACCCGTCGTGTGAGAGGGTCACGTAGACTGACCACTAGAAACAGACTAATGAAAGCTTTGCAACCAGAACCCCCACTTAGCACTTGGGGGTTAGACAACTGGTTCTTCTGAAGCGTAATCTCCTGGTTCATACATGGCACCCGTCGTGTGAGAGGGTCACGTAGACTGACCACTAGAAACAGACTAATGAAAGCTTTACAACCAGAACCCCCACTTAGCACTTGGGGGTTTAGACAACTGGCTCTTCTGAAGTGTAATCTCCTGGTTCATACATGGCACCCGTCGTGTGAGAGGGTCACGTAGACTGACCACTAGAAACAGACTAATGAAAGCTTTACAACCAGAACCCCCACATAGCACTTGGGGGTTAGACAACTGGCTCTTCTGAAGTGTAATCTCCTGGTTCATGCATGGCACCCGTCGTGTGAGAGGGTCACGTAGACTGACCACTAGAAACAGACTAATGAACGCTTTACAACCAGAACCCCCACTTAGCACTTAGGGGTTAGACAACTGGATCTTCTGAAGTGTAATCTCCTGGCTCATGCATGGCACCCGTCGTGTGAGAGGGTCACGTAGAGTGACCACTAGAAACAGATTAATGAAAGCTTTACAACCAGAACCCTCGCTTAGCACTTGGGGGTTAGACAACTGGCTCTTCTGAAGTGTAATCTCCTGGTTAATGCATGGCACCCGTCGTGTGAGAGGGTCACGTAGACTGACCACTAGAAACAGACTAATGAAAGTTTTACAACCAGAACCCCCACATAGCACTTGGGGGTTAGACAACTGGCTCTTCTGAAGGGTAATCTCCTGGTTCATGCATGGCACCCGTCGTGTGAGAGGGTCACGTAGAGTGATCACTAGAAATAGACTAATGAAAGCTTTACAACCAGAACCCCCACTTAGCACTTGGGGGTTAGACAACTGGCTCTTCTGAAAGGTACTCTCCTGGTTCATACATGGCACCCGTCGTGTGAGAGGGTCACGTAGACTGACCACTAGAAAACATACTAATGAAAGCTTTACAACCAGAACCCCCACTTAGCACTTGGGGTTAGACAACTGGCTCTTCTGAGGTGTAATCTCCTGGTTCATAAATGGCACCCGTCATGTGAGAGGGTCACGTAGACTGACCACTAGAAACAGACTAATGAAAGCTTTACAACCAGAACCCCCACTTAGCACTTGGGGTTTAGACAACTGGCTCTTCTGAAGTGTAATCTCCTGGTTCATACATGGCACCCGTCGTGTGAGAGGGTCACGTAGACTGACCACTAGAAAACAGACCACTGACTGATAATGATTTCTTAATTCCCGTAGACACACGAATGAATTTCCGTTATGCAAAACACCTGAGGTAAAGGGTACATTTGGTAGTGCCTTCTTGTTGAATTCAAGTTGCACTTTATTTGCAGATACACCTTAGGTTGACGTCAGGCGTTGTGTTGTGTTTTTTGTTTTACTTGTCTTCGTCATGTATCTTGTGTACCAAATGTTGCCACTTTCTCTGGATTGTTCATTCTCGATTGCCCCTTCGGTTTTCTCTAACGTTTATTTTTATTCCCCGACCATTTAAGGTTACTGTTGAGAAGGTGACGACACAGAATATAATAGTAACATACCAGAATCAAATACGGTTGTATTATCTGGATCATGTTTATTACATAAATCTGTCGAACAACATCCACCATGTAAAGTATAGGCACGTTTGTTGGAGTTTCCGAATAGAGTTTTGCAAACCTGTAAATTATAACACAAATACAGAAAAGCTCCTATAATATATGAATATATATTTATGCTGGCAATAATGTAATTTTGAGTTCTAATAATTAAGGGGTCAAGTAAATGTCAGCGTGATTTTAATTATAGTTTGCCCATGTTTTACTTGTTGAACTTTGGTTAATTAGTAATAAAATCAGTTCAATTCCTTTTCACAGAAAATATCAAAAGAGACAAACAAGGGATACTTGTATGATTTTCATATTTCATATAAAATATAACTGTCTATGAAAAGCTAAAATCAACAGTATTGCAATGTCTTAAAATATATAGTATATGTGATTGATTGATTGATTGGTGTTTAACGTCCAGCGAGCAATTTTTCAGTTATATTCAGGACGAGAACATTTAAAAATGTAAACGCCACGGGACTCGAAACAATGAAAGGTGTAGTATATGTGCATTCGGTTATCAAAAAACAACGGGGAAAATGAAAATCAACAGTATTGCAGTGTCTTAAAATATAGAGTTTATGTGTATTCGGTGATTAAAAATATCGGGAAAGGATCGGTAAACTTCTCTTTTCTCCTAGTTAGGAAGCCGCATAAACATAAACTTTATATTTTGAGATACTGCATTAATAAAAACGTAGATATCAAAGAGGGAGAGGCGTTAAGGTGCAAAATTGGCCCCACATTATATTAAAAAATAATGTTTGACATAGAATAAAAACAATTTACTAATTTAATTGTTATATAAATAAATTTTCAAAAAATATATCTTTCCGTGAAATTGGGTGCGCTATGACGTCATAATGACATCATAATTATACGGAAAATGCTAAAAATGGACTATAAACGACATATTTAATTTACATTTTAGCTATTTCATATACCTCCACAGTCTTCCACCAACACCAAATTGAGCAGTTGTTTTGAATATAGAGGGTTAATGATTATATCAAAATATTTTTTTGGTGGAGGATTGTGGAGGTTGTTAAATATTAATTTATTTATAACCTCAGCCAGACCCTTAAAATCAATATTTTCACTCTTCTGATTGTATATCTGAGACCATTATATACACAATCTCTGTACATTTCATGATTCATTTCAAGTAATGAAATTCATCAGTAAATAACTGTCTGTAAATAATTGTATTTATTTTAAATACAGTTTGTGTACATTGAAACCAGCAGAAAAACTCAGTGCATGCAATCCGGCGTCAATGCCATAAACAGAATTGGGAACTATAAGTGCCATATATGGCCCCATATTTAATGAATCATTATCTTAGAAAATACTTGATTAAAATTTGATGTGTTTTATATTATAGACATCATACTTTTGATGTTAAAACTTGCTTCCAACAAAATTGATACGTATTTGACGTCATTTTGACGTCATGAGCGTTATTTGTTTTCTGTATTTCGTGGAATTTTGCCCGCGATATTTCGACGGTTTTCGAAGAAATTAAGGATCTCCGCAGTCGTGCACCATTTTACCAGATTAGTAAAATAAATAAAACACAAATACTGTTAAAGTATTTTTTTGGTACACGAGGTGTTAAATTTCTTGAAAAACGACGGGAAAATGTTCAAATATTCCAAGCGCTTAAATGACGTTTTGATATTTGAGAAGCAATCTTTGCCGTAAAAAACGATGGTATGTCGGAACGTAACAGTTATATACAAATGTAAGATAAAAATAAAATAAACACCACTTCATCTAAAATAGTTTTTTTTCACAAGCCCTCAATTATTGATTATATATTTTCTTCCGGGATACTGAAATAGTTATTACTACCGGGATACTGAGGTAGGTTTAATGGTCTATCGATGCTACTTCTAAAATGAAGTACAATAGTTTGATCCAAAAGGAGTCGATATTTTTTGGGCACAATCCAACAGATAGCTCTCACATTTTCAATTACAAGCTCCTTTTTCAAGGTGCTCTCCAAAGCAAAGGACAAATACCCCGATTTTAAATATATAGATATTTTAAATTCCCAATTACAATCATTTCAGTTAAAATTCACAGAGAGACTTGAAAGCAGACTTTCAAGTAAGACTATTAAAGTTTTGTTATCAAATAGAAAATTGACAGGGAGGAAGCGAATTGCTTTTGATAATAATGTGCATAAGATCGCAATATTCTCAGATGAGTTAGAAAATGTAAAACAATTAAATTTTAGCTTACAAAAGTTTGAAAGCGACAACATAGAATTTGAAAAAAGTGTTCTGATTTACATAATAGTTTACAGGAAGAAATATGTCTTAATGGGGTTTTGCTAGCAAAAAAACAGAATCTGTCAAATCAACTTGACAGTCTAAAAGATACGAACACTCGCCTTATAGATTATGTAAAATCAATAGAACAAAAAGGTGGAACCGCGAATAGTGGAAAAGAGTTTTCGGAAATTACCGAAAATAACAAATCAAGAAAAATAAAAGAATTTAAATTCTATGGCTGAAACTGCTATTGGTTTGTAGAGTCCTATGGCCTTGCACCCCAGTACTTAAAATTAGAAAGTACTGATGGGCAGACTGTTAAAGTCGATTTCAATCCGACGTCCAGCAAATCTTCATACCAAGATTTGCCTGAAGAAGAAAGACAAATAATTAAAGATTTGTTATTTATTTTGGAAAAAGTTAATGTTAGCGAGAGCGCTTATAGGGAACCGACAGTATTTTGTGATGGGCTACCACGAACATATCTGGTTTCATCAATGCCAGGAAGATATTAACAGTTTATATCATTTTGAAAGAATTCCGGGAAATATCCCTGGCGCATATGTTAGTCTAGAAAGCGAAATTATCCGGTACATTAAGTATCATGTAAATCATGAAACCGACAAGATAAAAATTAAAATTTCGGGGGACGGGTCAAAAGTTAGTAGAATTTCAAACTTTGTCGTGTTGTCCTTTTCTGTAATTACCGATGATTTGACATTATCATCAAAAGATGAAAATGTTTTTTGCATTGTAAACTGCAAAGAAGAGTATGATCATTTAAAACTTGCTTGAAGTATTGAAGTTGAGGGGAAACATTTTGATTTAGATATTTTGATGGGTGGTGATATGAAATTTTTTCAACTTGTGCTTGGGTTGGGTGGATTTCTATGTAATTATTCCTGTCTATGGTATAGAGTCCATAAAAACCACAAGAGGGCAGATAACATGTTATTGCAAATTCGGCGTTATTTCAATAATATATGTGATAAGATGCACTAAACACTGAAACATAATTTTGAGATCATGGAGATAATTTAATTTAATTGTTAATAAAAAAATTGAAAGTGAAGTTGTTTCTTTTTCAGTACATTGTTTAATGACATGATATGTGTATAACAGTTCCCATAATTGTGTGGGAAACAATATTGTTGTAGTATTATTGGTACTTGTAAAGATATGCCACATTATGACCCAAAGGTGTTTTATGTTATGCACTACTTTTGATCCATCA
Organism: Bathymodiolus septemdierum; assembly: GCA_963383655.1. Taxonomy (NCBI): domain Eukaryota; kingdom Metazoa; phylum Mollusca; class Bivalvia; order Mytilida; family Modiolidae; genus Bathymodiolus; species Bathymodiolus septemdierum. The sequence goes on from OY726517.1 coordinate 132,035,214, forward strand.
TTTGTCCATTGGAGGTTAGGTGTTTGACACCACTTTCAAAAATATTTCAGTTACTACTTTTGTGGCGGAAATTGGAGTACTCAGAGAAATCCACAGATCTGTCGCAAGTCACTCGCAAACTTTATCAGATAATGTTTTATCGAGTACACCTCGCCATGAATGGGGTTCAAACTGACAACTTAAGTGGTGATAGGCAACGATTGCACAAGTAGTTGTAAATTCAACTACCATACGACCACGACGACTCAAGTTCAGTTAAGATGAAAGGTAATTGTTTTATTGATATTGATGGAATTTATGATTATCACTGTTTATAAACTTTCTTTTCATATCAATCAATGAAAAGAATTGGTTTGCTGAAAGTATGTCTTTTGTTGGTGTTCATTGGATGGAATGTGTATCTCATGTGAAGTTCCGTCAATTGCAGACACAACGGTAGGCGTACCAGAACAATACCTTTTCCTTTGCCACCAGACTGGGATGGTTGGCCACTGAATTTTATGATTACACACTTTCTATAAGTATACCCATGTTGAATTTAAAACTCTGTCAACAGTTGAAACACTGACACCAAAGCATAAATAAATAAATAAATAAATAAATAAATAAATAAATAAATATTGCACGGACCGTGCTATTCATCTTAGTGAATCTCGTGATCATCGATGAGCTAAAACAATTGACGAAGGTGGTCCGTTGCTGAGCATAAGCAGTATAAAGCTGGGGCTCTTAAAAGAAAACGACAAGTAAAACAAGGTGGAAATATTTTAAAATAACATTACTATCATTTGAAATAACGGGTATAAATATGCATAATATGTATAAAAGTGTAGAAAAGTAGATGAATAGATTTAAATCTGAGGATCCCTAAAATTCACATCACATTTTCATAAATTATATAAAGTTTCCCCTTTTGCGCCCAAATTAAACTTTTTAACTTCTATCAGTTCCATTCTCTTAAATCAACCTCCAATGGACAAATGATGGATCATAAGTTGGTGTATGTATTGCATTGAAAATGCGTTCTGTCATCTGCATAAGTTATTGTTTGCATGATTGACAGACAATATTCATCATATTGTTTTCTAGCTTCTGAACTGTCGATCGAGAAAAAAATAAAATATTCTAGACAGGCAGCAAATAGCCAGTCAATGGGGTTTGCAATTAATATTTCGCATGCACAATAGTGACCCCACACCACAAGATGTGGAAAATAGAAATATTCTTCTGTGGTTTAAATGCGTATTAACTGCATTACATGTAAACTGCATGATTCTGTTTGATAAAGTCCTTTAACTAGAACAGGAAAAAAATGTACACTTGAAATGAAAGTGTTGTAATAAAAGATCGTGAACGTGATATACAAGTTTGAAAGAATGTCAAGGTATATTTTAAATGAGTTTGAAACAAGTCACCATTTGATATTAATTCGGTTGTATTTCATTTTGACAATTTTAATTACGGAAGACGATCACAACCATATTTTTTTTTAACGATTGCAACTCAGCTGTTTTTTTTCATAACCTATATTAAAATGAAAAAATATATAGCACACTGTCGGAACAGTTCCAGCATTCAATAGTGGTGATAGGCAACGATTGCACAGGTAGTTGTAAATTCAACTACCATACGACCACGACGGCTCAAGTTTAGTTAAGATGGAAGGTAATTAAGTCTACCCATATTGAATTTAAAACTCTGTCAACAGTTGAAACACTGACACCAAAGCATCAATAAATAAATAAATAAATAAATAAATAAATAAATAAATAAATATTGCAAAGACCGTGCTATTTATCTTAGTGAATCTCATGATCATCGATGAGCTAAAACAATTGACGAAGGTGGTCCGTTGCTGAGCATGAGCAGTATAAAGCTGGGGCTCTTAAATGTGTATTAACTGCATTACATGTAAACTGTATGATTCTGTTTGATAAAGTCCTTTAACTAGGACAGGAAAAAATGTACACTTGAGTGAACTAGTGTTGTAATAAGATATCGTGAACGTGATGTACAAGTATGAAATAATGTCAAGGTACATTTTAAATGAGGTTGAAACAAGTCATCATTTGATTCGGTTGTATTTCATTTTGACGAGTTTAATTACGGAAGACGATCACAACCATATTTTTTTTTAACGATTGCAACTCAGCTGTTTTTTTTCATAACCTATATTAAAATGAAAAAATATATAGCACACTGTCGGAACAGTTCCAGCATTCAATAGTGGTGATAGGCAACGATTGCACAGGTAGTTGTAAATTCAACTACCATACGACCACGACGGCTCAAGTTTAGTTAAGATGGAAGGTAATTAAGTCTACCCATATTGAATTTAAAACTCTGTCAACAGTTGAAACACTGACACCAAAGCATCAATAAATAAATAAATAAATAAATAAATAAATAAATAAATAAATATTGCAAAGACCGTGCTATTTATCTTAGTGAATCTCATGATCATCGATGAGCTAAAACAATTGACGAAGGTGGTCCGTTGCTGAGCATGAGCAGTATAAAGCTGGGGCTCTTAAATGTGTATTAACTGCATTACATGTAAACTGTATGATTCTGTTTGATAAAGTCCTTTAACTAGGACAGGAAAAAATGTACACTTGAGTGAACTAGTGTTGTAATAAGATATCGTGAACGTGATGTACAAGTATGAAATAATGTCAAGGTACATTTTAAATGAGGTTGAAACAAGTCATCATTTGATTCGGTTGTATTTCATTTTGACGAGTTTAATTACGGAAGACGATCACAACCATATTTTTGTTTTTGTTTAACAATTGCAACTCAGCTGGGTTTTTTTCATAACCTATAATAAAATGGAAAAATGTCAGAACAGTTCCAGCATTCAATAGAAAAATCGTAGAGATATGTAAATTCGATATCCCTAACATACATATAAATGACCCCTCCTGGCTTAGTTCAGGTACTTCAATAAAAAGTGACGGGGTTAAACTAGTATACAGTAGATTTTTCTAAAACATTTCTCTTATTTAATAAAAACAATAGAAAGCGAAAATCGCACGATTTTTGCACGACAATCGTTCAATGGTCGGACGACCGTCGCCGATAAGGTATAACTGAGCCTAAAAGGGACTATTGTTTTACCATGGGACAGAAAAGTTTTGGGAGAATGGAATCATTTATTTTTCTTTACATATGAAATAAGAAATGTTCCATTCAATATCCAGTTTTACATAACTATTATACTGCTTGATTTTCCTTAGTCAGATAATTTTTTTTCTCCCAAGTCTGGAAAAATTATTTATTTGTGCGAAAATTTAAATCAGAAATATTTAAAAAAAAATATGTTCTGTATCAATACAGATCTCGTAAACTCTAAAAACGAATTAAAAACAGCAAAATAACTGATCAACAACTATTCTAAACAACTTTCTTTTCCCTCAAACTGTTAAATATCGAACAAGTTAATTTGATTGTAGATTACAATTAAAAATAATTCACTAGCAGACGACAAAAAACCAACGAGTTACTTCCCTTACATAATGTACAATGCGAAAAAAAAACGTATTGGACGACCAATACGGAAAAAATACGGCTTCCGGTTGTACAATACGGGAAAAATAATGTACGGTCACATGTCTCAAATGGGTGTTTTTGATTGGATTAAAATTATAGCTGTATAATAATGTATAATAACCTATTAGTATTAGAATCCTAACGTGACTGCGAATTTGGCATAAATAAAATAACAAATGGTTTCCTCTAGGAAAACGCCGACTTTATGTGAAAGGGACATCAGACAGCTATGAGGAACACATTTAATAAATCCCTTAGCACGAGATGTAAAGGACACACTCCTTACACGTAAAATACAACTTACAGAAGATTCTGATAGCAACAGTTTATTAGGAGTGTTGTTGTGTCACAAAGCAAAATAATATCTACCATCTCCTCTTTTTCTAGTGACAATCAAAACAATCATACATAGACTCATGGCAGGGACACACAGTTTACCTACACGATTAATCATATGGTTGTAAACTTGTTCTCATCATAAATATATATGAAATACTTGATTGTAAAACAATTATCTATCGACAACCACTTTCTATGGGATATCTGATTCCAAGGCTTGTTATCAGTTTATCAAAAAAAAAAGAAAAAATAATTCTCACAGGTTCCTAGCTAAAATCGTTACACATTAAGCATTTTGCGTCACATCATTTCCCAAAATATTTCCATATTATAAAAAAAAACGATCTTTAAATATTGGACTTCTCTCAATCCGCACCTTGGCATTTTTTTTTTATAGATTTGTGATGATTGTCCGTAAAAATGTACTGGAATATATCATAGCATTGGTTGTCGTTAAGAATAAAGTACGGTTAAAAAAGTGTTTAAAAAAATTTCAAATATGACAAAGTTCTATTGTCCAAATAAACCTATCTATTACTCCTTTTAAAATTAATACCAAAATTTCGACCAGTTTTCGACGATCAATGTTAGTAAGTTTCTGAATTGATATGACCTCAATATGTACATTATCAATGTCATAGCAGACGATGAAACCAAAATTGGGGTGTATGAGATATATTTTTTAAATGATTAAAGCTTTATTAAGGTGACGAAAAAAATGAATTACGAAAAACTACAATTTGAACCTGAAATAATAGATGTGGTACGTAGTTCTTACATTTAAAGATGACATTTTTAGATCAGATTTCTTGAGATAATTCATGCAATTTCAGCATCATTATATAACCTCTGACAAATGAAGCGATCAAAATAATGAGAGATTTTATCGCATGAAACAAACCGTCGAAAACAGGAGACCGTCGAAAATGGGTGACGTTGCGACATTACTATTCGTTCACTTTAATTTCATAATACAGCTTCGGAACATCTTTTTATTCCTGAAATCAATCCACATTGCATATTAAGTCAAATCTATGCTTTGTTTGTTGAGTTTCATTATGCTTTGTTTTTGTTTTTTAAAGATATGCATTATAATACAATGATACGTACGTTCTGTATTCTGAAAAAAAATGACGTTCAGTGCTTTTCATTACCTGACTTTGTCGATCCGCTCTGAGGAATTAGATACACATATTAACTAACTGTATTTATTTCTGAAAAGCACATATTGTGAATACATTTTGGAATTTTTTTTATCGACATCTGAGGTGGGGCCGATTTTGGACCTTATAGCTCCCAGTCCTTTAGTGCGCACGACGCGTTTCATCAGGTACGCTCAAAATCGAAAGATTGGAAAGCTAAGGGACCGACCATTTAACTTGCAGGGGGGGGGGGTATGGTTTTTTGTTTCGTTCAGAAATTTCTTTTCGGACAACACGAGAGTTAGAATATCAATTTTTTTTCCAGAATTTAACATTAGGTTATATGACAAAAAATCTGAATCAGATTATTTTTTTTCCTCCACCAAAATCAGAATATTTGAGAATCGAAATATTTTTTAGAAATAAAACCATAACCCCCCTTCAAGTTAAATGGTCCGTCCCTAAATAATTTAAAGTTTTGGGGGCAATACAATCAAAGGGCCTAACATTGAATATATATGGAAACAAGAATAATATAATCAACAGGCAACATCACCCGTCATTAATCAAAGACAATTAAGTGAACTTGATACTATACGCAGAATACATATCAAAACCACTTTATAATTCAATTTACTATACCAACGTAGATATCTAATTACGTGTGGACGACGAGTTTCTAGAATAACTTCATCATATACGTTCAGAGAGTCAACAGATTAGAGTGCTAAATAATTTAAAAGACTTCGGGATCAAGAATGTCTAATAGTCTAAACCGAACAGTCATAATGTCTAAGAGTCTAAACCGAACAGTCATAATGTCTACGAGTATAAACCGAACAGTCATAAGTGGCTAAGGTTACTAATACCTGAGTGTAATTAGCATTAGATTTAATAAATTATTTTATTTCGTGCGTAAATATATAACATAAACCATGTCAGTGTCAACGCACTGACTACTGGGTGGATGATACCCTAGGGAGCTAACAGTACAACAAAGAGGTATCGACATAGTGATATAGTAATGAAAATGTAGAAATCTAACTTAGTAGCGTTCAAACTTCCTGTCATTTGTACCTGCAATAAAAATCCTCAAATTAAATTAAATGTAAAACTTTTGGCAGGTAAAATCAACAATAATCAACAGAACATATCAGGTTATTGACATTGGTATTCTATTCCACTTTAACCAATATTTCAGTTACATTGTGGAAGTCAGTTTTATTGCTGGTGAACACCGGAATACTCGCCAGTCACCAACAATATGTATTGTATGTTGTTTCAAATACATCTTGGCAAGGGAGCGAATCTGACTTTTACATGTAATTCTAAAGATTATGTGCTTACAACGCATTAAACATGTTTATGAAGACATGTGAAAAACAGGAAATATCAAAGCTGTTAAATAGGACTCCATAAAACAATTAAAACCAAAACAAAAACAAAAACAAACAAAACAAAACAAAACAAAACAAAACACAAACAAACAAACAAACAAATAAACAACCAAAAACCGAAAAACAAAATGACAAGATAAAGAACAAGCAAAGATTGTTGTACTTTTATTGTAAGTAACTATACTCTGCAAAAAAAAACAAAAAAACAAAACGCATAATGGTTTTAATATTGTGATAGATGTTTATTTACTTACGGCCTTGTTGACACATCCGGAAGAAAATACAGGCTGCAGAAGTTTAGTAAACCTTTGTGTAGCAATGCATATCTACAATAAATAAACCATTGAGAAGTAAATTTAGTGGTGATAGGTACTGTCTATATCCGAAACAGAAGCTATGATACTCTGTTCTCTAGGTGAAGTAAAATTAGTGGTGGTAGGTACTGACTATATCCGAAACAGAGGCTGTATTACTCTGTACTCTAGGGGAAGTAAATTTAGTGGTGATAGGTACTGACTATATCCACAACAGAGGCTGTGTTACTCTGTACTCTAGGGGAAGTAAAATTAGTGGTGATAGGTACTGACTATATCCGAAACAGATGCTGTATTACTCTGTACTCTAGGGGAAGTAAAATTAGTGGTGATTGGTACTGACTATATCCGAAACAGAGCATGTATTACTCTGTACTCTAGGGGAAGTAAAATTAGTGGTGATAGGTACTGACTATATCCGAAACAGAGGCTGTATTACTCTGTACTCTAGCGGAGGTAAAATTATTGGTGATAGGTACTGACTATATCCAAAACAGAGGCTGTATGACTTTGTACTCTAAGAGAAGTACATTTAGTGGTGATAGGTACTGACTATATCCGAAACAGAGGTTGTGTTACTCTGTACTCTAGGGGAAGTAAACTTAGTGGTGATAGGTACTGACTATATCCGAAACAGAGGCTGTATTACTCTGTACCTTAGGGGAAGTAAAATTAGTGGTGATAGGTACTCACTATATCCGAAACAGAGGATGGATTACTCTGTACTCTAGGGGAAGTAAATTTAGTGGTGATAGGTACTTACTATATCCGAAACAGAGGCTGTGTTACTCTGTACTCTAGGGGAAGTAAAATTAGTGGTGATAGGTACTGACTATATCCGAAACAGAGGCTGTATTACTCTGTACCTTAGGGGAAGTAAAATTAGTGGTGATAGGTACTCACTATATCCGAAACAGAGGATGGATTACTCTGTACTCTAGGGGAAGTAAATTTAGTGGTGATAGGTACTTACTATATCCGATACAGAGGCTGTGTTACTCTGTCCTCTAGGGGAAGTACATTTAGTTGTGATAAGTACTGACTATATCCGAAACAGAGGCTGTGTTACTCTGTACTCTAGGGGAAGTAAATTTAGTGGTGGTAGGTACTGACTATATCCGAAACAGAGGCTGTGTTACTCTGTACTCTAGGGGAAGTAAAATTAGTGGTGATAGGTACCGACTATCTCCGAAACAGAGGCTGTATTACTCTGTACTCTAGGGGAAGTAAAACGAGTGGTGATAGGTACTGACTATATCCGAAACAGAAGTTATGATACTCTGTTCTCTAGGGGAAGTAAATTTAGTGGTGATAGGTACTAACTATATCCGAAACAGAGGTTGTGTTACTCTGTACTCTAGGGGAAGTAAAATTAGTGGTGATAGGTACTGACTATATCCGAAACAGAGGCTGTATTACTCTGTACCTTAGGGGAAGTAAAATTAGTGGTGATAGGTACTCACTATATCCGAAACAGAGGATGGATTACTCTGTACTCTAGGGGAAGTAAATTTAGTGGTGATAAGTACTGACTATATCCGAAACAGAGGCTGTGTTACTCTGTACTCTATGGGAAGTAAATTTAGTGGTGATAGGTACTGACTATATCCGAAACAGAGGCTGTGTTACTCTGCTCTAGGGGAAGTAAAATTAGTGGTGATAGATACTGACTATATCCGAAACAGAGCCTGTGTTACTCTGTACTCTATGGGAAGTAAATTTAGTGGTGATAGGTACTGACTATATCCGAAACAGAGGCTGTGTTACTCTGCTCTAGGGGAAGTAAAATTAGTGGTGATAGATACTGACTATATCCGAAAGAGAGCCTGTGTTACTCTGTACTCTAGGGGAAGTAACATTAGTGGTGATAGGTACTGACTATCTCCGAAACAGAGGCTGTATTACTCTGTACTCTAGGGGAAGTAAAACGAGTGGTGATAGGTACTGACTATATCCGAAACAGAAGTTATGATACTCTGTTCTCTAGGGGAAGTAAATTTAGTGGTGATAGGTACTGACTATCTCCGAAACAGAGGCTACATTACTCTGTACTCTATATAGTTGGCATTAATATAGACTTTGCTTCATAGAATGCATGAATTAATTTCAACCATCAATCGCATCGGTGGCGTAGTATGTGTTGCATCACCGCTAACCACGAAGCATTAAGGAGAAAGAGAAAAGACTGGTTGGCTTGGAATCAGAATAATGTGTCCCGAGCGTAGCGACATGTTTATCTACTGACTGTTGTGTCAGGGAGCTAGCACTACAAAACTCCAACTCAGCGTGTTGGTCTAGAACAAAGCGGACCTTAATATCATCTCATTGAAAATTAACTTGTTCTCGTCATGATGGGGCTGCAAAATTGCTGAATTGACGTTCAATAACACTCACTCAATCGATTTACTGGTACATGTATATATGAATGCTCGGTATTAACAGTTAGTATGTCTGTCTACCCTCGGGTAACATACCTGAGTCCACCACAGGTTTTGAGGGGGTTAGTGTTGCTCTATATTTAGTTATCTGTGTAATGTTTCGTAGGTCGTTGTTTCTCTGTTTGTCCTTTTTCTTTTGGGCATTGTAATCCACGCCCTTCTCTGATTGACGGCGGTTGATTATCTTTTTTGTATCTTCATACGGTTATTATGCAAATGAAAATGTCGACCCTATATTGATCAGTTTAATTCTTAGTCATTTTAGATGTTCCTGTTGTTAACAGTAACACGACCAATCCATTAGTGGGGCAGAAACTTGTTACGCTTCTCGAGCACCTGTGTTCACTCCATCAGTTGTTGGTGGAATGCGCGTTGCTCAATCGCCATTTTTCTGTGTATTATTTTTCAGATCATTGTTTGTATTTTCGTCGGTTTTTTTTCGTCATTGTATTGTCTATCCTTATTTGATATAGTAGTCGACTTCTGATAATTACTCCTTTAGTATCTTTAAACAATTTCTTCTGATTGATAGCAAACCTGAGCCCCTTTTATCCACCCCTAAAATATACCTCTCCAACTGCTTGACATTGTACTTGTGCTTTACAGTGTGCTGGGTCGTCCACGCTGTCACAGTGATAACATTTCAATGCTAAAAAAAAAGAGGTAAAACATTTTAAAAAAAAATTATTTTTATGACATTACTACTTGTGCATACACTGTATTTACTAACTCAAAATTAATTACCACCTAGAAGTTTACCAGACTTGACAATGAATAACGCGACCGGTGTTTTGTCAGACTCGGCAACTGCTTACCCTTCTGAGCACTTGAGTTCGTCCCGGTTTTACGTTGGATTCGTGTTGCTCAACCTTTAGTTATCTGTGTAGTGGTTTTTAGATCTATGATTGTCCTTTTGGCCCTTGTGTTATCTATTTAACCTAAGGAATAAGTAAACCGATTTTGTTGATCATCTTTAGACCCTTTGGTTTGCTGGTTCCTAAAGACTTTTGAATTATTCAGATCCACAGTAGCCATTTTGTGTCATTTTTTATTATCTTGAAATTATATAGATAATTAGGAAACATACAAATCTGAGAATGGATTATGATAATGGGTGTATAGACACAATGAGGAAACTACGGCATACCAAAGGAGATGAACATAAGAAAATTGGCGGAGATTGCTTGAAACTGCAAGTAAGAAACGAACCTTTTTCTTTCAAATATTTGGTGCATTTCATTTATTAAGTCAGTATGTGCAAAGTACTTA